>CAMZMU010000105.1:0-600000 GCA_947311845.1 Poa pratensis
GGGTAGATCGACAGGTTGGACTTTTTTCCAGCGGGTGTAGGGTTTCGCCGTAGCGGGGGACCGGAGCGTCGGAATCCCACCAAAACTTGCATGGGTCCCTAATATATGTGTAAGAGTGTGTTGGTATGTTTTGGGAACCAAGATACAGCTCCGAGGTGCGACCCCCTTCACCGACCCCGATTACTCCGTAGTAAGTTCCGACACTTAGAGGTGAAAATTTCCGTTTCGGGTGCCGGGCACGGAATCATGCGACGGACCACATGAATGTTGGTTCCCCATGGTCCTAACGTACCAACCTAACACAACCAAGCAAAAAGTGCATGCGTCTACCCTCTCTCGGCGCCGGTCAAAGAGGTAGATCGACAGGTTGGACTTTTTTCCAGCGGGTGTAGGGTTTGGACTGAGCGGGGGTCCGGTGCGTCGGAATCCCACCAAAACTTGCATGGGTCCCTAATATATGTGTAAGAGTGTATTGGTAGGATTTGGGGAACCAAGATACAGCTCCAAAGTGTGACCCCCTTCACCGACCCCGATTACTCCGTAGTAAGTTCCGACACTTAAGAGGTGAAAACTCCCGTTTCAGGTGCCGGGCACGGAATCATGCGACGAACTACATGAAATGTTGGTTCCCATGGTCCTATGTACCAAACTACAACAACCAAGCAAAAAATTTCATGCGTCTACCCCCTCTCGGCGCCGGTCAAGGGGGTAGATCGACAGGTTGGACTTTTTTTTTCCATCGGGTCTAGGGTTTCGCCGTAGCGGGGGTCCGGGAGCGTCGAAATCCCACAAAAAATTTCATGGGTCCCAAATATATCTGTTAGAGTGTGTTGGTAGGTTTTGGGAACCGAGATACAGCTCCCAGGTGTGACCCCCTTCACCGACCCTTTAATCCGTAGTAAGTTCCGACACTTAGAGGTGAAAATTCCCGTTTCGGGTGCCGGGCATGGAATCATGCGACGGACCACATGAAATGTTGGTTCCCCATGGTCCTACGTACCAACCTAAACACAACCAAATTTTTTTTCATGGTCTATCCCCTCTCGGCGCGGTCAAAGGGGTAGATCGACAGGTTGGACTTTTTTCCAGCGGTGTGTAGGGTTTCGCCTGAGCGGGGGTCCGGAGCGTCGGAATCCCACCAAAACTTCATGGGTCCCTAATATATGTGTTAGAGTGGGTTGGTAGGTTTTGGGAACCAAGATATAGCTCCGAGGTGCGACCCCCTTCACCGACCCTATTACTCCGTAGTAAGTTCCGACACTTAGGTGAAAACTCCCGTTTCGGTGCGGGACACGGAATCATGTGACGAAACACATGAAATGTTGGTTCCCCATGGTCCTATGTACCAACCTAACACAACCATGCAAAAAAGTTCATGCGTCTACCCCCTCTCGGGCCGGTCAAAGGGGTAGATCGACAGGTTGGACTTTTTTCCAGCGGGTGTAGGGTTTCGCCGTAGGGGGGACCGGAGCGTCGGAATCCCAAAAACTTGCATGGGTCCCTAATATATGTGTAAGAGTGTGTTGGTAGGTTTTGGGAACCAAGATACAGCTCCGAGGTGCGACCCCCTTCACCGACCCCGATTACTCCGTAGTAAGTTCCGACATAGAGGTGAAAACTCCCGTTTCGGGTGCCGGGCACGGAATCATGCGACGGAACACATGAAATGTTGGTTCCCCATGGTCCTATGTACCAACCTAACACAACCAAGCAAAAAAGTGCATGCGTCTACCCCTCTCGGCGCCGGTCAAAGGGGATAGACGAGGTTGGACTTTTTTCCAGCGGGTGTAGGGTTTCGCCGTAGCGGGGGTCCGGAGCGTCGGAATCCCACCAAAACTTGCATGGGTCCCTAATATATGTGTAAGAGTGTGTTGGTAGGTTTTGGGAACCAAGATACAGCTCCGAGGTGCGACCCCCTTCACCGACCCGATTACTCGTAGTAAGTTCCGACACTTAGAGGTGAAAACTCCCGTTTCGGGTGCGGGCACGGAATCATGACGGACCACATGAAATGTTGGTTCCCCATGGTCCTATGTACCAACCTAACACAACCAAGCAAAAAAGTCATGCGTCTACCCCTCTCGGCGCCGGTCAAAGGGGTAGATCGACAGGTTGGACTTTTTCCAGGGGTGTAGGGTTTCGCCGTAGCGGGGGACCGGAGCGTCGGAATCCCAAAAACTTGCATGGGTCCCTAATATATGTGTAAGAGTGTGTTGGTAGGTTTTGGGAACCAAGAACAGCTCCGAGGTGCGACCCCCTTCACCGACCCCGATTACTCGTAGTAAGTTCCGACACTTAGAGGTGAAAACTCCGTTTCGGGTGCCGGGCACGGAATGATGCGACGGACCACATGAAATGTTGGTTCCCCATGGTCCTATGTACCAACCTACACAACAAAAAAAGTGCATGCGTCTACCCCCTCTCGGCGCCGGTCAAAGGGGTAGATCGACAGGTTGGACTTTTTTCCGGGGTGTAGGGTTTCGCCGTAGCGGGGGTCCGGAGCGTCGGAATCCCACCAAAACTTGCATGGGTCCCTAATATATGTGTAAGAGTGTGTTGGTAGGTTTTGGGAACCAAGATACAGCTCCGAGGTGCGACCCCTTCACCGACCCCGATTACTCTGTAGTAAGTTCCGACACTTAGAGGTGAAAACTCCCGTTTCGGGTGCCGGGCACGGAATGATGCGACGGACCACATGAAATGTTGGTTCCCCATGGTCCTATGTACCAACCAACCAAGAAAAAAAAGTTCATGCGTCTACCCCCTCTCGGCGCCGGTCAAAGGGGTAGATCGACAGGTTGGACTTTTTTCCAGCGGGTGTAGGGTTTCGCCGTAGGGGGGTCCGGAGCGTCGGAATCCCACAAAACTTGCTGGGTCCCTAATATATGTGTAAGAGTGTGTTGGTAGGTTTTGGGAACCAAGATACAGCTCCGAGGTGCGACCCCCTTCACCGACCCGATTATCCGTAGTAAGTTCGACACTTAGAGGTGAAAACTCCCGTTTCGGGTGCCGGGCACGGAATCATGCGACGGACCACATGAAATGTTGGTTCCCCATGGTCCTATGTACCAACCTAAACAACCAAGAAAAAATTTCATGCGTCTCCCCGTCTCGGCGTCAAAGGGGTAGATCGAGGTTGGACTTTTTTCCAACGGGTGTAGGGTTTCGCCGTAGCGGGGGACCGTAGCGTCGGAATCCCACCAAAACTTGCATGGGTCCCTAATATATGTGTAAGAGTGTGTTGGTAGGTTTTGGGAACCAAGTACAGCTCCGAGGTGCGACCCCTTCACCGACCCCGATTACTCCGTAGTAAGTTCCGACACTTAGAGGTGAAAATTCCCGTTTCGGGTGCCGGGCACGGAATCATGCGACGGACCACATGAAATGTTGGTTCCCATGGTCCTTGTACCAACCTAACACAACCAAGCAAAAAATTCATGCGTCTACCCCTCTCGGCGCCGGTCAAAGGGGTAGATCGACAGGTTGGACTTTTTTCCAGCGGGTGTAGGGTTTCGCCGTAGCGGGGGGTCCGGAGCGTCGGAATCCCACCAAAACTTGCATGGGTCCCTAATATATGTGTAAGAGTGTGTTGGTAGGTTTTGGGAACCAAGATACAGCTCCGAGGTGCGACCCCCTTCACACACCGATTACTCCGTAGTAAGTTCCGAGACTTAGAGGTGAAAACTCCCGTTTCGGGTGCGGGCACGGAATCATGCGACGGACCACATGAAATGTTGGTTCCCCATGGTCCTATGTACCAACCTAACACAACCAAGCAAAAAAGATCATGCGTCTACCCCTCTCGGTGCCGGTCAAAGGGGTAGATCGACAGGTTGGACTTTTTTCCAGCGGGTGTAGGGTTTCGCCGTAGCGGGGGACCGGAGCGTTCGGAATCCCAAAAACTTGCATGGGTCCCTAATATATGTAAGAGTGTGTTGGTAGGTTTTGGGAACCAAGGATACAGCTCCGAGGTGCGACCCCCTTCACCGACCCCGATTACTCGTAGTAAGTTCCGACACTTAGAGGTGAAAACTGTTTCGGGTGCCGGGCACGGAATCATGCGACGGACCACATGAAATGTTGGTTCCCCATGGTCCTATGTACCAACCTAACACAACCAAGCAAAAAAGTGCATGCGTCTACCCCTCTCGGCGCCGGTCAAAGGGATAGACCGATAGGTTGGACTTTTTTCCGGCGGGTGTAGGGTTTCGCCGTAGCGGGGGTCCGGAGCGTCGGAATCCCACCAAAACTTGCATGGGTCCCTAATATATGTGTAAGAGTGTGTTGGTAGGTTTTGGGAACCAAGATACAGCTCCGAGGTGCGACCCCTTCACCGACCCCGATTACTCTGTAGTAAGTTCCGACACTTAGAGGTGACAACTCCCATTTCGGGTGCCGGGCACGGAATGATGCGACGGACCACATGAAATGTTGGTTCCCCATGGTCCTATGTACCAACCAACCAAGAAAAAATTTCATGCGTCTACCCCCTCCGGCACCGGTCAAAGGGGTAGATCGACAGGTTGGACTTTTTTCCAGCGGGTGTAGGGTTTCGCCGTAGCGGGGGGTCCGGAGCGTCGGAATCCCACAAAACTTGCATGGGTCCCTAATATATGTGTAAGAGTGTGTTGGTAGGTTTTGGGAACCAATACAGCTCCGAGGTGCGACCCCCTCACCGACCCTGATTAATCCGTAGTAAGTTCCGACACTTAGAGGTGAAAACTCCCGTTTCGGGTGCCAGGCACGGAATCATGCGACGGACCACATGAAATGTTGGTTCCCCATGGTCCTATGTACCAACCTAAAACAACCAAGAAAAAATTTCATGCGTCTACCCCTCTCGGCGCCGGTCAAAGGGTTGATCGACAGGTTGGACTTTTTTCCAACGGGTGTAGGGTTTCGCCGTAGCGGGGGACGGAGCGTCGGAATCCCACCAAAACTTGCATGGGTCCCTAATATATGTGTAAGAGTGTGTTGGTAGGTTTTGGGAACCAAGATACAGCTCCGAGGTGCGACCCCTTCACCGACCCCGATTACTCGTAGTAAAGTTCTGACACTTAGAGGTGAAAATTCCCGTTTCGGGTGCCGGGCACGGAATCATGCGACGGACCACATGAAATGTTGGTTCCCCATGGTCCTATGTACCAACCTAACACAACCAAGAAAAAGTCAAAAAAGTGCATGCGTCTACCCCCTCTCGGCGCCGGTCAAAGGGTAGATCGATAGGTTGGACTTTTTTCCAGCGGGTGTAGGGTTTCGCCGTAGCGGGGGTCCGGAGCGTCGGAATCCCACCAAAACTTGCATGGGTCCCTAATATATGTGTAAGAGTGTGTTGGTAGGTTTTGGGAACCAAGATACAGCTCCGAGGTGCGACCCCTTCACCGACCCCGATTACTCCGTAGTAAGTTCCGACACTTACAGAGGTGAACTCCCGTTTCGGGTGCCGGGCACGGAATCATGCGACGGACCACATGAAATGTTGGTTCCACATGGTCCTATGTACCAACCTAAACAACCAAGCAAAAAAGTTCATGCGTCTACCCCCTCTCGGCGCCGGTCAGGGTGGGTAGATCGACAGGTTGGACTTTTTTCCAGCGGGTGTAGGGTTTCGCCGTAGCGGGGGTCGGAGCATCGGAATCCCACCAAAACTTGCATGGGTCCCTAATATATGTGTAAGAGTGTGTTGGTAGGTTTTGGGAACCAAGATACAGCTCCGAGTGCGACCCCCTTCACCGACCCGATTACTCCGTAGTAAGTTCCGACACTAAGAGGTGAAAACTCCCGTTTCTGGTGCCGGGCACGGAATCATGCGACGGACCACATGAAATGTTGGTTCCCCATGGTCCTATGTACCAACCTAACACAACCAAGCAAAAAAGTGCATGCGTCTACCCCCTCTCGGCGCCGGTCAAGGGGTAGATCGACAGGTTGGACTTTTTTTCCATCGGGTGTAGGGTTTCGCCGTAGTGGGGGTCCGGAGCGTCGGAATCCCACCAAAAATTTGCATGGGTCCCAAATATATGTGTTAGAGTGTGTGGTAGGTTTTGGGAACCGAGATACAGCTCCGAGGTGTGACCCCTTCACCGACCCTGATTAATCCGTAGTAAGTTCCGACACTTAGAGGTGAAAACTCTCGTTTGGGTGTCGGGCATGGAATCATGCGACGGACCACATGAAATGTTGGTTCCCCATGGTCCTACGTACCAACCTAACACAACGAAGCAAAAAAGTTCATGCGTCTACCCCCTCTCGGCGCCGGTCAAAGGGGTAGATCGACAGGTTGGACTATTTCCAACGGGTGTAGGGTTTCGCCGTAGCGGGGACCGGAGCGTCGGAATCCCACCAAAACTTGCATGGGTCCCTAATATATGTGTAAGAGTGTGTTGGTAGGCTTTGGGAACCAAGATACAGATCCGAGGTGCGACCCCTTCACCGACGCCGATTACTCCGTAGTAAGTTCCGACACTTAGAGGTGAAAATTTCCGTTTCGGGTGCCAGGCACGGAATCATGCGACGAACCACATGAAATGTTGGTTCCCCATGGTCCTATGTACCAACCTAACACAACCAAGCAAAAAAGTGCATGCGTCTACCCTCTCTCGGCGCCGGTCAAAGAGGTAGATCGACAGGTTGGACTTTTTTCCAGCGTGTGTAGGGTTTCGCCTGAGCTGGGGGTCCGGAGCGTCGGAATCCCACCAAAACTTGCATGGGTCCCTAATATATGTGTAAGAGTGTGTTGGTAGGATTTGGGAACCAAGATACAGCTCCAAAGTGTGACCCCTTCACCGACCCCGATTACTCCGTAGTAAGTTCCGACACTTAGAGTGTCAAAACTCCCGTTTCGGGTGCCGGGCACGGAATCATGCGACGGACCACATGAAATGTTGGTTCCACATGGTCCTATGTACCAACCTAACACAACCAAGCAAAAAAAATTCATGCGTCTACCCCCCTCTCGGCGCGGTCATAGGGGTAGATCGACAGGTTGGACTTTTTTCCAGCGGGTGTAGGGTTTCGCCGTAGCGGGAGTCCGGAAGCGTCGGAATCCCACCAAAACTTGCATGGGTCCCTAATATATCTGTAAGAGTGTGTTGGTATGTTTTGGGAACCAAGATACAGCTCCGAGGTGCGACCCCCTTCACCGACCCCGATTACTCCGTAGTAAGTTCCGACACTAAGAGGTGAAAACTCCCGTTTCAGGTGCCGGGCACGGAATCATGCGACGGACTACATGAAATGTTGGTTCCCCATGGTCCTATGTACCAACCTACAACAACCAAGCAAAAAAATTCATGCGCGTTACCCCTACTCTCGGCGCGGTCAAGGGGCTGATCGACAGGTTGGACTCTTTTTTCCATCGGGTCTAGGGTTTCGCCGTCATAGCGGGGGTCCGGAGCGTCGAAATCCCACAAAAATTTGCATGGGTCCCAAATATAATGTGTTAGAGTGTGTTGGTAGGTTTTGGGAACCGAGATACAGCTCCGAGGTGTGACCCCCTTCACCGACCCTGATTAATTCCGTAGTAAGTTCCGACACTTAGAGGTGAAAACTATTGTTTGGGTGCCGGGCATGGAATCATGCGACGGACCACATGAATGTTGGTTCCCCATGGTCCTACGTACCAACCTAACACAACCAAGAAATTTTTTTCATGCGTCTATCCCCTCTCGGCGCCGGTCAAAGGGGTAGATCGACAGGTTGGAATTTTTTCCAGCGGGTGTAGGGTTTTCGCCTGAGCGGGGGTCCGGAGCATCGAATCCCACCAAAACTTCCCTGGGTCCCTAATATATGTGTAAGAGTGTGTTGGTAGGTTTTGGGAACCAAGATACAGCTCCGAGGTGCGACCCCCTTCACCGACCCCGATTACTCCGTAGTAAGTTCCGACACTTATAGGTGAAAACTCCCGTTTGGGTGCCGGGCACGGAATCTCTGACTGAGACCACATGAAATGTTGGTTCCCCATGGTCCTATGTACCAACCTAACACAACCAAGCAAAAAAGATCATGCGTCTACCCCCTCTCGGTGCCGGTCAAAGGGGTAGATCGACAGGTTGGACTTTTTTCCAACGGGTGTAGGGTTTCGCCGTAGCGGGGGACCGGAGCTTCAGAATCCCAAAAAAACTTGCATATGTCCCTAATATATGGGTAAGAGTGTGTTGGTAGGTTTTGGGAACCAAGGTACAGCTCCGAGGTGCGACCCCCTTCACCGACCCCGATTACTCCGTAGTAAGTTCCGACACTTAGAGGTGAAAATTTCCGTTTCGTGTGCCGGGCATGGAATCATGCGACGGACCACATGAAATGTTGGTTCCCCATGGTCCTATGTACCGACCTAACACAACCAAGCAAAAAAGTGCATGCGTCTACCCCCTCTCGGCGCCGGTCAAAGGGATAAACCGATAGGTTGGACTTTTTTCGGCGGGTGTAGGGTTTCGCCGTAGCGGGGGTCCGGAGCATCGGAATCCCACCAAAACTTGCATGGGTCCCTAATATATGTGTAAGAGTGTGTTGGTAGTTTTGGGAACCAAGATACAGCTCCGAGGTGCGACCCCCTTCACCGACCCCGATTACTCCGTAGTAAGTTCCGA
The DNA here is from genome assembly GCA_947311845.1 of Poa pratensis. Taxonomy (NCBI): domain Eukaryota; kingdom Viridiplantae; phylum Streptophyta; class Magnoliopsida; order Poales; family Poaceae; genus Poa; species Poa pratensis. The sequence goes on from CAMZMU010000105.1 coordinate 8,589, forward strand.
CACTTACAGGTGACAACTCCCATTTCGGGTGCCGGGCATGGAATGATGCGACGGACCACATGAAATGTTGGTTCCCCATGGTCCTATGTACCAACCAACCAAGAATTTTTTTTTCATGCGTCTACCCCCTCTCGGCGCCGGTCAAAGGGGTAGATCGACAGGTTGGACTTTTTTCCAGCGGGTGTAGGGTTTCGCCGTAGCGGGGGTCCGGAGCGTCGGAATCCCACGAAAACTTGCGTGGGTCCCTAATATATGTGTAAGAGTGTGTTGGTAGGTTTTGGGAACCAAGATACAGCTCCGAGGTGCGACCCCCTGCACCGACCCTGATTAATCCGTAGTAAGTTCCGACACTTAGAGGTGAAAACTCCCGTTTCGGGTGCCAGGCACGGAATCATGCGACGGACCACATGAAATGTTGGTTCCCCATGGTCCTATGTACCAACCAAACACAACCAAGAAAAAATTTCATGCGTCTACCCCGTCTCGGCGCCGGTCAAAGGGGTAGATCGACAGGTTGGATTTTTTTCCAACGGGTGTAGGGTTTTGCCGTAGCGGGGGACCGGAGCGTCGGAATCCCACCAAAACTTGCATGGGTCCCTAATATATGTGTAAGAGTGTGTTGGTAGGTTTTGGGAACCAAGATACAGCTCCGAGGTGCGACCCCCTTCACCGACCCCGATTACTCCATAGTAAGTTCTGACACTTCGAGGAGAAAATTCCCGTTTCGGGTGCCGGGCACGGAATCATGTGACGGACCACATGAAATGTTGGTTCCCCATGGTCCTATGTACCAACCTAACACAACCAAGCAAAAAAGTGCATGCGTCTACCCCCTCTCGGTGCCGGTCAAAGGGGTAGATCGATAGGTTGGACTTTTTCCGGCGGGTGTAGGGTTTCGCCGTAGCGGGGGTCCGGAGCGTCGGAATCCCACCAAAACTTGCATGGGTCCCTAATATATGTGTAAGAGTGTGTTGGTAGGTTTTGGGAACCAAGATACAGCTCCGTGGTTCGACCCCCTTCACCGACCCCGATTACTCCGTAGTAAGTTCCGACACTTACAGGTGAATACTCCCGTTTCGGGTGCCGGGCACGGAATCATGCGACGGACCACATGAAATGTTGGTTCCCCATGGTCCTATGTACCAACCAATCACAACCAAGCAAAAAAGTTCATGCTTCCACCCCCTCTCGGCGCCGGTCAAATTGGTAGATCGATAGGTTGGACTTTTTTTCCTGCAGGTGTAGGGTTTCGCGTAGCGGGTAGGGGTGGAATCGAGCTGAGCCGAGACGGCTCGAGGCTCGGCTCGGTCAGGCTCGTGAAATCACGAGCCGAGCCTGGCTCGGATTGCCCCTAAAAACTTCACAGATATCGGGCTCAAAGCTCGGCTCGTCAGGCTCGAGGCTCGGCTCGGTCGGCTTGCGAGCCGAGCGTGACAAACGGGGATTCGATCGATCCCCTTTTCCTCCCAGTGCAGATCGATCCCAAATTCCCGATCGATCATGTCCCTGCGCTCACGTGTCCTAGCCTCCTCCATGCGACCCCCTTAGCCTACCGCCGGCAGCTGCTGACCACTACCAACGCCAGTGACGCGGCCGCCGCCGGCCATAGGCCAACACCGACGAGGCCGCCGCCCGCTGCCACCCGCCCGCCATGGGTCCCTGCCTCCCTCTACCCCCTGCCCCCTTCTGCTGCTCCCAGAGTCGCAGTCGCCTGCTCCTCCCGTAGCGGCGGCGGCCGCCGCCGTCCTTGACGTAGAAATAGGAGCTCCGTCGACCGGCCTACTACTCTTCACCACCTGTACCCCCGACTGCTCTTCGCTACCGGCACTCCAAGCTCCACTCCACCTACTGCCGTGGAGCTAATTAAACGTTTAATCACAGAGCTAGCTACGCCATAGCAGCTACGGATCAGAGGTTGTGCATCTTGTGCTCGCCCAACATGTTCACTGCCATCTTTTGTTCTCCTCTGGTAGCTATTCAACTATCGTATTGCTTCACAATAGGCTGCATGCACGCACAGCTAAATGTATTGTTATACACATGTATTTCATTTAAAAGGCTCCTAAATGTATGGCGCAGTCAACCTCTACTTCCTTCAAATTTGTGTTGTGAAACTTGTGATGTATGCCACTATACTGTTTTATTTTGGTACTTTGTTAAACTTTGTAGACTATATTATGGATATATTCATGATTATAATTGTGAATTGATATATTTTTAGCAAAGATCATGTCATTTTTTTGTATTTCATCGAGCCTTCGAGCCGGTTTGCGAGCTTCATCGATCCGGCTTGTCGAGCCTCGAGCCTTGCCCGGAGGGTCTAGGATTGGCTTGTCCAACCTTCGAGCCGGGCCGAGCCCGAGCCGAGCCTCGAGCTTCATGTCCACCCCTAGTAGCGGGGTCCGAAGCGTCAGAATCCCACCAAAACTTGCATGGGTCCCTAATATATGTGTAAGAGTGTGTTGGTAGGTTTTGGGAACCAAGATACAGCTCCGAGGTGTGACCCCCTTCACCAACCCCGATTACTCCGTAGTAAGTTTCGACACTTATAGGTGAAAACTCCGTTTCGGGTGCCGGGCACGGAATCATGTGACGGACCACATGAAATGTTGGTTCCCCATGGTCCTATGTACCAACCTAACACAACCAAGCAAAAAATTCATGCGTCTACACCCTCTCGGCGCCGGTCATAGGGGTAGATCGACAGGTTGGACTTTTTTCCAACGGGTGTAGGGTTTCGCCGTAGCGGGAGTCCGGAGCGTCGGAATCCCACCAAAACTTGCATGGGTCCCTAATATATCTGTAAGAGTGTGTTGGTATGTTTTGGGAACCAAGATACAGCTCCGAGGTGCGACCCCCTTCACCGACCCCGATTACTCCTTAGTAAGTTCCGACACTAAGAGGTGAAAACTCCCGTTTCAGGTGCCGGGCACGGAATCATGCGACGGACTACACGAAATGTTGGTTCCCCATGGTCCTATGTACCAACCTACAACAACCAAGCAAAAAATTTCATGCGTCTACCCCCTCTCGGCGCCGGTCAAGGGGTAGATCGACAGGTTGGACTTTTTTCCATCGGGTCTAGGGTTTCGCCGTAGCGGGGGTCCGGAGCGTCGAAATCCCACAAAAATTTGCATGGGTCCCAAATATATGTGTAGAGTGTGTTGGTAGGTTTTGGGAACCGAGATACAGCTCCGAGGTGTGACCCCCTTCACCGACCCTGATTAATCTGTAGTAAGTTCCGACACTTAGAGGTGAAAACTCCCGTTTCGGGTGCCGGGCATGGAATCATGCAACGGACCACATGAAATGTTGGTTCCCCATGGTCCTACGTACCAACCTAACACAAGCAAGAAATTTTTTTCATGCGTCTATCCCCTCTCGGCGCGGTCAAAGGGGTAGATCGACAGGTTGGACTTTTTTCCAGCGGGTGTAGGGTTTCGCCGTAGCGGGGGTCCGGAGCGTCGGAATCCCACCAAAACTTCCATGGGTCCCTAATATATGTGTAAGAGTGTGTTGGTAGGTTTTGGGAACCAAGATACAGCTCCGAGGTGCGACCCCCTTCACCGACCCCGATTACTCCGTAGTAAGTTCCGACACTTAGAGGTGAAAACTCCCGTTTCGGGTGCGGGACACGGAATCATGCGACGGACCACATGAAATGTTGGTTCCCCATGGTCCTATGTACCAACCTAACACAACCAAGCAAAAAAGTGCATGCGTCTACCCCCTCTCGGCGCCGGTCAAAGGGGATAGATCGATAGGTTGGACTTTTTTCCGGCGGGTGTAGGGTTTCGCCGTAGCGGGGGTCCGGAGCGTCGGAATCCCACCAAAACTTGCATGGGTCCCTAATATATGTGTAAGAGTGTGTTGGTATGTTTTGGGAACCAAGATACAGCTCCGAGGTGCGACCCCCTTCACCGACCCCGATTACTCCGTAGTAAGTTCCGACACTTACAGGTGACAACTCCCATTTCGGGTGCCGGGCACGGAATGATGCGACGGACCACATGAAATGTTGGTTCCCCATGGTCCTATGCACCAACCAACCAAGAAAAATTTTCATGCGTCTACCCTCTCTCGGCGCCGGTCAAAGGGGTTGATCGACACGTTGGACTTTTTTCCAGCGGGTGTAGGGTTTCGCCGTAGCGGGGGTCCGGAGCGTCGGAATCCCACGAAAACTTGCGTGGGTCCCTAATATATGTGTAAGAGTGTGTTGGTAGGTTTTGGGAACCAAGATACAGCTCCGAGGTGCGACCCCCTGCACCGACCCTGATTAATCCGTAGTAAGTTCCGACACTTAGAGGTGAAAACTCCCGTTTCGGGTGCCAGGCACGGAATCATGCGACGGACCACATGAAATGTTGGTTCCCCATGGTCCTATGTACCAACCTAACACAACCAAGAAAAAATTTCATGCGTCTACCCCGTCTCGGCGCCGGTCAAAGGGGTAGATCGACAGGTTGGACTTTTTTCCAACGGGTGTAGGGTTTTGCCGTAGCGGGGGACCGGAGCGTCGGAATCCCACCAAAACTTGCATGGGTCCCTAATATATGTGTAAGAGTGTGTTGGTAGGTTTTGGGAACCAAGATACAGCTCCGAGGTGCGACCCCCTTCACCGACCCCGATTACTCCGTAGTAAGTTCTGACACTTCGAGGTGAAAATTCCCGTTTCGGGTGCCGGGCACGGAATCATGCGACGGACCACATGAAATGTTGGTTCCCCATGGTCCTATGTACCAGCCTAACACAACCAAGCAAAAAAGTGCATGTGTCTACCCCCTCTCGGCGCCGGTCAAAGGGGTAGATCGATAGGTTGGACTTTTTCCGGCGGGTGTAGGGTTTCGCCGTAGCGGGGGTCCGGAGCGTCGGAATCCCACCAAAACTTGCATGGGTCCCTAATATATGTGTAAGAGTGTGTTGGTGGGTTTTGGGAACCAAGATACAGCTCCGAGGTGCGACCCCCTTCACCGACCCCGATTACTCCGTAGTAAGTTCCGACACTTACAGGTGAATACTCCCGTTTCGGGTGCCGGGCACGGAATCATGCGACGGACCACATGAAATGTTGGTTCCCCATGGTCCTATGTACCAACCAATCACAACCAAGCAAAAAAGTTCATGCTTCTACCCCCTCTCAGCGCCGGTCAAATTGGTAGATCGATAGGTTGGACTTTTTTCCTGCAGGTGTAGGGTTTCGCCGTAGCGGGTAGGGTGGAATCGAGCTGAGCCGAGACGGCTCGAGGCTCGGCTCGGTCAGGCTCGTGAAATCACGAGCCGAGCCTGGCACGGCTTGCCCCTAAAAACTTCACAGATATCGGGCTCAAAGCTCGGCTCGTCAGGCTCGAGGCTCGGCTCGGTCGGCTTGCGAGCCGAGCGTGACAAACGGGGATTCGATCGATCCCCTTTTCCTCCCAGTGCAGATCGATCCCAAATTCCCGATCGATCATGTCCCTGCGCTCACGTGTCCTAGCCTCCGCCATGCGACCCCCTTAGCCTACCGCCGGCAGCTGCTGACCACTACCAACGCCGGTGACGCGGCCGCCGCCGGCCATAGGCCAACACCGACGAGGCCGCCGCCCGCTGCCACCCGCCCGCCATGGGTCCCTGCCTCCCTCTACCCCCTGCCCCCTTCTGCTGCTCCCAGAGTCGCAGTCGCCTGCTCCTCCCGTAGCGGCGGCGGCCGCCGCCGGCCTTGACGTAGAAATAGGAGCTCCGTCGACCGGCCTACTGCTCTTCACCACCTGTACCCCCGACTGCTCTTCGCTACCGGCACTCCTAGCTCCACTCCACCTACTGCCGTGGAGCTAATTAAACGTTTAATCACAGAGCTAGCTACGCCATAGCAGCTACGGATCAGAGGTTGTGCATCTTGTTCTCGCCCAACATGTTCACTGCCATCTTTTGTTCTCCTCTGGTAGCTATTCAACTATTGTATTGCTTCACAATAGGCTGCATGCACGCACAGCTAAATGTATTGTTATACACATGTATTTCATTTAAAAGGCTCCTAAATGTATGGCGCAGTCAACCTCTACTTCCTTCAAATTTGTGTTGTGAAACTTGTGATGTATGCCACTATACTGTTTTATTTTGGTACTTTGTTAAACTTTGTAGACTATATTATGGATATATTCATGATTATAATTGTGAATTGATATATTTTTAGCAAAGATCATGTCATTTTTTTGTATTTCATCGAGCCTTCGAGCCGGTTTGTGAGCTTCATCGAGCCGGCTTGTCGAGCCTCGAGCCTTGCCCGGAGGGTCTAGGATTGGCTTGTCCAACCTTCGAGCCGGGCCGAGCCCGAGCCGAGCCTCGAGCTTCATGTCCACCCCTAGTAGCGGGGTCCGAAGCGTCAGAATCCACCAAAACTTGCATGGGTCCCTAATATATGTGTAAGAGTGTGTTGGTAGCTTTTGGGAACCAAGATACAGCTCTGAGGTGTGACCCCCTTCACCAACCCCGATTACTCCGTAGTAAGTTTCGACACTTATAGGTGAAAACTCCCGTTTCGGGTTGCCGGGCACGGAATCAGCGATGGACCACATGAAATGTTGGTTCCCCATGGTCGTATGTACCAACCTAACACAACCATGCAAAAAAATTCATCGCGTTTACCCCCTCTCGGTGCCGGTCAAAGGGATAGATCGACAGGTTGGACTTTTTTCCAGCGGGTGTGGGTTTCGCCGTAGCGGGGGACCGGAGCGTCGGAATCCCACCAAAACTTGCATGGGTCCCTAATATATGTGTAAGAGTGTGTTGGTAGGTTTTGGGAACCAAGATACAGCTCCGAGGTGCGACCCCCTTCACCGACCCCGATTACTCCGTAGTAAGTTCTGACACTTCGAGGTGAAAATTCCCGTTTCGGGTGCCGGGCACGGAATCATGCGACGGACCACATGAAATGTTGGTTCCCCATGGTCCTATGTACCAGCCTAACACAACCAAGCAAAAAAGTGCATGTGTCTACCCCCTCTCGGCGCCGGTCAAAGGGGTAGATCGATAGGTTGGACTTGTTTCCGCGGGTGTTGGGTTTCGCCGTAGCGGGGGTCCGGAGCGTCGGAATCCCACCAAAACTTGCATGGGTCCCTAATATATGTGTAAGAGTGTGTTGGTGGGTTTTGGGAACCAAGATACAGCTCCGAGGTGCGACCCCCTTCACCGACCCCGATTACTCCGTAGTAAGTTCCGACACTTACAGGTGAATACTCCCGTTTCGGGTGCCGGGCACGGAATCATGCGACGGACCACATGAAATGTTGGTTCCCCATGGTCCTATGTACCAACCAATCACAACCAAGCAAAAAAGTTCATGCTTCTACCCCCTCTCAGCGCCGGTCAAATTGGTAGATCGATAGGTTGGACTTTTTTCCTGCAGGTGTAGGGTTTCGCCGTAGCGGGTAGGGGTGGAATCGAGCTGAGCCGAGACGGCTCGAGGCTCGGCTCGGTCAGGCTCGTGAAATCACGAGCCGAGCCTGGCACGGCTTGCCCCTAAAAACTTCACAGATATCGGGCTCAAAGCTCGGCTCGTCAGGCTCGAGGCTCGGCTCGGTCGGCTTGCGAGCCGAGCGTGACAAACGGGGATTCGATCGATCCCCTTTTCCTCCCAGTGCAGATCGATCCCAAATTCCCGATCGATCATGTCCCTGCGCTCACGTGTCCTAGCCTCCGCCATGCGACCCCCTTAGCCTACCGCCGGCAGCTGCTGACCACTACCAACGCCGGTGACGCGGCCGCCGCCGGCCATAGGCCAACACCGACGAGGCCGCCGCCCGCTGCCACCCGCCCGCCATGGGTCCCTGCCTCCCTCTACCCCCTGCCCCCTTCTGCTGCTCCCAGAGTCGCAGTCGCCTGCTCCTCCCGTAGCGGCGGCGGCCGCCGCCGGCCTTGACGTAGAAATAGGAGCTCCGTCGACCGGCCTACTGCTCTTCACCACCTGTACCCCCGACTGCTCTTCGCTACCGGCACTCCTAGCTCCACTCCACCTACTGCCGTGGAGCTAATTAAACGTTTAATCACAGAGCTAGCTACGCCATAGCAGCTACGGATCAGAGGTTGTGCATCTTGTTCTCGCCCAACATGTTCACTGCCATCTTTTGTTCTCCTCTGGTAGCTATTCAACTATTGTATTGCTTCACAATAGGCTGCATGCACGCACAGCTAAATGTATTGTTATACACATGTATTTCATTTAAAAGGCTCCTAAATGTATGGCGCAGTCAACCTCTACTTCCTTCAAATTTGTGTTGTGAAACTTGTGATGTATGCCACTATACTGTTTTATTTTGGTACTTTGTTAAACTTTGTAGACTATATTATGGATATATTCATGATTATAATTGTGAATTGATATATTTTTAGCAAAGATCATGTCATTTTTTTGTATTTCATCGAGCCTTCGAGCCGGTTTGTGAGCTTCATCGAGCCGGCTTGTCGAGCCTCGAGCCTTGCCCGGAGGGTCTAGGATTGGCTTGTCCAACCTTCGAGCCGGGCCGAGCCCGAGCCGAGCCTCGAGCTTCATGTCCACCCCTAGTAGCGGGGTCCGAAGCATCAGAATCCCACCAAAACTTGCATGGGTCCCTAATATATGTGTAAGAGTGTGTTGGTAGGTTTTGGGAACCAAGATACAGCTCCGAGGTGTGACCCCCTTCACCAACCCCGATTACTCCGTAGTAAGTTTCGACACTTATAGGTGAAAACTCCCGTTTCGGGTGCCGGGCACGGAATCATGCGATGGACCACATGAAATGTTGGTTCCCCATGGTCGTATGTACCAACCTAACACAACCATGCAAAAAATTCATGCGTCTACCCCCTCTCGGTGCCGGTCAAAGGGATAGATCGACAGGTTGGACTTTTTTCCAGCGGGTGTAGGGTTTCGCCGTAGCGGGGGTTCGGAGCGTCGGAATCCCACCAAAACTTGCATGGGTCCCTAATATATGTGTAAGAGTGTGTTGGTGGGTTTTGGGAACCAAGATACAGCTCCGAGGTGTGACCCCTTCACCGACCCCGATTACTCCGTAGTAAGTTCTGACACTTAGAGGTGAAAACTTCCGTTTCGGGTGCTGGGAACGGAATCATGCGACGGACCACATGAAATGTTGGTTCCCCATGGTCCTATGTACCAACCTAACACAACCAAGCAAAAAAGTTCATGCATCTACCCCCTCTGGGCGCCGGTCAAAGGGGTAGATCGACAGGTTGGACTTTTTTCCAGCGGGTGTAGGGTTTCGCCGTAGCGGGGGTCCAGAGCGTCGGAATCCCACGAAAACTTGCGTGGGTCCCTAATATATGTGTAAGAGTGTGTTGGTAGGTTTTGGGAACCAAGATACAGCTCCGAGGTGCGACCCCCTGCACCGACCCTGATTAATCCGTAGTAAGTTCCGACACTTAGAGGTGAAAACTCCCGTTTCGGGTGCCAGGCACGGAATCATGCGACGGACCACATGAAATGTTGGTTCCCCATGGTCCTATGTACCAACCTAACACAACCAAGAAAAAATTTCATGCGTCTACCCCGTCTCGGCGCCAGTCAAAGGGGTAGATCGACAGGTTGGACTTTTTTCCAACGGGTGTAGGGTTTTGCCGTAGCGGGGGACCGGAGCGTCGGAATCCCACCAAAACTTGCATGGGTCCCTAATATATGTGTAAGAGTGTGTTGGTAGGTTTTGGGAACCAAGATACAGCTCCGAGGTGCGACCCCCTTCACCGACCCCGATTACTCCGTAGTAAGTTCTGACACTTCGAGGTGAAAATTCCCGTTTCGGGTGCCGGGCACGGAATCATGCGACGGACCACATGAAATGTTGGTTCCCCATGGTCCTATGTACCAACCAATCACAACCAAGCAAAAAAGTTCATGCTTCTACCCCCTCTCAGCGCCGGTCAAATTGGTAGATCGATAGGTTGGACTTTTTTCCTGCAGGTGTAGGGTTTCGCCGTAGCCGGTAGGGTGGAATCGAGCTGAGCCGAGACGGCTCGAGGCTCGGCTCGGTCAGGCTCGTGAAATCACGAGCCGAGCCTGGCACGGCTTGCCCCTAAAAACTTCACAGATATCGGGCTCAAAGCTCGGCTCGTCAGGCTCGAGGCTCGGCTCGGTCGGCTTGCGAGCCGAGCGTGACAAACGGGGATTCGATCGATCCCCTTTTCCTCCCAGTGCAGATCGATCCCAAATTCCCGATCGATCATGTCCCTGCGCTCACGTGTCCTAGCCTCCGCCATGCGACCCCCTTAGCCTACCGCCGGCAGCTGCTGACCACTACCAACGCCGGTGACGCGGCCGCCGCCGGCCATAGGCCAACACCGACGAGGCCGCCGCCCGCTGCCACCCGCCCGCCATGGGTCCCTGCCTCCCTCTACCCCCTGCCCCCTTCTGCTGCTCCCAGAGTCGCAGTCGCCTGCTCCTCCCGTAGCGGCGGCGGCCGCCGCCGGCCTTGACGTAGAAATAGGAGCTCCGTCGACCGGCCTACTGCTCTTCACCACCTGTACCCCCGACTGCTCTTCGCTACCGGCACTCCTAGCTCCACTCCACCTACTGCCGTGGAGCTAATTAAACGTTTAATCACAGAGCTAGCTACGCCATAGCAGCTACGGATCAGAGGTTGTGCATCTTGTTCTCGCCCAACATGTTCACTGCCATCTTTTGTTCTCCTCTGGTAGCTATTCAACTATTGTATTGCTTCACAATAGGCTGCATGCACGCACAGCTAAATGTATTGTTATACACATGTATTTCATTTAAAAGGCTCCTAAATGTATGGCGCAGTCAACCTCTACTTCCTTCAAATTTGTGTTGTGAAACTTGTGATGTATGCCACTATACTGTTTTATTTTGGTACTTTGTTAAACTTTGTAGACTATATTATGGATATATTCATGATTATAATTGTGAATTGATATATTTTTAGCAAAGATCATGTCATTTTTTTGTATTTCATCGAGCCTTCGAGCCGGTTTGTGAGCTTCATCGAGCCGGCTTGTCGAGCCTCGAGCCTTGCCCGGAGGGTCTAGGATTGGCTTGTCCAACCTTCGAGCCGGGCCGAGCCCGAGCCGAGCCTCGAGCTTCATGTCCACCCCTAGTAGCGGGGTCCGAAGCGTCAGAATCCCACCAAAACTTGCATGGGTCCCTAATATATGTGTAAGAGTGTGTTGGTAGGTTTTGGGAACCAAGATACAGCTCCGAGGTGTGACCCCCTTCACCAACCCCGATTACTCCGTAGTAAGTTTCGACACTTATAGGTGAAAACTCCCGTTTCGGGTGCCGGGCACGGAATCATGCGATGGACCACATGAAATGTTGGTTCCCCATGGTCGTATGTACCAACCTAACACAACCATGCAAAAAAATTCATGCGTCTACCCCCTCTCGGTGCCGGTCAAAGGGATAGATCGACAGGTTGGACTTTTTTCCAGCGGGTGTAGGGTTTCGCCGTAGCGGGGGTTCGGAGCGTCGGAATCCCACCAAAACTTGCATGGGTCCCTAATATATGTGTAAGAGTGTGTTGGTGGGTTTTGGGAACCAAGATACAGCTCCGAGGTGTGACCCCTTCACCGACCCCGATTACTCCGTAGTAAGTTCTGACACTTAGAGGTGAAAACTTCCGTTTCGGGTGCTGGGAACGGAATCATGCGACGGACCACATGAAATGTTGGTTCCCCATGGTCCTATGTACCAACCTAACACAACCAAGCAAAAAAGTTCATGCATCTACCCCCTCTGGGCGCCGGTCAAAGGGGTAGATCGACAGGTTGGACTTTTTTCCAGCGGTGTAGGGTTTCGCCGTAGCGGGGGTCCAGAGCGTCGGAATCCCACCAAAACTTGCATGGGTCCCTAATATATGTGTAAGAGTGTGTTGGTAGGTTTTGGGAACCAAGATACAGCTCCGAGGTGCGACTCCCTTCACCGACCCCGATTACTCTGTAGTAAGTTCCGACAATTAGAGGTGAAAACTTCCGTTTCGGGTGCTGGGCACGGAATCATGCGACGGACCACATGAAATGTTGGTTCCCCATGGTCCTATGTACCAACCTAACACAACCAAGCAAAAAAGTTCATGCATCTACCCCCTCTGGGCGCCGGTCAATGGGGTAGATCGACAGGTTGGACTTTTTCCAGTGGGTGTAGGGTTTCGCCGTAGCGGGGGTCCGGAGCGTCGGAATCCCACCAAAACTTGCATGGGTCCCTAATATATGTGTAAGAGTGTGTTGGTAGGTTTTGGGTACAAAGTTTTCATTTTCTTAACACAAAAAAAACATTTTTCATTTTCCGAGTACCAAATATGAGGTTTTTTGTGAAGAACCTACCAAATAATTGTTTCAAATTTTATCAAGTAAAACTTTAGAAATATTAGATCACATTTTATGTCCAAAAATATGAGGTTTTTTGTGAAGAACCTACCAAGGTTGGGGCCATTTTACCCAAAAAAGGGAAAACAAAAAAGCAAATAAGGGAAAATTGCAATCTGCCGTGTACATTTTGAAGGGCACACGGCATATCTTTCTTTGCCGTGCGCTTCTGCTCCCTGTGCACGGCATATCTTTCTTTGCCGTGCGCGTCTGCTCCCAGTACACGGCAAAGTATTTGCTGCCCATTATTTTCAAGCACGACAAATAGGCCGCGTACATTTTAATTTCAGCCGACTGAACAAAAAAAAGAGAAAACATATATGCCGTGTTTGTTTGTAAAGGCACACGGCATAGTCTTCTTCCCGCCAAAATTGGTGGAGCGCGGGATATTGGGTAAATTGGGAAAAACAGAAAATCGTACAGGCCCCACAGTTTGCCGTGCACCTCCAACTGGTGCCACGACGGAGAAATATTTGCCGAGTGTGTTAGGAGGCCGTGTGTCTGGGGATGGATATGCCGTGTACTTTTTCTTTGCTGTGCATTGCAGAGGACTTTGCCGTGATGTTTTCTTTGTCGTGCGTTTTCCCAAAGTCCTCACGGGATATGCCGTGTACTTTTTCTTTGCCGTGATGTTTTCTATGTTTGCCGTGTTCCGCAAATTGGAGGCTCTCGGAAAATATTGCGTCGCACGGGAAAGACAAATTTTTCGGTAGTGCTCACTTCCAACCCTAGCCGCCGCACAGTCTCCTCTCTCCACTATCTTGCATGGCTTCCACCATCGGCACTGGTAGATCCGGCCATCGCGGCCGCGGCCGTGGCCGCGGCCGCCCCACCCTTCGGGCCTTCACACAGCAGCATCGTCAGCTGGTGTTGCGGGACGAGCTTGCGGAACAGTCCGCTGCCGCTCCGGCCCCCGCGGGCCGGTCCCGCGCCATTTCCCTTGGCGCTCGTCCGCAGGAAGAGCACGGCGAAGGCTCCAGCTCTCCGCACCATTCCGGCCGCACCCACTCACTTGGACGCCATTGCAGCTACCGCGAGATCCGCCAGGCGCTCTACCCGGCCACCGTCTTCGCTTTCTGAACCATTCGTCTTTCTCCTCCTCGTCGTCCTCGTGCTCCGACGATGCGGAAGAGGAAGAGGAAGAGGAAGAGGAGGAGGATCGTGATCTGGAGATCACTTGCCAACTCTCCCGCACCGATTTCGAGCACGATGACGCCCAGCATCGTCAGGGCGAGGCCGATCTAGAGGCAGCGGTCCTCCTCTCCGAGGCCTCGACCCAGGTCGAACGCGTCGAGGAGGCGGTCTACCAGTTTGACCTCCGGGCCGCCATAGCCCTCTCTTTGGTCCACGACAAGGGCAAGGCGCCGCCAGGGGAGCCCGCCTCACCTAATGTAAGACCCCAGTTCAGTAGGATAGGTTTTATTTTTATTTTTGCACATCTTTTTGCTCGTTTCAGATGATTAGCTCTATTCTTAGTAGACACTGTGGTAAGTGGCTGTTTTTAGTAGGCATTGTTCACACATAGATTTTAACAGTTTTTAGTAGGCATTGTTTACACATTAGCTGTTTTCTAGTTGTAAGTAGCTAATTGTTTAGACATAGATCTGGTCTGTTTTTAGTAGGCATTGTTTACAGATAGATTTTTGCTGTTTTTTAGTTGTAAGTAGCTAATTGTATAGCCATTTATTTGCTCTGTTTTTAGTAGGCATTGTTTACACATAGATTTTAGCTTTGTTTCTGTTATGCCGATGATTAAAATTAGGTGACACCGTGTGATCCGGGGGAGGCGCTAGTGATCCTTGTGGTATGCACAAATACCGATCTTGTGCATCCTACTTGGCTCACTAGCTCCATCCCTGGAATTTGTGTGTCCAATCTACCTCTATATGAGGCATTGTTTAGACTATGTTCTAGTTGTAATTAGTTCTATATTTTCTGTAATGCCAATGATTAAAATAAGGTGACACTGTGTGATTCGAGGATGGCGCTAGTGATCCTTGTGGTATGCAAAAATACCGATCTTGTGCATCCTACTTGGCTCACCAGCTCCATCCCTGAAATTTGTGTGTTCAATCTACATATATATGAGGCATTGTTTAGGATATGACTTTATCTGTCTTGTGTATAGAGATCAAGAAGCTTACCTTTTAATTTTTTTTCATCTCCTTTAGGGCGAGGAGGAAACCTGGAGACTATGCGGCGGCCGTGAAGACGTAGGAGCGGGGCTCCGTCCACACGGTCCACTGAAGCCGGCGCCTCCAGGAGCAAGACTTTTGTGCAGTACTAAATAGGTAGAAGAAGACCACACAATGAAGCTGGGCGAAGAGGAAGGTGAAGAACCGGCGGCCGTCAAGCAGGAACCAGGGCTCCGTCGACGGCGCAGCAGGCATCACCGGATTTTTTTGTTTTCTTTAGCCCTCATTACAAACGGTCAAAAACTAATCTCCGTATCTCATGTAAAGACTATAGGCAACGATTATATACTAGATTTAGGGGTGCGCCTTGGCGCACGACCCCCCGAGCCCTGTTTTGACGACACGCCATAAGCAATGCTAATAATCAATGGGTAGAAACAATTATATCCATGTGTAAGACCAAGGACCAAATTAAACAAATAATACACACAAAACAATCCCGTACAAATAAATAACATGCAACCAGAAAGGAAACCCCATAGGTCAAAAAAATTACATACCGTGATGACGCCTCCAACTGATCGAATTCACATCTTCCCACTGTCCCCATCGCGTGCCGGGACGCGTAGCTGCAAGCACCTCGGGAAGGAACAATGATCATAAGAACACCCGATTTCCCACACGCCAAAGACCCGGCCGACCATAACTCCTCCGCAAGAACAAAATTAGAATACACAGACATAATACGTACCCACGTTACGATAGCCGGCTCAATCACAAGTTAAAGTATGTATAAACTTGCAACTATAGAGTACATATATCGATACACGTGTTTTTTGCAACATTGAACCAATTATTTTCCCGGAATACCATTACATGTCCTGGCAGACGGTACTAAAGGAAAAAATAGTGAAAACGACGAACATCACAACACAACTCTTAACTCTACATCCTATCTTAGGACAAGAATCCAGTAAAGTACAACAGTTACATGCCGGCTTGACAATTCGGCTTCATACTACGCGTCAACCATCGAACTACAAAAAAACAATTGAACGCCTAAGTATTGTCTAGGCAGTCAGCTGCAGGGAAAAATACATCCGTGTTTACAAAGTCCACGGTTCTGGCAGCATACTTTTGAACCTCCGCGAATACGGCCTTTCTATCCTCGTCAGTGAACGGCAAGCCATTTTCATCCCTCTGTGGAAAACCCTTCGAAAGAACGTCGACATACAGGCCGGGATGATATGATTTGGCAAGTATCCACGCTGCCCATACTCCTTGGCGAGCAGCTGACCTCTTCCCCTTCTCTATAACCACTGGAGCTCCGGTAGTCACCTCCACAAGCTTAGACAAACTATCTGGAACGTCCTCTACCGGAATTAGGTGCTTAAGCACCTCAACCATAGCCGTCTTCAGTTTCACAGCGTGACGACAGATTAATTTTAACCGTACCTCAGGAGACAGATCAATGACTTGTCCAAAAGATTCTTCATCTCCTGAAATGATGAATCAGATAGGCAAACAGAGTATCCATGGGCAAAAAGGACATAAACAACAAAATAGGTAATGCCTTACCAACTAAACCCCGCGTGCACGACTCTATCGTACTAACCAAGAGACAAAGTGCTTCAGTCCCTTCAGAGCCTCGCATGTCCATCTCCTTCTCCTCCTGCATGGACCTTTCCTTCCAGCTTTCATACTTTTTTTTACGCTGCGTGATCTTATGGCGTAAGATAAAGTTACCGTCCTTTAGCGCCTCAATTTCTTTGACAAGTGCATCGTACTTCTCTAAGGCATGGTCGATCTCGATCTTGTACCTGGCTTCAATGTCTTTATCCCGTCTGTCTACCTCAGTTGCCAAGACACTCTCCTTGAGCCGTTCCTCAAGTTCCGTGATCCTTATCTGGTCCTGTTCCGCCCCAACCTCAACATCGTCCAATACATCATGTAGATCGTCAACGAACTTTAATAGATCAGACTCGACCGCATTCACATAATTGAAATGCCGCCAGTACGCCGCCCACTCGTGCTGCAGAAAAAGTATCATCAGAACAACAACACGATGGTCAAGCACAGATAAAAGTAAATTATAATCACCTTATGAGAACGCTCGATTTGTCGGATAAACCTAGAAAAGTCACACGTGGATTGATTCTCCTTAGTCTTCAAGTCATGTAACATAACCTGGGTGTCTAACATCGCTGGAAACGTCGATATAGAAAAGTCAGGATAAACGGGTGGCAACACCGAAGGAGTCTGCAAAGCGACGTTCTCTTCCACCACCGCATCTTCCTGGAGCATAATCGGCTCGTGGTTCACCACAGTGGACGCCACAACCATTGAATCGACAATCTGAAGCTGCGTTGCATCCGACCCTTGTTCCGGAACAACTGGAGTTGACGACGCGACGCTCACCGGGTCGATCGTCAGAGTTTTAACGGCGCTACACGCAGAGAAGAAACAAAAAAGTAAGTATGCAGCATATTGATATGAAAGATAAAAAGAAACACACGAATAAAGCTCACTCTGCTCTCACTCGCTGGTGATCTTCACCGCGTTTATTTGAACTGTCAAACTCACTTAAATCTGGAATCTTCGGCACGTCTTGATTAGACTCATTGGTATCTTCAACACCGATAGAAAAATTGTCCAACGTAATATTGTTCCCTTGGTCTGGACCGGACGGTATTGAAGTACCTTCTTGGGGTTGAATGACGGTTTCAAATTCCCGTCATAGGCTCGTAATCCATCTCACCGGTACTATCATCATTGTCAACAAACACGGAGGCAGAAGAACTAAGGACAGGAGGTAAATATGAAGCATATCTATAAATCTACACCAAATAAACAGGAAAATAATTTAGCAATGTAACTATCAATCGATGAATACAAAAATGTGTTGAGCAGCAGAAATTACCGATGGAGCAGGATTATACTTGAAGAAGGGTCGCAAGCCACCGACATCAAACCCGATTATGTCGCCTTTCACCAATCTGGCCATAACCTCCACAAACTGTACAACGCACATCTCCTCTGTTTTGTAGCGATCAACGAATTCAGCTGACCCGTCATAATCACACAACAACTACGATCATGATTGCAGGGGTTGCAAACGCCAGCCTACCCAACAGGCAACCAAATTCCCTGATTCCAGCCCGTCGGTCATAAGTTCTTTGATCCTCTCGGACAGAGTATTTACCAGAGGGATGTGTTCACCACTGGGCAAAGCCAAGAAACACTTGTTCGGTTTACACCCGTATCTTCAAACGGGAGGAGACCAACACCGCCAGGGGGAGTCATATCTGGGCAAAAAAAGAAGGTCTCTTACCAGTCTTCCTCTTCGTCAGCAAAATCCATCCGAGGGTAAATCGCGTCGGGTCGCACTTGGAACTCAATGCCACCGCAACACGACGACGATGCACGCTCATCTTCTATCAGACAGACCGGCTCAAATATTGACAGCCAAAGTGGGAAGATAGGTCTCATCCCCAAATAACATCCGCACATCGCCGTATAGCAAGCAATGTGTAAAACAGAATTAGGGGAGAGATCATGCAGTTGCATAACATAGAAACAAAGCAGCGGAACGAAAAAATCAGAGCACGGCAGCGAGAGGCCGCGCTCCAAGTAACTCACGAACAACACCTTCTCCTCACTGGTTGGTTCAGGCCGCAACTCATCCCCCGGGGTATGCCACCTACACACATCATACCTCGGCAACAAACCCTCATTGGCAAGGACCTCCAATCTATCCATCGTCACCTTGGAACCATTCCAACCCGAGCTCTTCTTCTTCGGGGCCATAAGGATCTAAAAAAGGACGTGAAAGGAGGAAGGGAACTATGCCGTCGGCGACCGTCCCGTCGATCCAATCCAATTTTTTCGAGGTGTCGCTGTGGTAGTGGGCATAGCAAGAAGACACTGCGAAGCAGAAGAGAGGGTGGTTAGATTAGTATCCGGCATACCCGAATGCCTACGGAGGCTGAGAGAAAAACAACAGAGGCTACCGAAACAAACGATGCTCAGCGAAAGGCAAAGCATCGTACGGACCGAGGCATCCAGCGACGTACGCGACTTGAACCACCGACCAGAGAAAACATGCGACACGTGCGAATCTCACCATTGTTTGCAATGGACGATTTTTGTCGACAGGTGTTTGCCGTGTAATGCGGCCTCCTACTACGGAATACTGAGAAGTTCCTGGAGCCGCTCTCTCCGCCTTAATGCACGATCACTCGCGCCGACTCCCTGAAGTCGGCCTTTGTCTTAACGGACGTCACTACCGCCGACTCCTTGAAGTCAGCCTCCGTCTTACTGGCTTGTCCGTCTTAACGCACCGTCCGGTCACGTCGACTCCCTGGAGTCGGCATAACCACCAACCAAATTTATTCCTGCGCCCACACTGTTCCGTGGAGAGTAAATACTTTACGCACCTAACTCCTCTACTACTAAATCTGTAGTAAGTAAAACTGGCAAATTAGTAGTGTTTGCCTATTTTAAAATCACTAAGACCCTCGCCGCGTATACCTCGGGAGGGAACCAATACGGCCATGATGTCCAGTATTTCGAGATGTCGTGTACAGGTGTTGCAAGTCTAAACACGTGCACACAACTCTGGATATTAAACAAATAAATAAACGAAAAGTTTAAAAGCAAACTCTTCCGATACATCACTGATATCCCAGAACAATCCTCTATATTTAAACAAACAAAGAACCACACGATTAAAAGGAAGCAGCAAATGGATCATCCACCAACAAGTCATGCATGACTGCTCTAATTCCTCCAACGCCAAACCTATCAAAATTTATCAGTGACTCTAAACGAATATCAACATGTGGAGAACCTCTCTCGCACATCCGTAGTCGACGACGCTGATTAGTCCACCACCGAGGCTGGTGCGGAAAGAGCACGCCAATCCTAGCCAGCTGTAACACCCTTGCGTGCCGAACAAAAAATTGGATGAAACTAAGATCAAACATAGTCCCACGGTAGTCATTCAGACAAAACTCTTTAAGATGGAAATCAAGACACTCGATGGAATCGTCTGTCATGAATGGCAACACTTCTTTCGTCTTGATATGTTTTGTTGCCTGCAAGATGAACAAAACGTGCTTACCGGACCGGTCAAAACAAAGAAATAAGCAGACGAGGCTAAAAACTTATGTTGAGTCCAAATTCCATGTAACACTACTATTGAACACTAAAGAACATAAAGTGTCACCTAGACTAATAACCTCTTCGTGCAAGGAAAACATTTAAGAATCCCTAGCAATCCAACCAGATTAGGCCCGCTAGAATTCAGCGCGAGTATTTTCACTCCCCGCAAAGACATCGCCAAGCTTGTGGGCAGCATTTTCTGGATAAGAGTTGAAGGTACATATAAAAAATAAATCAGCACGTCAGCTTAGAAAAAAACAGAAGAATCAGAAAAAAAAAACTCTTATATATATAACCACGGGACCAATGACAAACCGAGAGGAGTCAGTGGACATAAACCCTACGACCGTTAGCTGTGGCGCGTAAATAACAGTAACCCTTGTTGGATACACTGGATCAAGCACGATCAATCTCTTGAGACAAGGCACATCCTCAATTACCAGATCACGCAACACCTCAAGAGGTCTGCTAGTCTACTCGCAAGACACACCAATCGTCTGAAGACTGACCGATCTGATTCGGAGACTACCCAATCCATGAACACCCTGAAGCTGAAGTGCCTCTAGGACAATACATCCGGCAAGTAGGCATTCCATGCCCAACCTAGAGATAGCAACATCGTAAAGGACGAGTTATTTCAAACAAGGAAGAAGAATCGTAGGCCCCTCATCTATACAGGAAAAATGGCACCCCGCAAAACTGGCAACCCGAAGCGTGCCCACAAAGCGCATCACAGATAATGGCAACTCTCGAACGTCTGTCCACCTATGAATCTCAACTGCTCTAGATTATCAAGTGCGGGAGATTGGAACCAACTATCCAAAATGGAGACAAGCTTCCGCTTGTGGTGGAAAACACCTATAGATAAACGCTCCGCAGGTCCAGGATGCGACGCGAGGATACTGGAAACAGCGTCGATGCTCCCACTGTCCTCATCACAAAGCTGATAATTGACCCGGAGATTCAAAGCAATGGATGACCAGATATACCGAGACCGGCGAGAAAGGACGGTCGTCCACACGACGAACTTCGTGGGAAGCAGAGAGATAACTATGCGCAACATCTCGTCGGGAACAGAGTTGGTGAGATTGACGCTCGCCGAGGATGACATAGCCGAACACGAAGTATCATAACTTACTCTTCAGAAACAAAGCCTAAAGACGGCAAAAGCAAGTGAGCGGTAGGAACGTAAGGTGTAGACGGGAGCCTACGAACTCAATACACGTATATAAACACAACGTTAACTTATGAAGGAAAAACAAAGAAAGTGAACTGGATAAGCGTTCAGCTTACCAAGCGTCAGAAGGGGTATATTGGTCGACAAAAAAATAGGGAAACAAATACTCCAGCGATAAATAAACACAACAAACGAACCACAAATACAATAGAGGTGGACCGACAAAGCGAATAATTTACCAAAACCATCTAGGGAGAGCGTATGCGTGGAGGTTACTGGCCGAGTCCCGGAAGTAGGCACCACTGACCTTCTTCGTCTTACTGCTCGGCTATCCCGCTGAATCCCTCTTTTGTGTCTACGTTCTTTTGGGCAGAGATTGGTTTGTTACCGTGTTTATTACATCCATGTGTGTGGAATGTTATGGTTTCGTGGAGAGGCATTTCCTTCCTACCATACCGTTTGGTCGCCGTTCGAGTTCCGGGAGTCGGCAGGTTGACCTTCATGTATTGGTCGAGTTCCGGGAGTCGGTTGTCCTATATCTGGATTCATGGGGTGGTGAGGAAGATGAAGCCTGAAGGGGTAAGCCGAAAGGACTATTGAGCCGTCTGAAGAATGTGTGTACGAACGCATGTGTATGAAGCAATGAACCTGGTCTTGGAAACATTTCGCGAGCTGGCTGACCCTTTCTTTAATCCGTTCCTTTTGTACTTGACGTGTGAAAGACCGTCGTGTCATCATTACTGTGATTCCTTCCCGAGGCAGAGTGGCGACAGTCCACGTCACGATCGAATGGAAGAACCCAATGATGAAAAAAAAATTTGGTCTCGCGTTATCATCTTACGCCGAAGGCAGAACAAATAGTTAAGACGGATGGTGTTCCCATCGAAAATTCATGAGTAAATTGGTAGGTGACGATCCTTACCTAGGAAGCCTTGGAGCCAAGTTCCTTCACTCGTAAGTCATGACACCACGGTCTTCCACACGTCAAGTACAGAGGGCACAACATTAAAGAACGGTCAGCGAGGTCACGAAACATTTCGAAGACAATGTACCGTCTGACACAACATAAATACTTCCAGCAAAGATTCAATACGAGTAGGTAAGAAGAAGGTCGATAATAAATGACAGGCAGGTCGGAAACGAAGTCGGCACCAATGGCGACACGCCAGCTAGGACACGAAAATCAGGACCAAAATTTCCAAGTTAGGCGAAAGGATAAGTTAGCGAGGACGATAAATGCGGGTAGGTCTAATCCTCTGTCCAACAGTTGCCTGTCAGTAACATTGTTCGGTTCGTACCATCGCTTACGTTAGCTTAAGCGTGACGACCCAATGACTAAACATTCCACGTTACGTCTCCGAGATGCCGACTCCACCTTGCCGACTCCACGTTTCCACAACCTCACTCGATAAAGGACTCACGGTAAGACTATTTTCACTGAAGAGGCGAGATTCGCAACGGAGGCCGGTCATGGCTAAATTCGTATTGACACGGTTGTCGGGGGAAACTTTCTGGATTAACCCGTGGCCCAGTGCGACTTACTTTACTCGCACAGACAAAAGCCCACATGGGATCAAGCCCAACATTGAACCGCCACAAGGAGAAGGATCTAGAAGACATATCCTGGAAGACGTGAGGAGGAGTTAGTCTCCAAGTAGGTTCCAGTTGATGTATTCCTTGTGGAGGAAGTTTCCTTTGTAACCTAGCGAACCTCTATGTATATAAAGAGGACTCGCAGGACTTAGACGGGGTCAAGCTATCAAGCCCTAAACCCTAGCTCATACGGCGAGTACCAGATCGGATCGCCTCCATTGTAACACCTCGATTATCATATCAATACCAATCTAGGGTAGGCAGGAAGTAGGTCTTTTACCTCACATTGAGGGGGCCGAACCTGGGTAAATCTGTGTTGATCTTTGTTCCTGCGATCCCAAGCTCGGAGATGCTTGACTCGCGTAATCCCACACCTACGAAGTCATCTATGACACCTGACGTGACAAACCCACGACAGTTGGCGCCCACCGTGGGGCCTGCGGTCAAGAGCGTCACGTTCCGCGCAGGATCCATGAAGGGAGCTGAAGATCTTGTTGTTGGCCGTATCATCACGGTCAATGGCACACCCCTCATTGACGATTCAAGCTGGGGGCCGGAAGCTGACTACCTGGAAACCGGCCACATCATCCCGTTTGGATCTGTCCATGTCTTCGTCGGCTTCATTGGCGGCGAGTCAGAAGATCCATCGCAACATGGCGACTCAGAAGAAGGAGTCGCGGTAACGGTGGACCAAGAAGAAGAATCTATCAACTACGAGTCGCTACCTCTTGAAGACGAAGAAGGCCAATCCATTGAGTATGTCCTTGAGGAAAGGCTACGGAGGCCCTGTGGATGGCGACTCGCCCTCTGTAGAAGATCGGCACATGAAGGGGTCTACAGGACCACAGAAGCGGACGAAGGGCTGGGCATGCCACCAGGCAGCTTAGCCCCCACGCCGCCGAAGCAGCAGAACAAGCCGCGCTAACGCATCAGGAGTCGCGGCATCCGCTGCGGTAACGCCAGGAGTCGCGGCCTCAGGAGTCGCAAACAGAGAGACTCCACCCGGAGTTGCGCCCGGAATCAGGGTCAAGGGTAGCCCCCGACGCAGCGGTCACGCTGCCACAGGGAAGTGTGTTGTCTACGCCAATATCTGCGGTTAACGCGGCCGCTAGAGTGACAGAATTGGAGGCTACCAGGATCGGGCTATATGATGAAGTCCAGAGAATCGCAGATGAGAGAGCCAGGCTGGCGCCGAGGAACAGCGCCTCCAACAGGAGCAACAGCGACTCATCGAGGACACCAATACTTTGCAAGGAGTACAGGCCACCTTGCCACACAGACGCCATGCGAGTCGCCTGCAGCCAGGGACAGTAAATCCTATGGAGCTGTTCCAATCGCCTACCGCTGGACCAACAATCGCGGTTCCCGTGGTTGAAACGCCGTAACCGCGGCACCACCCACGCGATCCCATCAGTCGCCACCAACACAGTGCGCCCGGTCGCATGGTCAGGAGTCGCACAACCATCAGTCGGTACCCACACACATGGCACCGTCTGCCATGGTTATGCGGTCCGTGGCACCATTAGCCGCGCCAGCGGTTCAAGCGATCGCTGTACCATCAGTTGTACCAGCGGTTCCGTCCTTCGCAGCACCAAGAGCAGCGGAAATACCTGGATCAAGGGCCATAGTACAAGCTAACAACAGGGCCATCATGCCCCCGCCATTGCCGCAGCCAACCTTTGTTCAGCAGCCGCCACAGCAGCCTCAAAGGTTCCACACGCCGCAAGGACATTATGTTAGCCCAGTGGAGAATCTCTTTGCGGCTACAACATCTTGGCCAGGTTAGCGCCAGCAGGAAACACACCAATGGACAGGAGGCGCGGCGCGCCATTGAGATGCTGAGCACAGCAGTAATACAGCAGGCAAACATGTCCGAACACGCGGGACGGCTGCACTCCACCCCCTACAATAGCAGAGCAACGGCGGAAAAAGCATCCACGCGGAGTCGCCGCACGTTGCGACTTCAAGTTCGGCTAGGCGACAAAGGGAAAATCAACCTGCGGCTCAAAATCAACCTCAGCAAGTTCAACCCGTAGAAGTTGTGCAGCCGCGCGGCGGCTAATCCAATGGGAAGGCCAGCTTCATCCAATCTATCGTCGCGACTCAAAGGCCCAGTCTGTTTCAGCGAAAGAATCAGGTCTGAACCGTTTCCTGCAGATTTCAAAGGACCTCGCAAGGTCGCCAACTACAACGCAAGCATGGACCCTGTTACTTGGCTCAACAATTACGAGATGGGCATGAGCATCCTAAACGCATCCGAAGAGATCTGCGCACGGTACCTAAACATGATGTTAGAAGGCGCAGCTCACATATGGCTGCAGAATTTGCCGCCAAATTCAATAAACTCTTGGGATGAGATGAAGGAAGCTTTTATCAAGAATTTCCAAGGAACATGCAAGCAACTCTGCAGTATAGAGGACCTTGAGCGTTGTGTACAGAAGGAAGGTGAGTCGAGTCGCCACTGGATGAGAAGGGTCGCAGAAATCATACATTCCTCAGACAACATACCACCCAGTTCAGCAGTCCTTGTCATGGAGAAAAATTGCAAGTTTGAGCCGCTGGTCCACAAACTAGGTCGCATGAAGGACAAAGTCAAGAGCCTAAGCGAGGTAATGGCGGGCCAACAAGTATGCTAGCTCGGATAAAACCAGGGACGCATCTGATGGGGAGGAAGAGGAAAATACTGGCAAGGGAAAGAAGGCCAGTAGCAAGCCTCAACAACAGCAAGCTAGCAATGCTAATGCGAGTTATAACAAGCGCAAAAACGAGGAAGGAAACTCGGGGTTAGTCGCAAATACGAACACTCGGTACAAGCAAAGCAGCGGCAGAGGAAGGAATTTTCACCCAGTTAACTTGGAAGAGGTTTTTAACCGCCCCTGCGACATCCATATAGGAAAAGATGGGAAACCACCCAACCACACAAAGGCACAGTGCTATCATTACAAAAAGTGGAAGGATGGGCAACCACTCAACACAAACAACAATCATCAAAACAATGAGGGAGGTAACCACGGCGGAGGCAACAACAGCAACAACGCTGTCCCAAATCCACAGCCAGATCAGCCACAGTTCCCAAAACAGTTGGGTCAGTATCACACCATTGTGGTCAATACCTCAAGGAGGGAGCAAAAGCTGCGACGACGCAATCAGGCTGTTAACGCCATAGTACCAGCCGTACCACAGTGGCTAAAGTGGTCCGAGCAGCCAGTAGTTTGGAGCCGCGAGGACCACCCAGGAGAAATAAATGAAGAGGGCAAACTCGCGCTGGTGGTTGCCCCTCAAGTCGCAGGATACAAGTTGGGCAAAGTGCTGATGGACGGAGGCAGCAGCATCAATATATTATACTACGAAACCTTCAAAAGAATGAACCTCCAAGAAAAGCAGCTACACCCATCAAGAACAACGTTTCACGGTGTCGTGCCAGGCATATCAGCTCAGCCATTGGGGAATCAACTTGGAGGTCGCCTTTGGGACACAAAGCAACTTCAGAAGCGAGTATATCTGGTTCGAGGTTGTAGATTTCCAGAGCCCATATCATGCGCTGTTTGGCAGAGAAGCATTCGCAAAGTTTATGGCTAGGCCGTGCTATGTGTACCTGAAGCTTAAAATGCCAGGCCCCAGGGGAGTCATCACCATTAATGGCGACAGAAGAATAGCTCAAGAATGCGAAGAAGGCGACAAGGCCATGGCCAGAGCAGCTTGCATCGCAGAAGCGTGCCCATGCGCGAGTCGCAGGAGAATTTTGATGACATCGTGGAGGCCAAAGGCACCTACCTGACTTGCGACTTCAGATTACGACCACAAGGGAGGCGAGGAAGCAAGGGCAACAGCCAATCACCAATGAGGGTATATCCCCAACATCGCGAGTCGCTATCAGCAGCCGCAACAAAAACCATTAAGGGTTCGTATCATTAAACTGGCCACTCAGGGCTAAAGTATCACCTCTGGTCGCCACCTAGGCGCGACCGACCCATGTATCACCTCTGGTCGCCACCCAGGCGAGACCGACCCATGTATCACCCTGGTCGCCACCCAGGCGCGACCGACCCATGTATCACCTCTGGTCGCCACCCAGGCGCGACCGACCCATGTATCATCTCAGGTCGCCACCCAGGCGCGACCGACCCATGTATCACTTCTGATCGCCACTCAGGCGCGATCGACACATTTCTGGTAGCCACCTAGGTGCAACCGACCCAAGCATCATCTCTGGTCGCCACCTAGGCACGACCGACCCTATGTATCATATAATGATTTTGAAATAAAGCATCTCAAACTACCAATTGAGTTGTCAGTCTTTTATTTTTTAATCATTGGTTCCTTGGGGGCGCGGCAGCTTTTAGCGCGGCCTATTACCTTGGGATCGCCAAACGAGTGGCATTTATCGTGATTATACTCAACCTCTCTTGGTTGCGACTTGCACTATGCGGCCAAAGTACTAGGGGTGCGGCGCCAATCGAGTTTGATTGCCTATCATGGCCGCTCTCGACCCTGAACATGCACTTTTTACCTGGGAAATACTGAGCCGCGCAAGGGCCTAAGTGAGGAAAAACCGAGACAAATCATAAGGACCAGCCTATTGGTCGAAACATGTACTGCTGAGAGTACTTACACAACCATAACATTGTCTTTGACATACATAATACTAACAAATTATTACAAGCCACTAAGGGCTAAATTCATCAACACATTGCTTCTTCATTTGTGCGCAGCTTTTGGCTTGTGGGAAGGAGGAACAGGTGGCTTACCAAGCTTGCCAGAAGGAACAGTTGCAGGCTCACTGGACGGCTTTTCAGTCGCAGACTTGGGGGCTTCAGAGCTGGACACACCTGGAGAGGGGTTCTTCTCTTGCTGAACCGCTATGCTAGTCGATGGAGTGGGTAACCTTTCAAATCTGCTCCCATCTGCGTTATATTTCCCCAGATAGGTCGCAAGATCCACCCCACCCACCAACTCAGTCGCGTGACCGTGCATGCTCTTCCAAGTCGCCGTATATTCTGAGGCCGTTAGATCAGTGCCATCCACCTTCTTCGAGGGCCTGCCTTGTGCAACTCTGGCAGCATCAAAGGATGAGTAGTACGTCTTGGCCAAGGCAAGCACATGAGCCGCACCAGAGCGAGCTGAGGATTTCTTCAACCTTTTCAAGACGCAGCTCAGTAGCTTTGGCTTGTTCAGACATTTTAAAGCTCTCATCAGACAGCTCGCCCATCCTGGCTTCCCTCTTCTTTAGCTCAGCGTCATGCTGGCCAAGGAGTTCGCGCAGCCTCTCCAGCTCAGAAGGAGTCTCCCCCAACTGCTTTTCCAAGGCGAGTCTTGCTGTTACGGAACGTAGTTCCTCCTACAAAGAGTACATCAGTTAGTACGTACATATCAAGAGCTAAAGAGAAGTATCAAGTCTCCCTTTACAGTCAAAAAAGAAACTTGATCCTTGGGGGCTAGAGACAGATAAGTGGAGACAGAAGTTTACCTTGTAAGCCGCAGACAGATCAGACAGCGCCTTGCGGAGCTCCGCGGCTTGCTAGTCATTTGAGGCAATGATGGCCTCTGACAGTTTCTCCGCGTGGCTCATGGAGGAGGAGGACGCAACCTCAACACGCAGAGCTGGCGACCGCGGGCTATCAGCCACTGGCGACTCAACCAACGGCGCATCAGCATCCTTGGTCATTGCAACTACAGAGGAAGGGTTGACCTTCTCCACGTCTTGGATCATAAGGGGATCCATTCCGTCCTCCAGAGCCACCTCTTGGGCAGTTGTGTCAGGAACAGAGGCCGTAGCCAAGTCATCAGTGGTGGCCACGCCCTCCACCATGGCGGTATGAGCCGCAGGTGATAAGCGCGGCTCAACCACGGTTTCAGAAATGACTCCAGGCTCAGTCACGGATTTAACCGCACTTCTGCAAAAAACAAGGGCATTGAGTGAAGAAAAAACACATAAACCAGAACAAAAGTGTTATAAGCGCAAGGAAAGTCACTAACCCTGGAGCCATCTTCACAGAGGCCATAAGGTCGTCACTTGACAGCGATGACAGGCCTTGGGTTCCAGAATCGACGAGCAGAAGTTTGCGTGTTAGTAGAGGAAAAAGAATAACAGTAAAGATGTCAAGACAGTAGAAATTACCAGAATGGGGCCCATGTCTTCTTCAGCTGAGGCGGTGGCTTTGTACACACGCCTGGCAGCGGAGGAGGTCGGGCCTGCAGCAGGTTTGCGACGCTTCGCGGCCTCAGGATTTTCCAGAGCATCAAGCTCTGGCTCCTCACGAGATAGCCTCTTGGAGGCTCTGCGGGGAGTTGTGCCAGCCACGGCAGCAGAACTCGTGGCTAGTGTAACATCCCAAGTTTGTAATAAAGTGTTAAGTTGTGTAATCATATCATGTCATGCATTAATCTTTGCATTAATAAGTTTTGAATTTAAATTAAAGAAGAAATAATTAAAAAGACCTAGAACTTGTCCTATTTTTTAATAGTGGTTCAAAAGTTCCAAAAATTCAAAACAAATATGTGTGGGGCTTCTCTACAATATTAGAAGGCTCCATGAATTTTGGGGTAATTTATTGACTATTTTAAATGCCCTAAAAAAATGCAGGAAGTTGTTGTTAAAAGAACTTCAGTAAATATTTAAAAGCTCAGGGGGTTTTCTGTAAATTGCTTTTTCTTTTCTTTCTTCCTCCTCGCGACAAAAGGACGAGCCGCCGTGTCGTCGCCGTCGATTGCCAGCTCCTGCTTGCCTGCGAGCTCGCGTGGATAAGACCACGGAGACGTCCGCATCGAGCTCACTCTCCCCGTGCTCTTCTTCCTCTCCCCGTGCTCTGCTCGCTCCACACGAGCAAACCCTAGCCGCACGGACGCCGCCGTCGTGCGCTAGCTCCGGCCGCTCCTGAGCCAAATTGACGCCGCCATCAGCTCCGCCTTGCTCTCTTCTTCCTCCCCGTCGAGTATTGCTTGCTGGAACAACACGAATCGCCGGAATTTCGCCATCTTCCTCAAGTCCGGCCGCCGCGTGTTGATCAAGCTCTCGTCGCCGTCCGAGCTCCTATGGCCTCGCCGTCCTCTCCAGCGTGCTCAGGGTGATCTTGTGATCCTCCCCATGCCTTCCGTTCGATTTATCGTGCCCCATAACGCCGATGCGTTGAAGCTCGTCGCCGGCCGTGGCTCCGCCGCGCCATAGCCGACGCTCTGGCGACCATTCGCTGGCGGCGCCGCCCCCATTTGGTTCCCCGTGTCCGTGCGCGCGCAGCGCGCCCACTCGTGCGTGCTCGCTCAGCCTCCTCCGGCGAGCCACGCCGTGGCAGAGCTGCCGTGGTACTCATGTGTCTTTGACATGTGGGCCCCGGCTGTCAGCCATTTATTCTTTTCGGAAATGTTTTTGGAAAATAATAAAGATCTGTCAGGTGGGACCCAGTCTATTTAAAAGAATTCCAGAAAATGATTAAAATTGTAAAATCAATAACTTTTGTTCTGTTTATCAGAAAAATGTGAACTTTATATCAAAATGCTCAGAAAATTAAGGCCAATCTGTTTATATCAAAATTCATACATGTTTGAACAATTAAATTTGGCAAATATTTGGAAATGACCTAAATGCATTTTCTATAATTATGGAGTTAACTTAAATAAATGCTCATAATTGCAATTTGAATTTAAATAACATTTCAAATATGTTTTTGAGCTCCATGTTAATGCATTAATTTGATCATGCATACATATTGCGCATTGCATCAATGCCATGTGTTGATTGTTGTCTTTTTGTCGGTATTTGTTCTTCCCGGTAGATCGTGGTTCGGAAGTTGACCCCGCTGTATTTGAAGAACAAGATCTGTTTTCCGACGAACAAGGCAAGCATATCCTCTTATCTGCCCATATATTATTTCGAAGTATTCCACTCTTGTACTTGCATACGATTGCAATGTATTTTGGTCTTTAAATAGAGGTATCCTATATATTTGCATCACCTAGATATCCTCAATCATTATTCCTAGCAGCCATAGTGTTGATATGTGTTTATCGCCAAAGCCTTATATCTGCTTAGCCATGCATAGTTATTTATCTATGTTCTACCCGGTTGGTGAACCAGAGTTGCGAATGAACTTATTCTATCAGAATATCATGTAAAGGGATGTGAGCTGGTAAATTGACTAAAAGGCTATGGATGAGAGGCCACAGGGGTCTGTGGTGATTTGTCTCGTTCTTGCCGCCCTAGGACCTGAGTTCTCACCTTTGGAGCCAAGACTGAGCGTACATCCACACGCGGCCTGGACACCCGCATGACTAACTAACTTGTTTGGTTGTATCCCATGGGACACATAGTTTGGTTTTTCATTTGCGTGTGGGTCAGAAACGTATGAGAAGAGGATAGGGCCTGGCAGGGATCCAGTGATGGACGAACATGGATCTTGATTCCTGTGACAGAGTAACGGGGACCGTCACGAGCTGGCCATCTCGCGTAATGGCGGCTATTCCCTGTTATGGATGACCCATGGGATATAATCAACTGAGGTAAAGGTCATGGTCAACCACCCTCTGCCGGCACATCAAGGAATTGTGCTAATCTAGTTGCATTAAGAGTCGGTTGGTACGTGTGGTAAACATTGTTCACCCCTGCAGGGTTAAATCTTTTCGAAAAGCCGTGTCCGCGGTTATGGACGAGTTGGTGACGGATTCTGTGATCATAGAGAACTTGAACATAATTGTAAAAGTTGTTGCCAACGGATGAAGGGTGCTTCCTCGAGGGCGTCGAGGGGGTGACTCTAGTTGATAGATAATGTTGATGAGCTGGTGGTTACAATGTGATTACAATAGTTGGAAAGGCTCTCTTATCCCTTTTAAAAGTCTACTGTTGATACGAGACTCTTCCTTCCTCTGTTTGGAACTAAATATAGCTTTACGCAAATGAACCTTCATACATACTCTCAGAACAGGCAGATATATAATAGGTTAATTAAGTCTTGTTGAGTACCTTCGGTACTCATGTTTGCTTACTTTGGTTCAGGTGAAGACCCTAACTCCGACGCTGGTTTCTACGTTGACGTCGACGAGTAGTTTGGGGTTCCCAGGTAGCAGCCTGGAACGTGTAGGTTGGGTTTGGCTACGTTGCTTACTTTTGGCCTCTTAGGCCTTTTGCAGTCTTGTTGTGTAGCAACACATTTGCTTTCGTTGTTTGTTGTAATGTTGGGTCATGTGACATCTGCTTGTATTTTTACCGAGTACTGTAATCCAAGTTATGTAATATTACTTTGAAGCATAGAGTCTGTGATGTACCTGTTGTCCGCAGTCTTGATCTCTTTATTATACTTTGATAGTTGTGCCTGTGTTATGGCATCAATCGAGGTGTTGTGTTGCCGATGATCCATTCCGAGCAACGCCTGCCAGAGGTTCTGGCCTAGGAGAGGTGTGCCCAGTAACCTTCGGTTGTATCACATGACCAGTGACACACAGCATCTTTGTATAGTACCGGGGTCGGGGCGCTACAGCTGGCACTGGACTGTCATCCTCGTCCAGTTCAGTCTCTTCACCTTCTGAGGCCGCATTGGCGACAGAGGGGATGCCAGTAATTTCGCTGCCCTCTAGAGCGGGCAGCAACTTCTTTCTTGTGGCACGCTTGGGAACAGCAGCGCCGGCATCGGTCGCAGGCAGCGACCAGTAGTTCTCATCAGCCTGGATCAGGAAAATATAAGTCACAGTATTAAGAAAGGAATGCGGCTCAACTACAAAGGCAAAAAGACAGGGAAGAGAAGTTACCTCAAAAGGCTTGTTGTTAACACTAAAAGGGGCGAGCCCCACCTTGTCAAAGGAGATATTCTTCTCCTCATGTCACACGGGAGACGAACTCCACCCAGTCAGCGGCCTTGACGCGATCAACGTCAACAGAAGTGCCAGAGCACTCGAGGAACGACAGCTGACGGGGACTCACTGGTTGGATTTGCCACTTTGTCCAGCAAGCAAGAAGATGAAGGCCAGTAAGGCCATGGTCGATCAAGGCACGGACCTTGATCAGCGACTCATTGATAAAGGACATAGAGGAGTCTCGAGGTTTGGATTTCAGTCCCTCAGTGGGCGCGAAGATTGTGTTGGACCAGGAGGGGAGACGAGTTTTACCCTCCGGAGAAGTATCTTGGCAGTAGAAAAAGGATTTTTGCCAAGACCTGGGCCGATTCGCCAGGGCTAGCTTGGGAAGAACAGAGTTTCGATGACGTTGCAGAGAAATGGCGCCGACCTGAACATAGGCCCCGCCTTTGGAGGTGAGCTGGCTATTACAGGCGAAGGAAGCCAACCATAGATCGATGCTGGGGGCTATGCCGAGATAATCTTCGCACAAAACATGAAAGTTGCTCACTTGGAGCATTGAGTTGGGGCCGATGTCGTGAAGACGGAGGCCTAGGCGCCGCATCAAATCGCGGAAGAAGAGGGAGCCAGGTGGCGTGAATCCACGCTCAACGTGCTCCACAAACATCACCAGTTCGTTGGGCTTAGGGCGCGGCTCGCTCTCATCGCCTGGCGCCCGCCAGATGTTGTCTTCCTTCGGCGGCAAGAAACCAGCTTCGGCGAGATCCGCGAGAGTTTCCTCCGTCACCCAGGATCCTTCCCAGTTGTAGGAGATTTTACGCTTATCATTGGATGGATTTGCCTTGGGCGCCATTGCGAGAAGAGATCAGATCGGAGGCTAAAGCTCGGTTTGAGGAAGACGGCGGCGCGGCTAGGAATGAAAGGATTGCAAGGACAAGTGGATAATGACCTAGGCAGCCGCAGCTTATAACTGGAGGGGCCCGCAACTAACGGCACAATCTGCGCTCGCAACCAACGGCACAATTTGCGCCCGCAAAACGAGCAACGGTCCGCAATTAAAGGGAACAGAATATCTCCAGAAGCGGAGATGATTCGCACAGATAAGTCGCGGCTCCGAATCGCATAAGTCAGAGATTGGCCAAAACGTTTGCAGTGCAGCCCAGCGACCATTTCAAGAGGTCAGAAGGTTCTCACCGTAAAGTTCTGACCAATCTTGGGGGCTAATGTCGGGGGAATACTTTCTGGATTAACCCGCGGCCCAGTGCGACTTACTTTACTTGCACAGACAAAAGCCCACATGGGATCAAGCCCAACATTGAACCGCCACAAGGAGAAGGATCTAGAAGACA
Organism: Poa pratensis; assembly: GCA_947311845.1. NCBI lineage: Eukaryota > Viridiplantae > Streptophyta > Magnoliopsida > Poales > Poaceae > Poa > Poa pratensis. The sequence continues at coordinate 42,134 of CAMZMU010000105.1, forward strand.
TATCCTGGAAGACGTGAGGAGTTAGTCTCCAAGTAGGTTCCAGTTGATGTATTCCTTGTGGAGGAAGTTTCCTTTGTAACCTAGTGAACCTCTGTGTATATAAAGAGGACTCGCAGGACTTAGACGGGGTCAAGCTATGAAGCCCTAAAACCCTAGCTCATACGGCGAGTACCAGATCGGATCGCCTCCATTGTAACATCTCGATTATCATATCAATACCAATCTAGGGTAGGCAGGAAGTAGGTCTTTTACCTCACATTGAGGGGGCCGAACCTGGGTAAATCTGTGTTGATCTTTGTTCCTGCGATCCCAAGCTCGGAGATGCTTGACTCGCGTAATCCCACACCTACGAAGTCATCTATGACACCTGACATGACAAACCCATGACAACGGTAGGTTCAAGGCGAAGACTTTATCCTTTAACACGGAGTACAGATACATCCATATTCGGACAAATAAAAGTCATCTAATTTGGAACGGAGGGAGTACCTGCCATCTCTTAAAACGATGGGAGATGCCGCCGGCTTAAGAACCGAGACGTCAATTAACGACAAAGGCAAAGACTATGAAATAGCCCGTTTACTTACTCGCATCTCTTTAGAGACATCCAGATATATATCAGCTCAGCAGCAAAGGAGACGTTAGTAGGCATGGATGGGTCCTCCGTCTTTATGATCTTGTTACCATAATGTCCATTAAGACGGAGGCCGAATTCAGGGAGTCGGCCGGACCGACGTCAATTAAGACGGAGGCCAACTTCAGGGAGTCGACGCGAGCTACGTCCATTAAGACGGACGCCGACATCAGGGAGTCGGCTCGAGTGATCGTGCATTAAGATGGACAAGCCCTAAACAATTATTATTTATCAGAAACACCGAGCCTGCGAGACTACGGATATTAAAGACACCAAGTCACCGAGGGTACCATTGAGAATGACATCAACAGTGAGAGCATTTACACAGAAAACGCATCACAGATATGCCAACTCTCGAAACGTCTGCCCACCCACGAATCACAACTCCTCGAGACTATCAAGTGCGGGTGATTCACGAAGCCAAGCACAAAGGAACCAGCGTATAACTAAGCGTCACGTCACTCCCATCGAGGATTCACTACAAGAAATATGCTATCCTATGACCTTTTATTGTGACGCTCAAAATATTGGTCATAGATCTATGACCATTTTGAACCAGTTGGTCATACGCTGTTTTTTAGGGTGTAAACAGCACAAATTTATGACCAATTTTGTCAGAAAGGTCATGGTCTCCTAACATGAATTGGTCATAATCCACACAGCCCTGGCCTATGACCTTTTTTCTAGATGACTACGACCAATTTAAATGGTCATTCACATTAGTGGATAGCCAACTCAGCAATCTCGTCTACGTGTTAGTGCCTAGGTGTCATTTTCGCTTACGTGTCACTCTGACTGGACAGCCAACTCAGCGGTCTCGCCTACGTGTCAGTGTTTAGGTGTCATTTTTGCCTACGTGTCACTCTTACATGTAGGACCCACTGTCACGAGTAGCACACAATGACTGGTGGGACCCGCCCAGCCCAACCGACATGTGGGACCCGCCATGTGGGACCCACCGTGACCTGTGGTACCCGCCATGTGGGACCCACCGTGTGATCCGTGGGACCCGCCATGTGGGACCCACCGTGTGACCCGCCAGTGGGACCCGCCCTGCTGCCATGTGGGACCAGTGGGACCCGCCCTGCTGCCATGTGGGTCAGCCCCAACCCACTGACATGTAAGACCGGCCCACAATACCGCCCAGCACTAAATCGCGAATTAAAAGATTATGTGCGTGGAAGAGGGATCGAACCCGCGCCCTCTTAAGGCAACAGCACGTAACAGCCACTAGGCCACAGCGTTGCTTGTGAAAAATGCTATCCTCAAACCTATTTGTATTGTTACTAGATCATTCTGGGACAAAGCCCATTCCTGGAAACGAGTTGGGCACCCAATAGTTTGAGTTGGGCCGGTGGCTATGGGCTGCTTGCTAGGTCGCATCATCGAGAAACGGGCCTTGGCCGCTGCGGTAAGGTAATGGGCCGGCTCGGGTGTTTTTTTTGTTCCTTTTTATTATTCTTTTATGTTTTCTTTTATTACTTTTGATTTTGAACTCCAATTTAAACCAAATAAATTTTGTAAAGATGTCCTGTGTAATTATAAACTACCACGGACTGTTTTGGTTCAATATATGGTCCAAATGTTTTTAAAATTTACAAATTTGCAACAAATATTTGGTAGTTTATTCATTAAAAAAACCTTTTTTGGCACTCGGAATATAAAAAATGATTTTTTTGTGCAAAGAAATTGAAAACTTTATTCGGAAACATTGTTCTCTATTCCAGGATGCACGCTTGTGCACAATATGGGAACATGACCGTTCAATATGCCGGTTTCAATATACGCTCAACTCGGGGGACATGACCGTTCGTAGCTAGGGGTTAAATCTTGCAAAACTTTTGTTGTATCTCTGATGAAATAGGTACTTGTGTAGCTAAATATGATTTTTTCAAAAAATTATGAGAAAACTACGAGGCACCTGTAGTTCAAATTTGACCCCGTTCCAGCTGAATCGGCATGAATTTGTCTTTTTTACGAGAGGTAGATGAAAACTATTTGACACACAACCATTTGGTTATTTGTAAATACATGTGGTCTAGTATTTTCAAATAATGTAGCGCTCCTATTTTACGACATATTTTTGGTAGTTGCTTCACAAAATAACCCATTTTTCGCATTCGGAAATAGAAAATTGATTTTTTCGTAAACGGAAAATGAAAAGTTTCTTCGGCAACATTGTTCACGGTTCCAAGATACACGTATGTGCCCAATACGGACATATTTAAGCAAACTATACCATGAATGTGGACATAACATTCGTCATTTGGCCCTAAAGCCATGAATCTTCATAGATGATACCTCATTTCTGAGAACACTTTCTTAAGAAAACTTCCTTATTCCAAGTTTATGATTTTTTATGGATACTAGGACACATATAATGACACCACGCGAAGGTTTTCCATTTATTTGATTTTTTTTGAATTTCGTATGCCGGTTTCAATATACGCTCAACTCGGGGGACATGACCGTTCGTAGCTAGGGGTTAAATTTTGCAAAACTTTTGTTGTATCTCTGATGAAATAGGTACTTGTGTAGCTAAATATGATTTTTTCAAAAAATCATGAGAAAACTACGAGGCACCTGTAGTTCAAATTTGACCCCGTTCCAGCTGAATCGGCATGAATTTGTCTTTTTTACGAGAGGTAGATGAAAACTGTTTGACACACAACCATTTGGTTATTTGTAAATACATGTGGTCTAGTATTTTCAAATAATGTAGCGCTCCTATTTTATGACATATTTTTGGTAGTTGCTTCACAAAATAACCCATTTTTCGCATTCGAAATAGAAAATTGATTTTTTCGTAAACGGAAAATGAAAAGTTTCTTCGGCAACATTGTTCACGGTTCCAAGATACACGTGTGTGCCCAATACGGGCATATTTAAGCAAACTATACCATGAATGTGGACATAACATTCGTCATTTGGCCCTAAAGCCATGAATCTTCATAGATGATACCTCATTTCTGAGAACACTTTCTTAAGAAAACTTCCTTATTCCAAGTTTATGATTTTTTATGGATACTAGGACACATATAATGACACCACGCGAAGGTTTTCCATTTATTTGATTTTTTTGAATTTCGTATGCCGGTTTCAATATACGCTCAACTCGGGGGACATGACCGTTCGTAGCTAGGGGTTAAATTTTGCAAAACTTTTGTTGTATCTCTGATGAAATAGGTACTTGTGTAGCTAAATATGATTTTTTCAAAAAATCATGAGAAAACTACGATGCACTTGTAGTTCAAATTTGACCCCGTTCCAGCTGAATCGACATGAATTTGTCTTTTTTACGAGAGGTAGATGAAAACTGTTTGACACACAACCATTTGGTTATTTGTAAATACATGTGGTCTAGTATTTTCAAATAATGTAGCGCTCCTATTTTACGACATATTTTTGGTAGTTGCTTCACAAAATAACCCATTTTTCGCATTCGGAAATAGAAAATTGATTTTTTCGTAAACGGAAAATGAAAAGTTTCTTCGGCAACATTGTTCACGGTTCCAAGATACACGTGTGTGCCCAATACGGGCATATTTAAGCAAACTATACCATGAATGTGGACATAACATTCGTCATTTGGCCCTAAAGCCATGAATCTTCATAGATGATACCTCATTTCTGAGAACACTTTCTTAAGAAAACTTCCTTATTCCAAGTTTATGATTTTTTATGGATACTAGGACACATATAATGACACCACGCGAAGGTTTTCCATTTATTTGATTTTTTTTGAATTTCGTATGCCGGTTTCAATATACGCTCAACTCGGGGGACATGACCGTTCGTAGCTAGGGGTTAAATCTTGCAAAACTTTTGTTGTATCTCTGATGAAATAGGTACTTGTGTAGCTAAATATGATTTTTTCAAAAAATCATGAGAAAACTACGAGGCACCTGTAGTTCAAATTTGACCCCGTTCCAGCTGAATCGGCATGAATTTGTCTTTTTTACGAGAGGTAGATGAAAACTGTTTGACACACAACCATTTGGTTATTTGTAAATACATGTGGTCTAGTATTTTCAAATAATGTAGCGCTCCTATTTTACGACATATTTTTGGTAGTTGCTTCACAAAATAACCCAATTTTCGCATTCGGAAATAGAAAATTGATTTTTTCGTAAATGGAAAATGAAAAGTTTCTTCGGCAACATTGTTCACGGTTCCAAGATACACGTGTGTGCCCAATACGGGCATATTTAAGCAAACTATACCATGAATGTGGACATCACATTCGTCATTTGGCCCTAAAGCCATGAATCTTCATAGATGATACCTCATTTCTGAGAACACTTTCTTAAGAAAACTTCCTTATTCCAAGTTTATGATTTTTTATGGATACTAGGACACATATAATGACACCACGCGAAGGTTTTCCATTTATTTGATTTTTTTTGAATTTCGTATGCCGGTTTCAATATACGCTCAACTCGGGGGACATGACCGTTCGTAGCTAGGGGTTAAATCTTGCAAAACTTTTGTTGTATCTCTGATGAAATAGGTACTTGTGTAGCTAAATATGATTTTTTCAAAAAATGATGAGAAAACTACGAGGCACCTTTAGTTCAAATTTGACCCCGTTCCAGCTGAATCGGCATGAATTTGTCTTTTTTACGAGAGGTAGATGAAAACTGTTTGACACACAACCATTTGGTTATTTGTAAATACATGTGGTCTAGTATTTTCAAATAATGTAGCGCTCCTATTTTACGACATATTTTTGGTAGTTGCTTCACAAAATAACCCATTTTTCGCATTCGGAAATAGAAAATTGATTTTTTCGTAAACGGAAAATGAAAAGTTTCTTCGGCAACATTGTTCACGGTTCCAAGATACACGTGTGTGCCCAATACGGGCATATTTAAGCAAACTATACCATGAATGTGGACATAACATTCGTCATTTGGCCCTAAAGCCATGAATCTTCATAGATGATAACTCATTTCTGAGAACACTTTCTTAAGAAAACTTCCTTATTCCAATTTTATGATTTTTTATGGATACTAGGACACATATAATGACACCACGCGAAGGTTTTTCATTTATTTGATTTTTTTTGAATTTCGTATGCCGGTTTCAATATACGCTCAACTCGGGGGACATGACCGTTCGTAGCTAGGGGTTAAATCTTGCAAAACTTTTGTTGTATCTATGATAACTAGGTCACATGTCATGATGCTACGCGAAGGTTTTCCATTATTTTGATTTTTTTTTAATTTCGTATGCCAATTTCAATATACGGTCAAACGCGGTCAAAATACTGTCAAAATTTTAAACCCAATCATTTGATTATTTGTACATAAAATGTGGTCTAATATGTTTGAATGATGGACTTGTGCTAGTTTACGACAAAATTGTGGTAGTTACTTAATAAAAACTCCATTATAAAAACTCAGAAAATAAAAACTTGGTGCAGCCAATCAGATGCCAGAAAGCAACCCCCACGGATCATCGATCAGCCCGTCCACACCACAACCGACAAAACAATCTAGACCGTCTATTCCCTATCTAAAACGAGAGACGCGCGCGGCCGAAACCCTACCTACCCTATTATCCCGCCTCTGCCGAAATCCTCTCTCCTCTCATTCCATCGCGTCTCGCCGAAACCCTACCTTCCCTCTCTCGCGCCGCCACCCACTCCTCTCCTCTCATCCCATCGCGCCTCCGCGAGCCGCCCATAGATCCGACCCCGACGACCCCAGATCCATAGCCTACAACGCTAGATCCGCGGCATCCCATCGATCCGCGGCCGACAACGCCAGATCCTCCGCCTAAACACATCCGCAACAGATGCACCGCCGCTCAGCAGCCACGGCGTCGCGGCCGGCTGGCTCGCCGGCGCGCGCGTGCTTCCATGCGCGCCGCTCCGTCGAGCTGGCCGAACCGCGGCGGCGCGTGACCTACGGTGTGCGGTGGCTTTGCCCCACGCCTGCCACGGCTCTCCGACAACCAGAACCGCGACGGCGTCGACGGGATCCTCGCACGGCCGTTGTCCACCTCGCGCTGCAGGGAGGGATCCACTCCTTCATCTTCTTCTCGTGTCTGTCCACAGCTGAGATGGCTCAGATATGAACTTTTTGTTGTTTTACTTGTTCAGGGCGCGGGTGGTGCACTGGCCGCAAGAACACGCCGGGGAACGTCAAGGCCGGGTCGACTAGGGCGGAAACCGTGGACGCTGGCGGCGGCTACTTCCTCTACAAGGACTACACGCTCGCCCACCACTCACTGCCCCTCCAGGTCCCGTCTGCATGCCCGCTCCCTCCTCCCCTCATATCTCTGTACAGGAATAGTAGTTTCTTCAGATTAATTTGTTGCGGTGCTGCACTATATGTTGCTATGTCATGGAGTCTGTACACATCCAGTGGATTGCTGCATGATTGTGCAAGTTTATAAGATATGACATGTGACAAAGGATTGCTGCTGTTCTTGTGTGCTAGTGTTGTTTTTACACCACAACATGTCTTTATATTTGAGTGCACAATTATAGTGGTGTTTTTGCACAACTATACATTATGTCTGGAATTATGTACTTTTAGGGCCCATGATTCTCTAGGTTTATGTGTGGCGTTTTGTCTCCTTCAGCTTAATCAAATAGATGCAAAACTGAAAATCGTTTGATGCACTGGTTCCTTTTGCTAAGTTTGATGCACTGGATGAAAAGCTGTTACTCTGCTTACAATTCGATACTCTCTTTTGTTTTGATTGTGTATCATTGCTCCTTCTCTCTGTAACAGCTTCTTATGGAATTTGTGTGGTGGGTTTCAGAACAAGAGCAAGGGGAAGCAAAAGGAGGTGAAATTGCAGTGTTGTTCAAGCAGGCCGCCCACAACTTCCTGCTGCACTCGGCATCTTCAGCAGGTACAACCTGAGCGAGTGATGTCTGTTTGCGTGCACTGGCTAGTAATATTAGGTAAAATGTTAGTGGAAGGTACAACCTGAGCGAGTGATGTCTGTTTGAGTGATGTCTGTTTGCGTGCACTATTTGCTGCTATAGGTCAATGCTGTTGATCCCTAGCTTAAGCTTGATTCATCTATATGTATAACAGTGGCAATTGCTTTTGTCCCAAGATAAATTGTTGTAATTTTAGCTATGAGATGGCAGAGGGGTACAAGTGTATAACAGTGGCAGTGGGGTACAAGTGTATTTCGTGTATCATAGGCATGTTATTAAATGTGGAAACTAAATATGAGATGGCCTGAAATCTATATCATAATTCAGTTTTTGTTTTAAACTCATCTATTGTTATGTTATGAGCTAGTTCCATGCCAATTATCTTCTGTTTTTGTAGAAACAGCAACACCAAGTCTTACTATTGTACCTTGTGTGTGGTCATTACATATAGTAAGATGTTATGAACTTGTTCCATGCCAATTATCTTCTGTTTTTGTAGAAACAGTAACACCAAGTCTTACTATTGTACCTTGTGTGTGGTCATTACATATAGTAAGATGACTTGACAGATAGTTGCTGGGATGTTACTCTCTTGCATGTTTCTCGGAGTAATTTTTCTGTTTAAGTGTTACCATATATTGCACATATCGAGACTCTAAACATATGGCATTTCTTCTCGTTTACAGGAGTTCTAGGCTGAAGAAATTGGAAGAAGCTCGAAGCCCCAAGTCAACAACTTGCTTTATATGTTACTGAACTTTGTAATGATGAATTTTCTGGAATATTTGATCTACCGCTGATCTTGCTGAGAATTTAGTGTATATTTCCTTGCTTAACTTGTTATTCAGATACTGGAGTTATGTACATATTCTTGTAATATTATTCTATGTTTAATTGAAATGCATTCTTGGACTTAAACTGGCAAGCAGTTTAGATGAAATAGTGGCCGAAACGATTATTGGACTAAGTCTGTTTGGGCTTTTAAAAGGCTACGGCCCAAAATAGAATGACATGAACAAAGGTTGGAAACTGACACAGTTTGAATATAAATAGGCCAAAGCCTGAACACGAATCGGAGCAAAATAAGGCCCAGGCCCAAAACGAAATCAACTTCAAAAGGCCGTGCTAAGGAAAATAAAATGGCCGAATTGTTGGGCCTGGCCCATATAGCTGATCTATCTAAACAGGAAAAAAACATTAAATGGGCTAAACTATTGGGCTTGGCCCATCTTGGCGGCTGAACTGGACCGGGCTGATTCTCATCTACGACCATTTCAATTGGTCACAAATTTGCCACGTCAGCTTTGCCACGTTGGATTTGACGTGGCGTGGCCTGATTGCTCGTGACCAAAATATTGGTCATAAAATCTGTGACCTTTTCTTTTGGTCATAGAGGCATATGACCAATCCCCAAAAAAGGTCATATTGGCTAGTTAGTGACGCTCATAACGTGACCAAGTGTTTTTGGTCACAAAAAGGTCACAAATTAAAATATGTGACCATTTAGTGACCAATATTGAGGGTCATAGAGTAGCATATTTCTTGTAGTGATTTGAGATTAATACGGACTCAGGGAACGCATTCACTCCCGTATAAATAACTTCAACTGACAACTTTAATGACTGACTCATACCTTCCTATCTCATAATTAACAACAATGACATGTCATCGCGTCGACTCCAGACGGTCAGGGAGTCGGCAGGACTGACCTTGTCCGTCTCACTGCTCGTCGATCCCGCCGACTCCCTGGAGTCGGCATGCCCTGCGTTCTTCCGGCAACTTAGAGTAAAAGACAACTGAAATTATAGCACGTGTCTTGAACATGAACAAATTAACAGATCCACAAGTTAACCATTACCAAAAAAACGCAAGAACATAACCACATAGATAAAAACCATCAACGTATGAGAAAATGTACAAACAAACTATTACAAACAAAACGACTATTTTCTAGTGGACGTCATAATGTAATCTTTAGTTTATTACCCAGCGAGACATACGGGTCGTAGCACACCAATAATAGATATTTAGCCATTCGATACTTTGCCTCTCCGCGTCGTCGGACAACTTCAGCTCCCTGGAGTCGGCACCTCCTTCAAAACCGCCATAAACAGACGGGTATATAAATAACAATATACAATTCAAGTCTTCATCTTCTTGGCCTCGTTCATTCCAACGTCCTCTTCTATCAACCTACTGACACAGATATCTGACTTAATACACAACATGAGAATAGGAAATACCACGACAAAGGACAAATCCGAAATCAACGTCACCTCTTATCCACGGTGGCACCGAAGAAACCTGATTCATCCACCACAAGTAGATCGACCTGACACTGAAGGAACTTTATAAGAAAAACGAAGTAAATACGAAAATAAAAGCATACATACATAAATCATAAATGATCACCTCATTAGATTGCTCTGAAATGGCCGACTCCAACACGACGTGAGGTTCACGTGGATGAAGCTCGAACTGTGAATCAGATTCCACAGAGCCTTCACAGCCGGTCGAAAGAGCAACGATGTGATTTTCTGAGTTCATCATTGATTCATCCTGACTCGAAGGAATGTCGACCTGAGAGTCGAAGTCGGCAACGGATTCCGAACAAATCAGTGGAAACTGGTCGTGAGAATCAGAGCCGGCAACAGGTGCGTAGGAACCTGGAGGAGATTTGATCTGAGAATCCGTGTCCACGACGAAATCACGCTGACCCGCAGGTTGACCGACCTGAGAAGCAGAGTCCACGACGTCATCACACTAACTATCGGATTCTGGCTCCTGGAACAACGATTTCTTCACAGATGAAACAGGGACATCCTCGACATCATTGCCAATAAGACAAAAAGAAACTGAGTACAACACCTAAAAAAACTCCACGTACACACATAATACATATACTGTGGAAACCAGCCAATGAAAACGTACCCGGACACTACATTATTGAATCCAGAGAGCTTCATGACCAACGATGGTACCGACACGTCAAGTATTTCAGGCAGCGTATGCCCACGCACTATCTCAGAAACACCCTGTTTTACCAATAAAATGCTGAGATAGTTGAATACAAACTTAATAAAAAAAGGGTTATAAGCATATGTATATAGCAACAAAAGACCAATCTGCGTCGAGATAAAAACCAAGATATAAACTCACCGAGCAAGCATTCTCACCATGAGAAGAGGCCTCAGTGGAAGGTGTAAGTAACATGTTTTCATGTACAGAACTGAATACAGCATTGGAAGGACTGCTGGACGGAGCGACTGGTAAACCAGGCCAACAACGGATAGGCACAAGGCAAGGCTGCCGCCTATATTCCTCGACGATTCGATGAACCTGATAAGATGACCTCTCAGAATCTGGATCAAAACTCTTTGACGTCATAGAAACAACCAACCGAAACATCCTCGATACGACCGCAGCAATTTCTCTTGGAGTCAAAGCATCCGTGCGTCCAAACATAACTGCCTCACTAAGTGATACACCGTGAGGAGCCCTGGATCGGAGAAGAGTCACAACTGGCCTACCAATTAATCCTTGGCAACTCTATCAAAAAACACAAACTCAACCTCATCGTCATCGTTACACCCAACACAAGAAAGTCGGTATCTGCGAAAATCAGGTAAGCCCGCATCAGAAAAATAACCATAAACCATGCACATATATGAGAAAACACGGGACAATCACCTTGGCACAGCGCCTTTGTCACCACACGACTTATTAGGACACTTGTACGCATCCCCACAAGGAACCGTGCTCTTACCATAACCCGTACAAGAGGAAAACCACCAACGTTGCGTCGGACTAACACGTTTGATTTCCACGTCACAATAGAACTTCGTTCCCTACAAATAAACAACATAAAATCAACGTTGTAAAATATAATCGAAGACGACTAAACGTACATGTACACATCTACAAAAAACGGTAACCAACCGCGTGGTCCCAAATATTTAGATCAATCAGTTCCCCAACAGTTTTCGTTGCAAGATCAACATGGGCGCTTATCTCGGCAGCAGACTGGCCTGGAAGGGAAATGCTTTGGACAGCGGGAATCTTATCCTTTAACCTATACAACGAAAACAATCCGAAATAAGTCACTAACTATAAGAACATGCACAAACCAAGTCTTTCTTAGACCAACAAATACCATACTTTGCATGCAACTCTCGTATCTCAGGAAGATCTTCATCACTGTACCAACGACACGGCGCACTACCGCTCAACCCCCTAGAACCTTCGAACAAAAATAAGAAACATGCCTAAAATTGTGATCATTGGAAATAAGTAGATGAACTTTCTTTAAATTGCTCCGAGATACTAACCTTCAAAAACCTTTACCATAGTACCAACAAAAATCGCAATGACCGGTCCATTCTGAGCCTTCTGAAGCACCCCCGGACCATCAAAAGCGGTACCTCGTTCACCCGTAGAATAATACTGATCTGAAAACCACTACAAAACAAAGGAAACCAAACGATAAACAAAACAACTATACATCCTGCCAACTCCCGGGACTCGGCCATACCAAACTTTTTTGTACAGCGAAACGAATAAGGCAATTCTGGCCAACTCCCGGGACTCGGCCAGACAAACATTTTTTGTTCAGTGAAACGAATAAGATAATTCCGGCCGACTCCCGGGACTTGGCCAGACCAAACAATTTCTATTCAGTGAAATGGATAAGGTCATCCTTGTCGACTCCCGGGTTTTGGCCAGAACTCAATTCGTACTTGTGTCAGTATGTCAGTTTTGATGTATGGCGTATAGGTGGCTTAGGAATTTATCTTTATTGTGGACTGGTCACGCCGACTCCAAACAAATCACTTAGGTTCGGATGAATACCTAAAATCACTTAAATAAACGACCCTCTTGGTAGCTGGCGTAGACCGGGATGCCGTATGATACTCGGTAGGCGGAGACACCCCAGTTATAATACCAACAACATCTGCAATGATCGAGAAAACAACAACAAAAGATAAACATACGACAATCAAATAATTTAATAGAAATAAAATATTAACAATGAAAGTAACCTGTGAAATAATCTGGCAGATCACAAGGGCTTGGAAGCTTGTTGATGGGCGTCAAAGCGTATGTACAAAAGGGATAATCCATGATAGACTGAAGTATACGTTCTACAGTCGTATACCTACCAAACCTTATAATGAACTGACCCTCCACTGGCATGTAACCATTTTTCTTCGAAATTACTATTAACTTTTTTAACTCGTAAACGAAACCCTCTTCAATAAAACCGCTGAATTGATTTACCAGCAACCCTGAGATTTTGGCATAAATATGATTCATCTGGAAATAATAAAACAACAAATAGATCAGGAACACCATTATCATAAAACGAACACTAAAAAAACTAATGCATTCTAACATGTACCTGCGTATCCTGTAATACAATACCAAGATGCTTTACAGGACCATCGTCAGATGTCCCACGGTGCTGCCACACTCTAGAAACGTACACCTGCACCGTCCAAGCACGTCTGACTGAGTTCAACTCACTCAACGGACTGACCATCATCTGATGTAAAGAAAAACTAAGCAACATGAACTAAAACGAAGTAAAAGAACACCTAAGCAACACACAAACGACACCGCCTAAAAAATAAGAGAAGCAAGGACCGAAAAAACATGAATGCACGAGTACATCACCAAAGCAACAAACACATAGACAACACGAAACCATCACATGAAAGTGAGATGAACAAAGAAAGAGTGACATCGAGGAAAGCACAGCCAGAAAGGTGAAGCCGACCAAAACATAACTGACCTCAACCAAAAAAAGGCAGACCCGTAAGCCGGCAACCTGACAACAAACAAAGCAAAAAACAAAACAAAACATTAACAAAGAACGAAGAACTAATAAAAAAACACGGCAACAAAGGAAAGCCTAAACTCACCGGAACGAAACTAACAAGAGGAACACGGCAACAAAGCGAAGCCTAAACTCAACGGAACGAAATTAACCGATGACCTACGAAAAAACAAATAACCTAGAAGAAAAAAAACGTAAGAAAATCCAGCACACGACCAGCAAGATGAACAAAGAACTAAATAATACGGTTCCAGCACGAAACAGGAAAAATGAACAAAGAAGGAACAACAAAAAATATACACGGCAAGAAAGCACACCCTAATCTCAAAGGAACCGACCTTAATCGAAAGACCAGCACACCGGTAAGCCGACGACCTGAAAAAAGGAGACAAAAATAATATGTAAGACAACAAAAAATAATAATGCAGGACCCAAGATGAAACAAAGTAACACCTTCGTGAAACGAGAGGAAACCCAAAAACATATAAATCAATAAGAAAACAAATCATGCAAACGAAACAAAATAAGTACACACAAAGATCTCAAAAAAACTGACCTTAACCGGACGAACAGGAAAACAGTTTACCGGCGACCTGCAAAGAAACAAAGCAACAAACAGGAAAGAAAGATGAGTAACCCAGAAAACAAAAGGAACAAAAAGCATAATAAGCAACAAACAACCAACGAACACGAATCCAACAGACGGTCAACAACATGAACAAAGGACGACCAAAATAAGAGAATAAAACACGATAAGAAAACCAACCTGACCTCAACGGGAACAAACGTGACCGAAAGAACAGCAAACGGATTCCATGGAATACCAGCAGAGCTCGAGAAAAGCACGACGAAGCAAGAACAGCGAGGAAGAAGAAAGGGGGGAAATGAGAGCTGCAGTAACCATCCGATCCAGAAGGCAACCTATATACCCGTTCCCCCAGCACAGTGTACACGACAACCCCATTAAGTCGGAACCAATGGCGAGCCGCCAGCAACAGGCAAAATCGTGCCCGAATTTGTTCTGACTACCGGCACAGTGCAACGTACCAGCTGACGAATGGAGGGAGGCCACCTCGGACGGAGAAATCGGGCCCGAATTCTCCCTGACACCACGAACAGTGCAACGTACCCGACGATCGTGTGAAATACCCAGCATGCCCCGACATACTGTAGAAAATACGCAGCGGCGACGCATGAAAGGGAAACATCAGCGAACGCGACGTCCCGAGCAATCGACCAGTGAGCCTAGGACAGGAAGGGGCGCATGGTCAGTGAGAGAGCGGGGAAGGAACCACGTACGAAGAAAGCAATCCCAGAGGGGCACGCAATGCATTGCCTAAAACCTAATACGGTAAATGAACAAAATTAGCCAATGGGAGGAACGCAGTGCGAATCTGCACCGTCCTGACCCGTCCCCCACACCGATTAAACGTGCAGCGTGAGGCTGACGGGCAGGCCCTCGGGATACAGCGGTGATCCACTTAGGATGTCAGCGAGAGTGGGTGCAATAAGGGTGGTACGGTTAGCGACTTTGTGAATCCCTGTTCATTAGGAATCCAGGAGCCGGCAGCGATCGGACGATGCGGAGGCAGGGAGCGGGGCGGATCGGATGGCCAGAAAGCCCAAATCGCTGGACGAGTCCAACACTGAGGATGAACCCTTCCTTGAGGGGGGAGAAGAAAAACGATGATGAGTGGGACTATGATCCGGCCAACGCGAAGGAGCCCACTCCGACGAATTTTGTCATATTATACCACCTACGTGAGTGAAATGACAAAAAGGACCACCACCGAGTGAAATTGTCAAAACTATTGTGACAGTAGGCCCGGCAAGCACCATGTGGCACTATACTCGTACGACCTCCACATAGAGTCCTCAGATGAAGCCATGGCCGATAACGACGGCGATGAGGAATTCGTAATTGGAAAAAGGGTAGGAAATTAGGGTGCAAATAATACCGTAGATCGTAATTGGAACTGCCACCGTCTAACGGAAAATAAAAGAGAACTCGCCCTACAATCGTAGATCCCGAACCATTGCTCTCTCATGCACAAATACATGTTCTTGCTCTCTCTGCTTCCTACAAAAATAGCAAGGAGTTGCGAATCTCACTGAACACGTCATTGATCAGTTCAACGAGTTCAACGAGAACGTCACAATTCCACCTGACAACCCATTCTCGGTCGAGGGGTCGTCGCCTCCTTCATCGGACTCTGGAATTATACTCCCCTTTTACGAGGTGCTACCACTCAGATCATAAGAGAAGCTCAAGACCAACTTCGACAAGACATGGTAGAAAGAGGAGGTGGAGGGGGAGGAGTGCAACACTAACGATGAGCCCTTCCTTGAGGGGGTGAAGAAAAATGATGACGAGTGGGAATATGATCCGTCCAATGGGAAGGAGCCCACTCCAATGTATTTTGGCATATTAGACCACCTACGTGAGTGAAATGACAAAAAGGACCACCACCGAGTGAAATTGTCAAAACTATTGTGGCAGTAGGCCCGGCAAGCGCCATGTGACACTATACTCGTACGACCTCCACATAGAGTCCTCGGACGAAGCTATCGCCGATAACGACGGCGACGAGGGTTCTCATCAGTCCGCCAAAAAAACCATTCTTTGATGTTCCTTACAAATGCGTGGACATATATGTAACTACAGCTTAATTGCAACGTAAGATCCAGCTCCAGCAATAGCACCCAGTGGTGTAGCCACTAGATAAATCCATATCTTGGTGTATCTCCCAGCACTAGTAGAGAACAAGGCAACAGTACCGCCTTATTGGGCCTTTAGTACCGGTTGTGCAACTGGTACTAAAAGGTCGGGACTAAAGGGGTACCCCTTTAGTACCGGCTGTATATATAACCGGTGCTAAAGGCCCTCCACGTAGGCGAACCTGCGCGCGCGCAGCTGAGGACCTTTAGTACCGGTTGGTAATACCAACCGGTACTAAAGGTTCCTGCTTTTTTTTGCCCCCTGCTTATTTTTTCAGGGGGGTTTAGATTTTCGGTTTTTTTCTTTTCGCTTATTTTTCGGGGTTTAGGGTTTCTGTTTTTTCCTTTTCGCTCATTTTTCAGGGTTTCAGAGGAGATCACGTATAAAGTACTCACTACACATATAAAGTACTCATTACACATATAAAGTACTCTCGTTACATATAAAGTACTCATAATTACAATGGAGATCACCGCTAGCTAGTACATGCATGGAGGGAGTCTATTTTTCGACATAGTGGAATTCACCGAATTCATCTACGACATGCGTCAGAATGAATCCCGTCAATTCCTCCGCAATAGCTTTTACGCGGTTTTTTGGTAGTAGCTGGTTCCGCTTCCTTGACATCTTTAAAAGAAGGAGATCAAATCAGTTATGATCGAAACTAAACACAATTGATGGTAGCAAAATAAAAGTTGTGTATGATGTTTACGTACCTCTCGATTTCTTGCAATATTGACTCTCTCATTGACCCTCATGTGAATAAACTCGCAAACGTAGTATCCACATAGTTTCGTCCCCTGTGGTTGTCGCAGACACCACTATACAAGAATTTAATTTAATCAAATAATAATCAAGAGAATGATAATGGTATTAGAAAGATACACAGACCTAGATACGTAGTAGTACTTACGTTATTAGCCTTGAACTGCAGCTTATCTTTCCATTCACCGCGTTCTTCCCCGATGAACTTTTTCCAAACCCTGCCCGGAAAAGAAAATGAATTGAGGAGTTATTACTTATACTTTTGATATCCGGAAATGAACGAAAGAGGCCGATATAGTGCGATTGAAATTACCTCTTGAGCATTAGACGCAGCTTTTGTACTCATCTTGATCTCTCCTTAATGAGTCCCAGACTTCAACTTCTCCTTCCTCGAGTCTAATGATTAGCAGAATGAAGTGGTGCATGCGCACATTTATATACGCAGGTATTCAGAACTCATCAATTACACTTAATATCGGGAAAGCAAAATAAAATGTGTACAAGACAGTAACACTCACCCGAAGTTGTAAGGAAAAAGTATTTCCTTTTTGGTACTTTGTCGCTTAAAAAACGTTAGCAAAACGTCCTCTGTGTCCTCGGGATGGTCAGCTATGGTCTGGACATGAACTTTATCCGGGTCAATGAACCCAATGTCCCAGATTCCTCCCATTCGGCATTCACGAATCTTCATTCTGCATAATAGCGTACAAAAGAATGTTGTGAGGATAATTACAAGCAATGAACGAGCTTAACTATAAATAATTAAATTACACGAATAAATTACTTACAGACAATAGCAGCTGATGATAGATTTGTCGAGAGCAAGTTGATTGTACATCTGAAAAAGTTCGGAGAACTCAACCTGCACACCATATTGTCGGAAGTAGTGTTGTTCCTTAACTCCCGCCATGAAATAGATTTTCCCTTCTTTTGCGGCGGCCATGTACCAGTTATGCAATTTATATAACTGTGTTGTTAGAGCACTCGGATTTTCAACCAGAGGCAGCCCGAGTTCAAATTTATATTGAATTGTTATCAGCGCTATGGGGTAACCTGTGTCGCCAATGACAACTTCTCCATGCTCGATTTCCCGAGCTTCAGAAGGCACAATGAGCGGGGCGATCGATTGTGCTTCTTGTTCTCCGAGCTGGGCAACTCTTTTCCCGCACGCTTTATCTTGCTCCATCTGTGAGGAAAGTACCTTGTCAATACCTCGCTCATAGTCTGAAAGGGGCGGTGGTGGAGGGTCATATAGGTTGTCAACGGTGTGATCTTTTACCTCAGTTGGTATAGTCTTCAGAAGTTCCTTTATGGGGTCCAGTCTTGCCTCCAGTCTTTCCTTTTTTTCTGTTCAAAAAAGGCTCTCGCCTCTTCACGTGTGCTCACTTCTAATTCCTCCTGAGTCATCTCACAAGCTAACTTCTCAGGAGCCCTGACTTCCTTGGTTTTTTTGCACGTTTCTTGACAGGGGACGACGTGAACAGATTCCGCTTTGTCAAATTACTAGTGGGCGCACAGTCGGCTGACGGGACGGTGCAGGCGATGGACTCGCCGTGGGCTCCCAATCGTCGGGGAGTAGGGTGGACTTTGCTGTGGTGAATTTCTAACCGGAGGAGTCGGTGGCCTTGGCGCCGAGTCTGGAAACTTGATGTATTTCTTCTTCCATATATAGAATGATACCAAGTTCGACTTCTCCCAATGTCTTCTCGCCTTCAGCTCGGGAATGTCAAGATGCATTGAGTTGAATCCCGACATAACTTTCGTGACCCCGACACGAGCAAATCCAGCCGGAATCTCACCAAAATGGAAGGTTGATCCAAATTGATGTGGTAAAGCATAGCCATTCGCCATAGGAAAACTAATGTTCTTCATTGGCGCATGTAACTCACAATTTGTCTTTTCCGTGATATCATCCACGGGGTAGCGCGCCGCCGACGGTTCATCAACTAGTTCATCAACTGCAGGATCTTGTAGCTGCGTGGAACCCACGCTGCTTTTCCGCTGAGATGGCAGACATCGACTGATGATCTTCTACTCGCGGCTAAGATTCCCTTTGCTGCGTAATTAAGGCCAGTTGCTCTTGCACAGCATGCATCTAGCGTTCTAATGCAGTAAACCTCTCCGCCTCCCTCTTCTTACCTCTGCAATGTTTTCTATAAGTTGCAGCGTCCTCCGGAAACCCTTCAAGAAAACCAACCCCGCCTCCTCTGCCTCGACATCGTCCCCAGTGTTCTTTATTCCTGAGGGCGAGTGAAAGCTCGTCGTCCTCTCTATCGGGAACATATTTTCCCTATCGGACTAGTTCTATTGCGTCAACTACTTTTATGGTGACTCTTCTAATTCTTTTCTAACATTTTCCCTGTGCAACAATCGCCCTCTGTCTGGGTCCAACACTGCCCCATGCGCGAACAACCATAACTTGGACCTGTCGGGCCAGTCATCTGTCTGTGGAGGGATCCCTTTTTGACGCAGCTCGTTTTCATAGGCTTCCCACTTAGGCACGGCAGTCTTGTAGCCACCTGAGCCCAAACGATGGAAATATTTCTTATTCTTAGCATTCAACTTATTTTGGGTCAATCGGGCCACAGCGACGGCCGATTTCTTATATGCCACAAATTCAGGCCAGTCATCTTTTAGCTTCTCTAGATGTCCAGTGAAATCTGGAGTTTTGTTCCCATATTTTCTCCACAATGTTTTCTTCCAGTTGTTGAATTGCTCGGCCATCTTGCTAAGAATCCACTCCTTGACTTTATCCTTCCTCCTCTGTGGGAGATCTACCGGTAGGCTGAAAGAACCCAATATCGAGTCCCAAAGGGTCTCTTCAATTCTTTGCTCGACATATTTTGCGCCAATGTTTTTTTCTTCGGCTCATTCCATTCTGCAACGGTGATCGGGACCATGTCCCTTACAAGAACTCCGCATTGAGCTATATATTTAGTGGAGATTCCATCGGGTTTCTCCGGTTTGCCTTTTATGATAACTTCGTCGATCGACAACTTTGCACCATCCGGCAGCTTTAACCCTTGGGCCGGGCCTCGTTTACGGATTGACGTAGATCCAGAGGGCTGAAAGAAAAATGTTTCGTTAATAAGTGCGCATATAAATCAATTAATGCATCTAGCTAGTGATCAACAAGACTTAATATATACCTTGCCAGAGTTCTCTACGGAGTTTTCTAACGGCACTTCTTCTTCTTCTTCTTCTTCGTTGTCGTCGTCGTCTCTGAAGTTTTGTAACTCAAGTCCCTCACTGGAGTCGTTCAAGTATTTCGCGCTGAAATCTTTGCCGTCTTCTTCGTCGGAATCTTCTCCATCGGAATTGGGTCCGGCAGCCGTAGCATATATAATTGCTTGCATCCGGTCTTCTTCCTCCAAATCTCGGATGAAGGGGGCGTCGATGATGGGGGCGTCATCCTTTAGTCCCGGTTGGTAACACCAACCGGAAGTAAAGAAGCACACGGATCGTGTGTTTTTTCAAGCGATTGTGAGCCATTGGATCAGGGGTGTGTTTCTTTGAAGAACTTGTGAGCCGTTGGATCAGGGGGTGTGTTTCTTTTGAGGGCAAAACCAGTGTTGGATCAGCCACATTTCAGAACATAGTTACATAAAAGGTTTAATACATTATTACACATCATCAACAACATCCCTATCTAGTGTTCACTTTTTCTTCTGTGTGTCCCTTTCTTCTGATTGCGCCGTAGCCATGGACATTCTTCATCATTTAACACGATGCTTGGGTCAGTTTTCACTTTGAAGGGCGGAATTTCATCAAACTTATTGTAATCTTCTGACATGTCTGTCTTGTCCTCCACTCCCACGATGTTTCTTTTTCCTGAAAGAACTATGTGGCGCTTTGGCTCATCGTATGATGTACCGGCTTGCTTATCTTTTCTTTTTTTCGGTCTGGAAGACATGTCCTTCACATAGAAAACCTGAGCCACATCATTGGCTAGGACGAATGGCTCGGTGCGGTACGCAAGATTCTTGAGATCCACTGTAGTCATTCCGTACCGCCGGTCTATCTCTACCCCGCTTGACAGGTTGACCCATTTGCACTGAAACAAAGGGATCTTAAAAGAAGGTCCATAGTCAAGTTCCCATATCTGCTGTATGCAACCATAATATGTGTCCTTTGTCCCATCGTCGTTTGTTGCATCAAAGCGGACACCACTGTTTTGGTTAGTGCTCTTTTTGTCTTGGGTTTCCGTGTAAAATGTATTCCCATTTATCTCGTACCCTTGGAAAGTCAATATAGTCGAAGATGGTGACTTGGCCAACAAGTATAGCTCTTGTCCAACAGTGTGTTATTAATGAGATGTGTACGCAACCAACTGCCGAAAGTATCCACGTGTTTCCCTTTAATCCAGAAGTTAGTCTCTCCGGGTATTGGGAGCGTAAAATATCCATGTGTTTCACGATATACGGAGCCACCAATCTGGAATTTTGTAGAACTGTGTAGTGTGCTTGAGTGAAAGAATGCCCGTCCATACATCTTGTTGCTTTCTTTCCTAGCGTGCCTTTTCCACGCAGTCTCCCCTCATGGCGCGATTGAGGAACACCGATCGGCTTAAGATCAGGAATAAAGTCAACACAAAACTCAATGACCTCCTCTGTTCCATAGCCCTTGGACATGCTTCCTTCTGGCCTAGCACGGTTATGAACGTATTTCTTTAAGACTCCCATGAACCTCTCAAAGGGGAACATGTTGTGTAGAAATACAGGACCGAGAATGGAAATCTCTTCGACGAGGTGAACTATGAGGTGCGTCATAATATTGAAGAAGGACGGTGGAAACACCAACTCGAAGCTGACAAGACATTGGACCACACCCGTCTGTAAACTTGGTAGAGTTGCTGGATCGATTACCTTCTGAGAAATTGCATTCAGGAATGCACATAGCTTCACAATGGGTACTCGAACGTTTTCCGGTAGAAGCCCCCTCAATGCAACCGGAAGTAATTGTGTCATAATCACGTGGCAGTCATGAGACTTCAGGTTTTGGAACTTTTTCTCTGCCATGTTTATTATTCCCTTTATATTCGACGAGTAGCCAGACGGGACCTTGATACTGCTCAGGACTTGAAAAAAGATCTCCTTCTCTTCTTTGGTAAGAGCGTAGCTGGCAGTACCTTGGTACTTCTCTGGATTCAGGTTGTCTCGTTCGTGCGTACTTTGCTGGTCCTGCCGTGCATCCGATGTATCTTTCGTCTTCCCATACACGCCTAAGAAGTTTAGCAGGTTCACGCAAAGATTTTTCGTCACGTGCATCACGTCGATTGCAGAGCGAACCTCTAGGATTTTCCAATAGGGTAAATCCCAAAATATAGATTTCTTTTTCCACAAGGGTACGCGCTTGTTAGCGTCTTTCGGAACATTTAGACTGCCAGGACCCTTTCCAAATATTACTTCCAAATCCTTGACCATGCCATATATAACATCACCATCAGGGCGTGTAGGCTTCGTTCGGTTATCTGCCTCACCTTTGAAATGCTTGCCTGCTTTCTTACGGGATGCCTGTTTGGAAGAAATCGACGATGACCAAGGTACACATTCTTGTTACCTAAATATATACTGTCAGTCTTATCTAAACAGTGCGTGCATGCATTGTATCCCTTGTTTGACTGTCCTGAAATGTTACTAAGAGCAGGCCAATCATTGATGGTTACAAACAGCAACGCTCGTAGGCCAAATTCCTCCTGTTTGTACTCATCCCACACACGTACGCCTTCGTCAGACCACAACTGTAAAAGTTCGTCAACTAATGGCCTCAGATACACATCAATGTCGTTGCCGGGTTGCTTCGGGCCTTGGATAAGCACTGGCATCATAATATACTTTTGCTTCATGCACAACCAAGGAGGAAGGTTATAGATACATAGAGTCACGGGCCAGGTGCTATGACTGCTGCTCTGCTCCCCAAACGGATTCAAGCCATCTGTACTTAGACCAAACCTTAAGTTCCTTGCGTCAGCTGCAAATTCCCCAAACGCACTGTCGATGTTTCTCCACTGAGACCCATCAGCGGGGTGTCTCAGCATCTCGTCTTCCTTACGGTCTTCTTTGTGCCATCGCAACAACTTGGCATGCTCTTTGTTTCGGAACAAACGTTTCAACCGTGGTATTATAGGAGCATACCACATCACCTTCGCGGGAACCCTCTTCCTGGGGCTCGGCTCGCCCTCAACATCACCTGGGTCATCTCGCCCGATCTTATACCGCAATGCACCGCATATCGGGCATGCATTCAAATTCTCGTACTTCTCACCGCGGTAGAGGATGCAGTCATTGATGCATGCATGTATCTTCTCCACCTCTAATCCTAGAGGGCAGACAATCTTCTTTGCTTCGTATGTATTGTGCGGCAATTCATTATTCCTTGGAAGACTCTTCTTAAATATTTGTAGCAACTCCTGAAATGCCTTGTCAGATATTCCATTCTTTGCCTTCCACTGCAGCAATTCCAGGGTGGTACCCAGCTTTTTCTGGCCATCTTCACAATTTGGGTACAACAATTTTTTGTGATCCTCTAACATGCGCTCCAACTTCGACCACTCGTTTTCACTTCCGCACTTCATCTGTTCATCAAGAATGACCCGACGAAGATCATCATCATCGGACTGATCAACAATGACCTCGAGCTCAACTTCGTCTTCCCCCATTGTAGTATCACCGTGTTCAGAGAACACAGGATAGTTGTCATCATCCTCTTCTTCAGGGTCTTCCATTATACCCCTCTTTCTCCATGCTTGGTCCAACAAAAATAATTGGGCATGAAGCCTTGTCGCAACAAGTGGGAGTGTATGGTTCTTACGCTCGGGTAATTCCTCGTATTCCGACATTCATCACATGGACAAATCATAAAACCATTCTTCAGCTTGTTTAACTTAACCACATCGAGAAAACGATGCATGCCATCAATGAACTCGGGACAGCGTCGATCACCGTACATCCATTCTCGGCTCATCTGCATTACATAAATACATCAAAAACCATTACACCAGCTAAATAATGAATAGAGATACGTGACCAAATTAATTAATACAAGTTCATCACATTAAAACCAAAGTAGAGTAGTGCCCAAATGTAATACATAGTTCTCACGAAACATACATCAATCGAAACTAACATACAACTATCTAAAGAATTTAAATCCAACAACAAATGCGATCAGAATCGCAACCAAGGTAACTATTGAACCAACAGCATAATGATACCAAGCCTCTTGACTAATGACATATTTTCTAATCTTTTTAAGCTTGAGCGCATTGCATCCATCTTCATCTCGTGAGCAGCGACGACGTCGGCAAGCTCGACCCCGTGAGCATCAACGATGTCGGCAATCTTCAAGTCCAATACCATCTTCTCTTCCAGGCATTGGAGACGAAGATCTTCACTTATCTTCAATTTTGCTTTCAAATCGTTGTTTTCTTTTTTAAAAACTCGACAATAGGGTCGGCTGGAATTTCCGGTTCAACTACCTCCTAAATAAAAATATATCTATGTCAAGTTGGTCGGCATGATTGTTATAAACACGAAACAAAATAAATAGTTATAAAAATATACCACATCCGAATCATAGACCGGACGAGGGCCGACGGGGACGGATATCAAAACCATGACACTATACATATAAAAAAACATAAGAAAATTATACAAGAAATAATTATGCATTTAAATCATATAACTAACATTTTTAAAATAAAAGATAAAAAAGAGGCTCACCGAGGTGGTGTCGGTGACGGAGCGGCGCGGGCGATCGACGGCGGTGAGGAAGGGGACGGACGACACTATATAAAACCACAAATTATACTTTAATTTGAGCTCAAAATGCATATAAAACAAATGAAATCCCTAACTTAGTCATTTCATCAAACACCTTGCAAGCACACCAAAATCAAACTTGCTAAACTTGCACGAAAATGAGCTAAACTTGAAATGCCGGAAGAGAAGATGAAGTTGCTAACCCTTATATATGTAGGTGCCACCAATCTTGGAAGTTGTTGGAGAAAAAAGGGTGAATTTGAGCTTGGGAGAGCAAAGAGAGAGGAAAAATGGAGTTGAATTCGAGCTCAAAATGGAGCTGGCTCAGGGTGTAAGAAGGGTTATAGTGCCCGATACCTTTAGTACCGGTTGGTAATAACAACCGGTACTAAAGGTCTCGCCGTGGGGCCACCAACCGCGGCTGCATGTGCCGCGGGGCCTCCAAGCAACCGGTACTAAAGGTTCTCGCCGCGGTGCCCCTGCTGGCACACGAACGCAACCGGTGCTAATGCCCCCTTTAGTACCGGTTTTTGTACAACCGGTACTAAAGGGGCGCACCGTTGCCCCCTTTTCTACTAGTGCAGTAACAATCGCCGGTCCAAGCGTACGCGCCGGATTCATAGATGCTCCTGTTGCTGGCCTGCGCACAATTTTCTCAGCGAGCATAAATAACTGAACCAGAAATGAACCATAATATATGTAGCAATAGCATGCACTTATTCTGCTTACCCCGCGATGAGAATATTCATCACTATGGTCCCACCAACTGCCACTGCGATCAGCTCTTTCACCTAAGCATGTTCGTAGTACAAGAGATCACTACTTGGCAAAGATGAAAGCTACAAACAAAAACAAAAAAGAGGCAGATGTAACAATATAGAAGAATTACTGCATGAGGGTCCGTCGCAACAGCAGTGATGACGAACAGGAGAACGAAAGTCAGGATAAACTCGACGGCAAACGCTTCCACCGTGCCAACGCTCGGACGGTGCCGATCTTGTGGCTCCCAGGATGGTAAATCGCGTTGCCGACAAACGAGGCAGCAGTGGAGCCTAGCACTTGCGCGATGGCGTAGGGGACGATGTGCGCCGGCGGGAGGTGGCCATAGACGGCCATGGCGATGCTGACTGCAGGGTTCATGTGGCACCCAGATATATGGATGAGGGAGAATACGAGCACCATGACGGCTAGACCGACGGATACGGCGATTCCCATGAGGCCCTCGACGCCGTCATGGTGCTCGTCCATGATGATGGCGGACACTTGGGTGAACATGAGAATGAATGTCCCGAGAAACTCTGCCATGGTCTGATCCAAATATGTAGTTCTTGCTTAGATTTAGTTGACTCTGGCTAAATGCGCACAAAAGAGGTAAAGTTATCAGTACCTTCTTCATGAGTGGCACCGCTGCCATGTTCAGAAATTTTGGACGCCGATGAGGTGTTGCATGAGAGGATGGTGGATCGCCATTGCCATCGGAAAGTTGTTCGATCGGCTCCATTGGAACAATCATCGACCCCATTGGAAGTAGTAGTTTGCCTTAAGAGAGATGGTATAGCAAGATATTGTGTTCTTGCTCTCTGGGCCAACAGATCTGTAATCAGCTAATACACGCTTTTGCTAAAAAAGGAACATGTCAACATTGTTACTGGAAGCTATTCGAGCCAACTCATGCATTGATGTTGATGATATGATTGACAATAAACAAAGAGGTCAACCAACTTATGGGGAAGCATATTCCATGGATCTTGGGCAAAAAAATAAGGGATTGACAGTAACACACACTATTATTGAAAAAAACACATTTCAGCCAGTACACGCTTTGATGTTGATGATTTGATTTACAAATAAACAAAGAGGTCAACAAACTTATTAAGAGGAAGCATATTCCATGGATCTTGGCCAAAAAATATGGGGTTGACAATAGCAAACACTATTATTGAAAAAGCAAACTGTTGGTGTTCTCATCCAGACTAGTTAGAAGTAACATGCTTTGAATATTGAGACAAGTAGCATATTATTTAACATACATCTGGATTGTCAATATTCAGTATTCATTTTAACTTTGAGGAATATATTCAGCATTTCTGTTGTGATTACAAGAGTAAGATGCTTACACCCTGCGAATGCATGAATGCACGCGCACTCGACTGTGATTGTTTTACCTAGGCAAGGACTAATGTTCTAACAAATTTTCTACTTAAACACACCTCCACGTGTCTAACGGTACTATCAAAATTTAAACTGCTATAAGTGGAATCGCGCCGCCCCAAGTCCACTATAAAAGGATCGTCTCTTCTACATTCTTGTCTATAAAACACATGATTATTTACCGGCGCTTAAACCCCTTCACTAGCAGTTTAGCGCCAGTCAAAGGTTTTTGGTTGGGGTGCAGATCCTATATAGTTCCTATATATAATAGGAAAATAAGTATTTCGCAGAAGCACACAAATTCTGATGTAAGTTACTCTCTCTGTTCCAAATTATAAGATCTTCAAACTTTTTTTTTTGAATCGCATGTATCTAAATGTGTTTTAGTTATTTGTTCACTCATTTCAGTCCATATTTATTCCACATTGAAAGATCCAAAACATCTTGTAATTAGGAACGGATGGCTGGGAGTACATTTTAAGGTTCGGCCTCATGGATGTGAGGTGTATTGGAACATTATAACAAAGTAAGTGAGTTATGTGGCATACGAATCTCGATAATTGCTATGATATGTTTTCTAAATCATATGTAGTTCTCTTGTAAAATAACTGAAATTATAGTATTTTAAATTGTCAATTCCAATGGTGTGTACCAACTACCACGTGTGGTGTCCATGGTCAGTCAAATTTTGTCATTGTGTAACTGTCTACACCCTGTTTTACATTATGCTGCTAAGAACAGAACATATTTGTGCATGGTACCATGCAATAGTTATTTCAGAGACTAGGCCGGTCATTGAAAAGGCAATAAAAGAAGTGCACGCGGGCTGTTCTGCCCCGGACTATGGTTGTTGCCGATCTAGGCTGTTCTTCGACGAAGTGTTCATCTCTTCCACTCCTCCTACTGCCTCCATTGGCGCTCTTAGGTACGTAGAAATACAGTAAGTAATGCTATACTTACAAGAAAAGATCATGGACTTCTACTTATGTGCTAATGTGTATTGATTACTAAGAAAAAGAAAAAGATTATTTTATATCATGCTTGACATTGTGTTATATATGTCCGCCAGAAAGCGAGCATAATTTTGTTGTGCTATATCTGGAACCGTGCAAATTTTCAGATGGATAATATATGTGGAATTCTAGAACATTTGTAGCTATGTTCAGAGCATAATTGTGAAACTAGTGTTATACTGTTATATCATGCATATACATAGGTGCCAGAGGGTCTTGAGGGCAACATAGAAGTATACCTCAATGAAGAAAACATGTACATCACGAAAAATACACAACCCTTGGTGGTGAAGCTATTCCAAGAGCAGTTTCGAAATGACTTCTCCCTGTTACTGAGGCTTCGTCACGAAGAACTTGTGTGGTGGGCAAATGGTGCTAACACTTCTTGGGAGGAAGAATGAGGATGTATATAATGGAGATGTCAACCATCTCTTTGGCTTGCTTTCACAGTCGCAACAATCTCTTGTTGTCAAGGTATATTAGAGTAAAGTATATCAAATTATACTAACCTACTTGACAAAATTAACATTTTAGTTTTTTGTTTGTTTGAGACAAACAATTGTCATGAATTTAAATCAGTTCACTCATGATATATAGAGACTTGTGGAGAAGGAAAAACTAAGCTCCTTCAATTTACCAGCCTACGGGCCGTCGGTTGGTGAAGTGACGTCATCAGTTGAGGAAAGCGGCATGGTCCACATGGCTCATGTCAAACCGTCTGAGCAAAACTGGGGTCCTTACGACGATTTGGAAGGCGATGGTGTGCTTGACAGCGCCTGCAGCAACGTCAATACCGCTAAGTGCATCAGATCAGTGATGGAGTCCCTGATTACAAGCCATTTCGGAGTAACCATATTCAGACGCGCTATTTGAGGAGTATACACGCCGAGTCGCCAAACACCTAGAAAAGGAGAGGACCAAGTTTTTACTGTCCTCTTCCTATCATTGAAGAAAATATAGCAGAGATTCATGGGTTTGCTCTGCAAGCTAAGACTTAATTTGCGTCACCATTTAGAAGAAGATGTTGAGGATCGAAGGATGTTCAATCTTCCAGAGTAAAGCTCAAGAGGCTTCTGGGGAGCCAAACTACTTTGCTGTGTGCGTCCATAGTGCTGTTCTAAAGTTGATATTTGTAATTTCCATTTTCTTGAAGTAAACAGAAAAATCCTGCAGACACTTTTCACCTGCAGCTACCAAACTCGTACTTGGAACCCGCCTACCCGCTGGTGCTGAGACCAGCTAACACCACCCGTGGAAACCGGACCCGCATCGTTGGGTATGTGAGGGAGTACTATTAGTATCTAATAGTGAGTTAGTAGCTATGAGTGTACTTTACGTATTTCATCTATGTTGACATCTTCTAGCTGGCTTAGTCTTTACTAGTCATCAACCCATGCAATTGCATGGGCTAGCTATTTTGAAAACTGATGTTGCACAGTCTACAAAAAACTTCCTACTAATTCGTTCAACACATAGAAAGTTTAATATTGTTTTCTTTGAAATCTTTTACAAAACAGAACTATGATATATATTTAACGATTTTTGAACTAATTATTTTAATAGTAAGGGCATGAAATGTAATAATTTTTTTTGTTCTATTACAAAACATGATAAAGTATTGATTAATATGCACCATCATAAAATAACCACAAAATATTAATTAGCTCATGCATTTCTCTAGTTTTCTGCGATGGAAAAATATCACTATATATAGGTACCTTTTATGTTTTTTTAGTTGGATGTCCATGGTGAAAGTGATTTCTCAATAATACATGTGAATAATCTTTGAGTCTTACAGTGCATATCTACTTTGCTTTTTCCACGCCATAATCCATAAGTCCCTTCCATCGGTACAAAATAGATGATTAAGATTACCTTTTTACTTTTTGACCAACGTTTGTTAAAGTTAACCAAAGTTAGATTTGAAGAATGTTTCAGTAGGCGTTCCATATATTTTCAAGATTGTACATGTGGCTTTGTTATTGCGAAAGCGAACATTTTTCGAGACAACTCGTCAATGAAATCTACACCATATGATTTCATTAGTGGAATAGATTATCATGAGACCACATTCCCATTAGAGTGGTATGAGCTGAATATCAAAAAATAGGAAAGGACATTAACCGTACCTAAATTAGCAATAATGGGGTATAGAATTTAGAAAACTGAGATCTATATCACAAATCACGTAACAATAAACAATTGCAATATATGTAGCAGATGATACACCTTGCGTTATTTGTTCTCGCAACCGTGTCATATACAACTATATATTAGTTTGAACCTACAAACGTAAAACCTAAAGTCGATATGTTATAGCCCGAAAACAATACAATTTGAATCAAGTCTTTTGTCAGAAATACACGTCAATTATTAGTTGTCTAGATGCAAACCAAAATAATAAAGCAGGATGCAAACTGTACCTGAAGCAGGTCGATCTGCTACCCTCATGCATCACCCTTGCTCACGCATCCTCGGTTAGCACATGCTCGACGTGTCGAGTAGCCGTGATATACCTTGCCCTATTTGTTGTCGCAATCGTGGCATATAACTCTGGATAATTGTTTCAATTTTCGAAATTAAAAATCAGCAAAAGAAATATTAGCCAAAAATACAATTTTTATTAGCTCAGTGATGTGAATTGCACGTTCAGCTGATCATTATTAAATCGTTAGATGCAAACCGAAATAATAAAGCATGATGTAAACCATAGAACAAACATTGCATTTAGGCGGAATATTTCTTCAGTGCGAGGCGACGTTCCCGTCGACAGCGAGGCACCCGTGGTGACTTCGTCAATCTAAAGACTCGATCCGCCGACTCAGTATTTCGGAGGTGCTCATAGGGGTAGGGTGTACGTGCGTGCATGTGTTCATAGGAGTTAGTGTATGCGCGTGTATGTGAGCGTCTGCGTTTGTACTGTGTTTCTAAAAAAACAAGAACAAACATATATTTACCTAATACCTGACGTACCATCATTGTTAACGCATCTTCTATTGACACATGCTCGACATGTCGAGTAAGCATGATGTACCTTGTCATATCCGTTCTTGCAACAATGGCATATACCCTATTATATTTTTATTTACTCTCTCAGTTTAGAAATCTGCATTAGATAGTATACTGGACTGAAAACAATACAATTTGCATCAGCTTTGTAGTTTGAACTACACGTTGAACTGGTCAATTATTAAATGGTTACATGCAAACAAATATAATAAAGGAGGATGCAAACTCTACCCGAAACAGATCGATTACCGATGTGCCATCCTTTGTAGTTTGAACTACACGTTGGACTGGTCAATTATTAAATGGTTACATGCAAACAAATATAATAAAGGAGGATGCAAACTCTACCTGAAACAGAACGATTACCGATGTGCCATCCTGAGAATCCTTCATTGGCAGATGCTTGACATGTCTTGTACTTCAAGAGCTGGCTCAGCATGCAGTGCTTGTCAACGATTCGCCGCTGATTAGTTGTTTTGGCCGAAGCAAAACACACACATAGCATCAAAGCCCAAACTGGCCGGCCTGATTGATCGATTGATTGATCTGGTGCTTCTTTGTGAAGATAGCTTGATGCGCTAATTAATCTGTAGCAATCATAAAAAAACACTATGGGCAGTGGAACGATTAGCAGAATTAAGCAGGATGAAGATGTGCTCTCCTCTCATCCATGTACGGAAGTGAATCGTTGTCTTTTTTTTAAAACACGGCAGTCTATTCTTGTATCAGCGTTGATTGCATCCATACATGAATCAGCCTTGACTGCATCCACCGATCTGATCACTCCCCGCGCAGGTCCGCCATGCGATCATTACTGGCGTGTCAGCAATCCTGATTATGCAGCAAGATTTGTCTTCAAGCAAAGTACGGGGCCTTCGGACATTGCCGCCGCGGAGACGCGTGATGCATATTTGCCTCGGGGACAGAGACGACTGCCATCTTTTAGCGTCCAGAAGACACGAATTAATTAGGGATTAATTAATACGGATACGGGATTCGAACTCGCCACCAGATCGTGTAGGGATATCGTGCGTGACGCGTCGGGCAACAATTCAAATCCGACGGCTTTAGACATACTGTGTTTAGACCGTACGGATAAAACTCTGTTAATCTCTAGGATTAACGTGGAAGCTCGTACGGTGCCTCCAATTAGTAAATATAAGATATAGTCATCCTTGTATCTGTGAGTTAGTAGCTATGAGGATACACAAACATCACTATTCATGCATAATTAGCTTTTACCTATCTCTTTCGTCAATATGATTTTAAAAGGAATTTTTTGAAAAATTTGCAAAGTGATTTCGAAGTCACTTACTCCCTCCACGTCAATGGTTTTTGCATGTAGCGACGGTACCCTCCACGTCAGTCCTTACGCAGGGCCGCGCGTACAAAATGACCTCGCCGCCTCCAACCTCCCCGCAAACTCGCTGCTGCACACAGCCTGTTCGACCAAATCGCTCCGCGTCCGAACAACGCCTCCACCGCCGATGAGCTTCCTCGCCGGTCGCCTCGCCGCCCAGGAGGGCGCATACTTCCTCCAGGAGTCCAAGAACGCCGCCGGCCCCCCGGCGAAGATTTTTGAAATTGTGTACTATTCACCACAAATTTGTCATTTGTGCCCAGCCCACAATACAACGTATTTCGATTTAAAATTTTACACACTTGTAGATCTCGATGTTATTTACATCTAGGAATTTAACTCAAAAGTGTCAATTTCGATTTTTTTTTCAAAAAACCAGCTCCATGTAGCTCGGGAGCTATTAGTCTCCCTCCCAGTCGCATGCCTATACTCCTATATTCATTTTATAAACCATGCATATGAGATTTTTTTATTGGCAGACTGCTTTCTGTAATGTGTACAGAAGCACTTGTTATTGGTCCTCTGGGAATGCAATTGTGTACTACTTGTGCAAACCAGCAAAGCAGCAATGGAACTGTAAATTTCTGTACTAGCTTGTTAAAGAAATCAACATGGTGAATTTTGTTTTTCCTTGCGCTGAATTTAGTCTTCCCATACATCCCAACTGAATTTGATATTGAAGTTGAAATTTTACAGGTTTATGAAACATCATCTCATCAATGTATCCTAATTGCTTAGGATTTTGATAAGATTTGAAACATAGATTTCATTTGGTTTTCGCACGTTTGCACCATAGATTGGTTTTCATATGGATATTTTCTCGTGACACTAATCGTCCCACCGCAAAAGGTTGATACCAATATTGCATAAACAAATTCTTAACTGCACGGCAATGACCTATTTATTTTACATTTCTTTAAGATTCCAAGTTTCAAGAGGAAAAAAATTAGTACTATGTATTTTGGCACTTGGCACTTCGAAATTGAAAAACCGTAGTTTCAGAATTAAGGATGAAAACGAGAATTCAGTATCAAAAAATAGAAAAATAAAGTTGCATCCTAGTTCTAATTCTAAATACTGAACTTTGATCATCAAGTGTAAACAAAAGTAGTTAAACATGTTATAGTAGTTTGGCAATATTAGCTAGTTTAGGATTGTAATCCAAGTCTAGCTCTACTAGGTTTCGTAGTCCCCAAGTCTTGTAGCCTTTATATACAGCCCACCGTGGCTCATTGTAATTAATCTAGCATCAATCAATATTGCACAATCCTACATGGTATCAGAGGGTTTCGCTCCTCAACCTAGGTTTTAGCCACCAACGCTTCCGCCGCGCCGCCCCCGGGGAGATTCATCTCCGCCGGGGGCCGCGTAAATAGTAGATTAGATCTTTAGTCGTCAAAATTTTCTCGCCGGCCACTTGACCGGCGTTTCTTCTTCTTTCACCGATCATATATCGGATTGCGTCGCCCACCGTCGCATGTCGCCATCAACGTCGCCGCTGCTTCGCACACATCGTCGACTCATCCCGGCAAATCGTCATCACCGCCCGTGCCAAGGACGCTCCGCGCGGCGCCCCAAGGGACGCCTTCACGCGTTGTCGCCGGCGCTCCGTCCGCACGTCGCCACCATGCCGGCTCGTCTTCGACAACATCTACCGGGACATCAAGCTCGTCCCCGAGTACGCGCCTCGCCATCAACAAAGGCTTCACCAACATCGCTCGTGGTCATCATCGCCGGCAACCATCTACATCAACACCGTCATCGCATGTACTGCATCGTCGCCGCCACCATCGCTCATGGTCCTCGTCAATGCCATCGGGTTCTTCTTCGCCTTAACCATCGCCAATTCGCCCTCGCAAACGGATGTTCCGGCTTCAATCCCCAACATCTACTAACTCGTCTTCAATTTTGCGCCAATGCGCCCTTGCATGTGGATAGCGCGGGTTCGATCCCCGACATCTACTATCGCTAATATCGCAAGAGCTCAGTCGCAAGAGCTCAATCTCCATCGATAACCACCTCGCCGTCTTCGTCCACCAAGACCTCGCCGCCAGAGTTGCAATCATTTTTTTTTCTTTTATGTTTTTTGCATTGCACTCCGGCGTAAATCATCGACCGTTCACGGAGACCTTATCTGTTGCTCCTCCGACTCTGGCTCGCATGGTTCTTGGTGGTCCCTGTCTTCGCATGTCCGGTATTGGCAACACCGGCGCGTGCCTTCGTCCCTGACACGCTCCCGAGTCTGGCAAGCTCGGCCTGCCGTGCCGCCTACCTCGTCTACACCGACAAAAGCTACATCTAACTCAAGTTGCTACCGCTATCGCTTTCTGCAATTAACATGGCGACTTCCCCCCGGCTCAACGACGTCATCGACCACAACAACATCAGCATCCGCAACTACCACCACGGCGACCACATCATCCACGGCATCCTCAACCACGACTACAGCGCCCACACCATCGACTACATCGACATCGGCATCAAGGGCTATCATCTCGGCTCTCTCTGCAGTTCGTGCCTTTGGCTTATGCTCCAGCCGGACCGTCCGTGACGCTCCTACTGTTCGCATCACTACCGATCCGACTGCGGGGGGTGTTAGAGCATGTCTAGTAGTACCCTCAAACCCCTAAATCCGTACAAATAACTATTTTTTTACGGATTGGAATGAAATAAACGAAAAGACTAGAACCTCTACACCCCTAAACCCGTAAAAAAAATTGAAGGTCGGACCCCGGGTCGCCCTCCCAACCTCTAAAAGTGAGGGTTGGAGAGGGGAAACAACCCCAGCCCTTATTCTACAGCTTCAACGTGCGGGAGGGAAATTTCCGCGCCATCCCCTTCCTCCCGCCGCCGCCGCGCTCGCAGCCGCCGGCCGCCGCGCCGAGCACCGCCGCTGTGTGCCTCCCCGGGCAAATCCATGGGCACTACGAGCACCGCCGCTGTCCCGTCTCCATCCTCGTCTAGCCGTGCGTCCCGGGAAGGTTGGGATCAAGCGCATCGAGCGCGTCTTCTCTGCCTCCGGCCGAGGACCGCCGCGCCCGATTCGGCCATCTCCGGCGTCCCCCGACCTCGCCGTCTATCCCATCGTGATCGTGGTGAGGATCTGGTCCCTCTGGGCCTCTTCCTTCTCTTCCTCGCGGTCTAATTCGTGGCCGCCGTGCAGGTCATCGACGTCCGCCGCGATTCTTCGTCTCCGGCGCCATCCCCGTGACCAAAACCGAGCGGCGCCGCCCTCATGTGGTCACCCGCGTCGCCGTGCGTCCAACGCACTCCCTCACGGGCTCCCGGGCGTGTGGATTCGTCGAGGCCGTGGTGAATGGCCGTTGTGGCCATTGCTGATGTCACGCTGACGTCAGCACTTCCTTTTTATTGTTTTGTAGAAATTCCAGAATATGATTTAAATTTGTAAATTCATATCTTTTAATTGGTAATTTAGAAAATTATGAATAATATATCAAAATGTTCAGAAAAATGAATTTTGTGATGTAAACTATTAAACCATGCATCAATGATTATCATTTCCTAGTTTGTTTTAAGGTTGATTGTGTTTTCCTAGTGATAATTGTGATATGTCAAATGACAGTTTTAAGGGTAGGGGTTGAGGCAAAGACTAGAACCCTCAAACCCAACCCTTATCAGTTTTTTAACCCTTAAAAGTGCCAAAAAATGCCAATTCTCAACCCTTAAACTGCTATGAGGGTTTGAGGGTACTACTAGTGATTCTCTTAGAGTATATTACGGTTTGGCAATATTAGCTAGTTTAGGATTGTAATCCAAATCTAGCTCTACTAGGTTTCGTAGTCGCCAAGTCTTGTAGCATTTATATACAGTCCATCGTGGCTCATTGTAATTAATCTAGCATCAATCAATATTGCACAATCCTACAAAACACAATGTCGAAGAACCATTTATCATGCTAATAACAAAATAATCGTCTAAGAATTTAGTCTTGACGACTCAAGGTTTATCAGAGGGAATATTTAGGTACTGTTCCCAGATGAGTTGTATGGTTGTAGTAAATTTTCCGATAAAATTTCTGAGTAGTATGATGGCATAGCATCTTTCTGAGATCGAAGGAAGTTGGTAGGAAATACCGAATACATTGTACACGTTCCAAATCTGCACATTTGTCATTTTGTTGAGGCCATAATCTAGTATGTTTTTTCGGATTGAAAATTTACATACGGGTGGAATTAATTATTGCCTACATCATGGTATCTTTTTTATTTTCTTAAGCATGTAAATTGATTTTTTTTTCAAAAATTTCTAAACGGGCTACGTAGAGCTCGGGAGCATTTCGCGGCACTCTAAGAAAATATCACTATACAACATTTTGGTGCCCCTTCCGCAAGACAGCGCTAGCGATTTATTCGCCTTGGTCAACAAGTCTCTTTTGACAGATGAGATCAGTCAGCTGTAGCGACGCAAACATATCAAACGCTGAGATTCTGCCTCTACAAAGATAAGCACGGATCAACATGTGTTTGCGCTGCAAGTAGACCAGGTAGACTGGGCCACATTTTCAGGCAGTTAGCGGAGCAGAAATTGCTGGGAAACTGGTTGTTATTCATGTACATAAGTTTGGTATCTTTTTTTTAACAGGGGAACGGTCCTTAAGGACCGAGAGCTTCATTCATAGTCGTCAGCGGAGTTACATTTTACAAAAAGGGCCTCGGGAGAATAAGATATTACAAACAAAATTTTACAATTTGCACTAAGGACCTCAGAAATTAAATTTGGAATGGAATCAGGTTCAACTCCTTCTCCACTGCTTTGGAACTGCAGCTGAGCGTAGTCTACCTCCGCGTCGCTGGGGCTGAACCACTTGGGAGTTGGGACGGGAAGGTGGGAGCCAACTGCGTTGGAGCCGAAAGGGCCTCCGGAATGGCATAACAACCTGGAGGTTGGAGATATCCGCCTGACATCGGCCGGGAGAAGCGACCGTCACCGACGCCTGGGGTGGGGTGGTTGCCCGTCAACCTTTGAGAACGACGGCGAAGTAGTCGCCGCGATTAATCTCCCTGAAGAAGTATATCTGCTCCCCTGTTGCCGATTGGGCTGCCAATAGCCAAATCCCACGCATCCCCTTCCATCCTCGCCACCATGGCGAGCGGATAGAGAGAGACCCACACCTTGTTCACCAGCTCCAGATCTATAGATAAAACCGCCTTATTTATGGAGTTAGCTGCAACACCTTCCCTCACCACATCCGGCTCCCTCCACTGGAGCACCATGACGAGGAAAAGCAAGACAAGACGACGCTGGATCCGGTCAGGAGGACCCTGCACCTTTCTCCTGGCATAGATCCAAAGACAGGCATACCGAAACAAGCTAGACCTAACTTTATTCAAGCTACTATGTACAGCTCTACATCCGGCGCCTCTCTTACTTCATCCCCGACCGGCTACTCCGGCGAGGCAGACAACGGATCGGCTCGGCCGTCAGTAGACGACTCTCAAGAGGTGGGAGACTGGAGGAGCCTTCGAGAGAGATAGAGAGAGGAAAGAAAAGTGTAAGCTTGGTCTGATACCAGCCAAAACCGTAGGCTGATTTGGTAACTCTGAAGGCCGTGTGTTCAGCGGCGGATATGGGTCGTATGTTTGGGGGTGCCAAATTTTAAAAACCATTCCAATTAGTAGTGTGGAGTGTGGACTTCACATAGATGTGGTGCTTCACCAGTTCAGAGTTATTACCACAAAGATTTGTCAATTAAGCAT
Organism: Poa pratensis; assembly: GCA_947311845.1. NCBI lineage: Eukaryota > Viridiplantae > Streptophyta > Magnoliopsida > Poales > Poaceae > Poa > Poa pratensis. The sequence goes on from CAMZMU010000105.1 coordinate 79,999, forward strand.
TTTGTGTACTTGGTTTACACATAGGATTAGTCTAAGTATTACTAGGTAAGAATTCTTTTGTATTTTAGAGGGGGTGTAACGGCATCCATGGTACCCACTGGATCCACCCATGCGTTTGTTGCGTAGAGACGAACCAGGACAAGCGCTGCGGCAAGGCCCTGGTACATGGTGTCAGCAGAAGCGAAAGGTGTTGAAATTGATCTCCGCTGAGACTAGAGTTAGGCAAAATCCGTCCCCGCGGACAGGTTAGACACGGACCGGACAAAAACTAACTACCCAGCGGACTTCCTCAAACTCAGCCCAAATGTTTGGACTGTCTCGCGACACCCATACCCATCTCATATGTGTTCGAGGGAGGGGGTTCGCGTCCGCCACATCGGTTCCGACAGGAGGCCTCACACAAAGTGCACTAGATCGGACCGAACACTCGACCGAGATCTTTCTCACACTCCTTCTGTCTCATTCTAGTAGCTTTGCCACCCCTTCCCTAGCTCCGCCGCCGTTTCAGCCTCCTTGTCGCTCGGCCGCACCGCCGCCGCCATCCACACTCCCGTCTCACTCACCAACCAGATTTGGGCCGGGTAGGAGCTCACTGGCTGTCGAATTCGTGACATTTTTGCCAAGCATTTCCGCCGCCTCCGCCCCTTCCGCGGTCAGTCATCGCTCTTCCACGGCTTCCCCAACGCCCGGTTGCCCGATCGGTGAGTTCCTCCGACCCGCTGATTCTGCCCTCCCTATTTTTTGCCGAGCATTTACGTCGGCACCGTCCCGAGCTCTCCCCGCCAATTCCCGGCCGCCCTGCGCTCTCCCCTGTCGCTGCTGCACCATGGCGTCCTAGGACACCAACGAGGACGAGGCTTCCTCCTTCCCAGGCTATGGGAACTACACCTCCTCCGATTCCACCGCGGTATGTTCTAGGGTTTGCTCAAACTTTGTGTTTACTCTGAATTTTGCAACTGGATTTTATTTGAGTGCACGTTGTCATTATTTTTAGGATTCGAAAGCATGTAGTCACAAACGTCCGAGGTGTGATATCCGAGTTGAATAGTTGTCTTGTAAGATACATGATCATTTTGGTGGATTTGAAACTTCACAATCGATGAAAAAAGAAGATCGAAGATAAGCTTGAACTAGCAATTCTGCGCCCACAACATCTTCGGTGGTTGCAGGAGTGCACGCGACATTTTCGGGGTCACGTACAACGAGAGCCTGGCCCAACGAAAACTGCCGAATCGAGTGTTTTCAGCGGCGAAAAAAACATGTGCCGGCCTGTGGACGAGGCGAAATGTCGACAACAACTAGAAAACCTAGTAAGAGAGAATGTCAACATTGAGCGAAATTTAAGCCGACGACGACGGCTCCCACCCACGTTGAAACCCAATTGAAACGAGGGACGTAGGAACGAACACAAGTAAGGTGAGTCGACAGCTGGAGGGCGAAATCCACCGTCGCCGCCCGTACAGGCAGCCGGCCAGTCAGCAGATCGGCCCGGGCCGGATGGAGGTGCCGTCGCTGTACCGGCGGGTGCTGCCGTCGCCGCCGGCGGTGGAGTTCGCGTCGGCGGAGGGGAAGCGGCTGTTCGCGGAGGCGCTGCAGGGCGGGACCATGGAGGGCTTCTTCAGCCTCATCTCCTGCTTCCAGACGCAGTCGGAGCCGGCCTTCTGCGGCCTCGCCTCCCTCTCCGTCGTCCTCAACGCGCTCGCCATCGACCCAGGCCGCACCTGGAAGGGGCCCTGGCGCTGGTTCGACGAGTCCATGCTCGACTGCTGCGAGCCCCTGAGCAAGGTCAAGGCAGAGGGCATCACCTTCGGCAAGGTCGTCTGCCTCGCCCACTGCGCCGGCGCCAGGGTCCAGTCCTTCCGCGCCGACCAGACTTCCATCCACGACTTCCGCGCCCACCTCAAGCGATGAGCCGCCTCCCAGGAGTGCCTCCTCATCTCATCCTACCACCGCAGGCCATTCCTCCAGGTCACCTGCTTTCCTTTCTCTCCTCCGCAATTCCCCCACATCCGGCCCCTAATGAAAGGATTGCATCGACATGTGCTCATTGGTGGATGCAGACTGGGACTGGCCATTTCTCGCCGATTGGGGGCTACCACGCCAGGAAGGACATGGCGCTCATCCTGGACGTCGCGCGCTTCAAGTACCCTCCCCACTGGGTTCCCCTGCCGCTCCTCTGGGAAGCCATGAACACCACCGATGAAGCAACCGGACTTCTCAGGGGGTACTACCTTCACTTCCTATCATTCTTTCTGTCTCTTAGCACATTTTCCTTAGCAACATGTTTTCTGTGTATGATGATGCTGAATGTTGTTTAGACTGCTATCTTGTAGTAGCTCTTAGATTAACCATCGGACTACCACTCTTCGTCGATCATTCGGAAATACACGCTTTACTGCTTTGATTCTGTGTTGACGCACCAAAGAACATGCCTTCCGCTCACTAGTAGCTCTGAAACTCATGTCTTGCCTAAGAAGGCCGCTTTTGTGCGGTTGGTATTTTGATGTGGATTTTTCCATTATCAAGCCCTTGAGGTTATTGCAGGGACCATAATGATTTTGTCAGTTGTAATTGTCTAGTCTTTTCCTTTTTTATGATTGATTTGACACGTTCAATGGAAAAGGCTCGGTGTTTCCTTAACTCTCTGCTACTTGAGGTCCTGCTTGTTTTGGTTTAAATTGGATAAATATCATGACAGCTGTAGTATTTAATGTTTTAAAAAATAATGTTGTGTCATTCTCGTGTCTGTAGAGTCGTTAACCTTGAAATTTCTTTAGAAAATCGACTGGAGCACAACCTGTTGTTCACCTAGAGAAGAAAATAGATCACAAATTTTGCAAGTTTATTCTTTATTCGTGCCACTTTTAAGATGATTATTGATTTGACATGTTCACTGAAAAGGCTCGGTGTGTTCTCTAACTCTGCTACCTGAGGTGCCTGCTTGTTTTGGCTGTAATGTAGATTAGATTGGATAAAATATTATGACAGCTGTAGTTATATTTTTTAGAACTAGTTGCATTATACTTGTGTAGAGTCGCTGACCTCCACATTTTCTTTAGAAAATCAACAGGAGAGCCTGTTCACCTACTGAAGAAAATAGATCACAAAATTGCATTGTTGCTCCAGTTTTTCTCTATCCCAAATAGATTACAGTATTTTGACGTGGATTTTCCAATTACCAAGTCCTTGAGGTTATTTGCAGGGAGCATCATGATTTCGTCAGTTGTAATTTTTAGCATTTTCCTTTTTTATTTATTTAACACGTTCATTGGAAAAGGCTCTGTGTATTCTTTAACTCTGCTACTTGAGGCGGCTGCTTTTTTTTTGGTTGTGATGCAGTAGATTGGATAAATATTATGACAGTTGTAGTTATGTATTTAGAACGAAAAAATTATTTGCATCATAATTGTGTCTGTAGAGTCGTTAACCTTGACAGATCACAAAATTGCATTGTTGCTCCAGTTTTTATCTATCCCAAAATGGGTTCCAAAATATGCAGTGTGCAAGTTTATTCTTTATTCATGCCACTTTTAGGGAGTGTCTATTTGTCAGTCGACTGAAATTATTTTCGTCGTCAGTCGAATTTTTTGACCAACCAAACGTCGACACGTCGACCACCTAAACCTCGCTACACAGCGCGCGTAAAAAAACAGTCGAACGAAATTTCTTCTTCCAGGGCCACGACAGCTCCACCTTAACGGGTCCGCGCTCGGTTCTTGGGCCCGAACCCAACAACATCCTGCCTACCACCGCCAGCCCAACTAACAAAGTACACACAACAAAGGCCCGATAACAGAAAATAAAAAGGGACGAACGCATCTTCTTCTTCCTCAAAGAAATAGCCCCGACGCGACCGCCCCCCAGACCCAAAGAACATCAGAAAAAGAAGATCTAGAGCTCCTCCCATTTCGGACATGTAAGAGGGAAAATACACAACAAAACTGAGAGAAAATGGAGAGTGTCGACAAACCACCATGCAACGGAGCTGACCTGCGCAGTCTTCCCTCTTCATCAATCCAGGTTTGTTCTCTGAAATAAACCTGATAGAATTGATCATGAAGGCAGAACTCCCCACAAATCCACCATCTGATGTTACAACCATCTTCAAAAATTACAGAGGCAGCTGAGATTCGACTCCCAATCTGGAACAATGGAGAAGAAAAAGGGTCCCCCACTCCAAAGCCAGCAATCCTCCCTCACACAGGTATAGTTTCAGAACCCATACCATTATTGCCACAAAAACTTGGTGCAAAACGCTTGAAGAACACAAATCCCACAAAAAAAGAAAGAAAACCTCTCTGATTGGAAAAAGCTGAAGCAGAAGAAAGTAATGGAGCCAATGAAAAGGTAGGACAAACTTATAGAAAATATTGATTCAACCACATAACTTGTAGAATTTCATAACATAGCTGAGTTCACAAAAGTAGAAACACAAACACGGCATATAAATGCTTTGCCTTGCACTAGGAAGGTTCAAAAAGCATTAGGACAGATAAACAAAACAGTAGCACGCACCATGAAACTAGACTAAACGAAAGAGCAAACCAAGACATATAAAATGGTTCTCTTGCATAAGGGCTGCCGTAGAACTCCATAGGCTGGGATCTAGAGACGATCGAAAGAGACACAAAGACGATCTGCATTGTCTTTGTCGAATAGAATGAGCACAACAGAGCCAGCATCTAACTTGTGCTCAGATGCAAACTGCAGCCACCCATCCCTGCAACAAAATCCTCTTATCTTTGCAGGTGTAGTATGAAGCTTCGTAGTTGTTCCCATCATATCCATAGATTAGATTAGCTTTGCCTTTTCCAGTCTCTGATATGTTGAGAGCAGATGAAATCTCCTTCGGGATCCGCTGTAAAAACATCATGGGAACACATTAAAAATCCAAAAAAGCAATCTATTTCCTGTAAAAAAACATAATTTGGCGCCCCATCTTTTGATTGACTATTGTCAACTAATCTTTTACATGTTCAATTCTACTCTATGTTAGAACATTTCTGTGAATGCTATTTCGATCTAAGTGGTCCTATTCTCTGTCCCGTGCTAGGAAGCATTACTCCTCTTTTCATAATCGCTCTAAAAAGTTATCTCATTTTATTTTATTTCCGTTGGTAGGATGCATAACCACGTGGAGAAGGGAGCATATCAAGCAAAATGAGATGAGACATGAATAAACTTCCTAGCAAATCACGACTCAACCAACATGCTACTAAACAGAGAGTGAGAAAGTAAGAGAAATTTTATAAGAGAGAGATACTAAATACAGAGGGAGAGAAATAGAGATTTAGAGAGAGAGAGAGAGAAGTAGAATGCTCCACTAAATTGCAAAAACATATAGAGAGAGATTGAGATATATACAGAGAGATATAATATATATAGAGAGAGAAAATACTAAGCTAAATCTCACAAAACATACATAGAGAGAGAGAGAGAAAGAAAGAGAAAGATAGAGAGAAGAAAAAGAGAGACGAAGAGAGAGAGAGACTATTCTCCTGCTCTTCTTTGACAAAAAAAGATTTATAGAGAGAGATAGAGAGACAGCCAAAATAAAAGGAGAGATAGAGAGAACTGAGCAAATACTAAATCAATACTGAATCACTGAAACAGATAAACAAAACTAAGACACAGAAAACATGACTGAAACACTATAACAAACACTGAATCACTGAAAACAAGACTGAGACAGTGAATCACTGAAACTAAACTGAGACAATAAATCATGACTGAAACACTATAACAAACACTGAATCACTGAAAACAAGACTGAGACACTGAATCACTGAACTGAGACAATAAATCATGACTGAGACACTGAATCATGATAGAGAGAGACAAGAAAATGATAGAGAGAGAGAGAGAGAAAAATAACTAGAATCAAAATAGAGAGAGACAACCAGAAAGAGATAGAGAGAGAGAAATAAACTTAGAATCATGATAGAGAGAGAGACAACAAGAAAATGATAGAGAGAGAGAAAAATAACTAGAATCATGATAGAGAGAGACAACCAGAAAGAGAGAGAGAGAGAGAGAGAGAGAGAGAGAGAGAGAGAGAGAGAGAGCAAAAGGTAGACATGACATTCCAAGTAAATGAGGGGCTATTTGAAGAGTTCCAAGACATAGTTGATAAGTCACTAACAAAGCAAGAATTTGAGACACTATGGCAGCAAATGGTAGCAGACTATAATGTGGGACACATCGAATATTTCCAAACAATGTGAAACAGCAGAAAGAGATGGGTGCCAGTTTACTTCAAGAAGGATGTGTCCCCATTTTTGCAAACAGCATCAAGGAGTGAAGGAACAAACTCACTATTCAAAAAAGGTCTCAGTGCACAATTAAGCATGACAAAGCTTCCTGCGTGAATATTAGATAATCATGGACATAATTCATGCTAGAGAGAATGAGAGTGACCACAATGCAGTACACAAGAAAGTGCCCCCTGGGAGGCTCCTAACTAAGTAATACATAGCGATACAAGCACATGATTTGTATAACCTATCTATATTCATGAGATTTCAGAGAATCCTAACTTATGTCACAAGACTCTGTGTTAAGGAAGAGAAGCCAGGGCAGCTGTACCTAGTATTTCAAGCCCCCCATTATCCCATCAAAGAGCACCGGCCCAGGAGCTATGTGGTCCAGGTTGACTTGGCAAAAGAAGAGTACCACTACAAGAAAGAAGGATGAACCAGGTGAGTGATAAATATTTTGCAAAAAATATAAACTGCTAATTACAAAGGAGAATACATATTCGAAAAAATATAAATTCTGACCCAATTAAAATCGTTGACCAGGTACAAATAACACAATAAATGGCTTGGTAGCGCCCCCGAACACCAAGACACAAGCAAAGAGACCACCGTCAACAAAGAAGAATCAAAAAAGGAACAAGGCGATTCAACATGACAACAACGAACACACACTGTGCAAGGTCCAGGAGAGCAGCCAGGACTACAAAGATGAAGACCCCAAAAATAGACAAGGAAAGATGAAAGAGATAGCTACAAATATAGTGCTGGGAAAAGACAATGTAAAATATATTGGTTGTATGTTATTTAAAGTACTGCTTGTAGTTGTGATCATTCCAAAACAGGTAGGAGGGAGCATTGATTTTAAATTACAAAAACTGAATTTACGATTATAAGAGGAATAATTTAAAAAACGACAAAATGCTGCTTTCACAAAACTTGTTGTAACTCTGATCATTTAAAAAAATACGGATAAAAGGCTGAAACTACTTTAAAAAATTATAAAGCTTTAGTTCAGACAAGAACATGAATAATTCATGTGAAAAAATACATTTTACAAACAGAACACTCTACCCGCTTTAATTTTGGAAAAAACGCCAGACACTAGTACCTACAGAAAACAATCAAAATATAAGAGAAGTTATAGGAAGCACTATTCATTAAGTGTATACACTTCTTCTTAGTTTTGGAACACACATTCAAAATGACAAAATGCATTTCCAACAAAGATTTCTATCGACCCGTAACAAAAGCTACAAAAATTCCCAGGCAAACTGAACATTCACACACCAACTTCTATTTCTTGACTAAAAATGACAACAAAAGGCAAAAAAAACAAAAAAGGTCAACTTCCCCCATGGGCTTGCAGCGCTCCAGACATAAGCAACTCCTCTCGAGAAATCACAAAACTTTGTTGCACCTTGGCTGCGACAGTATCATATCAACCCTGCGAAAGAAACATCAGAGACAAAAAGTCAGACTACACACATAGTCTGCATGAACTTCATCAAGAAGATGGGAAAACTACTATAGCTGCAAAACGAAACCTCTGCATAAAAATCAGTAACCAACTCAGATCGGCTTCGTTCTTCCTGTAGAAATGGAGCTTGTTTGCATAAGAACATAAAAAACTACATAAAAAGGTCATGCTCGCCTCCAACAAATAGGATAGATTCTGGTCGTAGATCAACACCTGAACACCAGCCGCTAGATCCAGCGAACAAACCCCCCTACCGAACACACATCAACGAACTTCAGCCTAATTCAGACACGAAATAAGGAGATCCCCCAAAAACCATAACATGCGGACAGGTCTAATCGACGCGAGGGCGACCGGACGACGGCATCTAGATCCACCACGCCACCGCATTTCATACGCCTCAGGCAGCTTCGAACATGGGACACACCGGACAAAAAACTAATCGACGCCGCCGCGACAGCGAGCTGAGCAAGTTACAACAAAGACACCGCTGTCGACGGCAGCTAAATCCACCGCACCGCCGCACCTCATCCGCCTCCGGCGACTACGAACATGAGACGCAAGCTACGCGGAGGACAAAAGCAAAAAGAGCTGGCAACACGCAGTACCTATAAGGCCACCGGTGACGCCTCCATCCTCCACGAATCTCCGCCATCATGGCCCCCTTCAGAGTTCAGACAGAGAAAAATTCAGTCACACGACGCACCACAAAAAAAAGGGAACGGGCCTCCAAACCCGCCAACCAATCAGCACCTGACCCAATAAAACGGACAGCGACGCAGACACGCAGCGCCAGCTTCGCTTTCATCCGCGCGGATCTCCGCATGCATCCGACGGACAGAAAAACGACTGACAACGAAAAGAATTTCAGTCGACCGCAACACAGCAAAAACCCACTACAAGTGCTCTTGATAGCACTACCGAAGCATCAATTCTGAATTCCGTCAAGTCTTTATCCACTGATCGAACCTCAATTTTTATCGCTCATCGACTCAGAACTGCAATGCAGTGTGATGAGGTATGCACAATCATGAACAGTACTATGAAAGAACTTTGTGAAAACCATGGCTTGTTGCGAATTTGACACAGTTATCCAAATAATGGCTAAACAGGCTAAATCTAAGCGTGCTTTGGATTTATTGATCTCATTGAACATCGATTCTTTCCGGTGTATTGAATAGTGATAACTACTAGTTTGGAGTCATCTCTTCTGTGATTCCTAATGAAGTCATGTTTACCTGCACTTAGAAAATGGCAAGGTACCTGTGTATAGTGCAAACCCCTGGATCGTTTCATTTGCACACACAGTTTAAGATGAATATCACAACATTGTATCAATTATTACACGAATGATCTAGACTTTGAAAAATAAATAGTTCGATACATCTTTGCATAGCTTAAAGCTAGCTTAAAACAATAAAACAGCGGAAATAAATCTTCAATGAGCCTCCATTCTTCATGATGCGCCACAGGCGAAAACATGTTGGTTGCAGACTCGAAACCCAAACGTGACCTTACTCATCGTCAGAAAAGTCTGCAACAAAGTAATATTTGCAACAGAGTGTGTCAGAATCATTAAAAATGATCCTGGCAAGTGACACTATGTGGACTCATATAGGAATAACTCTATAACCTATATGCATATTTGGCTGGTGGAGTTTAAAGGCTGATTTGCATGAATGCCAATTTTGCCTAACACTTTGTAAAACTTTTCCTTCAAATCTTTGAGACAAGATGGCATGAAAACCATTGTCTTAACTACCCTTGTTTACCATCAAGTTTTAATTTCGAAAATTGGAATGATGAAGCCTCCGTTGAATCCTTGATCAGCTGCTCAAATTGTCCGTAACCGGGACACGGCTAAGTACTTAGTTTTAAAACTCTGCAGAGGTTGTGCACTTTCACCATTAGACCCAACAAACCCAAACTATCCTCAAGCACTCAATTTGTGCTAAGGAAAAGGAGAGAGTTGAGACGAGACTTTTCAGAAGCATTTCCTCATCCCATGCCGCCTTGACGCGCTCCCATTCTAACCATCTTCCACCACCTGTCAAGTCGGGACGAGTCCACGCAACTTAATCCATCAAGTCAGAGCCCATATGACTAATGGTTGCACGGTAAGCAATCTTCACTTAGAGAAAACATTGGCCCTTAATACCCTGGGTGGCAATCCACAAGTGAATAAACAATCAACTCTTTCAGCCTTGCAAGCCCAAATCCACCTAGGTGGTAAATTAACTTAGTAGAATTTAAGCATTCAGTAAGAGAATTTGCATAGCACCAATAATTCTACTAAGTTATCATTGGGGGTTCTAGCATAACTAGTGTAAAGGTATGGTGGGTATAGCATATAACAATAATACTATCCAACACATGCATATAAAGAAATACACTAAGTAATGCATATAAAATACTTAGGCAAATTTCATGGGGTGTGCCACTTGCCTTGGCAACAAGCAGAATAGCAACAACAGTTGCAACAGTCCTCGTTTCCCTCGGAGATCTAACACAACAAACAATACATAATGAACAAACAAGTTTCATAAAACTTCTAAGAAAAAAATATGTCATGCATGATGTGCAAAAAAAATTTCTAAGGACTAGAGATGCATGCATGCCATGCCATGAATTAATTCTAAGTTAAAGCAAGACATTCAAGAAGGTCCAAAAATGACTAAGGACCAAGGTCATAACACTTGGTTCGAAATTTAACTAAGGACTAAAGCTAACACATCATGTCCAAAATAATTTCTAAGGAAAGTAAACAAAATATGAAGTGCTAAAATTTTCTAAGGAAAAAGGTATGAAAACAATAGTTGATAATTTTTCTAAGGACAAACACTTGTCAAAAATAACACTTAGGAAAATATTCTAAAACAACTAAGTTTTCAAGATGCTAAATTTTTCTAAGGAAAAGATTTAACACTTTTAAAATGTTGAAATTTTCTAAGGAAATAGTGTTGTCAAAATAATTATCAAATATTTTCTAAGGAAGAAAAATACTTTGTTTGGAGAGGTAAAATATTTCTAAGTACTTTTTGTAACTAAAGTGATCAAAATATGACTAAGTCATTTTATTAGCCGAATAGGTGAATAAAAATAATTTTAATCAATTTTAATTATTAAAATAACACCAAAAAAGCAATTAATCAATATTAATTACAAAAATCATAGAAAATACTTTTACAAAATTGGTATAATATTCCTACGGCCAAGTATTAATTAAACAAAGTTAAAACAATTGGATTTGCCCAAAAATAGTTTTTAAAACTCAAGTTAAGTCAAATTTACTTAAACAAACAAATTTAAAATTTCAACCAATTTGAATTTGTCAAAACATAAATTTAACAATGCCAAAAGTTTCTACGTGTCATAAGCTTTCCAAAAATATTTTATTTATAAAATTCGGCCAAACCAATAAAAAGTAGTGATAGATCTAAGATCTAGGGTTTTTCTGCAAATCTGCTGGTCTTCGATTGACTGTTGGCTCTGACTGCTGACGTGGCGACGATGAAGCGCTGACTTTACGGTTGACTACGAATTTTGACCAAAAATAAAGTTGCTCGGATGGAAAAACAATCTTAACGAAAGTTGTAGAGAATTACGTGCTTTTTCTAACTATCACAATTATAACATAAGTGGATTAATAGATTGGTCACAAATCGCAATTTACCTTTCTGGTCCGAAACTTTGAACGCGAATAACTCCTAGCTCGCTCGACCAATTGAGGTGAGGCTTGGGGCAAAAGAAAGGTCTTGATCAGGGGAACAACTTTCGTAACTACGGCCCGAAGATTTGAGATTGTTTTCTTCTCCGAAAATCGTCAAAAGCAAACTGTATTGTACAGAGAATTCCGTATGTCAAAACCAAAAGAGTGCAATAGCAAAGTTGTAGGTAAGGGTTAGATCTGACTTCTCACCAAAGAATTTCGATTTGAAGAACCGAGCGCGAAGAGATCTAAGAAATACGACTTCAGATCTGAAGGATTGCGAGTCGAAATTCTCTCTCCACGGTTGATGAAAAGAGTTGAGGCTTCTCGGGATGGAAAGGTATTGAGATCTTCAACAATGCTTCAGTTCCATCGCGATTCGAGATCGTTTTGGTTGGTAGATCAACGAATTATGATTTCGCTGATTAGGGTTTCGGTGGAACGAAAAGGGGGAAAGAGATGCCGGCGGCTACAGGTGTTTATATAGGCCAAGGGTCGGTGGAATAGTTTGGGCTCGAAGTTATCAACGCGTAGGATCAAACGGATCCGGATTTGGAGTTATATTTGTTGAGATAAACGTGTTTGAATGGAGAAGATCGAGAAACCGAATTTTTCCTGCAGTCAACGTCGGGTTCGAACTCGAGTTGTCGTGTTGGTGGTCCGGCTGGACTGGCTGGCCTGCTCGCTGCCTTGTTGGGCCAGCCGGTTGGCCCGTTTCGTTTTTTTTCTTTATTCTTTTTCTAATTTTCTTTATAACTTTTGATTTCGGAATCGGAATCGAGTCAAACCAATTTCTATAGTTTTGTAAAATCAAAACCTTTCCATTAAAACTTTCAAAACAATTTTCCAAACTTTGCAAATTTTGAAATTCAAATATTGCATAAAGGTTTAATTAGATCTTTATGTTAAATTTTATAAATAGGATTTTATAAAAATTCTTTTGAATTTAGATTTTAAAATCCATAACAAAATAAGGGTAATAAGATCCCATATCACTCAATAAGATAATTTTGCACCAAATCATTTTGGCTATAAAGAGTTTGATAATTTAAAATGAAATCAAAATTCAATTTAAAAGCCAAATAAATATTTTCTTTCAAAAGTAAAACTATAGAACTTTGAAAACAGAGAATAGGTAGGTAATAGAATAACTTCCAAACATACAAACAATTTACAACCAACATTTAACTCAAAGGATTTTACCACAATACTTCAAAATAATATATTGGACATAGATAGTCCTTTTAATATATTTTCTTAAATATGTTTTCAAGTGGAATTATTATTCCCACTTTTGAAATATCAAAATGCAAACAAAGCTATATGATGATGAATGCATGCATGATTTTCTTTTCGAAGCAAAATACATAATAGTTTTCAAAAGTTCTAAATTTTTCTGATTTTTCAACTTTTTGAAAAACTTGGGATGTTACATGTCAATTGTCAGATCGTCGTCTTGGAGAATGGAACGGTTGTGGAACAAGGCCGCATGATCTTCTTCTGACGAAGGGCGGGCGATATGCCGAACTAGGGTCACAGCAGAACAACAGTGAAGCCAATAATACTTCTGTTATCTAGGAGTTTGATGACCAAATACATTTTCCCTTTGCAAGCCATAATACAGGTTTCACCTTATCTACTCTGCACAACATAGTGATTAGGATTTTGGATATGGGATCATAAATTTACGCTTTAGAATAAATTTTCCCATTTGAAAGGCAAAAAACTTTCCTTTGAGAAATATCAACAACCTTGGTTTGTGCTTATTAATTAAAAGAAATTGTATCATGGAATAATTGTACAAAAATATTGTAAATATTTGATTCTTTCTTGGTAAAAGAAATATTTGACTCTTTCTAATGGAAATCCTTACCCTCTATTAGGCATCTCAATCTAGCGGCATTGATATGTTCAAACCTTTTCCTTCACGGACCACCCAGCTGTAAACCTTGCACGTAATTTTCATGCTGCAACTAAATGTCGCCAAAATGATTCAAGAGGCGCTGCCTTGTTCATGTGTCTCTTCTCTGGCTGTCAACGATGAAGTTCCACTCAGTGTTTCCTTGCCTTTGTGGTTGCTTTGCCGGAGATTTTCTGGGCACCGTTTTATCTTGTTCAGTTATCTGGCTTTACTAGCTTAAAGCCAGGGCTACAAAGGCTTCCACCAGGGAAAAAGAAAAATGCAATAGCACATCACCCTCTTTTAATAGATTGTCAGCTCCTTTGATATGGATAACAGAAACTTTCATACAACAACACCTCCAGGCAACTCACAAGAGTGATCTTGTTTAGGGGTGAAATATATTGTCAGTAGCTTCTGCATCTACTCCTACGTTTGGTTCTGTTTCTTGGAGAAAACTCAAAGTACCAGGGCACACACATCTGCTGTAGAAAATTGCACTGGGAATAAAATTTTCAGCATCTGGTCAGTTTATTACAACATGTTCCGGCCTGAAACACACACATACACTTATAAAATCCAAACCACTTTGTGTGACTTTACACGGACAACAAAAGGAACGCGCGAGCAATTAATTTATTCCGCTTAAATCGTATATGATGATCACAAATTTGCATTCCCTGGATATATAGCTCAATCGACAGAAGGCTGTGGATCATTGGCGGTCTGCTTAGTTGCACTTTGGAGAAAGGCACGGTAACCGCCTTGAAGGTTCCTCACATTCTTGAATCCCTGCACGTACAAATGTCGAATAAGACCCTACTAGTAGATCTGAGTACGCCAGTACGGATTGAGATGGGCGTCCCTTATTAAATTACCGCGTTTAGAAGGTCTGAACTCGCGAGTTTGGATCGCGTGCCCGTGAAGCAACCCTACACGAGAACAAGCAGAGTTGAACATGAGGGGACTCATCAACAAAAGGAGGACCATGAAAGGAGAGTTACAACAAGTTACCACAATCAAGTGCTCCTCCTTCCCATAGAGTGCAGCTACCTCTTCTTCAAATCGTGGGTTCTTCTCCCTCCCTTGGAGTAACAAAAGAGAAGCAAGTGCTATAAAATCATCTGGCATAGAGTTTAGAAAGTAAAAGCATATGTTGAATTTGCAGCAGACCCTGGGGAGCCACGTAGACGTAGTAGGGAACGTTGCGAGCACCGTTGGCGTGCCCCTTGTCAAAGTCCTCCGACATCCTGAACATGTCACACATCCAACCCATCCATCAATCTTGTTTGCCAGAGAAGGAAGGAAACAGGCTGAGCGAGCGAGGAGGGGAGCACTCACCTCACGTCGAGGTAGCCATGACCGGAGCTCATCACTAGCGTGTGTGCTTCGTCTGCGTCGACCATGGGGATGACCTGCTCCTTGTCAGCGGTAGCCATTGATGGTGATTTGGGCGTATGGCTCTGGCTATTTTGGTGCCTCTGCTGCAACTCACCACCAAGCCTCCCTTCATTTATATTAGCACCATATACCCAAAAAGTCTTCTCCTTGGTTATCGTGTCGGTAATGATATACTATCTAGCAATAAGACATGTAAACAAGATAATATAATGCAACATCGAAACCAGTACATCATTGCCAGGCTGGTTTGGTTTAGGTTGACCTGAGCAATTTGATGGATAAGTAAACGATTTTTTTATTGATGGCAATTACTTGATGATAGCTACTTTATTTTTATTGTAAACCTTTTTTTCTTTTTATTGGTATCGAATCAAGTATATGCTGTCGTGAATCGCTGCACGGTGATGTTTATCAAAACCCAATTATTGTCTCTTGTAGATATTTATTAAAGCCTGTGAAAGCAAGATCAACATCATGCCCAGGTTGGGATTGGGTTGACCTGAGCGAGCATATAAGGTAGTTTACATGCCACTTGATGACAACTGCTCCCTATGTTACTAAATATAGATGTTTTAGCTTTTTTCAAGGTCGGATGTATCTGGACGTGTTTTTGCGTGTATGTTCACTCATTTTAGTCCGTATGTAGTCCACATTGAAATATATAAAACATCTTATAATTACGAACATAGGAAGTAATTCGTAAATGGTTGTATTGTGTTTAAGACTTGGCTGGCGCAATTTTATAAAAAATATTGCAGCCCCCTTTAGACCTAGTGGAGCTTAAGTTAATGGGTGAATTGGCCGGTGCAGGCAGTTCTATAATTTCTATGTGAAAAAGTTCTTCTCCCTTTTGTCATCTCTATCAACCTTAAGTGTATTCAACTAATCGATGTCGAGATTTCCCCCTTTTCAAACTAAAAAAAAATCATTCACTATGACTATGGATTTTTCCTATTTTCTGAAAACCTTAGAAACGCAAAAGCGCTATTCAAAAGCGGACTAGGGTCCATGCTAAACCATTTTGGAAAATTTGATGTACATTGTTGAATAGTTGACAGTGCAAATCGGATCAAATACAGGTGAATGGTAATTGTTGATTGAGCCGTCCCGGAAGCATATTGGCTGAACCTCTGAAGGCACCCACAGTCAGATGCCTGTGAACGCTCTGCACTGCATTTCCCAATGCTCTTTAGCCAAGCGGACACGCTCAGCTCGCTCTGTTCGCGTCCTCTGCTGCCAATACTCCGGGCAACTGCAGGAAGGCAGAAGCATCACTGATCAACAATATCAATGGAAACTTAATTAAGGAAGATGATTCCACCTAGTAAGTGTTTTCTTCTTTTTGCAAGTGAGAGTCCACTAAATTATTACCTGTTTCTAAGCAAAATATTGAGCTGATTCAACCTCATAGCATCAGGAAAGACACCGGTCTGAAACAGAATGATGTATGTTTAAGATCATCGGACTCATATGAACCGGTGAGCAAAGAAGTTTATGAATTTACTCAGTTGTCCAAACAAAAGTTCACGAATTTACTCGGCGGCAAAGGGGGCATTTTGATCTACGATTTGCAGACTCGAGCCCATCGATGACCGTCACAGAGGCCACGGCGCAGGAGCACAGGTAGCAGAAGATGTGGCCACATGAAAGAGAGACTGCATCAAACACCGTGTCCTGCAGAATGGGAGAGTACTGTTAAAACATAGGAGTATCATTCAATTCCTTCAACAATCTGACCTTTTTTTTGTATGAACGCTCCAAATCGTTGAATACTAATAGTGTTTATACATGTAGCTCACCAAGCAAATAGAACACGTCAAGTCGATGTCAATGCGTAAGGAATCGAAGAGGCCGCATGAGAGCGTCGGCTTATCCTCGTCGTTGAATGTGAGGGAGAGGTCCCCTAGGAGTTCCATTGCAATGTTGTCGCTCCTCCTCAAGTTGATGTAGAATGCCATGAGCTCGTGCAGCCAGGGGGACTCGAGTATCTCGATTTGCAGATTCCGTGCTTCGGTTCTGAAGGCCTGCCCTTCTTTTGAGTAACATTTCTGCATGTTTTTTGTTCTTTATTTATTCATCATACATCTATTGTTTGTGACTACTTATTCATCAAAGTAGGACCGGCTGCCAATGATACTGAAATGATCACCAGTTGGCAAGGCTGATTTTAATGATGTTATGCTAGTTTATGATTTGTGCAACTTTGAGTCAGAGGCTCCCTTCTATCATCTAATAAATTTCTATAAACAACCTACTTTTATGAGTTGATTATTGAGAACCTACTTTTATGAGTTACAGTCGTCACCAGCTGACAACATATTGTTGGTCATTTAGTCTTCTAGTTTTATATATGCGGTGGATGAAAAACTGAGTTGATTCTTTAGAGAAGATGCATATAGAATGAAGAATAATACGATGGTTGAGTCAAGAGCCATACATACCTTGTCGTACTTCTTTGAGATTTTTCTCATGGCCACAGCGTTTAAAATCGCGTAGGTAACCAGGTCTTTGCCTTGCCGTAGGAGCACCGCATGCCTCCTGGCAGACCTATTTGCGAAACACATGAAGTATCTCTTGAATCCTGTGGAGGCCAAGTGCAATTTAAGCAGCCTTTTGGCCCTTTCGTTGAAGCAGCTAACGATGGCTGACAGCTCATTTGCAAGGGATGGAAAGAAACTCTCATCGCATACTGCAGATGCAAATATCTAGTATTAAATATTGTAGATGGGCCTGTCCAAAATTTAGTAACATGTTTTTTTTAAAGAAAGGGAGGGGCCTCGAATGACCCCGAAGCTGCTATTAAAACGGTGGGGCTACATTTACAAAGGACTCCATAAAGTAAAACTTTGAACTATTACAACAAAGTCCTTAAATTTTACAAGAAGCACCTAGATCAGAACAGAAAAATGCAATGCAATGGGATCCTTCTCTCCCCACCTCAGTGCATATTCCAGAATTGGGTTATATTCGCCGCCGCCAGAGACGAGCCACTTAGGGTGACGGAGATGCTTGGTACCGATGCCTCCCAACAGGAGGTATGAGGAAATTCGGTGTTATGGTAGTTGATACAGAGTAGACACTGGATTGCGCCATGATGGAGGACCACCCTTTGACTAGAAGAAACTGTGGTAGGACAGCACCCATCGTCGAACGGCCACCATGGGTGAGCTCCAGGATCTTTTCGTAAGCAGCTTCACCACTGGCTCCCAACCAATCCTTTCCCCACCTCGGCGGTGCCAGCGTAGCCGAAGTGCTCGACCGAAATAATCACCGTCAGTCACCCATAGCACGCTGAGCTTCTTTGGGACACATAAAGTATTCAAATTGATGAGAGAATTCCCCCCATTTGGGTTTTCAACATCGCACCCCTTCCAGATAAAACCCCTCGCGAAGGTGTCCAGCTTCTTTCAGACCTATTTCGACAGAGAAAGGACACCCATAAGATAATTAGCCAGCGCCATGTGCTGACCTCATTAGCACAGTTCTACCGACACTTGTTTGGTTCTTTTCTCTCCATCACTGGAGTCTCTTCACCGCTTTGTCAATTAGGGGCTCGAAGTCGATCTTCCGCAATCTCCTAGAGTGTTGAGGAAGCCCAAGATCTGTGTGAGGGTATGTTGCCATTTACGTGGGGAATACTGAAATTAGGTCTAGCATGTCAATCTCCTCGTAGCAAACTGGAAATATTTCAGTCTTCCAAAGATTTTATCTGTATTCCGGTTGCATCCCAAAAAGACCCAATGATTTTGCGGATGACTATGAGTTCATCCGCATAAAGAGAAATCCTAGAGTCTTGCCAGACAAGCGTGGAGGAGACGCCGGCTTCCATAGATAGTTCTAGCCCGATCGTCGACAAAGATCAATTGTGTCCCCCGCCGATTCGGCTTCTTCCACATATCACTTCGTACGTTTAATGCGACACGTATGAGGATTTTCCCCTCTATAGTTCTGTTTGGACAAGTAAGTCTCCCAACCTTTGTTCTCTCCTCGGGCAAACGAAAGTGACCAAACGAGCGGAGACGGATCAATCGCAGAAGGTTTTGATGTGGATTTGGATTTATTTCTTAGTTGTCCCTCGGGTCTTTTCTGTAAATGTGGAGGCAACTGCTCTAAGAGCAGATGTGTCCCTTGTAATCGTATTTATGCTTAATATAGTCTAGGTGTTAGCCTAAAAAAACTAAAAAAAAGTATAGCAGACTATTTCGCAAAATAAATCGATCCGGCAAACATAAAAATAAACTACTGTAGCATATATATAGTACTGGTTCAGCACTCTCTAAACCAAACAAAAGATTAATTTGGTAATCAAACCAGCCTAGCTATACGCGCGCAGTTGACTTGCTCGACCTCGCCACATAAACACAGTATCCCGCGAGCAGCAATCGGACCCACACGAATCGCGCAAAAACGAAATGCGAATCAAATGCCAAGATCCACTTATTAGGCTCAGTTCAGTCCAAATCTGATTCGACTTTTTCTTTCGCCAAAGAGAAGACAAGTATTCGCAAAAAAAAAAGACAAGTAAGTCGACACAACCTGACAACCCGACGCCCAATCGACGAACAAATAACAGCATAAACGAAACAAGCGCAAAATAATTACCGTAGCAATGGCTGGCCCCGGAGCACTGGCTGCCTCCTGCGACGGCGACGGCAACCTCGTCGCCGAGGCCCTGCGGCTGCGGGGGACAGGGCGTGGCGTGGCATTTCTTGATCATTTCCTTGAGACGCTTCAACCCCAGAGCGGGCAACTGCTCCTCCATCTCGGTCATCTGCCTCTGGTACTCCTTGGCGAACTTCATGGCTAGATCCCGGTTTGGGGAAGAGCCAAGTATCAGATAGTTCTTCGTTGTATTCGGGTGTGCACATATGTTGACTTGAACTTGGAAAAGGGACTGCAGCCACTTGATGCAAGGTCAAAGCTCTGTTTTCCGTACGAACATGGGACACTCTTAAAACTTACTTGAGAGCCAGGTATGGTGAGACCGACCTCACCTTATAGGTTGGACCTTACCTTACATGGTGAGAATGATTGAATAAGGTGGGACCATAAATCCGTGTGAATGATTGACAAAGAAAATGAAAATAGGGATGCTAGTAAGACGGTAGATCGTTGCTAGAACTGTACAGTACTGCTTAATGGTAAATAGAAAGGAACCGACCCTACTACTCCCTCCGTATCAAAATATAAGACTTTCTAGCTATTCCACACACACATGCATCTAGACATGTTTTAGTACATGAACCTTGCACTAAAACATGTCTAGATGCATGTGTGTGTGGAATAACTAGAAAGTCTTATATTTTAATACGGAGGGAGTATAACCGTAGATCACTGGCCATTGATGGCGTGGAGTGGCGACTCTCACCAAAACACATCCATCAAATCAATTCCAACGTGAACGTCCCAACCTCGTTGGGCAACCCATCCTCGGTTGACAGGACGTCGATGCGCTCATTGGATGTAGAATTATACTCCACTAAGGAAGCACTACCACTTATAGGTGAAGCGCAAGACCGACTCCAACAAGACAGATGAGGAGGAGGGGGAGGAGTGCAACACCGACAATTACCCCTTCTTCGAAGAGGAGAAGAAAGATGACGACGAGTGGGACTTTGACCTGTCCAACAAGAAAGCGCCCACTCCGACGGGCAGCCTATACTCGTATGACATGGGCATGGAGTCCTCGGACAAGGCCACCGCCTTTGACAACGACGACGAGGAGGACTTCTCGTCAGCCCGTCGCAAGAAGGGTGCCATGCTCGGTTCACCAACCAATATGGCATCTCATCGGGACAATGGGTTTGCGGGGAGGCATCCTATGGATTAGTGGCAGCGGACGGTGCTCGTACTATTTATTGTAGAATTATGAGATTGGCGGAATATGATGGATGTATTATTGAGCCTCATGGGCGGCGAGTATATATAGGCGTACAGGGATCATCTTGGAGTACAAGTCAAGTCAGGACCGTATGGAAACAGATCCTATCTCTATCCTAAACTACCATAATAACCGTACATGCCATATACTCTAACATCCTCCCGCAGTCGTAGCGGTAGCGTCGTGAACAACAGGAGCGTCGCGGACAGTCAGACTGGAAAGCCGAAGTAGACCAGTGGGCTGACATCCCCCCGCAGTAGGAGCGGGAACGTCGTGGACGGTGTCGCGGCGCAGAAGCTTGGACTGTAGAGGAAGCTGATGAGGTGCTCAAGCGAGGTGCTAGCACTTTGTGCCGATGTCGAGGGAGCCGAGAGCGTTGGGCGGTGCAGCCTTGGTCGTGGTAGCCGTGCGAGGGGTCGCCGTCGTCGATGTCGTGGTCGGGGTTGCCGGTGTCGAGGTAGACGCACATGAAGCCACGGGCGCATAGTGCGCGTGAAGAGGACGGAGACGCATCGAGGCAGTCGTCGAGGATGCCGATGCCGGAGACGACGCAGTACGAATCGTCGAGGACGAGGTGCGGCCATTATTTTGCCAGAACAAGGCGCACGTCGGGGACGAAGACTCCGGCTTTGCCACAGCCGAGTACGCATAGAAGAAGTCGGTGACACGGTCGAGGCAGTCGTAGAGGAGGGAGCCGATGCCGAAGACGTTGTTGAAGCCCATGAAGACGAGGCGCCATCCCGGGTTTGCCAGACCCGGGGACGAAGGCACACACGGTGTTGCCAGTACCGTGCATGCGGGGGTAGGGACCACCATTAACCATACGCCAGGGTCGGAGGGTCCAGCAGAGGAGGACTCGACGACGGTTGCGGCGCCAGTTGGCGGGGGGTAGAAGGTGCAGATATCGCCCGCGGTTGTCGGAGTAGACGTAGTCGGGGACGAGGATGATGACGCTAGCGACGAGGTCGTGGTGGACGAAGACATAGATGGCGGCGATGACAGCGGCGACCTAGAGTAGCCATGCTGGACGCCTGGACAAGGGGTGGTCGGCGGGACCTGCGACAACCTGAAATGGCCATGCAGGTTACCTGTAGATGGCGGCGGCGTTTACTCGAAATAGGCTAGGAAGAACCCAGCGATTTGACGAAGACCATGCGTGGACGGTGGCGTTCCCGCGCCTAGGGAGGCGGCGCGGCGCATAGCGCGTAGAAGTTGACACGCGGGGACAACGGAGTGGACCGCGTGCCGCGGCGCTACGGCCCGAAGGGGCGACGCAGCAGCAGCGCGTGGGTTGGGGCGACGGCGGGGTGCCGCCGGCAGCGTACACGCATGGGAAGGCGCGTTGGCAGCCGGCAACGTGGACCAAAGGCGGCGGTGCGGTGGCCCGAAGGGGCGACGCAGCGACAACCTGTAGCTCGATCGGTGGTAGGCGCGTGCTCGGGGACGTGCTTGGCGGAGACAGGCGTGATCGGTTGATCAGACCAACGCTGCGTTGTACACGCCATGGCGGGGACGACGCGCAGATCGGAGTCGATGGCGACGTTGTCGGTGAAGTCCCGGTCGATGACGGGGAAGACGAACCAGCGATGGAGACCGTGCAGGCGAGGGAAGCCGGCTGCGACGCGTCAAGGCGTCCCTTGGACGGCGCGTCAGGCCTTGCTGCGCGGTCGGTGAAGACGAACCGGTCGGTGCGGAGTCGGCGCTGGCGAGGTGGCCGCGATAGCCGGCTTGAAGGAGCCGGCCGGTGCAGAGTCGGCCGCGATAGCCGGCCGTCGAGGAACGGGCCGGTGCAGGTCGATGTCGTTGTCGGAGTAGAGGCGCGAGAAGACGAAGGGCGGTGGGCGACGCAAACCGATCTTAGATCGCAAAACTAAAAAAAGAAACGCCGATAAAAAACAACTGGCGAGAGAGAGAAAAACCGGATCAGGAGACCGGAAAAAAAAGACTCTAGGGCAGCCGATCAACCGACCGGCGGACGAACCCTAGGTATGGGCGGCGCGGCCCCCACGAGAGATCATAGAGATCGATCTCCCCAGGGGCGGTGCGGTGCGGAAGCGCAACAGCGGCGGCTAGGTTACATCGTGTCGCTCTGATACCATGTAGAATTATGAGATTGACGAAATATGATGGATATATTATTAAACCTCATGGGCGAGTATATATAGACGTACATGGAGTGTCACGCCCCGAGACCCGGCTCGGTAGAATGACAGCCGCCGCACGTCTATAGACCCGAAAGTCTATACACGCGCAAGGCTAGAGAAGCAGGATAAACCAGCACAGTGGATCTCAAGCAGCTCATTTACTCACTTTACAAGATTATTTACATATACAGAAATAAAAAGAGTTCTCTACACGTCCCACCCACTGGCTCAGCCTACTCCTCGGACAACATCGTCTTCCGCTGCGAACTCTGATACAAACAAAAACATAAGGAAGCAAGGGTGAGTACGATAAATCATACTCAGCAAGTAAATACTCTACAAAGCATCAAAAGGATGATAAGGAAGATAAATACAGTAACAAGGAAAAACTGTATTTAAAGGACATCAACAGAACTAGATTTAAATGGATAAATCATTCACCAAGGAAGAAAGATTTACGGACGGCGAATGACGTTGTATCGGTATCACACATGACAACAAGGTTCCCTACCCGGGACTCACAGGGGTGAATATTCACGCTTTTACACTCTTAAGAGGGGTACTCCGACGTCAACAGCCTCGACCAGAACCACACAGGCTCCAGAACGAGCAGAGCCCTTTTTCCCGCTCAGACACCGGACACCTTGACCTACTCGATGTCGGTCGCTCCTACGGATCCATCACCGACACTTTCCATTCAAGGGCCGCCCCTCACGGAGAGCTCGGACTGTCCCATACCAGAACTGTGACCGGTACAATACGTTTGCCGTCGTGACACCAATACACAGGGAGATCGAGATACCCAGACAGACGAGCGATATGATCACTGGAATGAGACCAGCCAAATATCCTCAACAAGATATTCTCAGACTCCTCATGAGATCTTGCGGAGTATTCTGATTCAATAAAGGCTAAGAGAAACACATCTCTCCAACAATATCAGGATCGGATATTAACATAGATATGGTGCAAGGAATCACAACAATGGAAAATATCTCAACAAGATAGATACTAAAAGTAGCGAAACTACTTCTAGCAGGAATCAATTAGCAGGAATCAAAGGATGAGCAAAGCACTACTTGCCTTAGTGTTGCTAAGCCGTAGCAATTGAATAACACATCGACCTTGGTCAGCTCCAGTATTAGCTATGATCAGCATACGCGTACGAGCTCACACGGCACCGGTAGCCCGGCCGTGCCGTAGCCGAAAGGAACACCAGCAGCAAAGATCCTACGCCGCACCCTCCACTGTCTCATGCCGGCGAGCTCTCTTGTCGGCATCGCCAGCTCTCTAATTACTTCCTGTATTTCCGCAGCATCTACTTCTCACGCTCTCTCACTCTTCCTCCGGCCTCTCTCTGGTCGTGCTCTCTCGATGGATGTTATGGAGGGAAGAGAGTAGAGCAGCAGCGGCAGCTATTTACAGGTGAGAGCATAGCCGATGGCAGCAAAAATATCTGCAAAATATCTAACCGCCTTGCCGTCTAATCCATCGTTGCTAAAATATCAGGCCGCAATGGCTCTTGACGCTTGACCCTTGTAGCTGAAGAAACGTCCAACTTCTGGCCCTCGTCAAAGGCCTCTTCCCTTCGGCGTGTCATTCAGCCAGAGGCTGAGCCATGCACATGTACACGTAGGAAGGCTGACTCATCCACTAGCATGCAGCCACGTTGCCAAAAAGAATTAGATATTTAGCTCTTGCTTGCCTTGAAATCCACGGCTGCTAGCTCCATCGATTAATTAGTACTACTAGTCATGCATGGCTGATCGATATTTCAAAGCACCACACATGCACATGCAAATTAATTGCCACTTTGGAAAACTTAGTACAAACAAAATAATTTAAAACCAAATATTATTTTACCCAAAATAAATGATAACTCGAAAAAATACGGGTTATCACATCCTCCCCACCTTATAAGAATTTTGTCCCCAAAATTCCACACAAAAACACAGTTACCTTTTTTTTTTTTTTTTTTTTTAACAACTTAGAAAGATTTTGAAATATCAAACCAAAAGAATTTTTGTCAAACAAACAAATCAAACAAACATATCTAAATGTTAGCACAAGCAAACAAGCATCGATCAAAGGTTAGTCGCAAAACTAAACTAGCGCTCTACCCTTTTGTGCCCCGCGAATTCTAACCTTGAGCTCTGATACCACTTTAACTGTCACGCCCCGAGACCCGGCTCGGTAGAATGACAGCCGCCGCACGTCTATAGACCCGAAAGTCTATACACGCGCAAGGCTAGAGAAGCAGGATAAACCAGCACAGTGGATCTCAAGCAGCTCATTTACTCACTTTACAAGATTATTTACATATACAGAAATAAAAAGAGTTCTCTACACGTCCCACCCACTGGCTCAGCCTACTCCTCGGACAACATCGTCTTCCGCTGCGAACTCTGATACAAACAAAAACATAAGGAAGCAAGGGTGAGTACGATAAATCATACTCAGCAAGTAAATACTCTACAAAGCATCAAAAGGATGATAAGGAAGATAAATACAGTAACAAGGAAAAACTGTATTTAAAGGACATCAACAGAACTAGATTTAAATGGATAAATCATTCACCAAGGAAGAAAGATTTACGGACGGCGAATGACGTTGTATCGGTATCACACATGACAACAAGGTTCCCTACCCGGGACTCACAGGGGTGAATATTCACGCTTTTACACTCTTAAGAGGGGTACTCCGACGTCAACAGCCTCGACCAGAACCACACAGGCTCCAGAACGAGCAGAGCCCTTTTTCCCGCTCAGACACCGGACACCTTGACCTACTCGATGTCGGTCGCTCCTACGGATCCATCACCGACACTTTCCATTCAAGGGCCGCCCCTCACGGAGAGCTCGGACTGTCCCATACCAGAACTGTGACCGGTACAATACGTTTGCCGTCGTGACACCAATACACAGGGAGATCGAGATACCCAGACAGACGAGCGATATGATCACTGGAATGAGACCAGCCAAATATCCTCAACAAGATATTCTCAGACTCCTCATGAGATCTTGCGGAGTATTCTGATTCAATAAAGGCTAAGAGAAACACATCTCTCCAACAATATCAGGATCGGATATTAACATAGATATGGTGCAAGGAATCACAACAATGGAAAATATCTCAACAAGATAGATACTAAAAGTAGCGAAACTACTTCTAGCAGGAATCAATTAGCAGGAATCAAAGGATGAGCAAAGCACTACTTGCCTTAGTGTTGCTAAGCCGTAGCAATTGAATAACACATCGACCTTGGTCAGCTCCAGTATTAGCTATGATCAGCATACGCGTACGAGCTCACACGGCACCGGTAGCCCGGCCGTGCCGTAGCCGAAAGGAACACCAGCAGCAAAGATCCTACGCCGCACCCTCCACTGTCTCATGCCGGCGAGCTCTCTTGTCGGCATCGCCAGCTCTCTAATTACTTCCTGTATTTCCGCAGCATCTACTTCTCACGCTCTCTCACTCTTCCTCCGGCCTCTCTCTGGTCGTGCTCTCTCGATGGATGTTATGGAGGGAAGAGAGTAGAGCAGCAGCGGCAGCTATTTACAGGTGAGAGCATAGCCGATGGCAGCAAAAATATCTGCAAAATATCTAACCGCCTTGCCGTCTAATCCATCGTTGCTAAAATATCAGGCCGCAATGGCTCTTGACGCTTGACCCTTGTAGCTGAAGAAACGTCCAACTTCTGGCCCTCGTCAAAGGCCTCTTCCTTCGGCGTGTCATTCAGCCAGAGGCTGAGCCATGCACATGTACACGTAGGAAGGCTGACTCATCCACTAGCATGCAGCCACGTTGCCAAAAAGAATTAGATATTTAGCTCTTGCTTGCCTTGAAATCCACGGCTGCTAGCTCCATCGATTAATTAGTACTACTAGTCATGCATGGCTGATCGATATTTCAAAGCACCACACATGCACATGCAAATTAATTGCCACTTTGGAAAACTTAGTACAAACAAAATAATTTAAAACCAAATATTATTTTACCCAAAATAAATGATAACTCGAAAAAATACGGGTTATCACATCCTCCCCACCTTATAAGAATTTTGTCCCCAAAATTCCACACAAAAACACAGTTACCTTTTTTTTTTTTTTTTTTTTTTAACAACTTAGAAAGATTTTGAAATATCAAACCAAAAGAATTTTTGTCAAACAAACAAATCAAACAAACATATCTAAATGTTAGCACAAGCAAACAAGCATCGATCAAAGGTTAGTCGCAAAACTAAACTAGCGCTCTACCCTTTTGTGCCCCGCGAATTCTAACCTTGAGCTCTGATACCACTTTAACTGTCACGCCCCGAGACCCGGCTCGGTAGAATGACAGCCGCCGCACGTCTATAGACCCGAAAGTCTATACACGCGCAAGGCTAGAGAAGCAGGATAAACCAGCACAGTGGATCTCAAGCAGCTCATTTACTCACTTTACAAGATTATTTACATATACAGAAATAAAAAGAGTTCTCTACACGTCCCACCCACTGGCTCAGCCTACTCCTCGGACAACATCGTCTTCCGCTGCGAACTCTGATACAAACAAAAACATAAGGAAGCAAGGGTGAGTACGATAAATCATACTCAGCAAGTAAATACTCTACAAAGCATCAAAAGGATGATAAGGAAGATAAATACAGTAACAAGGAAAAACTGTATTTAAAGGACATCAACAGAACTAGATTTAAATGGATAAATCATTCACCAAGGAAGAAAGATTTACGGACGGCGAATGACGTTGTATCGGTATCACACATGACAACAAGGTTCCCTACCCGGGACTCACAGGGGTGAATATTCACGCTTTTACACTCTTAAGAGGGGTACTCCGACGTCAACAGCCTCGACCAGAACCACACAGGCTCCAGAACGAGCAGAGCCCTTTTTCCCGCTCAGACACCGGACACCTTGACCTACTCGATGTCGGTCGCTCCTACGGATCCATCACCGACACTTTCCATTCAAGGGCCGCCCCTCACGGAGAGCTCGGACTGTCCCATACCAGAACTGTGACCGGTACAATACGTTTGCCGTCGTGACACCAATACACAGGGAGATCGAGATACCCAGACAGACGAGCGATATGATCACTGGAATGAGACCAGCCAAATATCCTCAACAAGATATTCTGAGACTCCTCATGAGATCTTGCGGAGTATTCTGATTCAATAAAGGCTAAGAGAAACACATCTCTCCAACAATATCAGGATCGGATATTAACATAGATATGGTGCAAGGAATCACAACAATGGAAAATATCTCAACAAGATAGATACTAAAAGTAGCGAAACTACTTCTAGCAGGAATCAATTAGCAGGAATCAAAGGATGAGCAAAGCACTACTTGCCTTAGTGTTGCTAAGCCGTAGCAATTGAATAACACATCGACCTTGGTCAGCTCCAGTATTAGCTATGATCAGCATACGCGTACGAGCTCACACGGCACCGGTAGCCCGGCCGTGCCGTAGCCGAAAGGAACACCAGCAGCAAAGATCCTACGCCGCACCCTCCACTGTCTCATGCCGGCGAGCTCTCTTGTCGGCATCGCCAGCTCTCTAATTACTTCCTGTATTTCCGCAGCATCTACTTCTCACGCTCTCTCACTCTTCCTCCGGCCTCTCTCTGGTCGTGCTCTCTCGATGGATGTTATGGAGGGAAGAGAGTAGAGCAGCAGCGGCAGCTATTTACAGGTGAGAGCATAGCCGATGGCAGCAAAAATATCTGCAAAATATCTAACCGCCTTGCCGTCTAATCCATCGTTGCTAAAATATCAGGCCGCAATGGCTCTTGACGCTTGACCCTTGTAGCTGAAGAAACGTCCAACTTCTGGCCCTCGTCAAAGGCCTCTTCCCTTCGGCGTGTCATTCAGCCAGAGGCTGAGCCATGCACATGTACACGTAGGAAGGCTGACTCATCCACTAGCATGCAGCCACGTTGCCAAAAAGAATTAGATATTTAGCTCTTGCTTGCCTTGAAATCCACGGCTGCTAGCTCCATCGATTAATTAGTACTACTAGTCATGCATGGCTGATCGATATTTCAAAGCACCACACATGCACATGCAAATTAATTGCCACTTTGGAAAACTTAGTACAAACAAAATAATTTAAAACCAAATATTATTTTACCCAAAATAAATGATAACTCGAAAAAATACGGGTTATCACATCCTCCCCACCTTATAAGAATTTTGTCCCCAAAATTCCACACAAAAACACAGTTACCTTTTTTTTTTTTTTTTTTTAACAACTTAGAAAGATTTTGAAATATCAAACCAAAAGAATTTTTGTCAAACAAACAAATCAAACAAACATATCTAAATGTTAGCACAAGCAAACAAGCATCGATCAAAGGTTAGTCGCAAAACTAAACTAGCGCTCTACCCTTTTGTGCCCCGCGAATTCTAACCTTGAGCTCTGATACCACTTTAACTGTCACGCCCCGAGACCCGGCTCGGTAGAATGACAGCCGCCGCACGTCTATAGACCCGAAAGTCTATACACGCGCAAGGCTAGAGAAGCAGGATAAACCAGCACAGTGGATCTCAAGCAGCTCATTTACTCACTTTACAAGATTATTTACATATACAGAAATAAAAAGAGTTCTCTACACGTCCCACCCACTGGCTCAGCCTACTCCTCGGACAACATCGTCTTCCGCTGCGAACTCTGATACAAACAAAAACATAAGGAAGCAAGGGTGAGTACGATAAATCATACTCAGCAAGTAAATACTCTACAAAGCATCAAAAGGATGATAAGGAAGATAAATACAGTAACAAGGAAAAACTGTATTTAAAGGACATCAACAGAACTAGATTTAAATGGATAAATCATTCACCAAGGAAGAAAGATTTACGGACGGCGAATGACGTTGTATCGGTATCACACATGACAACAAGGTTCCCTACCCGGGACTCACAGGGGTGAATATTCACGCTTTTACACTCTTAAGAGGGGTACTCCGACGTCAACAGCCTCGACCAGAACCACACAGGCTCCAGAACGAGCAGAGCCCTTTTTCCCGCTCAGACACCGGACACCTTGACCTACTCGATGTCGGTCGCTCCTACGGATCCATCACCGACACTTTCCATTCAAGGGCCGCCCCTCACGGAGAGCTCGGACTGTCCCATACCAGAACTGTGACCGGTACAATACGTTTGCCGTCGTGACACCAATACACAGGGAGATCGAGATACCCAGACAGACGAGCGATATGATCACTGGAATGAGACCAGCCAAATATCCTCAACAAGATATTCTCAGACTCCTCATGAGATCTTGCGGAGTATTCTGATTCAATAAAGGCTAAGAGAAACACATCTCTCCAACAATATCAGGATCGGATATTAACATAGATATGGTGCAAGGAATCACAACAATGGAAAATATCTCAACAAGATAGATACTAAAAGTAGCGAAACTACTTCTAGCAGGAATCAATTAGCAGGAATCAAAGGATGAGCAAAGCACTACTTGCCTTAGTGTTGCTAAGCCGTAGCAATTGAATAACACATCGACCTTGGTCAGCTCCAGTATTAGCTATGATCAGCATACGCGTACGAGCTCACACGGCACCGGTAGCCCGGCCGTGCCGTAGCCGAAAGGAACACCAGCAGCAAAGATCCTACGCCGCACCCTCCACTGTCTCATGCCGGCGAGCTCTCTTGTCGGCATCGCCAGCTCTCTAATTACTTCCTGTATTTCCGCAGCATCTACTTCTCACGCTCTCTCACTCTTCCTCCGGCCTCTCTCTGGTCGTGCTCTCTCGATGGATGTTATGGAGGGAAGAGAGTAGAGCAGCAGCGGCAGCTATTTACAGGTGAGAGCATAGCCGATGGCAGCAAAAATATCTGCAAAATATCTAACCGCCTTGCCGTCTAATCCATCGTTGCTAAAATATCAGGCCGCAATGGCTCTTGACGCTTGACCCTTGTAGCTGAAGAAACGTCCAACTTCTGGCCCTCGTCAAAGGCCTCTTCCCTTCGGCGTGTCATTCAGCCAGAGGCTGAGCCATGCACATGTACACGTAGGAAGGCTGACTCATCCACTAGCATGCAGCCACGTTGCCAAAAAGAATTAGATATTTAGCTCTTGCTTGCCTTGAAATCCACGGCTGCTAGCTCCATCGATTAATTAGTACTACTAGTCATGCATGGCTGATCGATATTTCAAAGCACCACACATGCACATGCAAATTAATTGCCACTTTGGAAAACTTAGTACAAACAAAATAATTTAAAACCAAATATTATTTTACCCAAAATAAATGATAACTCGAAAAAATACGGGTTATCACATCCTCCCCACCTTATAAGAATTTTGTCCCCAAAATTCCACACAAAAACACAGTTACCTTTTTTTTTTTTTTTTTTAACAACTTAGAAAGATTTTGAAATATCAAACCAAAAGAATTTTTGTCAAACAAACAAATCAAACAAACATATCTAAATGTTAGCACAAGCAAACAAGCATCGATCAAAGGTTAGTCGCAAAACTAAACTAGCGCTCTACCCTTTTGTGCCCCGCGAATTCTAACCTTGAGCTCTGATACCACTTTAACTGTCACGCCCCGAGACCCGGCTCGGTAGAATGACAGCCGCCGCACGTCTATAGACCCGAAAGTCTATACACGCGCAAGGCTAGAGAAGCAGGATAAACCAGCACAGTGGATCTCAAGCAGCTCATTTACTCACTTTACAAGATTATTTACATATACAGAAATAAAAAGAGTTCTCTACACGTCCCACCCACTGGCTCAGCCTACTCCTCGGACAACATCGTCTTCCGCTGCGAACTCTGATACAAACAAAAACATAAGGAAGCAAGGGTGAGTACGATAAATCATACTCAGCAAGTAAATACTCTACAAAGCATCAAAAGGATGATAAGGAAGATAAATACAGTAACAAGGAAAAACTGTATTTAAAGGACATCAACAGAACTAGATTTAAATGGATAAATCATTCACCAAGGAAGAAAGATTTACGGACGGCGAATGACGTTGTATCGGTATCACACATGACAACAAGGTTCCCTACCCGGGACTCACAGGGGTGAATATTCACGCTTTTACACTCTTAAGAGGGGTACTCCGACGTCAACAGCCTCGACCAGAACCACACAGGCTCCAGAACGAGCAGAGCCCTTTTTCCCGCTCAGACACCGGACACCTTGACCTACTCGATGTCGGTCGCTCCTACGGATCCATCACCGACACTTTCCATTCAAGGGCCGCCCCTCACGGAGAGCTCGGACTGTCCCATACCAGAACTGTGACCGGTACAATACGTTTGCCGTCGTGACACCAATACACAGGGAGATCGAGATACCCAGACAGACGAGCGATATGATCACTGGAATGAGACCAGCCAAATATCCTCAACAAGATATTCTCAGACTCCTCATGAGATCTTGCGGAGTATTCTGATTCAATAAAGGCTAAGAGAAACACATCTCTCCAACAATATCAGGATCGGATATTAACATAGATATGGTGCAAGGAATCACAACAATGGAAAATATCTCAACAAGATAGATACTAAAAGTAGCGAAACTACTTCTAGCAGGAATCAATTAGCAGGAATCAAAGGATGAGCAAAGCACTACTTGCCTTAGTGTTGCTAAGCCGTAGCAATTGAATAACACATCGACCTTGGTCAGCTCCAGTATTAGCTATGATCAGCATACGCGTACGAGCTCACACGGCACCGGTAGCCCGGCCGTGCCGTAGCCGAAAGGAACACCAGCAGCAAAGATCCTACGCCGCACCCTCCACTGTCTCATGCCGGCGAGCTCTCTTGTCGGCATCGCCAGCTCTCTAATTACTTCCTGTATTTCCGCAGCATCTACTTCTCACGCTCTCTCACTCTTCCTCCGGCCTCTCTCTGGTCGTGCTCTCTCGATGGATGTTATGGAGGGAAGAGAGTAGAGCAGCAGCGGCAGCTATTTACAGGTGAGAGCATAGCCGATGGCAGCAAAAATATCTGCAAAATATCTAACCGCCTTGCCGTCTAATCCATCGTTGCTAAAATATCAGGCCGCAATGGCTCTTGACGCTTGACCCTTGTAGCTGAAGAAACGTCCAACTTCTGGCCCTCGTCAAAGGCCTCTTCCCTTCGGCGTGTCATTCAGCCAGAGGCTGAGCCATGCACATGTACACGTAGGAAGGCTGACTCATCCACTAGCATGCAGCCACGTTGCCAAAAAGAATTAGATATTTAGCTCTTGCTTGCCTTGAAATCCACGGCTGCTAGCTCCATCGATTAATTAGTACTACTAGTCATGCATGGCTGATCGATATTTCAAAGCACCACACATGCACATGCAAATTAATTGCCACTTTGGAAAACTTAGTACAAACAAAATAATTTAAAACCAAATATTATTTTACCCAAAATAAATGATAACTCGAAAAAATACGGGTTATCACATCCTCCCCACCTTATAAGAATTTTGTCCCCAAAATTCCACACAAAAACACAGTTACCTTTTTTTTTTTTTTTTTTAACAACTTAGAAAGATTTTGAAATATCAAACCAAAAGAATTTTTGTCAAACAAACAAATCAAACAAACATATCTAAATGTTAGCACAAGCAAACAAGCATCGATCAAAGGTTAGTCGCAAAACTAAACTAGCGCTCTACCCTTTTGTGCCCCGCGAATTCTAACCTTGAGCTCTGATACCACTTTAACTGTCACGCCCCGAGACCCGGCTCGGTAGAATGACAGCCGCCGCACGTCTATAGACCCGAAAGTCTATACACATGCACATATATACGACAAAAACTCCATTCTTCGATGTTTCTTCCAATAGACGATTCATGCACATATATATATATATATATATATATATATATATATATATATATATATATATATATATGGTATACGTAACTATAACTTAATTGCAATGTAAGATCCAACTCCAGCAATAGCACCCAGTGGTGTAGCCACCAGATAAACCCAAATCTTAGTGTATGTTCCAGTAACAATCGCCGGTCCAATTGTACGCGCCGGATTCATAGATGCTCCTGTTGCTGGCCTGCTCAAAAAGTTCTCAGCGAGCATAAATAACTGAACGAGAAATGAACCACAATATATATAGTAATAGCATGCATAGATTCTGCTCACCCTGCGACGAGAATATTCATCACTATGGTCCCTCCAACTGCCACTGCGATCAGCTCTTTCACCTAAGCATGTTCATAGTACGACAGAGATCACTATACTTGGGAAAGATGAAAGCTACAAACAAAAACAAAAGCAAAAGAGAGGCAAATGAAACAATATAGAAGAATTATATTACTGCATGAGGGTCTGTCGCAACAGCCGTGATGACGAACAGGAGAACGAACGTCAGGATGAACTCGACAGCAAACGCTTCCACCGTGCCAACGCTCGGGACGGTGCCGATCTTGGAGCTCCCAGGATGGTAGATCGCGTTTCCCACAAACGAGGCAGCGGTGGAGCCTAGCACCTGCGCGGCGACGTAGGGGACGATGTGCGCCGGCGGGAGGTGACCATAGATGGCCATGGCGATGCTGACTGCAGGGTTCATGTGGCACCCAGATATATGGATGAGGGAGAACACGAGCACCATGACGGCTAGACCGACGGATACGGCGATGCCCATGAGGCCCTCGACGCCGTCATGGTGCTCGTCCATGATGATGGCGGACACTTGGGTGAACATGAGAATGAATGTCCCGAGAAACTCTGCCATGGTCTGATCCAAATATGTAGTTCTTGCTTAGATTTAGTTGACTCTGGCTAAATGCTCAAAAGAGGTAAAGTTCTCGGTACCTTCTTCATGAGTGGCATCGCTGCCATGTTCAGAAATTTTGGACGCCGATGAGGTGTTGCATGAGAGGATGGTGGATCGCCATTGCCATCAGAAAGATGGTCGATCGGCTCCATTGGAACAATCATCGACCCCATTGGAAGTAGTAGTTTGCCTTAAGAGAGATGGTATAGCAAGATATTGTGTTCTTGCTCTCTGGGCCAACAGATCTGTAATCAGCTAATACACGCTTTTGCTAAAAAAGGAACATGTCAACATTGCTACTGGAAGCTATTCCAGCCAACTCATGCATTGATGTTGATGATATGATTGACAATAAACAAAGAGGTCAACCAACTTATGGGAAGCATATTCCATAGATCTTGGCCAAAAAATAAGGGATTGACACTAACACACACTATTATTGAAAAAAAAAACACATTTCAGCCAGTACACGCTTTGATGTTGATGATTTGATTGATAAATAAACAAAGAGGTCAACAAACTTATTAAGAGGAAGCATATTCCATGGATCTTGGCCAAAAAATATGGGGTTGACAATAGCAAACACTATTATTGAAAAAACAAACTGTTGGTGTTCTCATCCAGACTAGTTAGAAGTAACATGCTTTGAATGTTGAGACAAGTAGCATATTATTTAACATACATCTGGATTGTCAATATTCAGTATTCATTTTAACTTTGAGGAATATATTCAGCATTTCTGTTGTGATTACAAGAGTAAGATGCTTACACCCGGGAATGCACGAATGCACGCACACTCGAGTGTTGTTTTACCTAGGCAAGGAATAATGTTCTAACAAATTTTCCACTTAAACACACCTCCACGTGTCTAACGGTACTATCAAAATTTAAACTGCTATAAGTGGAATCGCGCCGCCCCAAGTCCACTGTCCACTATAAAAGGATCGTATCTTCTACATTCTTGTCTATAAAACACATGATTATTTACCGGCGCTTAAACCGCTTCACTAGCAGTTTAGTGCCAGTCAAAGGTTTTTGGTTGGGGTGCAGATCCTATATAGTTCCTAAATATAATAGGAAAACTAAATATTTCGCAGAAGCACACAAATTCTGATGTAAGTTACTCTCTCTGTTCCAAATTATAAGATGTTCAATTTTTTTTTTCTGAATCGCATGTATCTAAATGTGTTTTAGTTTGTTTGTTCACTCATTTCAGTCCATATTTATTCCACATTGAAAGATCCAAAACATCTTATAATTAATTAGGAACGGAGGGCTGGGAGTACATTTTAAGGTTCGGCCTCATGGATGTGAGGTGTATTGGAACATTACAGCAAAGTAAGTGAGTTCTGTGACATAAGAATCTCGATAATTGCTATGATATGTTTTCTAAATCATATGCAGTTCTCTTGTAAAATAACTGAAATAATAGTATTTTACATTGTCAATTCTAATGGTGTGTACCAACTACCACGTGTGGTGTCCATGGTCAATCAAATTTTGCCATTGTGTAACTGTCTACACCCTGTTCTACATTATGCTCCTAAGAACAGAACATATTTGTGCATGGTACCAGGCAATAGTTATTTCAGAGACTAGGCCGGTCATTGAAAAGGCAATAAAAGAAGTGCACGCGGGCTGTTCTGCCCCAAACTATGGTTGTTGCCGATCTAGGCTGTTCTTCAGGACCAAACACATTGATTTTCATCTCCAATGTGATCAACGCCATAGCCGACCATTGCACTAAGCTTGTCAGGGTGATTACATGGAGATTCAGTTCTTCCTGAATGACCTACCAGGAAACGACTTCAACCAGCTCTTCTGGTCACTCGAACAGTTTAACAGATCAGTTGCAATGGATCGGAAGGGAAATACACTACCTCCATACTATGTTTCCAGGCTGCCAAGCTCCTACTACATCAGGCTTTTTCCTCGTCGAAGTGTTCATCTCTTCCACTCCTCCTACTGCCTCCATTGGTGCTCTCAGGTACGTAGAAATACAGCAAGTAATGCCATACTTACAAGAAAAGATCATGGACTTCTACTTATGTGCTAATGTGTATTGAATTAATGATTACTAAGAAAAAAAAGATTATTTTATATCATGCTTGACATTGTGTTATATATGTCCGCCAGAAAGCGAGCATAATTTTGCTGTGCTATATCTGGAACCGTGCAAATTTTCAGTCGGATAATATATGTGGAATTCTAGAACATTTGTAGCTATGTTCAGAGCATAATTGTGAAACTAGTGTTATACTGTTATATCATGCATATACATAGGTGCCAGAGGGTCTTGAGGGCAAAAGAGAAGTATACCTCAATGAAGAAAACATGTACATCACGAAAAATACACAACCCTTGGTGGTGAAGCTATTCCAAGAGCAGTTTCGAAATGACTTCTCCCTGTTACTGAGGCTTCGTCATGAAGAACTTGTGTGGTGGGCAAATGGTGCTAACACTTCTTGGGAGGAAGAATGAGGATGTATATAATGGAGATCTCAACCATCTCTTTGGCTTGCTTTCACAGTCGCAACAATCTCTTGTTGTCAAGGTAGATTAGAGTAAAGTATATCAAATTATACTAACCTACTTGACAAAATTAACATTTCAGTTTTTTGTTTGTTTGAGACAAACAATTGTCATGAATTTAAATCAGTTCACTCATGATATATAGGGACTTGTGGAGAAGGAAAACTAAGCTCCTTCAGTTTACTAGCTTACGGGCCGGTTGGTGAAGTGACGTCATCAGTCGAGGAAAGCGGCATGGTTCACATGGCTCATGTCAAACTGTCTGAGCAAAACTGGGGTCCTTACGACGATTTGGAAGGCGATGGTGTGCTTGACAGCGCCTGCAGCAGCGTCAATACCGCTAAGTGCATCAGATCAGTGATGGTGATTACAAGCCATTTCGGAGCAACCATACTCGACACGCTATTCAAGGAGTATACACGCCGAGTCGCCAAACACCTCGAGAAGGAGAAGACCAAGTTTACCGTCCTCGTCCTATCATTGAAGAAAATATAGCAGAGATTCATGGGTGTGCTCTGCAAGCTGAGACTTTGCGTCACCACTCAGAAGAAGAAGATGTTGAGGATCAAAGGATGTTCAATCTTCCAGAGTAAACTCAAGAGGATTCTGGGGAGCTGAACTACTTTCCGTGTGCGTCCATAGTGCTGTTCCGAAGTTGATATTTGTAATTTTCCTGAAGAAAATCATGCATACATTTTCACCTACCGCTGCCAGACTCGTACTTGGAAAAACACAACACTGACAGTATCAGGTAAGCGTGGTCGCGCCCCGCTGCCTCTGGTGCTGAAACAAGCTAACCTCAGCCGTGGGAAGCGGACACGCATCGTTCACAAGACACCAGTAAACCACAGTATATGCCCAACCATTTACAATGTCAGTGCAAGATCTAACCCACTCAGCCCATGGAACAAACTGGGCAACTACCGCCATCACGCCATGAAGATGGCCGGACAGCACGGCATAGTGGATGGGGAGCAGAACATCGGTTAGGGCAGGACAAACGAAGGACTAACCTGACCCCTAAGTAATAATCCAAAAGATACGGGTCCAATCTCTAACTCTAACCTCTCTCCTGCATGTTTAGATAATATTCCACATCTGTCTGAATATTCCATAATCCTTTATTCCAACACATAGCAGCCCGGCTACCCCACCACCATCCTTGAAGGGCGGCAGCAAAACCTGCTGTAGTGCTCACCAGCTCCGGTTTAGCACCTGAAGATACGTCCTGTACAGAGTCTCTTCACCGGCGTAGCAAATTGTCTATTAGCGCGGAAATTAGGGGGCTCCGATTCAGGCAAACAGCTATAGGCTTCCTGTCGGGGATAGGTGGGTTTAGGCCATAATCCTATGGACCTGCACCAACGAACTCTGCTTTATTTAATATAGGGGTAACATATGTACATTGATTTGATTCCTTGCAGTCTTACACATATAGACAAGGTAAAAGTGTAGAACAAGTGAGGAGCTTGATAATGCTGAACTTACATTTTACAATAATAACAACAACAACCAGCAGTCGGTATTGATCAATTCGGCCGTGTCTTAGCACCGAGTGATCTCGAAAGCTCTCTAACAAGGACAGACTTCTCCTTGGACTCCTTGTGGCCTTCGAAATGCCATTTCCGGGATGTCTCTTCAGCCTACAGTTTCATAATGCGGGAGAAATAGGTGAATTTTGATCCTTGAATCAGAAGAGATCAGAGTTTGACCAAGATTGAAGTACAATCGACTCAAAGTCAAGAGGATAAGTACAGCAGCCAGGCACAAGATGGGTTGTGAACTTCTCTTACCCATTTTCTCAGTGGAACTACTTGTTCTTTGATCATATCAGCATGTGGTTGCACCGCATCTTTTCCTTTAGCTCTCACGTCGTCTACCTGAATGGAGATATCAATGTTGTTTCAGAGAGCATATTTGCCAGTCTGATGTCTCGAATTTTATCTCTTGTCTTGGCCATTGTTTCTATCAAGGATCTTAATTTTATCAATGTTATTTCACAGAGCTTATTTTTCCTTTTCTGGAAGGTAGGAAGTATATTTACTTTTTATCTTGTTCAGTCTAGAGCCAGTTGCACAACTTACTGAATGCAATTGTAGTTTATTCGCCGTGTACAGCAGCACTGCTGTTGCTCCTCCGAACACCAATATAGTCCCAGCAACAAACGCTTTTCCAACTGTGTCAATGAAAGGTGAGAAGAACAGATCTTTACCAACACAACACCACAAAAATTTGGCAAACATACATACCCTGTGTGTATCCAGCAATTACAGCCTTCAGCTTCTCAGGGTCCATGGGAGGAGGATGCATATCACGCCGCCGCACATTGGCAGTTGATGACGAGTAGTAAGGCTGTTCATTTGGAAGTTGCCATCTGTAAACAAATCCACAAGAAATACAGAAAAAAATGAAAATGCATCACCAACTTATATTTTACAGCGTTAACTAATTGCCTCACGGAATAGCTGAGGGACTAAGACCATAGGTCATGCTCTACTAGCAACTTTAAAAAGAAATACTATATAACCCTCCACCACTCTTCTATAGATGTGTTTCAAGTGTCCATTATCTATCCGAAGTCATCTTCAACCTCCAGTCACGAGCACTCTCCAAGATTTCTTGTTCAGGTGAACAAGGAAAGCTCCCCTGCTGCCGCCAGATCACCCCTCAAGCGTGCAATTGTACAGCAAAACATGGCAGCGATGGCGGCAAATGGGAGCTGGTGGAGCTGGAGAAAGTATAGCACTATCTAGCAGCTCTCAGTCATGTGGAACTATTAGATGCTACACGGACGAGAAAGAGTATTTCTTTCACAATTTTTGAAGCTGTACTTCCTCGATGAGTTCAATGGCACCATTTGTCAATAAATTATATACTGTAAAGCTAACTGGTTATAAAAAGTTCTAATCATAAAATGTGCGGCCATCTTATAAAACATAAAATCGAGGAATTAACACGTATCCTCTTGCTCTAATCAAGTTGAGTTCTTTAACAAACTAGTACAGAAGTAGAGCTATTAGAAATTTACAGTTCCATTGCTGCTTTGCCATATGCACAAGTAGTACACAATTACATTCCCTGAGGACCCACAACGAGTGCTTATGTACACATTATAGAGAGCAGGCTGCCAATAAAAGAAAATTATCTCATACGCATGGTTGTAAAATGGATATAGGAGAATAGGCATGTGACTGGCTTCTTGCTTGAACGCCCACAACTATCGAGCGATAGATCAAATGCGACAGACAAATTAAATTTCTGATTGATTTTTCACTATCATTGACTTAACCGCATTCCTACCGCTCTAACAAGCTGATCTCAACATACTTGAAGTCGCCCAAGAAATGGAGCAGTATAGATACAAACTAAATTAGTATTAACCGGAAAGTCATTTGTGCTCCCGAGCTCCACTGCTCCCTTCGTTTTAAAAAAACAAAAAAAATATGTAGAAGTTATAAAATAAATTGAAACAAATTCTGGATGTAGTCCATGATGTAGCCCATGATGTAGCCTACAAACGTGCAAAATCACAACGCGAAATTCTTTGTATTATGGGCTACATAAAAATGACAAAAATTAAAAAAAAATTGGAGATTTGAAACACTATACTCAGATCTGTACATTTGTCTTTTTTGCGTAGCTCAGAATGCAAAGTATTTCTAATTGAAATTTTGCACGTTTTTAGAATACATCATTGAGAATATCCATGATTTTTTTCATTTTTTTGAAACTTTGAAATATGATTTTTGAATTTTTAAAACACAGGGAGCACTGGAGCTCGGGAGCCAGAAATCTCCACTCAGTATTAACACCCTTCTGATTAGGCTGCGGCTTCACTCAAAGCAATTTTTGGGCTGGTTGTGCTAGCAAAACTCCTTTATGAAGAATTCAAGCCTTCATAAAGCATTTTTCCAAAGATTACATGCATAAATCACAAGATGCATCAATCATATGCACAAATACGTAATTCTTTGCTGATTACCCAAGCACGAACGAGCAGGTGTATGTTTCCCCAATTCGGCACAAACACAAAAATCACTACTGCCAGAGCAAAATTGGAGCAAACATGAATAAGGCACCGGAGCGGGACCGCACCTTTTGGGGCCGAAGGTGGCCTGCGGCAGCGAGACGTAGGAGCGGAGCGGGTTGAGCACGTCGGGGGACACGCCGGCAGCCTCGGCGCCGCCCGGCGGGAGGGCCCAACGGGTGGACCCGTGGAGGGAGGTGTCGGACGGGGGGGCGTCGGCCTGATGGGAATCGAGTGGCGGAGGATCTCCGGGAGCACGTCGGCCGACGGCGGCGGGGAAGCCGGCCGGAGCCCGGGCCCAGGCGCGGTATTAGACATGTATAGCGTTTGTATAATTGTACATGTATTGTATTGTACCTTTGGTACACCTCTATATATATGTGATAGGCCACCCCAAGAGGGTTGAGCCGGTTCCCCAATTCTGTTGTCTCACATGGTATCAGACTTGGTTACGATCTACACCGCCACCAAACCCTAGCTTCCGCCGCCACCAAACCCTAGCTGCGCCGCCGCCATGTCGTGCGCCGCCGCCTCCGGCTCCACCAACGCGGGCTATCTCCCGCCTCGCTCGCTGCCCTCCTCTCCCGTCCCCTTGACGCCGCTGCCATCCAGCCGCCTCCGATTGGGACGATGAGTGTCGGCTCCTTCTTCTCCAACACTCGCGCGCTGACGGTACAGACCTCCAGCGCGTCCACGCCCGCCTCCATGGCCGCCGCCGTCTCGCCTCTCGCCTTCGCGCCTGCGGCCTCATCGTCGGCATGGACTGCCGGGTCCTCTGTGTTTGGCCTTGCGCCGATGCACCCTGCCCTCATGGCGTCTGCGCCTTCGGCATCGTCCTCACCATCTGCACCGCCCGCCTCTGCCCCTATGGCGTACGCGCCTCCGGCAGTCTTCACGACGGGCCCGTTGCCTCCGCCGTTTCACTTCGGCAACCTCATCACCGTCAAGCTCTCGCCGGACAACTACATCTTCTGGCGCGCGCAGGTCCTTCCGCTCCTTGGGAGCCACTACCTGCTCGGCTACGTCGACGGCTCTCTTCCCTGTCCCCCGGCGCTGGTGGACAGCGTGAACGGTCCGGTCTATAATCCGGCGCACCGTGTGTGGACGGGGCAGGACCAGGCGAACCTCTCCTCCATCCAGGGGTCGCTCACCCCGGCTGTTGCCGGGCTCATCGTCTTTGCCAAGACGTCTCATGAGGCATGGACGATTCTCGAGCGCTCTTTCGCGTCGCAGTCGCAGGCCCGTGCCAGCGCCCTCCGTCGCGAGCTCGGCGAGTGTGAGAAGCTCGACACCACGGCCACGGAGTACTACAACAAGGTCAAGGCCCTTGCTGACATGCTGGCGTCTATTGGACAGCCACTCACCGACTCCGAGTTCAACTCCTTCATCGTCAACGGCCTCGATGAGGAGTATGATGGCTTGGTCGAGATCATCAATGAGCGGGGCAACTCGACTCCCATGATGGCACATGAGGTCTACTCCCGCCTTCTTCTTACCGAGCAGCGCGTTGAGTCACGCCGTGCAAACCGCAGCCGCGGGAGTCCCTCTGCACATGCTGCCTACAAGGGCGGCCGCCCCTCTTCGGGTGCCTCGTCGTCCGCACCGGCCAAGGCGCCTCCAGCGCCCCCGCCGTCCTCGTTCGCCCCGCCGTCGACTATGCCTAGCAGTGGGGGTAAGCGTGTGTGCCAGCTATGTGGCCTTGATGGGCACTGGTCCTCCAAGTGCCACCGCCGCTTCCAGAAAAGCTTCCTCGGCCTCGGCAATGATGGCAAGGATGCGCGCAATCTTGCGCGCCAGGTCGCCATGGCTGATCGTCCGGCTCCACCGCCGAAGCCCTAGGCCCCCCAGGGACAGACTCAGTCCTACTCCATCGACCCATACTGGTATGTGGACTCGGGGGCAACCGAGCATCTGACAAACGAGATGGGGAAGCT
Source organism: Poa pratensis (assembly GCA_947311845.1). NCBI lineage: Eukaryota > Viridiplantae > Streptophyta > Magnoliopsida > Poales > Poaceae > Poa > Poa pratensis. The sequence continues at coordinate 123,038 of CAMZMU010000105.1, forward strand.
CCACACTCGTGAGCCATATCACGGGTCCGACAAGGTCCACACCGCCAACGGAGCAGGTATGCACATCTCCCATATTGGTCAAGCATCTCTTCTCACTAGTCATGCCGGTAGGAGTCTTCAGCTTAGTGATATCCTTAGAGTACCATCTGTGACACGTAATCTTCTTTCAGTTCCTAAACTCACCTATGACAATAATGTGTTTTGTGAATTTCACCCGTTTGATCTTTTTATTAAGGATCAGGACACGAGGGACGTGCTTCTTAGTGGGCGTCTGTGCCAGGGCCTCTATCGTCTGGAGCATCCTGGAGTCTCTCGTGTTTTCAGTGGAGTTCGCGTCTCGTCGTCACAGTGGCATGCTCGCCTTGGTCATCCTGCCACTCCTATTGTTCGCCATGTCTTGCGTCGTCATGAGCTTCCTGTCATGCCTAGTAATAAAGATGTAGCAGTGTGTGATGCTTGTCAGCAGGGGAAGAGTCATCAACTTCCTTTTTCGGAGTCTAGTCGTGAGGTGAAACATCCTCTAGAACTCGTGTTTTCAGATGTATGGGGTCCTGCCCAAACTTCTGTTAGTGGTCATAATTATTATATCAGTTTCGTTGATGCTTACAGTCGTTTTACTTGGCTTTATCTTATTAAGCGTAAATCTGATGTTTTCAATATCTTTGTTCAGTTTCAAAAACATGTTGAACGCCTTCTCAAGCATAAAATTGTTCATGTTCAATCGGATTGGGGTGGTGAGTATCGCAACCTCAATTCCTTTTTCCAGTCGCTTGGGATTGCTCATCGTTTAGCATGTCCACATACACACCAGCAGAATGGCTCCGTAGAACGTAAGCATCGTCATATCGTTGAAACTGGTCTTACTCTTTTGGCTCATGCATCGGTTCCGTTTCGGTTTTGGAGTGATGCCGTTACCACTGCCTGTTTTCTCATCAACCGTACTCCCACACGTGTTCTAAACATGAAGACCCCCATTGAACTTCTTCTTAATGATCAACCTGACTATACCTTTTCTAAGGTGTTTGGATGTGCTTGCTGGCCGCATCTACGCCCATACAATAAACGTAAGCTGGAATTTCGGTCCAAAAAGTGTGTCTTTCTTGGCTATAGTTCCCTTCATAAAGGCTACAAATGTCTCCATGTTCCCACTAATCGTGTCTACATATCTCGGGATGTCGTGTTTGATGAGCATGTTTTTCCCTTTGCCAAACACCCTGTGTCCACCAATGAACCTCCATCCATGCATTCATCCTCTATTGCCTCTGACCAATTTGATGATGTTGCATACTCTCCTGTATTGTTGCCTAACCATGGTGCAGGCACTGGACGCGGGGCTCGTTCGGAACTTTTGGAGGCACCAGCACCTCCCTCGCCGGCGCATTTTGACGAGCACGTCGATCGTAATGCCCCTCTGCATGGCCTTGAGCATCGTGCCCATGCACGCTCGGCTGATGCACCAGTGGAGCCACGCGCGCCATCGTCTCCTGTTGCTGGGCCGGACTCGCCACATGCATCTCCTGGGCTGTCTTCTTTTCCGAGCAGCCCAGCTCCCTCGACACCCTTGGCGAGCTCTGGCCCCGCCTCGTCGACGCCCAGCGCGTCACCTAGCAGCGCGTCGCCCAGTCCCTCGCCGACTGGGCCCTCTTCGTCGCCTAGCAGTGCGACGCTCAGTCCCTCGCCGACTGAGTTGTCACTGTCGCCATCGCCCAGCCCCTCGCCGGCTGGGCCGTCTGCGTCTCCGTCACCCAGTCCATCGCCGGCTGCTCCGCCTGCTCCTGTGGCTCATCGTCCGCACACACGCAGTCGCAGTGGTATCTTTCGCCCCTTAGACCGCAAAGATGGTACTGTCGCCTGGTATGCTGCTTGCATGGCAGCTGCTCTTGCGGACCCGTCTTCTGAGCCACGCACATATCAGGCTGCCATGCGTATTCCGCATTGGAGAGAGGCCATGGAGCAGGAGTATCACGCTCTCATTTGCAATGAGACATGGACGCTTGTTCCTCCACCACCTCGGGTCAACGTCATTGATTCTAAATGGGTTTTCAAAGTGAAGAAACATTCTGATGGCTCTATTGAGCGCTATAAAGCGCGTCTTGTTGCTCGTGGATTTCGGCAACGCTATAGTCTTGATTACGAAGACACTTTCAGTCCAGTGGTTAAGCCTACAACTATCAGACTTCTTCTTTCTCTTGCAGTCACTCGAGGTTGGTCTCTTCGGCAGCTTGATGTGCATAACGCTTTTCTTCATGGTGTCTTGGAGGAAGAGGTTTATATGCGGCAGCCCCCTGGTTTTACTGATCCTGGTCGACCAGACTATATCTGTCGGCTTACCAAAGCACTCTATGGTCTGAAGCAAGCTCCTCGTGCCTGGCATGCCCGTCTTGCAGCAGCTCTTCGTGCTCATGGTTTTGCGCCATCCACTGCTGATACATCACTCTTTCTTCTACAGAAGCCCGAAGTTACTATGTACTTGCTGGTCTATGTGGATGATATTATTCTGGTCAGTTCGTCTCAGTCAGCTGCTGATGCTCTTATTCGTGCTCTTGGTGCTGATTTTGCTGTCAAAGATCTTGGCAAACTTCACTTTTTCCTTGGTCTGGAGGTTACACACCGTGATGATGGGCTCATTGTGACGCAGAAAAAGTACTCCTTGGATTTATTGGGCCGTGCTGGCATGCTTAAGTGCAAGCCGCATATGACACCCATGTCTGCCACTGATAAGATTTCTGCTGATGCCGGTGTGCTTCTGTCTCCTGAGGATGCCACGGAGTATAGGAGTCTTGTTGGGGGTCTTCAGTATCTGACTATCACTCGCCCGGATATTTATTTTGCTGTCAACAGAGTTTGCCAGTATCTTCATGCGCCTCGTGACCCTCATTTGTCTGCTGTCAAGCGCATATTGCGCTATGTTCGACTCACGGTGTCTCATGGGCTGCATATTCGACCAAACCCCACTGGGGTTCTCTCGGCATACTCAGATGCGGACTGGGCAGGTAGTCCAGATGATCGGCGATCCACGGGGGGCTATGCTGTGTTCTTTGGCTCTAATTTGATCGCCTGGAGTGCTCGGAAACAGGCTACTGTCTCTCGTAGCAGTACTGAAGCAGAATACAAAGCTGTGGCCAATGCCACCGCAGAGCTTATTTGGGTACAGTCTTTGCTTCAGGAGTTGGGAATTTCCCACTCACAGCCTCCTGTACTTTGGTGTGACAACATCGGTGCGACATATCTATCGGCGAATCCAGTATTTCATGCCCGAACGAAACACATCGAAGTTGACTATCACTTTGTGCGGGAACGTGTTGCTCAAAAGCTACTACAGATCAAGTTTATCTCTTCGAAAGATCAACTTGCGGACATCTTCACCAAGCCATTGCCTCTACCACAGTTTGAGGCGTGCAGACGCAATCTTACCCTTCTCGATTCTTTAGGAAGTGGCTAAGATTGAGGGGGTGTATTAGACATGTATAGCGTTTGTATAATTGTACATGTATTGTATTGTACCTTTGGTACACCTCTATATATATGTGATAGGCCACCCGAAGAGGGTTGAGCCGGTTCCCCAATTTGTTGTCTCACACGCGGAGGCGGGGAGCTTCTGCGCGAGGCGGCCGGCCGCGATCTTCGACTCCTGGAGAAAGTAGGATCCCTCCTGGGCGGCGAGGCGACCCGCGAGGAATCTCATCGGCGTTCGGCGGTGGCGGTGCCGGCGTTGTTCGAGCGCGGAGTGATTTTGTCGAGCTGTGTGCAGTAGCGAGTTTGCGGGGAGGTCATTTTGTACGCGCGGCCCTGCGTAAGGAGTGACGTGGAGGGCACCCTCGCTACATGCAAACCATTGACGTGGAGGGAGTAAATGACTTCGAAATCACTTTGCAAAGTTTCCAAAAAATCCAAAAAAAAGTACTATGTTACTCCCTCCGTTCTAAATTATTCTAAATTAGATGACTTTCATTTGTGTACATATGGATGTATCTAGACATGTTACAAGTATAGATATATCCACATGTATACAAATGAAATTCATCTAATTTGGAACGTAGGGAGTAGAAGTGATATTGTATAAACATGTGAATTTTGAAGTTTAAAATCATATTGACGAAAGAGATAGGTAAAAGCTAATTATGCATGAATAGTGATGTTTGTCGCAGTTTTCACTGGATGGTGAATTTTGTTTTTCCTTGAGCTGAATTTAGTCTTTCCATACCTCCCAACAGAATTTGATATTGAAGTTGAAATTTTACATGTTTGTAAAATATCATCGCATCAACGTATCCTAATTTTTAGGATTTTGATAAGCTTTGAATCGTAGATTTCATTTGGTTTTCGCATGTTTGCACTATAGATTGGTTTTCATATGTATATTTTCTCGTGTCACTAATCGTCCCACCGCAAAAGGTTGATAGCAATATTGCATAAACAAATTCTTAACTGCACGGCAATGACCTCTTTATTTTACATTTCTTTAGATTCCAGGTTTCAAGAGGAAAAAAAATAGTACTATGTATTTTGGCACTTGGTACTTCGAAATTGAAAAACCAAAGTTTCAGAATTAAGGATGAAAACAAGAATTCAGTATCAAAAAATAGAAAAATAAAGCTGCATCCTAATTCTAATTCTAAATACTGAACTTTGATCATCAAGTGTAAACAAAAGTAGTTGAACACAATGTCGAATAACCATTTATCATGCTAATAACAAAATAATCGTCTAAGAATTGAGTCTTGATGACTCAAGGTTTATCAGAGGGAATATTTAGGTACTGTTCCCAGATGAGTTGTATGGTTGTAGTAAATTTCCCAATAAAATTTCTGAGTAGTATGATGGCATAGCATCTTTCTGAGATCGAATGAAGTTGGTAGGAAATACCGAATAGATTGTACACGTTCCAGATCTGCACGTTTGTCATTTTTGCTGAGGCCATAATCTAGTATGTTTTTTTGGATTGACAATGTACATACGGGTGCAATCCAACCTGTGGTTGGATGGTTAGCAGGGCGGTTATACCCTCAGCCCACCAGAGTTCAAACCCCAGGTTTGACATCTGTGTGTTGAATTTAGGCGGAATATTCTTAGTGGGAGGCGACGTTCCCGTCGACAGCGAGGCGCCCGTGGTGACTTCGTCAATCTCAAGACTCGATCCGCCGGCTCAGTATTTCGGAGGTGCAGGGTGTGCGTGCGTGCGTTCATAGGGGTGAGCGTGTGCGCGTGTATATGAGCGTCTGCGTTTGTTCTGTGTTCTCCAAAAAAATGTACATACGGGTGGAATAAATTATTGCCTACATCATGGTATTTTTATTCTTAAGCTTATGAATTTGATTTTTTTTCATAAATTTCAAAACGGGCTAGGTAGAGTTTGGGAGCATTTCGTGGAACTCCTAGGAAATATCACTATACAACATTTTGGTGCCCCTTCCGCAAGACAGCACTGGCGATTTATCATTTATTTGCCTTGGTCAATAAGTCTCTTTTGTGAGATGAGATCATCAGTCAGCTATAGCGACGCAAACATATCAAACGCTGAGATTCTGCCTCTACAAAGATAAGCACGGATCAACAGGTGCTTGCGCTGCAAATAGACCAGGTAGACTGGGCCACATTTTCAATACTGTACCATGTTACGAACACTGACCATCAAGCTGTTAGCGGAGCAGAAGTTGCTGGTTTTTTTTTTTTTTTTTTGAAACTTAAAGTTGCTGGCTAACTGGCTGTTATTCATGTGCGTAAGCTTGGTCTTTTTTTTATTATTGCCTTTTGATCGTGATACATTTGTAGTATCTGAACTCGTGTATCAACACACACCCCACTCACATCACACTCACGCACCCCACTAGTACACAAGGTAGACCTACAAACTACACACAACACGCATGCTTTGAGCTCTGACGGTTGTGGCACGAACACGCGTGGAGGCACCATGACGGACCGAGAGCTTCATCCACAGTCGTTAGTGGAGTTATATTTTACAAAAAGGGCCTCTAGAGAATAAGATATTACAAACAAACCCTTACAGTTTGCACTAAGGATCTCAGGAATAAAATTTGAAATGGAAACAGGTCCTGCTCCTTCTCCACTGCTCTGGAACTGCATCTCGGCGTAGTCTATACCTCCGTGTCACCGGGGACTGGACCACTTGGGAGTTGGTACGGGAAGGTGGGAGCCAACTGCGCAGGAGCCGAAGGGCCTTCGGAATTACTCCCTCCGTTCTAAAAGGATGACATGCATTTGTAAAAAATGGATGTATCTAGACATGTATATGTCTAAATACATCCCATTTTTCACTAGTGAAAGTCATCCTTTTTAGAACGGAGGGAGTACATAACAGCCTGGAGGTTGGAGATATCCGCCTGACATCGGCCGGGAGAAGCAACCGTCACTGACACCTGGGTGTGGGGGTGGTTGCCGTCAACCTTGGAGAACGACGGCGAAGTAGCCGCCATGATTAATCCATGGAGAAGCAGATCTGCTCCCCTGCTGCAGATCGGGCTGCCAATAGCCAAATCCCACGCATCCCCTTCCATCCTCGCCACCATGGCGATCGGATAGAGAGAGACCCGCACCTTGTTCACCAGCTCCAGATCTACAGAGAAAGCCCGCTTATTTATGGAGTTACCTGCAGAACCTTCCCTCGCCACATCCGGCTCCCTCCACTGGAGCACCGCGATGAGGAAAAGCAAGGAAAGACAGCGCTGGATCCGCCCAGGAGGACCCTGCATCTTTCTCCTGGCATAGCGCCAAAGATAGGCATACAGCCGAAACAAACTAGACCTAACTTTATTCAAGCTACTATGTACACTCTACATCCGGCGCCTCTCTTAGTCCATCCCCGACCGGCTACTCCGGTGAGCCAGACAACAGATCGGCCCAGCCGTCGGTAGACGACTCTCAGAGCATCTCCACCGGGGGTCTCCAAATTTGTGTCTGGCACCCCCCAATTGAGGCCCAATTGGGGGTGCCGGACACATGTCCGCCCAAATTTTGGAGGCCGCCCACAGCGACGCACCCCAAAGGCCCGCCCCCAACGGCGAGCAACGGATCGAACACCTTGCGAGCGGCAACTTGTCTCGGCCGATAATTTGAAACGATGTAAGTTTACAAACTTAAACTAAGACGTTACAAACTTAAACTAAACGATAGAAACTTAAACTAAACGATTTTAAATCTAAACGCCGGCGCTCGGGCCAGCCTCGTCGTCATGCACGGCCTTCTGGTTCTGGGCTAAGCGCGAGCGCACACGCCTCTCCTGCCGGAGCGCGCTCGCCGCTGGCGCATGGCATCCCTCTCTGCCGATCGGCGCTCGGCTTCCCTGTTTGCCGCCGCTGCCCTCGCATGCGCCTGCCTCGCCGCCCGCATCTGGTCAGCTCCTCGTGCGACTCCCGCTCGACGCGCAGCTGGGAGGCCGCATGCGCTAGCTCCTCGCCTGGGCGATGAGCTGCTGCTGTCTGGGCTCCTCCGCTGGGCGTTGAGCGGCTCGTATGCCGCCCGCTCGGTGGCCATGAAGACGTGGCAACGCTAGTCTCTCCGTGGTCAGGATGGAGGCCTGGATGATGGCGGACTCCACGGCGTACCAAGCCGCCTCGTAGCCAAGCCTGACCTGGCGGCCTGCCTGCTCGTTGCGCCAGCTCTCGAACGAGTTGGCGGCAACCACCTGGTCAGGCCACAGCGGCGGCGGGAGCGCCTGCTCCGGCTCCTGCTGTGGCGGCGGCGGCACCTCATCAACCTCCGGCGGCGGCTCCTGGCCAGGGTACGGGTCTTGCACCGGCTCCTGCTCCTCCTTCTCGTCCACGTCGACGTCGTCCACGTCCGCCCAGTCGAAGGTGGGTTCGTCGGCGGCGTCCTCCTGCGCCGTGGCATAAGCGCGCACGGCGTGCTGTCTGGGTGAGGGTGGCCCATGAGGTGGCGAGGCATGGTGTGGTCAAGTGGCTACGGCGAGCGTCGGTGCTGGTGTGGTGAATGGCTGCATGGCGGGGGCCTCTTTTTAGCCGGCCAAGGTCAAGGCGGGAAACCGAGGTGTGAAGCGGTGGCGCTGGGCGGGAGGCGCCGAGTGGGTGAGCACGCATCGCGTCGGAGTTAATGGCGGCGACACGTCTCCGCCACTGCGCCGCTTGGGAAACCGGGAAAGGCTGGGCGCTCTGCAGGCGCCGTCGTAAATGCGAGGCGTGCGGGAGACGCATCGCCATCCGTCCCTTCGTCGCCTGCGGAAACGCGTCGCCATTAACGCGGGTGGAACGGCCTCCTGCACGGTGACTTAAACCCATGGCCAGGCCTCCTATGTGTATGACGGGTGGGCCATCCCTGTCGGAGGCCATGTCCGGGCAGTGTCTGGAGTCCCACTCGGGGGTGCCGGACACGATTTCGCTCGGGGCGACCCTTTGGGGGTGTCGCTTGACATGGTTATACCTTTCGGGTACCCTATCATGAGGGTACCTGGTGCACGTGATGACTAAAGCCCAGTTACCAGAAGTATATTGAAGCCCATGAAGAGAGGCCCAAGAAGAAGGAGTATCCTCAAGTTAGGCGAAGTCATAGTCGGTTTAGACTTACCATACCTGTAATCCTAGTCGGTTATGTTTTCCTGAGACCCAGCCTCCCATATAAGGGCGGGAGGGAGACCGATGGAGGACAAGCCATACTCGAATCACCAGAACCCTAGCGAGATAGACATCTCGCCGGGACCCCCGTTGTAGCTCGAATAGACTCCACAAATCAATAACAGACAAGCAGGACGTAGGGTGTTACTCTCCGGAGGCCTGAACCTGGGTAAAATCTTTGCTCTTGCTTGTCAGTCGACGATACTACCAACTCTACCATGTTCTCTACCCCATAATCTCAACCCTAGGCCCTTATCCATGGGATTTGCCGAGTACACCCCTCGTCAATTGGCGCCGTCTGTGGGAACAAATAGTGTTGGACTCACGGTTTCGCCGGTTCCATCATCAAACGGCAACTCGCCGATCGCATCTGCAAATGGCAACTCGCCGATCTCATCACCAAACGGCAACTCGCCGATCGTACCCGCCAACGACCAGTCGCCAGCGACCTCGACAAACATCAGATCAAAGGGCGGCGACTCGCAAACTTCGTCAGCACAGATCACCTCGCCAAGAAGAATTGAACCACACTCGCCGGAAGCTCGGGAGATCTTCGCCAGTTTTTATTCAGGTTTGGATATTACTGTTGGGACATTCAATTTTTTCGTCAACAAGTTTGGTTTACAGGACTTGATGGATCCACTCGCGACTGCGGCAGCCGAGGCTCCATCGACTGCGTCTGCATCACTGTCAATCTTGGCAGCAACTTCATCACAGATCAAACCGATCTCGCCGACCTACTCGTCTACCACAACCATGTCGACAAGGGAGCTCAACGAAATCCTAGAAAACGAGTTTCTAGGCGACGAAGTTGAATCCGCATATCATGAAAGTGTCATCGAGTCCACCGGACCACTCGACATGGTTCTCGACTCAGACGTCTGCCCTGACAACAGCATCGACCTCGACATCACGCACAATGAGAGCATGGACGACATCATCTACCTGGACGACTTCGTTGGCCAGAGATCTATGCTGATCACGAGTTCCTCATCAAACAATGCAAACAGCTTTGACGAAGCACCCGAGACATACGTCGACTCCGACGCGCACATCAGCAAACAGAACAACTCTGACATGAGCCTTGATGACGACATCGAGTCCATGGCAGGCGTTGAAAGCACATATACGTGCCCTCGAGTCACACCTCACCATGTCTATGTCACGTTCAGCGCAGAAACATCAGCGGCAGCAGCCACCCGCAGACCTACAGAATACCCATGCACAGTAACCATGCCGGATGGGGTCACAACTTTGACTATCACTGCAGAGATGGCTGCAAAAGCAGACAAAGTCATCAAGGAGTGCACCATGATGCCAGCAGACGCAACTCCGGAGGAAACATTGACCTTCCAGTACTTCAACTGGCAGGAGTCGATTCGACTGCAAAAATACAGGGCGACACTCGAAGAACGCAAAAGGCAAGCCAGCATATCGAGTGTGCGAAGGCGCCAGCTATCCCTTGGCTCCACAGGCGGGTCAGACCCCAGGCGTAGATCGAGGATCACACACCTTGCAGAAGGAGATAGATCCGCGCTCACTCGCAACCTGGATGCATCATTCATGACGGTGGATGAAGAAGGCATACCAGTACCCAAAACGGTCGAGGGTGCCCTGCTGTCGATTGGAGCTTACCTCAAAGCAATGGAGCCTCCAGCAGGTGACCCTCAAGCAGCCCTGCATTGTCAGCAAATCAAATCGCTCACACTCGCGGCCCAGGCAATCAAGCTAGTTGTTCATACTCCAGAAAGGAGTCGAGATCGTGACATAGTCAGCTCGCGACATGCAACACATGGTCATCGCAGTCGCAGCCCCCGTAGGGAGAGCGCGCGGAGGGACTCGAGCCATCATTGATCCAGCAGAAGCAAATCCAGAAGGTCTGACAGTAGCGACTCAGACTCCGACCGTGACCTTGGGCTCTGCGGAGCACGATGCTTCACCCAACGTATTCGCGAGTCCCGGATGCCAAAAAAGTTGGGTTAACCTCAACACCCAAGTTCAACTGCAGACAGGAACCATCGGGCTGGCTCGAGGACAATAGGCTGGCAGTCGCATGCCAGCGCGGCTCCATAACAACGGCGATGCAATACATACAGCTGCACAGCTCGCGACTGACTCAAAGCGCTACCCGCGTCCTCATACGACTCTTTGGAACACTTCCGGAGGACTTCATAAAATACTTCGATCCTTTGTGCGAGAGACCCAAAACTTTTGAAGAGTTAAGGGCTTGCGTGCAACGATCCGACGAGTCACTAAGGTCATACATACGGCGATGGACCGCCATCCACAACTCAGTTGGCACAATCTCTAAAGATAGAGCTATGGACGTCTTCACCATGGGAGTCGCAAGGAAAGATTTCAGAGAGGCACTGGGTCGACAAAAGCCAACCTCCATGGCTCAACTCATGAAAATAGCAACAGAGTGGGCGGATGGAGAAGATTCCGTACGAGCTTCCCATCCCGCCTCTCCAAACGACAACCACGAAAGCGGCAGTCGAGACCATCTGGACAGTTACAAAGATGACAGAAGGCGTAAATGCAAAAACCGTTATCACGACGACGAAAGATCAAATTTTGTGGCGGCTGGGTTCTCTCAGCCACGCAACAATCACGATCGAGGCGAAAGGCGACCCGACGACCGCCGCGACAGTCGAGACTTCCGCCCCGACGATCGCCGCGACAGTCGAGACCACGAACAACGCAGCGACAACTACAAAAGACAAGAGTGGCGCAAGCGCGCTGACACAAAACCCGAGCGGTCATTCGAAGAAAAGATGGATGATTATTGCAGATTCCACATTCAAAGGGGAAGATGGAAAGTTACACTCCAACCACTCGCTAAGGAACTGCAGAGAATTCGATCAACTGGCGGCTGATTACATGATGCGACTCAAAAGGGTAGGCCCTGCTCAGCCGACCTCTGCACCCGCACCACCTGCTCAGCCAGCACCCGCGCTCCCAGCTCCACCGCAACATAACACATGAGGACACGTAGCGGGTGCCATACATCAGGTGTCGCGGGTGGAGGAGGATCAGTACCCCCGGCCTCATGGGCAGATGAACATGATCCAAAAAGGACGTCCCTCAAACAGGCAGCAAAAATTACACACTCGACAAGTAAACATGGCGGTCATGGCTCCTCCAGCTGTGCCAGAATTCTTGAAGGGATCAGAAACTACAATCAACTTCAGTCGGGAGGATCACCCACCAGTTGTATATCGACCAGGGCACGCCGCCTTGGTACTCGACGCTCAAATAGGCGGGTACGCCATGACCAAGGTCTTCATGGATGGAGGCAGCGGCATCAACATTATCTTCACCGACACACTTCGCAAAATGAACAGGTCAGTCGAAAACTTGCCAAAGTCCACAAATACCTTTCACGGAATCGTCCCAGGCAAAGCTATACTCCCAGAAGGCACAGTACAACTCGACATTACATTCGGAGACCCAAGCCACTTCAGGACCGAGTCGATTGAGTTCGAGGTCGTCGACTGGAAATCAATACCACGCCATACTGGGATGACCAACCTTCGCTCGGTTCATGGCAGTGCCACACTACGCCTACCTCAAGTTGAAGATGTCAGGATCCAAAGTAGTCATCACTGTTAATGGAAACTTTCAAAGGTCCGATGCTTGCGACCGTGATTTTAGCAAAATCTCAGAGATGTTTGGGATGGAGCAAACACTCGTCGACCTCTCACTCTCCAACGACCGCACACTATTGCTAGAGCATAAGAAGCTAGCAGTCGACAGAGCATTCAGCGCAACAAACGACACAAGGTCACACCAGGTGCACCCGACTGATCCATCCAAGACAGTCAATGTGTCGTCGAGTCTAACTCTCGCATAGGAAGGTGCGCTCGTCGAATTCCTCGTGAGAACTGAGAAATATTTGCGTGGTGTCCAGCCGACATGCCAGGTATTCCCAGGGAATTCGCCGAGCACTCCTCCAACTGTTTCCAGACGCTAGGCCAGTCAAGCAAACAATGCGCCGAATCTCCGGCCCCAAAAGAACCGCTGTCGAGTCTGAAGACGATAGACTACTCGCGGCAGGGTTCATCCGAGAAATCAAGAAATCAAATGGGTGGCCAACCCCGTACTTGTAGAGAAGAAGCATACAGACATCTTCGGATGTGCGTGGACTTCACAGCACTTAACAAATGCTTTCCAAAGGATCACTTCCCGCTGCCTCGAATCGACCAGATCATCGACTCCACCGCCGGGTGCGCTCGACTGTCCTTCCTGGATGCGTACTCGGGGTATCACCAGATAAGGATGAAAGAGAAAGACGAAGAAAAAACAGCGTTCATAACCTCACTCGGGGTCTACAGCTACACAACCATGCATTTTGGGCTCAAAAACGCGGGTGCAACATACCAGCGCATGATGCAGAACTGCCTAAAAGAGCAAATAGGATGCAATGTCCAGGTCTACGTTGACGACATAGTAATCAAAACAAAGGATGTGGATACACTCCTCGCCGATCTACGAGAGACGTTCGCCAACCTCAAGCATTACCACATCAAGCTCAATCCCAAGAAGTGCACGTTCGGTGTTCCAGCTGGGCAACTTTTGGGTACTTGGTCTCGGCTCATGGTATCGAGGCGGACCCGGAAAAGATACAGGCCATCCTCGCAATGCAAAGGCCAACAAAGCTTCATGATGTACAGAAACTAGCTGGTCAAGTGGCGGCACTTAGTCGTTTCATCAGCAAACTTGGTGAAAAAGCACTCCCGTTCTATCAACTGATGAAGAAAGCAGACAAATTCGAGTGGACGGCAGAGGCTGAGGCTGCCTTCGTTGATCTCAAGCGAATACTCACAAGCCCTCCAATCCTGGTTGCACCCAAGGAGCGAGAGCCACTCTACTTATACGTCTCAGCCACCAATCGAGTGGTGAGTACTGTGCAGGTGGTGGAACGCAGAGAAGAGGGACACACTCAAAGCATACAGCGACTTGTCTACTACGTGAGCGAGGTCCTCTCCATATCCAAACAGCGGTACCTGCACTATCAGAAACTGGCATACGCCGTGTTCATGACATCCAGAAAGTTGACGCACTACTTCGTAGAGCACCCGATAACCGTGATCAATAAATCGGCAATCGGTGATATTCTCACAAACCCCAATGCAACTGGGAGAGTCGCAAAATGGCTCATCGAGCTAGGACCAAGGGACATCAAGTACGAGCACCCGAAGGCTATCAAGGCACAAGTCTTACCTGACTTCACAACCGAGTGGATCGAAGCTCAATTGCCAGGAGTACCGGACGTGTCCATCTCCTGGACCATGTACTTTGATGGATCCAAAAAGAACGAGGGTGCGGGAGCAGGCGTCGTACTCATCTCACCAAAAGGTGACAGGCTTCGCTATGTTTTACAAATGGGATTCGCGTTCCCCCTAAACAACGAGGCTGAGTACGAGGCCCTGATCCATGGCATGCGAATGGCCAAGGCTTTGGGGTGCACTCGACTAATGATTTATGGTGATTCTAACTTGGTTGTGGAGCAAACAATGAAGGCCTGCGATGCTATAGCAGACAACATGATCGCCTATCACGACCTGTAAAATGTAATGGAGGGCAGCTTCGATGGCTGTGAACTACGACATATCGGGAGAGAAAGCAATGAAGAAGCAGACATGCTAGCTAACATTGGCTCCACTGGAGCGCAAGTACCACCTGGCATCTTCCTCGAGCGAATAGAGCACATATTCATCAAGGAAAAGCGACCTACCCCTGCATCGACTACCGCGACAAAAGACAAAGCACCTAGCACAGAGGACCCACCAGTCGAAGTACTCCTCGTTGAGCCCACTTGGACTCAACCCTTCCTGGCATACATGCTTCGCAACGAGCTACCCGGCGACATAACCGAGTCACGGCGCATCACTCGACGATCAAAGGCATACACCATCATCAATGGCGAGCTATACAAACACAGCGTATCAGGTATGTTCCAAAGATGCATCGCATTCGAGGACGGCAAAGCTATACTCCGAGACATTCATGCAGGTACCTGCGGGCATCACGCTAGCAGTCGATCACCCATAGCCAAAGCCTTTCGCGCAGGGTTTTACTGGCCTACAGCACTCAAGGACGTGGAAGACATAGTCAAAAGGTGCATCGGCTGTCAAAAATTCGCGACAAAGCCGCACGCACCCGCATCAGCACTGAAGACCATACCATTGGCCTGGCCTTTCGCCCAGTGGGGGCTCGACATGGTTGGGCCACTCAAAAAATCTTCGCATGGAGGGCATACTCACCTACTGGTGGCAGTCGACAAGTTCACAAAGTGGATCAAAGCGACTCCTATCACAAGCTCGACTGCTTCTACTGCAGTACACTTCATAAAGACCATCATGTACCGTTTTGGCGTCCCGAGCAGCATCATAACTGATAACGGCACAAACTTCACGACTAAAGAATTCCGCTCCTTCTACAAAGAACAAGACATCAAGCTAAACTACGCATCCGTTGCACACCCGCAATCCAATGGCCAAGTCGAAAAGGCTAATGGGCTCATGTGTAGTGGCATCAAGAAGCGCCTACTGGTGCCACTCAAAAGGGCTACGGGTGCCTGGGTCGAGAAACTCCCGTCGGTCCTATGGAGCTTACGAACAACTCCAAATGCCTCGACACAATTCACACCATTTTTCATGGTCTACGGCGCAGAGGTAATGCTACCATCCGATGTCAGGTTCAACGCACCCAGAGTCGAAGTGTACGACGAAGACGACGCAGACGAAGCACTCGAAGACGCAGTCGACTTGCTCGAAGAAGCACGTAACACGGCACTAGCTCGCACAGCTGTTTACCAGCAAGACCTCCGTAACCATCATAGCCGTCGACTGCGTACAAGATCTTTCATGGTGGGTGACTTAGTAATTCGACTGAAGCAGAAAAAGGTACACAAGCTTGCGTCCCCATGGGAGGGACCCTTCATCATAACCGAAGTCATCGATGGTGGCGCGTATAGACTGAAGCACGCGAAGACAGGCGAACTTTCGTACAATCCTTGGAATGTTGCGCACCTGCGCCGTTTCTATGCTTAGATTGCTCAAAAGTTATACAATGTAATAGGCGATATGTCGGAGGGCTGCAGGTTTCAGACGCGCTCTTTTCCTTACCAGGGTACCTATGGGGACTGGAAGGTTTTTAATGAGGTGGCATGCAGCTTAACATTCAAAAGTGGAATATAATCAAAGTTCCTCATATCTCTCTGTGTTTACTATTCGCTTAACTCATACCTTAGCCGCACCCGAACACTTGGGGTCTGCGCTATCAAAAATATGAGCTTTCGCTCCCACAAAAACAAACAACCCAGACGTACTCGAATACTCGGGGGCTGGGTCATAAAAAAGTTGTGCAAACAAACAACCCAGACGCACTCGAAAGCTCGGGGGACTAGGTCCTAAAGCAAAAATTTATAAACATGCTCAGCCGCACTCGAACACTCGGGGGCTGAGTAGTCATAAATTTATAATAAACTACTTCATACACCCCGCTCAATAGGCTCGGGGGCTGCGGAGACACGACTATTTCGTTCATAATAGTTACAAGTATCACATTTACACTCGGGGGCTACCCCTCTACACAAGTACATGCGCTACAGTTTCTATTCTTCAGGTTCATCCTTGACAGGCAAAGCAGGGCCAAGAAGTTGATCATGGCATCGCTCGACTAACAGCCTCGCAGAATCGTTGGTGCCATCAAGATCTGCTTGGGTCAGAGATGAACCAACAGCGGGTGGTGGAAGCACCAAGTTGGATCGTCGACTGCGCACATATGCCATCGCGCATTTGCACCTAGCACAATCTTCTGAGTGATTGCTTCTTCGATAGGACCTGACAGTCGAAAAAGTCCAACCAGGGCATGGATTCCTTGCGGCTGTGGCCCAGTTGGAAACAGGATCTCGTTGAGGCGAATAAATGCCGCCCGGCCTTTCTCGAGTAACTGTGTGCTCCGCCAGGCTCGATCCTTCAATGTGGCGAGTGTGCGTGCTCGAACCTTATCAAGCCAAAAATGCTGACGACCAGTTGTCGGGCTGTCAACTGGCGCACAATCACGGTCCAAACGCTCCTCAACGCGAGTTCGCTCTGCTTGGAAGTCAGGGACAAAGCCTGCAAAAATACAAGTCAAGTCAGCAGAACAAGAATAAGCAAAAATTTGTAAACAGGGCAAGAATTGTACTCACACTCGAGTTGCCTGTTTACAAGCTCCATCTCTCCAAGCACATAATCTTCTCGTTGAGTGGCCGGAGCCGGTCTCGCTCTCGGCATATCCAGTTTGCTCTGGCACTCTTTAGTTCCTCCTTCAGTCTCGTGACTAGGGTTTTCATATATCCCATTACTTTGGTGTCATTTGCCACCTGAGCACGCGACCGGGGGGCAGTAGGACGCTGCGAAGAACTAGCTGAGGCAGCAGGTTCCCGTGGCTGTTCAGAGGCACAATCCTGACAAAAATTTCAAATCAGAAAGGGGAAACCCAATGCACAAATCAGGTAATCTAATTAGCACATAACCTCTCAGGTAGAGGCACAAAAGCATTTAAGGTGGCATATATACAAGCGTAGCAAAAGCACGCGCGTATTCGCATGTTTAAAGGTATCATTACAGGGCAAAAAATATGTTTGGCTGTCAAACATCCGGCACTGACTCAGATCTAGCCCTAGCGGCGTGCGCGGCACGCTCAGCCACAGTCGCGGCGCGTTGTTCAAGCATGGTCACCATCTTCCTAGAGAGTGTCCCTGCTTCCTTCTGCATAGCGTCAGTTATGGCTGGTTTTCCACCAGAGTTCTTCGGGAAACCAGCCAAGGCCTTCGCAAAGTCACCCGTGACACCATGACCCCTCAACAGAATAAGGGTGGTCTCAGATCCACCTACCATTTAGGCGCGGGCGTAATTCGCCATGGTGGTCTTCCCGGGCGCAAATACGTCAGCCAACGCCTCCACCGTCGAGGGTGGCTAGTTCTTTGGCAGCACAGTCTGGTAGACGAAGTCAGTGCGCTCTTGGACTGGTGAAGGGCTTCTCAGGTGTGTGCGCATATCTTGTCAAAGGCCTTTACCACATCTTCGAGTGAGCCCTCATCCGCAGCAGGAGCAACACCAACAGTTTCTGTTGGATAAGCACAAAGTTATGCCAACACTGGCAGTAATCAGCAAACTCAAAAACATTCTGACAGAAAAATTACCTCCCATCACGTGGGACTGCGCGTGGAGCCGATGAGTTTGCAACTTCTCACGGTCTTCCGCCTCTTTGAGTTGTTGCTGTGTAACCTGGCGCATAGCTTCAAGCTCCTTTTCCAGCTCCTGCATGCGGGTTACGGCTGTTGCCTTATCACCTGAGAGCACCACAAAGAATTCATTCAGTACAATCATACTCCTACGAGCAAAAAGGCGAAAAGAATGGCGGGAGACTCTTACGGTCCAGCTGCTCCACCCTGGCTCGGAGTTGGTCACGCTCCTGCTCCACCTGCAAATATGTGTCACCCGACTCGAGAAGAGCACAGATGAATGACTACACGGCAAAAGGACTCGGCGAGTCAGCAAACACATGATTTGGGTTTGAGCCTAAATACAACGGAAGGGAATAAAACCGCACTTACGTGGTTGTAGCGTGCAGGCAGTGCTCCACCCGACGTGGAAGGCACATTCTCCTGTGGCTTGGGAGGAGGACCAGCTGGGGACGTCTGTGGGGACAGTCGACAGCAGATCATCCTTTGGCGCGTTGTCCTCGGCTGGCCTGTGCACACCAGAGTTACTCGCATAAGGCGTAAGCTACAGCAAACGCAAAACATTCCAGCAAAAAACTTACTTGGGTTCGTCATCTTCCAAAATCATTAGTGTGGTATAATCTAAGCACGCCTGAACAATGGCGACCTAACCGGTGAGGCTGTATGCAAAGGAGTCACCTCCCTTGGCTCTCCCGAGTCAGTCGCAGAAGAATCAGAGTCCTCGCCTCGAGTGGTAGGAGGGGGCGAGGTCTCTACAGTCGACGCGTCTCGTTCGAACGACGTCGCTTTGGAGGTGGCACCTTTTCTTCTTGCTCGGATTCCTCCGCCTCTTTTGTAGGGGTGTGTGCGGAGGCGAGTGAAACATCGTCGGCTTTATTCTCAGCCAACAACACCTCTCTCTCTGTGGATACCCCATTTTCGGGTAGCGGAGGCAGGCTCTGGAGGAGAACATGACCCTGCACATAATTCAACATGAGTTATCACTCGACATAAATCACATCTCCTACGGACACAAAGTAATAAGCTAAAGCATACCTCGGGCAAGGGATGCTCATTGTCGAAGGCGTTGATAGGACACTCGAGAGGACAACTGTCGCTCGCCGTTAGTTTGGTGATCGACCAAACTCGCTTCTCCACATCTTCATCAGATGGCAGAGCTTTGCCAGCCGCCAAATGCGTCGGGTCATGCAATCCCTGAAATTCCCACATGGGGTCCTCTAGCACTCACAGTGGCTGCACACCCCTCTTGATAAAAGTCGAAATCAGATGAAGGCCGCTTACTTCGCGGCCCGTAGTCTTCATAAGCTTGGCAATATTGGCCATCAAAGGCTTCACCTCAGCCTCTTCAGCAGCAGTGGTCTGGTGCAGCCAAGCTCGCGTCTTCTGCAAGGGAGCGTGTGGATCAAATGGCGGCAGCCCGTTGTGATGGTGAAGTAAAACCACTTCTGCCTCCAGTTTTGCGCAGATTCGACTTGCTTGATGTCGAAATACGCAACTTCTTTGCGGCTTTGGATGTTGAATCCGCCGACAGCATAAACGCCGCGCTTGCCGGCATTCTCCCTCACAGCGAAGATCTTTTTCCAAAGACCCCAGTGGGGATGAATCCCCAGGAAGCACTCGCACAACACGAAGAATACCACGATGTGCATAATGGAGTTGGGCGTAAAATCGTGCAGCTGCACCTTGTACGCATACATAAGCGCACGAACGAAATCGTAAATAGGGAAGGAGAATCCCCTATTCACGAACTCGTGAAAGCATACACGCTCGCCCTCTTTGGGTTGAGGGCTTACCTCATCGCCGGGAGGCGCGTAGGCAGCAGCTCAGCGGAAGGGATCCATCCATCCCGCCGGTACCCTTCCAGCTTGGATAGCTTCATAGTGGACCGTGTCCAATCGCCAGCTCTCTTCAGCATTGTCACCTCATCGCCACTGGTGGCACGGCGATGCTCGTACCCCCACCAGCAGCGGTGGCGGTGGTCGCAGCAGCCTTCCTCTTGGGCTTCACCATTGTGGCGATGGCTAGGAAGAGGGACGTGCGCAGAACAATGGATGAAGGGGCGCAAGGAGGAAGAAGCTGTGGCGGCGGGGAAAGAATGGCAAGTAAAAATTACGCCGGCACCGCTCTCCCTATTTACCGCAGACTGCAATCGATCGCAGCCGTTGATGCAGATCAATCCATACACGTGGCGCACGGGATAGCAACCGTCGCAGGCCATGCCCCCACTACGCACGTACAACAAGGAGGCCATCATGACGTGGCGGAAATTTCGCCACGAGCGGTCAAATCAAAACTGAAGCGGCGTCCTCTGCAGTCAAACACTGACAGTGGGACCATGTCGATACGTCTTGTCAAGACTGAGCACACGCAAACAACGTCATGCATGACGTCTTCCCCTGAGACAACCGTTGGATACCAAAAAGTCACTCGATTGATTATTCAACTGATGCAGAAATAAGACTTTCGAT
This sequence comes from Poa pratensis, assembly GCA_947311845.1. NCBI lineage: Eukaryota > Viridiplantae > Streptophyta > Magnoliopsida > Poales > Poaceae > Poa > Poa pratensis. The sequence continues at coordinate 143,329 of CAMZMU010000105.1, forward strand.
TTGTCTTTTGGCTGAGATATGAGATGACATTCGAGTCGACTGAAGCATATTACTCCCATCGGGAGCGTATAAAAAATTCTTCGATTGGAGATGTTCAAGATAAAATAATTGAGATTATCCTCCATTCCAAGCAATACAGCACAATCTCGGGGGCTACTCACATCGGGAGCACTGTCGCGCACCCGATAAAATAATGGCAAAGTATCAGTCGACAAAAGACTCGACTCAGCTACGTAGCAAAATCATACACGAAGAATTCCCGACCGCAAAAATACCTCGGATGCTGCATGCATAAGTGCAAAGGTAAGACCCGCCGAAATATCGAGCTGGGCTAAGGACCGCTCCAGCAGCGTAGCTCCTTAAAAAATTTCCGTGTCAACAGACATGATGAAAAATCCTGGCGGACGCGTTGGGTATCAAAATTATACTGCAGCTCAATTTAGTAAGACCTCAACGGCATGAGTCGAGTCTATCTAGTCTGTTCCAGATTCGAGTCCAAGGACTTGAGTTTGATTGAAGGCTAGTAAGGTTTTGCCCAAATGTGCAGTTAACCGGTCCCGATCCGTCAAGTGAACCGGGCCTACTAAGTCATTATCCGTTGATTGTCATAAGCAGAAACCGTAGTCGATAAAATACTCGACATAGCCAAACATGTGCTATTCATACAGGAATTCAAAGTTATAGACACAGATACAAAGAATATGACGTGCACTAATGAGTGAGCACATGCCCGATTCTTTGAGTCAGACAAGTACTCGGGGGCTACTGACATGGTTATACCTTTCGGGTACCCTACCATGAGGGTACCTGGTGCACGTGATGACTAAAGCCAGTTACCAGAAGTATATTGAAGCCTATGAAGAGAGACCCAAGAAGGAGTATCCTCCAAGTTAGGCAAGTCATAGTCGGTTTAGACTTACCATACCTGTAATCCTTGTCGGTTATGTTTTCCTGAGACCTAGCCTCCCATATAAGGGCTGGGAGGGAGACCGATGGAGACAAGCCATACTCGAATCACCAGAACCCTAGCGAGATCGACATCTCCCGGGACCCCCGTTGTAGCTCGAATATACTCCACAAATCAATAACAGACAAGCATGACGTAGGGTGTTACTCTCCGGAGGCCTGAACCTAGGTAAAATCTTTGCTCTTGCTTGTCAGCCGACGATACTACCAACTCTATCATGTTCTCTACCCCATAATCTCAACCCTAGGCCCTTAGCCATGGGATTTGCCGAGGACACCCCTCGTCATCGCTGGTGGCGTTTTTGGCGTCTGGACCCCCAATAGGCCTTTGGGGGTGATTTGGAGGCCCCGATGGAGATGCTCTCAAGAGATGGGATACGGAGGAGCCTTCGAGAGAGATAGAGAGAGGAAAGAAAAGTGTAAGCTTGGTCTGATGCCAGCCAAAACCGTAGGCTGAATTTCTCAACTCTGGAGGCCGTGTGTTCAGTGGCGGATATAGGGTCGTATGTGTGGGGTGCCAAATTTTAAAAACCATTCCAATTAGTAGTGTGGACTTCACATTTAGTCTAGAATGGATGTGGTGTTTCACCAGTTCAGAGTTATTACCACAAAGACATTTTTTGTACTTGCTTTACACATAGGATTAGTCTAAGTATTACTCCGTACTACTAGGTAAGAATTCTTTTGTATTTTGTTTGGTTTGAGTCATGAGGTGGAATAGAATGGGTCCGACCCGTCCCTAGAGCTAATTCCCGTGTTTGGTAGCAAACTAGAATCGAAACCTACTCGTTCGCAGGAACGGAATATTCGCCCAGATGCCGAATGTGGTCGTTACTCCGATTCGGAGGAATCACCTGGTTCCGAGCCTGTCAAGGAAAAAAAAGTGAAACGCTCACCTCGTCTCCCATCTCACCCCTCACCCTCGTCTCTCCTCTCCCCATCTGACCGGCGGCCTCACTCCTCTCCCCATCTGACCGGCGCTATCTCCCGTCTCTCCATCTCACCGGCGGTGACCTTTCTCCTCTCACCGGCGGCGACCTTTCTCCTCTTATGGGTGGCCGGCAGCGGCTGCTGCGAGCGGATTGGAGCGGCGGCTGCAAGCGGGTGGAGCGGCGGCTACCAGCGAGTGGGTCGGCGGGAAGACCAGCAACAAGCTCCGTCGGCGGCCGGTACCAGCGGGAAGATACGAATCGACCCCCTCCCCGCCGTCCCCCACTGGTTGTGTACTACCGGCCTGCTGTGAGAGAAGATTGAGATGAGCAGCAGCGAGCTGATTGATTGAGAGATTGAGAGGAATATAAGCTGCTGTTTAATTTTCTTGCTCTATGTTATGTTGTAGATTTCACAATATGTTTGATTTTATTGCTAGTTATTGTGGTCCTGTTCAATGGGCAGAAATAAGTTGCTGTTTGATTTTCTTGACCCATGTTATTGTTGTATATTTCACAATCTGTTTGATTTTGTTGGTTGATGTTGTTGTACAATATATGTTAAATGGTTAGAAATATTTTGTTGCTATATTTTGATAGAATATGTGCATTATAGAGAGGTTGAGTAGAAGGAAAAGGGATTAGGGAGCTGCTGATTAGGAAGAGGATGTGATCTCATATATGTTGTACATGTTAATTATTTTTGTTGAGAATTCAAAGGAGTACTGTAAAAAATTCCAAATATATGTTTGTATAAATGAATAGAGCTATACTTTTCTATGTCTTCCTTCCATCATGTGCGTATGAGAGGTAATCTCACCATTAGTATGAAAAGGGTGAGTTGGACTAGATTCTTCTCATTCCTATTCTCCAACCAAACACAGGAACATAATCAACCCATTCCAGCTTTTGCACCTACCAAACACAGGAATGGAACCAACCCATTCTTTAGGAATGGAACCATGACATTACATTCTACTTGGTTCCGAAACCAAACACAGGGTGTCACGGCATCCATGGTACCCACTGGATCCACCCGTGCGTGTGTTGCGTAGAGACGAACCAGGACAAGCGCTGCGGCAAGGCCCTGGTACATGGTGTCAGCAGAAGCGAAAGGTGTTGAAATTGATCTCGGCTGAGACTATCTCTGAGAGCATCTCTAACTGGGTTAGGCAAAATCTGTCCGGGAGGACAGCTTGGACACGGACCGGACAAAAAAATAGCGACCCACCCGACTTCCTCAAACTCAGCCCTATTGTTCGGATTGTGTCTCGCAATACTCATACCCATCTCATATGTGTTCGGGGGAGGGGGTTCGCGTTCGCCACATCAGTTTCGACAGGAGGCCTCACCCAAAGTGCACTACATCGGACCGAACACTCGACCGAGATCTTTCTCACACTCCTTCTCTCATTCTAGTGCTTTGCCACCCCTTCCCTAGCTCCGCCGCCGTTTCGGCCTCCCTATCGCTCGGCCGCACCTCCGCCGCCATCCGCACTCCCGCCTCATTCCCCAACCAGATTTGGGCCGGGTAGGAGCTCAGTGGCTGTCAGATTCGCGACATGTTTGTCAAGCATTTCCGCCGCCTCCGTCCCTTCCGCGGTCAGTCGTCGCTCTTCCACGGCTTCACCCAACGCCCGGCTGCCCGATCGGTGAGTTCCTCTGACCCGCTGACTCTGCCCTCCCTATTTCTTGCCAAGCATTTACGTCGGCACCGTCCCGAGCTCTCCCCACCAATTCCCGCCGCCCTGCGCTCTCCCCTGTCACCGATGCACCATGGCGTCCTGGGACACCAACGAGGACGAGGCTTCGTCCTTCCCGGGCTATGGGAACAACATCTCCTCCGATTCCACTGCGGTATGTTATAGGGTTTGCTCAAATTTCGTGTTTACTCTGAATTTTGCAACTGGATTTTATTTGAGTGCATGTTGTCATTATTTTTAGGATTCGAAAGCATGTAGTCGCAAACGTCCGAGGTGTGATATCCGAGTTGAATAGTTGTCTCGTAAGATAAATGATCATTTTGCAGGATTTGAAACTTCACAATCGATGAAAAAAGAAGATCGAAGATAAGCTTGAGCTAGCAATTCTGCGCTCACGCAATGTTCGTGGTTGCAGGAGTGCACGCGGCATTTTCGGGGTCACGCACAACGAGAGCATGGCCACACGAAAACTGCCGAATCGAGTGTTTTCAGCGGCTCTGACTCCGGAGTGCTTTAAGCTTCATGCCGGTCTGATCGAGAACCTCATGTGGCCATCCAGACACCGGGCTTACATCCCCGGGGCCTGGTCTGGCCTCAGTCAAGCTACCAAACACGCCATGAGTTATAGCGCTCCTACATAAGCAGCATGGTTCGATTGTGTCGAATGTGTTATTTTTACTGATCGTGTTTTCATAAAAGAATGTCAGGACCGTCCGTTCGGGTATTGTATTGCAGCGATCGCTTGTATCTGATCGGGCACTTCCCAAGGAAGCGACAACGCTTGAAAATGTTGGAATCGCCTGTTTGGGTATTGTATCACGACGATCGCTCGTATCCGATCGGGCACTTCTCAAGGAAGCGGAAACGCTTGATAATATCCGGATCGCTCGTTCGGGTATTGTATCACGACGATCACTCGTATCCGATCAGTCACTTCTAATGAAGTGGTAGCGCTCGATAATGTCAGGATCGGGTATTGTATCACGACGATCGCTCGTATCTAATCGGGCACTTCCCAAGGAAACTAGCTAAATGTGAGTCTATGTACAGGCGATTTAAGAAAAAGATAAGATATTTTCTATTTTTTTACATGAAGATATATTATATTTTAGAACGAAGGAAATAATATAATATACCCAAAATGACCTTCCCTAAAAAAAACACATGTGCCGGCCTGGGGACGAGGCGAAGTGTACAATTTACAATCGACCGTAGGGTATGTACGAACGAAACGTCGACAACAACTAGAAAAGAGAATGTCAACATTGAGCGAAATTTAAGCCGACGACGACGCCTCCCACCCACGTTGAAACCCAATTGAAACGAGGGACGGAGGAACACAAGTAAGGTGAGTCGACAGCTGGAGGGCGAAATCCACCGTCGCCGTCCGTACAGGCAGCCGGCCAGTCAGCAGATCGGCCCGTCCGGATGGAGCTGGCGTCGCTGTACCGGCGGGTGCTGCCGTCGCCGCCGGCGGTGGAGTTCGCGTCGACGGAGGGGAAGCGGCTGTTCGCGGAGGCGCTGCAGGGCGGGACCATGGAGGGCTTCTTCAACCTCATCTCCTGCTTCCAGACGCAGTCGGAGCCGGCCTTCTGCGGCCTCGCCTCCCTCTCCGTCGTCCTCAACGCGCTCGCCATCGACCCCGGCCGCCCCTGGAAGGGGCCCTGGCGCTGGTTCGACGAGTCCATGCTCGATTGCTGCGAGCCCCTCAGCAAGGTCAAGGCCGAGGGCATCACCTTCGGCAAGGTCGTCTGCCTCGCCCACTGCGCCGGCGCCAGGGTCCAGTCCTTCCGCGCCGACCAGACCTCCATCCACGACTTCCGCGCCCACCTCAAGCGATGCGCCGCCTCCCAGGACTGCCACCTCATCTCATCCTACCACCGCAGGCCATTCCTCCAGGTCACCTGCTTTCCTTTCTCTCCTCCGCAATTCCCCCACATCCGGCCCCTAATGAAAGGATTGCATCGACATGTGCTCATTGGTGGATGCAGACTGGGACTGGCCATTTCTCGCCCATTGGGGGCTACCACGCCGGGAAGGACATGGCGCTCATCCTGGACGTCGCGCGCTTCAAGTACCCTCCCCACTGGGTTCCCCTGCCGCTCCTCTGGGAAGCCATGAACACCACCGATGAAGCAACCGGACTTCTCAGGGGGTACTACCTTCACTTCCTATCATTCTTTCTGTCTCTTAGCACATTTTCCTTAGCAACATGTTTTCTGTGTATGATGATGCTGAATGTTGTTTAGACTGCTATCTTGTAGTAGCTCTTAGATTAACCATCGGACTACCACTCTTCGTCGATCATTCGGAAATACACGCTTTACTGCTTTGATTCTGTGTTGACGCACCAAAGAACATGCCTTCCGCTCACTAGTAGCTCTGAAACTCATGTCTTGCCTAAGAAGGCCGCTTTTGTGCGGTTGGTATTTTGATGTGGATTTTTCCATTATCAAGCCCTTGAGGTTATTGCAGGGACCATAATGATTTTGTCAGTTGTAATTGTCTAGTCTTTTCCTTTTTTATGATTGATTTGACACGTTCAATGGAAAAGGCTCGGTGTTTCCTTAACTCTCTGCTACTTGAGGTCCTGCTTGTTTTGGTTTAAATTGGATAAATATCATGACAGCTGTAGTATTTAATGTTTAAAAAAATAATGTTGTGTCATTCTCGTGTCTGTAGAGTCGTTAACCTTGAAATTTCTTTAGAAAATCGACTGGAGCACAACCTGTTGTTCACCTAGAGAAGAAAATAGATCACAAATTTTGCAAGTTTATTCTTTATTCGTGCCACTTTTAAGATGATTATTGATTTGACATGTTCACTGAAAAGGCTCGGTGTGTTCTCTAACTCTGCTACCTGAGGTGCCTGCTTGTTTTGGCTGTAATGTAGATTAGATTGGATAAAATATTATGACAGCTGTAGTTATATTTTTTAGAACTAGTTGCATTATACTTGTGTAGAGTCGCTGACCTCCACATTTTCTTTAGAAAATCAACAGGAGAGCCTGTTCACCTACTGAAGAAAATAGATCACAAAATTGCATTGTTGCTCCAGTTTTTCTCTATCCCAAATAGATTACAGTATTTTGACGTGGATTTTCCAATTACCAAGTCCTTGAGGTTATTTGCAGGGAGCATCATGATTTCGTCAGTTGTAATTTTTTAGCATTTTCCTTTTTTATTTATTTAACACGTTCATTGGAAAAGGCTCTGTGTATTCTTTAACTCTGCTACTTGAGGCGGCTGCTTTTTTTTTGGTTGTGATGCAGTAGATTGGATAAATATTATGACAGTTGTAGTTATGTATTTAAAACGAAAAAATTATTTGCATCATAATTGTGTCTGTAGAGTCGTTAACCTTGACAGATCACAAAATTGCATTGTTGCTCCAGTTTTTATCTATCCCAAAATGGGTTCCAAAATATGCAGTGTGCAAGTTTATTCTTTATTCATGCCACTTTTAAGATGATGGCGTCTTCATATTTTGTAGGTTCATGCTTGTCTCAAGACACACCTCAGCTCCTTCATTGCTCTACACAGTGGTAAACATGCTAATGCTTTGATGTATCAAAGGAAGGTGAACACTTTCGCTATTCTCCCTTTTCTCATTAGCTTCAATTTTCTGCAGAGTTGTGGGGATGAAAGTTGGAAAAACATGGCGAAGTACTGTGTGGAGGATGTACCCATTCTTTTGAAGGATGAGAGACTAGACAGTGTTGCAAAACTTCTGTCCCACTTAGTGGAATCTCTTCCAGCTAATGCTGGAGATTTGATCAAATGGGTTATTGAAGTAAGGAGAAAAGAGGAAGGAATATCGAGCTTGAGCGAAGAGGAGAAAGAGAGGCTCAGTTTAAAGGTCAGTTTCCTTTTGCTTTTTGTATGATGGTTCATACTCCTCCCCTCTCCTCTTCGGTAGCACACCTTGTAGGCTGATACTATGTGCTCACTGGCAGGAGAAGGTGTTACAGGAAGTCCGGGATACTAAGCTTTTTAGAATAGTCCATGGATTGCAATATCCCAAGCAGCCACGTTGTACTTGCTCATCTTCAACTGATGAAGAATCCCTTGCCCGGATCGCCGCCAGTATGTGCTGTCAAGGAGCTGCATTCCTAGCTGGGAGCCTTGTATCAAGAGATGGATTCTCTTGCAGAGAAACATGTATCAGATGTGTACAAGCAAATGGCGATGGGCTAAAGACTGTTATATCAGGCACTGTGGTATCTGAAGGCAATGAACAGGGTGTTGATCTACTTTTACCAACATACCCGTCCAGAACAAGCCCATGCAATTCAAACTTGAGGAATGGGGTTGCCAAATATCCATCAAATGCAGATATTCTAACTGTCCTGCTGCTGATATTACACCCGAGCACTTGGTCTGGCATAAAAGATGAGAGACTGAAAGCTGAATTTCAGAGTCTCGTTTCAACAGAGAACCTTCCTGTTCTTCTTAAATGTGAGGTGTGTTGATTTAATCAAAGTATCTTGCAAATCTACTTACCTTTGCTCCTTAGCAATATGTGTAAGGTAAAGAAGGCACTTAATAATTATCTCTTATGAACTTCATATCAAGCTTTGTTTTAAATGGATAAGTATCCTATAACACATTTAATATGAACCCTGACATAGGTATGCCAGACAATCACTACCAACCAAAAACAAATAGATATTCACAAAAGAAAAAATAAATAAAATGGGGAAAATATCATGCTTTACATGAATGAAGATAATCTTATCTGCTCCCTGCATAGGGCTCTGAGTCTGCTGTTTTGTACATACACAAAAATTGATCTGCATAGCCTCATATAAAATTGATATTCCATCTCAGAGTATGTTTACATATAAATGATTTGTGCATCAAACTGTCACAGAACATTGATATCTCTCCAAAACAGACTACTATTTTCGATCAACTTTCTTCCTGTTTTTTTAAGAGAAAACTGCAAGAGTGCTGCCTTTTCATTAAGTAGGGGGAAAATATGTACGTAGATGGACCATGGTTTATAAGGGGAAACATCCCAAGACAAACCCCCCAAGTCACCCACTAATCTGGTGCAACAGGAACCTCAGGGTTCAGCAACCAACCCAAAAGCCATAGCACGCTGAATTCCATAGGCTCGTGGACAAACCTCCATTCCATTGGGTAGTTCCGTTCATATCCCATGAGAGAAAACATAACATAGTTTATTATTTCTCATGAACTGTTGCTCCTTTTACAAATGAATCCACAAAGCCTTATTCTGTATACCACGCTGAGTAACTAGTTTATCTTGTTGACAGATATTGCATCTAAGGCGGCAGCTCCATTACTTGATGTATTCTAAAGGAGAGGAAGCATGTCAAGAGCCTTTATCGCCATCCCCTTAGCGATGATGCTAAGGTGATGTGCTGTCCACTGTTCTACGTCACCCATGTGCCTTTCCATCCGACTTTGCTTAGCTAGTGGAGTCTGCTCTTCATTGCTCGCGTTGGGGTAGCTAGTTGGTTTCTTTCCCACACATTAGTTATCTTCTCTCGGTTTTTGTTGTTGTATTCGTGTGTTGGGATCTAGCTTGTTATTTTTCGCCGCGTCGGGTCGTAAGCCAATGTTGTTTTTTGATTGCATGTGACGGAGCTAGACCGAGTGCTGCCGACATGGATGATGGTACAACTAAGTTTGTTTTGTGATTTTTCTCTTAAATTTGTAACAAAGTCGTAGAATGTGTTGTGAAAACAGATATGAGTTGTTGCAAGGTTTTCTAAATGTTTGTTACAAGAAGTGTTTCCTCCTTTTTTTTCATTTTGCATACGTGCTTCCAAATTATAACAAACTATTGTGCCTTTTGTTTCTATATTTTATTCGATGATGTTGCAAACACATGTTTTTTGTGTTGTAACGGTTTGTGACTTTTGTGGCAAATGTCCTACGATAAAACATTTGTTACTTAACCCTTTGTTAATTGCTATAAATTCTGTTTTTTTTGTTGTTGTGATAGTTTGTGATTTTTGTTTAAATTGTTGGTGATTTTCATTGCGAAGCAATCTAAAGCAAAAAAAAATGTTGTTTAACCACATTTTTTTGTAGCATTACTTGTTTCGAAACGTTGCGACAATTTGTTGCAATACTATATATTTTGTGTACACATGACGAGTATTTGTGTTGCAATATTTGAAAATTTGTTGCAATACTCTGTGATATTTTTGTAGTAAACATCGAGAATGTCCGGGGCAACGCAACATACCCCTTCGTATAAGTGCATCTGCTATGTAGCGCGGGTTGATTTTCGAAAAAGCAAGGTGCTAAAACGAAGAGTAGGTTGTACTAATTTCTGGTGTAAGATCGCGATCTGATCTTAGAGCATCTCTAGCAGGTCCCTTTAAAATCGGAACCTTAAAACACGTATAAGGGAAACCGTAAAACTATTGTACCGTATGGCGTGGTGTCTCTCCCATACCGTAAAACTGTATTGACATTTGGTTAAATTCATACATCAAATAAGATGGACATAGGTTTAACACACCAAATAAGTTGCAAATAAGTGCATAGGTGTCTCTCCCACCATAGAAAATAACAATAAATTTAGAATTGTTTTGCATCAAATGGCACCATGGACTGAACCACAACCACCGGCATCACCTCCACCACTGACATCACCACCACCACCAGTAGCACCAGCACTTGCAGCAAACGCTTGCTTTCTCCACCGTTTCATGATTTCCAATCTCCTCATATCCCACCACTCCTTTGTTATTTGGTTCATTTCTTTTAGGACCCTGTTCTCCTCGAAAAGTAGGGCCGTCATTGCCTTATCCTCCTCTGTCCTTTTTTGCTCCCTCTCAAAGGATCTCTGCCCACCCTTTCCTCCTCGAGATTTAATCTTTGCTCCTCGAACATTTCCTTGCACTCTGCATCCTCCTGGATTTGAAGCCACCTTTCCACCTTGTCTGTGTGCCTCTTCTTGTCCAACGACAACTTTTGAGCTTCGACCAAGTCCTTGTTCTTCACCATTTCATCAATATTTGCTTTCAGGTTGGCAGTGCCGGCTGCCTTCTTCTCCCTCTCCTTGCCATTATTCCTTCCATCGGGCTTTCCCTTGCCCCCTGGTTCATCATTGTCATCCCTGGAATTCAAATCACCCTTCTTCTGTAGAGCTTCTTGGTCCCTCAGCCTCCATTTATCACTATGCTCAAGCAATTTTCCAACAATGATGGAGGAGAAATGCTTTGCCGTTGGAAGCCCACATTTGCTTGAACCTTCTTGGGCAATGTGATCCTATATCCGAAATGCAAACAATGTGAGGTGCATTGACAAACACAAGATATTCTTCGAGACAAAAAATTGAGACGATGTTAATTGGAAAATAAACTCACACAATCATATCTATGGTGTAACCACTTGGAGGGGCATTCCTCACTTGCTCCAAGCAACCACTCCAACGGCAAGAAGTGAGCCTAGATCACTTGGCTAGTGGAGTAGATGTACAACCCAGCAATCCAGGTTCAAGTCCTCACTGGCACGAATTTGGGTATTATTATTTAAAAAACTCACTGCGGGGGCTTCCCCCACCGCTTTCCTTTCAAAAACCACTCCAACAGCTACAAATTGCCTTGATCATGTCCCACCGACCTTGGTGTGATCTCAATGAGCGAGGAGATGAAATACCTTTCGGCATGAGACGTTGATACTTGTCCTCTACTCGTTGCCAATATTTCCTGCTGATTTGATCATTGCTGACGATGGCATCAAGTGAAACAGTCTCCCATGCCTTGATCAAAATTTTATCTTCAAGTTCGGTACAATTCAATGATCTCTTCCAGATTGGCCGTTGGGAAGCATCAAACACTTCCACCCAAGACTCCTCGCAATCATCATCATCCTCACCCCCATCCATGCCGATGTCAAAGGACGAAAGGGGCGCCCTATGAATGTCGACTGCATTGTCCGCTGATACGTTTCAAACGTATCTATATTTTTGATTGTTCCATACTTGTATATCAGTGCCACATGTTTATAATGTAGTTTTATACCATTTTAGGGCATTTATTGGAATAACCTATTAACCTAGTGCCTAGTGCCAATTTGTGTTTATTTTGTCTGTGCATTGCAGAAAATGTCCAAAAATGAAAGTGCTCAGAAAAATCTAGAAAAATTACAAAAATTCTAATTCACCAAAAAAAACTCCGTGAGCAGAAGGACAAGTCGAGGGGAGGCAGTGGGCCTCCAGAAGACCCTTGGGCGCGGCCTAGGAGGAGGCCACGCCCAGCTACCCCTGGAGCCCCTGTCCACCGCATTACAACGCCCTTCGGACTATACATTCATCCCATCGAGAAAACCCTAACCTCGGAGGATTTTTCCAAATACTATTCAGAGCTCCGTCGCCACCAAAAACCCTAATTTCGGGGGTTAGAAGGGTCCTGTTCCAGCACCCTGAAGGGACGGGAATCGACCCCCGGAGCCCTCTTCATCGACAGTGCTACCTCCATGATGGTTTGTGAGTAGTTCCCCATGGACTACGGGTTCTAGCAGTAGCTAGTTGGTACTCTCTCTCCCATGTTCTTCGAACGAAGATCTATCGAACCGTGCTAGAATCCTGGTGAAGATTAGGGCGTACAATGTAGACACATTACCCATGAGCTTAGTGGTTCTGAAAGATCTGACAGAAGATGGTAACACTGACTCATGGACATGCCCTTTAGTTATTCTATCTCGTAGGATGCTGGGAGGTGTTGCAGGTGATGAGGATCCTTTGCCACCAGATGGTGGAAACACACATACATCACCAGTCCCAAATCACGGTGGTTTCTGGCATGATCAAGCTATGCAGGAGGAAAATGATGAGATGCAATAGGATGTTGAACCTGCAGTTCAGAATCAAGCACCTGACACTCCACCTCTGCAACCTGAAGCACATAACGCACCTACAGAAGAGGATCCAATCAACACTTTCAAGAAACTCGTTGCAGCACTGGTTCTCAATGCAGGAGACATAATCCCACGACCTGGAAGTGGGCAAATTTCAGGAGCTAGACGCAACCTTACTGAAACCACAGGCACTGCCGGTACAATCAGAACTTGTACGCTGCAGATCAGTACATTGAGTGCCAATAACACCTAGCCCTAGGTCGCTATCAGTAGCCCAGCTGTGCAAATTACTGAAGTGCTTAGTGATGATGATGTTGAGGTTCAGAGGCCAGAACCTCCTCCAATTGCACGGCGTGGTAAAACGCAGAAAAAAGAACTGTTACGCAATGTTCAATCAATCGGGCGTAGTGACAGACTTGCTGGTCTAGCCGCAGGATTCAAAGATCAGAAAAATGCCATAGAGGCAGGAGAGTGCTCTACGGCGGCTGGCAACTTGGAATCACATTTTGAAGCTGCCATAGTTGATGAAAATGAAGACCCACCACCACACCTGCCGGTGGAAACACTTCAGGTCATTGGAGCAAGTCACTTCAAGATGCCACCTACGGTGTTATCTGAATCTGCTCTAAACCACATCAGTTCCGATGATAGTGAGTGAATTGAACATTAACATGACCAAGGACAGGGTCTGCTGCTATCCTGTTATCCATAGATTTTCATTGATCAAGAGTCAATTCGTTCAGTTCTGCATTTCTTTTTATCAGTGTGTCGATGTTCGAATCTATCTATGTAATAGTTATACCTTTTATGTATGTTCGTTCTATCTGAGCAATAGCTGTCTATCTTAGTGTCGCAGAACCAGTTATTTAATCGTTTCTATCAGCTGCTATTTTTTGCCTCGGAATCCAGTGATCTGGTCCGAATATATTCCTGTTTATTATTCAGTTATCTGGTGCAATTACGACTGCTATTTCCTGAGTTCAGTACCTGTTCTCATGCAAACCACACATAAATAGTTACATAATGAATAGAGACTGGATATTTTTCAATTGGACTACTAGAGGGGATAATTCACAAGATAGATGCGATGACTTATCAAATAAAGTGCTACAAAGTAACTGCAATGTTCTATGTCTGCAAGAGACAAAAAGAGAATTTTTTTACTCCAGTTACATCAGAAAATTCTGCCCTAGAAGGCTAAATCAATTTGCTTATCAGCCATCTATTGGTAATTCAGGAGGGTTGATTACTATTTGGAACGGGCACCACTTTTCTAGGTCAGTGATTAGCCAAGACAAGTATGAAATTACAGTCAAAGTGATATGCAACTACAGTGCCTGAGAAATCTTTGTGACTAACATCTATGCACCATGTACTAATGAGGGTAGACACAAATTTGTAGATTGGTTCCAACAATTGGATGCTACTCAGTATGAACACTGGATCATCATGGGGGATTTTAATATAGTCCGAAGCAATGAAGACCGAAATAGAAGTGGTGGCAATGTGAATAATATGATGTTGTTTAATACAATTATATAGACACATGATCTGGAAGAAATCCCACTGAAAGGCAGATCATACACATGGAGTAATATGTAGAGTGCACCTCTTTTGGAAAAGTTGGACTGGATCTTCACTTCACATGCTTGGACTACTGTTTTCCCAAATACAGTGGCTACACCATTAGCAAGGCTTGGATCTGATCACACTCCTATAATTATCCATATTTCCTCTAATATTCCCAAAGCTCATATATTTAGATTTGAAGAATATTGGCTTGAGTTTGCAGAGTTCAAGGAAACAGTGGAGAAAAATTGGCAACATATGGGAGTATACAAAAATCGAGCACATGATATTACGGCTAGGTTCAAGTCACTAAGATATGGGATTAAGAAATGGAGCAAGACACTATCAAACCTTTCATTGATCATTGATAACTGCAATTATGTATTAGCCATGATGGATGGTTTGGAAGATCAGAGACCTCTATCCACTCCTCAAAAGAACTTCACAGCTGCACTCAAAGTACATCTATATAAATTACTAGAAGCTAAGAGGCTATACTGGAGGAAAAAAGCTAACATTAGATGGGCGGAACTCGGCGATGAAAACACACAAAAAAATCATACCATAGCAACAAGAAACTACAGGAATAACAAAATTGCAGTGCTATTGGATGAAAATGGAAGTTTAGTAACTGAACATGAGCAAAAGGCTACAGTTCAATGGAATGCATTTTACAACAGGCTGGGGAAAAGTGAAAATCCTATAATGGAGTATGATTTGAGTACTCTAATTATCCCTCAGGATCTTCAAGATATTGATGCACCATTCAGTAAAGAGGAAATTGATGAGATTGTCAAACACATGCCATTAGACAAATCCCCGGGTCCGGATGGATTTAATGGCCTCTTCATGAAAAAATTGTGGTACCATATCAAAGAGCAATTTTATATCTTATGCAATAGCTTTTATTCAGGAAATCTCGATTTGACCAGCATAAATTCAGCATATTTTACCTTGATTCCAAAGATTCAAAATCCAGAAACTCCTGCAGACTTTAGGCCAATATCTTTGGTCAGTCTGAGTTTAAAGATCGTCACAAAACTGCTGGCAAACAGAGTACAAAAGGTGATAATTCCATTAATTCATCAGAATCAATATGGTTTTATTAAAACAAAATCGATTCATGACTGCATTTCATGTGCCTTCCAATATTTACATATCTGTCATCAAACAAAGAAAGAGATTGTCATCATAAAGATATATTTTGAAAAGGCTTTCGACATGGTTGAGCATAGTGCAATACTAGCAATGTTGAAACACCTTGGATTTGGTGTTAAATTTCTCGGATGGATTCAGAACATTCTGCAAACTACTACAACCTCAGTTATCTTGAATGGAGTGCCTGGTAAAACAATTAAGTGCAAAAGGGGTGTGAGGCAGGGAGATCCACCATCCCCCCTCCTATTTGTTTCTACAGCTGAGTTACTTCAGATTGTTGTTAATGAAGCTTGGCAACAAGGATTGATTAGCCTTCCAGTGGATAATAACTATGGACAGAAATACCCTATTTTACAATATGCAGATGATACATTGATTATAGTGCCAGCGGATACTACTCAAATTGGTCACTTAAAAAATATCTTACAGTCATGACTACCATAAAACATCAATGGTGCCAATCAACACACCTGCTGACAAAACAGAGGAGTTAGCTTAGTTACTTGGATGTAAGATAGAATCTATGACTTTCACATATCTTGTACTTCCAATGGGGACGACTAGACCCATAGTGGAGGATCTTATGCCTACAGTAAATTAGATAAAAGGTTATCTGGCATATCGAACTTACTGTCTTACTGCTCAAGACTGGTGGTGATAAGGTCGATCATTTCAGCAATGCCAAATCATATTATGTGTGCTCTAAAGGTTCACTATACACACACTGATCATATGGAAACATCTATGAGAATCTTTCTTTGGCATGGGAAAGATATAGAAAGAAAAGGTAATTGCTTGATAAAACGGGACAAAGTATGTCGTCTGAAAGATGCAGCTGGACTAGGAGTTTTGAAACTCAGAGACCAAAACAAAGCCTTACTGATGAAAAACGTATATAAATTCTATAATCAGCAACATATTCCTTGGGTTAATTTATTGTGGAAGGCATATTATGACAATAATACAATCCCAGTCAATAATGGAAGAAAAGGATCATTTTGGTGGAGGAACTGTCTATCTTTCTTAGAAGATTTCAGAACCATCACTACTTGTGTACCTGCTAAAGGAGCCATGGTATATCTTTGCCAGGATAAATGGAATCAAGTGCCACTGGACAGAAAATTCCCTGAATTGCATTCATTTGCAAAAGATAAAATGATCACAGTAAAGGAGGCAAAAATAATGATTAACGACATAATGCAAGATATGTTCTTCCTGCCACTTTCTATGATTGCATTTGATCAGTGTAATGAGTTGATAGAAATGCTTCATAGCATACAGAATGATGCAGATAAGGACTTATGGAAATTCCAATGGAACAACCCAGGTTACTCCACTAGAAAGGTATATCTTGAACTCAATAAATATCCGAAAGCACCTATTATCTTCAAATGGATATGGAAATCTCCTTGCCTTCCGAAGCACAAATTCTTCTTCTGGTTGATGATACAAGACAGAATAAACACTAGAGACTTGCTGACCAGAAAAAATTTCCATGTCGAATCAAAATCTTGTGTTCTATGTGATGATTATGTGCTTGAGACTATGCCACACCTTTTATCTCATGCAAATTTAGTATTGAATTCTGGGAGAAACTAGGTGAAACCTGGGATGCTGATCTACAGTTCAACAAAATGATAATGGATGCAAAGAGCAGATCTGGTAATAATTTCTTCAAAGTTGCAATGATGGCTAGATGCTGGAGTTTATGGAACCATAGAAACAAGATTATCTTTGATAATGAACAGAGGAACTTGAATACTTGTTCGGTTTTCTTCAAAGAAGTGATTGAAGATATCAGACACAGGGTTAAACCCAGTCTGAAGGAAGGCATGCGAACCTGGCTAGATAATTTGTAATCTCTTTTATGAACTTTGGACTGTATGTAAATATTTACTTTTGATACATATAAAATGAAAATTTTGACGTTGTGGGGGCTTTCCCCACAGTATTGAGCGTCAAAAAAAAAATACAATGATCGCATGAGCTGTCTTACATGATTGAGATCCATCTGATGTAATCGGTGTTGTGTTTGTTGGGATCCGATTATGATCAGTTTATCCATTATATTTGTGAATTATTGTTGTTGCAATCTTTTTATGTTCATTGTTTGTCACTAGTGCACGAGTGGCATGATCTTAGATTTCAACTATTTTATATTTGCATGAATATAATTGTTGCTTTAGATCGTATCTACAAGTTTTATGCACCTATTACTGTCTGGAACCCGAGACCCAAAGTGACAACAATTGGGATAATCGGAGGGGATGGCTGTAGTTTGAGGATCATATCTATTCACTAAGTGTTAATCATTTGCTCTGGTACTCTATTAAAAGGAGTACCTTAATTACCATTAGGTTCCATGATTGGCCCGCTGAAATGGGATGTTTGGACAAAAGATGTCGTGCAAGATTCTTATTGCAAGCGCGTACGACTATATATGAAACACATGCCTAGATATGATTTATAGACTGGATAATCTATCATTAGTTAGTTTCAATTATGTCAATTTCCCAACTGTAATTTTTTCACCCAACACATGCTTTTTTGTTTAGAGAGTTACCTCTAGTGAAGCGGTAAACCCCAGTCCATCTCTAATCATTATTGCCTCCGTACTGTTACTATTGCTCTCAAATTACTGTCGCTTTCTCATCACTTATGTGCTTTTCCAGGTGTGGCTGAATTGACAACTCAGCTGCTAAGGCTTATAAGTATTATTTGCTCCTCTTCCGCCGAATCAATAAATTAGGGTTTTACTTCCCTCGAAGACTGTTGTGATCCCCTACACTTGTGGGTTATCAAGACTATTTTCTGCCGCCGTTGCTGGGGAGATACGAAGCTTCCTGCAAAATATTTTCCTGTCAATTAGACGCCAGCATCCTCTAACATATCCATGTAGGAAGTAGGAACATAATACAAATGATAACTAAAGAACGAAATAAAGCACAATCAAGCTACGAATGTTGCTTCTTCTACTCAGGTAAGGGGGTCAAAATTCATCCATTCCTCATGCGGCACGAATGGCGATGTGGGGGCAGTAGGCGGCGCTCCTCGTGCGGAAGCCTTCTACGACACGGTGGGTACTGTAATTGGCCGGCCCCGAGATGGAAGCGGCATGGTCACCTCTACACTGCCACCGCCTCCTGTGCCACCCCGCCCGCAAGGTGTTCGTCACATTGTGAAGCTCATTTTTGCTATATTATTTACTTTTTTTTCTTAACCTTGCTAATTAAATAAAGGGATATCGACGACAAGCTGGAGATGGTCGGTGCATTGCTCAACGCCCGTGCCATCGAAACCACCGAGCTTGATGAGCACTTGGCGATCATCACTTTCCTTGTTGGTTTGATAGGCAAGATCAATGCCACTCCTCGAATTGGAGGTTCGAAGCTGGGGAAGAGGTAGAACAAAGATCACAAACGGATGGAGGGTCATATGATGATGTGGTAAGACTACTTCGCCAACGATTCCACACGCGGGGAGAAGGAATTTAGGCAGCGGTTTAGGTTGAACAAAGAGCTCTTCAAGCTCAAGAGAGATTGCGTTAGGCTGGTTGGTTTCTCTTCTATCCAGAAATGCATCACTGCCTTGAAATGTCTTGCATATGGAGCTCCGGCCTGCATATATAGTAGCCGACTACCTCCGCATGGCTGAGTCCACATGCACCATCGGTTTTGCAGGGCGGCAGTTGCAGTATTTGGGCCAAGATATTGAGACAATCAAATGAAGCTGACACTAGTAGGCTCATGACACAAACACGCAACTAGAGAATTTCCCGAGATGCTTGGGCATGGAAGAATTGTCCATTCACATGGCAAGAAATTTACAAAGTTCATGTTGGAGAGTGGTGTGTCATACTAGAAGCCATGGCTGATAAGGATTTGTGAATGTTGCACGTTTTCTTTGGTATTGCCGAAACTCACAATGACACCAACGTGCTGAAATACTAACCTGTTTTTAGCTGACATGGTGAAGGGCTGAAGACCATGAGATCCACCAGGCAACTGTGAGATCAATGACCATGCTTATGACAAGGGGCACTATCCACATGATGACATCTATCCAAGATGGTCTACATTTGTCAAGACCATCTCCAACCCTTTAGCTCAAAATCAATCCCATTTTGCATCAGAACATGAGGCTGTCAGGAAGGATGTCGAGTGGGCATTCGATGTGCTCCAATCTCGCTTTTCTTTTGTCGGGAACTTTGTGATACCTTCGATCTGGATTATCGGATTGCAGTATGTAGCTTTTTCCCCCTATGAGAGTGAGGGTTTATCGAATCCGGGAAGTATTTGCTTGGCAGGAAAATGTTAACGAGTTCAATAGAATTTTCTTAAGGTTTGTTCTACCGGACTAAACGTGTTTGCTTGTGGTTGTTTTATCAATTGCTTAAAATAGTCCAAGGCTTAAGGTTTCACCTGCAACAGTGCATGTTATGTATGTGATAAATAAGATAAGATGAAGCTCAGTTAGTCATAAATAATTCATATGAGTACAAATATGTATATAAGCAAGGCCCTATTCGTCGTGCAGGGTTACCTAGGTAATTAAGTCTTCTCTTACAAAAACAGACAGAAGTAATAAGTTCTTTGACGTCATTGTTGTTCTTTAGGGAATTGCTTTCACCTATTGTACTTCTCTTACCGTCAGCGACGTTCTCACATAGCCTTCCACTTTTCCCTTCCCTTACATCTACCTTGATTTGTGGGATCCGACCGTACCACGACTCGTTATCTTCTTTTTCACCGTATTCTGGACCTTCCGTATTTTTGGCAACTCCCCATCTCCCTTAACTTTTGTGATTTCAGGAAAATATATCACAAGGAGATTTCAGGAAAATAATGTGTGATTTCAGGAAAATAAATCACAAGGAGATTTGCAAATATATTCGCACATTAGTGGTTAGTGGCATGTACAAAGTGATATATTGTCATTTTCATGACAAATATACGGTTTAAACATAGATAAAGATGCGCATATTTTGGACGCATCCCCCTGCTGTAACCTGGTGGAAAGAGAAGATGTGGGAAGTGATGATGACTTGTGTGATTATGCACAACATGATCATCGAGAGTGAACGTGTTTCTCCTCCACTACACGATGAGCATCCGTACTACCATCTGGCCCTAGCCTAGGTTGATTATGATTTGCCTGAAGAGTTTGCCACTTTTCTCACAATGAACGCCAAAATCCGAGACGAAGAAACTCACGAGCAACTACAAAATGATCTAGTTGCGCATCTGTGGGCACTCAAAGAACAAGAATCCAGCTCTCCTAATTGAGTGTGCGATTTATTTTAATTTGAATTATTGTATGAATTATTTTATTTATTTTCATGAACAATTTTATATGTTCAAAACTATGTAATATGATTGTATTCTGTATATTTAGATTGAATTGTCTTCTATTTGAGAGGAAAACAGACTTAATTTTTATCGGGAGCATCTATTGGGAGCGACCGGTGGGGCGAGGCCGGCGCTCCCAATAGCACTTACCGGACAGCGTTGTTGGACGCTCGGAGCACCGGTGGAGATGCTCATACGGTGAGAGAGAGGACCCATGTTTGCCGGAAAGTCTAAATGGAGCCCGAGCTACATGATCTCGTTTTTTTTTCAAAATTTTAAATCCACAATTTTTAGTTTCCGAAAATTGTTAGAAAAAATCTAAAGGCGTGCTAAATTGCAACTCAAAATACGTTATAGTTTTGGCTACACAAAAAACACAAATCAGAAAAAAATTCAATTGTTTGAATCTTTGTAGTGTTCACCACCCAATCCATCCATTTATCATTTTTGCCTAGCCCAAAATACAACAAATTTCAAGTGAAAATTTTACACACTTGTAGATCTTACCACTATGTATATCTGAGATTTTTTTCCGTAGAATTAAAAATTACGATTTTTTCACAAAAAAACGAGCTCCATAAACAATTTTGGGGAATTGCGGAACATGAAAAGTGTAAATAATACAGGAGTTAAACCCATGTGCCGGAAGGAATCTGCAATTTATTTAGCATCGACCATAGGATCTGACTTGACAGCAACTTCTGTATTGGAGCGAAATTTGCGCATCGAAATTGTGAGTGGAGAATCTCCCTCGTGGACACCGACGGTTCCCAGTCCCACCATGTTGAGAGTTTTTTTTTTTTTGTTTGGGTTGCTCACCACATATACCATGTGGTACCATGTTGAGAATTGAGACCGAAGTGAAGCCAGGGAGGGAGGCGAAAGAGAAGAAGGGAGTCGACAGCTGGAGGCCGAAATCCATCCCCGTCCGTACTGCCAGCGGCAGATCGGTCCGGAACGAATGGAGGTGCCGTCGCTGTACCTGCGGGTGCTGCCGTCACCGCCGGTGGTGGAGTTGGCGTCGGCGGAGGGGAAGCGGCTGTTCGCGGAGGCGCTGCAGGGCGGGACCATGGAGGGCTTCTTCAACCTCATCTCCTACTTCCAGACGCAGTCGGAGCCGGCCTTCTGCGGCCTCGCCTCCCTCTCCGTCGTCCTCAACGCGCTCGCCATCGACCCCGGCCGCACCTGGAAGGGGCCCTGGCGCTGGTTCGACGAGTCCATGCTCAGTGGCGGAGGACCCCTTAGGGCAAGGTAGGGCAGCCGCCCTACCTTGATTTTTGGCAAATTCTTACATATATATGTGTGTTTCTGCAAATGTATACAATTTTCGCTATTTTCTGCTCGTTTTGGATAAAAGCCAAAAGAAAACGGCCAACTTGGCCGTTTTGGAGCGGCCTTAGCCGAGCTGGGTCTTATTGCCACACGCGGGGAGCCTGAGGAGCGAGGAGGCCCAAGCAAAGGGCCAAAAGTCTCCACGGGCACATCCATGAATCTAGCCTTTTTTTTGCTTCCAATCATACATCTGCTTGCTCACTAGTTCTTAAAAAAAAACAATCTGCTTGCTCACTGAGTGTTAAAAAAACAAATCTGCTTGCTCACTGTGTACGTGCGTGTGGTGTGCCTACATACTGCTCCGTTGCTCGCTTTGTCGTGTCGGTATACCGCATGGTACCCAGCTGCATTTTTTTTAGGGGTGACACAAGTGGTGAAAATTGCTAGTTTACAAAGAAAATAGGATTTACCCGGTGTCCTATGCACCCTGGAGGCTATACACTTGCAACCACCACCGCCGCTTGGCAGTCGTCGAGCACACTCTGCACTCCGTGTTGCCACGATAAGAATTTCTTTCGATCCATACGATGTGTCCACCACGGCTGTCACAATATCCGACACAACTTTCTCGACGGACAGCGTTCTGATGACCTCCCGACGACAAGCCACACCCCTCGGCCCTCACCGGGAGGCCACGTGTAACGATTTAGGTCGCCCACATGAGGCGACAACTTTTATATAAATATGTTGTAAACCATTGTACTAAGTCATTGTGCTTATTTCGCAAAAAAATGTCATTGGGCTTAGAATCAGAAAAAATATTGATGTGCTAGAAATTTTCTACTTTTTTACAATAGAATCCGCCCGACCTTAAATTTTTTCCGTCCTCCGCCACTGTCCATGCTCGACTGCTGCGAGCCCCTCGCCAAGGTCAAGGCAGAGGGCATCACCTTCGGCAAGGTCGTCTGCCTCGCCCACTGCGCCGGCGCCAGGGTCCAGTCCTTCCGCGCCGACCAGACCTCCATCCACGACTTCCGCGCCCACCTCAAGCGATGCGCCGCCTCACAGGACTGCCACCTCATCTCATCCTACCACCGCAGGCCATTCCAGCAGGTCCTGCTCTCTCTCTCTCTCTCTCTGCCTTTCTTTGTTCCGCAATTCCACCAAATCCGGCCGCTAGTAAATAATTTTGGATCGACATGTGCTCATTGGTGGATGCAGACTGGGACTGGCCATTTCTCGCCGATTGGGGGCTACCACGCCGGGAAGGACATGGCGCTCATCCTGGACGTCGCGCGCTTCAAGTACCCTCCCCACTGGGTTCCCCTGCCGCTCCTCTGGGAAGCCATGAACACCACCGATGAAGCAACCGGACTTCTCAGGGGGTACTACCTCACTTCCTATCATTCTTTCTGTCTCTTAGCACATTTTCCTTAGCAACATGTTTTCTGTGTATGATGATGCTGAATCTAGTTTAGACTGCTATCTTGCCTAGCCCTTTCCATCAGTTAGGACTTTTGTTTGCGTTTGGTCAGTGCATGAAACTTGACACCGGTGACTAGTACCTCTGAACTCATGTTTCATTTCAGAAGGCCACTTTTGTATGGTTGATATTTTGATGTGTATTTTCAGTTATGAAGCCCGTTATTGCTGGGAGCATCATGATTTTTTCAGTTGTAATTGTTTAAGCCTTTTCTTTTTTTTTGAGGGAAGGATCCGTATCAAATACAAGACAGCACCCACACTAACAAACAAGGACCCCAAAGACACAGAAAATACAACGAGGCCCCTGAAAAAGTGCAAGAACCACCTCCTGCAGGCGAAGAAAGCACGAACAGATCCTTCATCTGCTCCCAACCCTCCTAGCCGACGCCGGAGATGCCGTACCTCGAACCGCCGGGAAGAAGCCACCGCCACGCTATGTAGACGGCCGCAGAAGTTGTCCGCCGCAGGCGACGGAACCTAGCCTCAATGAACGAGCTCGACCACAGCAGCAACTCCCCGCCTCCACCCAGCAACCAGCCACCTCCGCCGCGGCAAGGACCACCCGCGCCAGCCACCAACCACCTCCAGCCGTTGCTCCCCTCGCCACCACGGCCGGCCGGAGTGAAAACGACGAAGAGGACCTCCAGAACCACCACCGAACAAAAGCAGATCGCCGCCCCCCACCACCTACTCCCCACTCCACCACGGACGACCGGAGAAGAGAAGGAGGGGGAAGCCACCTGACGCACCACCTCCACGGCCTCCCCGGCACCACGGCTGGAACGGGGAAAGGAGGGGGAGGACGAAGCCCAACATGCCGACGCCGCCGCCACCGTCTTCGACGCCGTCCGCGGGGCACACACACCTAATCTATAGGAAACTGGCCGGAGACGCAGGACCGGGGTTCCCCCACTCTCCCGCCGCCGCAGCGGCAGACGGAGAGGGAGGGAACCGCTGGCCTGGCCGGCGGCGAAGTGGGGAAGAGACGGCCTCCTTCTTATCGCCTCCGAAGTCGCGAGAGGATAAGGAGGGGAACTGTTTAAGCCTTTTCCTTCTTATTGATTTTACATGTTCACTGAAAAAGGCTCGGTGTATTCTTTAACTCTGTGCTACTTGAGGTGTCTGCTTGTTTTGGTTGTGATGCAGTAGATTGGAGAAATATTATGCTAGTTATGTGCTCCATCTTAAAAAAAAGTTGCATCATACATGTATCTGTTGATTTGTTGACCTTGACATCTTTAGAAAATCAACAGGAGCATTGCCTGTTCACTTAGTGAAAAAATTAGATCACAAATTTGTATAGTTGCTCCAGTTTTTCTCTATGCCATAATGGATCACAAAATATACAGTGTTACAAGTTTATTCTTTATAAAAAGAAGCAACTGGACTTCTCAGATGGTATCCTCTCTATAAGATGCTGGTTAATGTAGTTTAGATTGCTAGTGTCTTGTTACCTTGTGGCTCTTGGATTAAGCAACTGCATTTTGACACCACTATTCATCAGTTACCATATGCGCTTCGCTGCTTTTATTTTGTACATGCAGCTTACTTGTAGCTCTAAAACCCGTGTTTCCTTTCGGAATTCTTACATTATATTGCTGCTAATTCTATGTTTTTGGTGTGGCAGTAAAGTTTGCAACATGCCCTGTGAACTGAAATTCCATTTATTAGGCTATTTGAGATATGCTATTGCAGCGAGCATCTCGATTTCTTCAGTTGCCTTTTTGATTGGCTTGATATATTCATTGGGAAAGACTGGATGTATGCTTTAATTCTGTGCTACTTGAGGTGCCTGCTAATTTTGGTCATGAGGTTACATAAATGCTAGGACAGTCGTAGTTCTGTAGTTATTATTTGCATCCTGTCTGTGTCTATAGTCATGGTCTCGTTGACCTTGACATCACATTACACATGTTTTATTTCATGTACAGAACTGCAGTGTTGTTTCAGTTTTTTCCCTAATAATGCCACTTTAAGATGATGGTTTTCTTCATATTCGATAGGTTCATGCTTGTCTCAAGGCACACTTCATCTCCTTCGTTGCTCTACACAGTGGTAAATATGCCAATGTTTTGATGTATCAAATGCAAATGAAAACCTTCGGTATTTTCCTTTTTCTCATTGCTTACAATGTTCTGCAGAGTTGTGGGGATGAAAGTTGGAAAAGCATGGCAAAGTATTGTGTGGAGGATGTACCCAATCTTTTGAAGGATGAGAGTCTAGACAATGTTACAGCACTTCTGTCCCACCTAGTGGAATCTCTTCCAGCTAATGCTGGAGATTTGATCAAATGGGTTATTGAAGTTAGGAGAAAAGAGGAAGGTGGATCGTGCTTGAGCAAAGAGGAGAAAGAAAGGCTTGTTTTGAAGGTCAGTTCCTTCTGCTTATCTGGTGCTGATTTAGTGTAGCCCACTTCCGTAACACACAATATACTCTGTTCGTTTACAGGAAAAAGTATTACAGCAAGTCCGTGATACTAAGCTTTTCAAGGTAGTGCATGATCTGCAATGTCCCAAGCAGCCATGTTCTAGTTGCTCATCTTCAAGTGATGAAGATTCCCTTGCGCAGATTGCAGCCAGTGTCTGCTGTCAAGGAGCTGCATTCCTATCTGGTAACCTTGTATCTAGATATGGATTCTGCTGCCGAGAAACATGTATCAAATGTGTTGAAGCAAATGGTGATGGGCTAAAGACTGTTATCTCAGGCACCGTGGTATCTGATGGGAGTGAGCAGGGTGTTGATTTGCTTTTACCAACATCCTCATCGAAAACAAGCTTATGCAATTCAAACTTGAGCAATAAGGTTATCAAATATCCATCAGGTGCAGATGTTCTAACTGTCCTACTTCTGGTTTTACATCCAAACACATGGTTTGGCATAAAAGATGAGGGAGTGAAAGCTGAATTTCAGGATCTTGTTTCAACAGAGAACCTTCCCGATCTTCTTAAGCGGGAGGTGCGTCAATTCAATCCAAGTATCTATATATATATATATATATTATGTCTACCTTTGCTCCATAGCAGCATTTTTTTATGTAAATAAGGTTCTTAATTTATCTTTTCTTATGGAAATCATATCAAGCTTTGTGCTAAATGGATCAGTATCCTGTAAATACTTAGTATGAAAGCCGAGATAGGTATCCGAAACCATCACTACCAACCACAAACAAATAGAAGGCACAAAGAGCGAATGGGAAAACAACTTTACATGAATGAATTTTTTCTGAACTTTTTAACATTAATGAAGTTAATCTTATATACTCCCTGTGTCGGGTGTCGTAGTTTGGGATAATGCAAGTTTTGACACTGTTAAATTGGGTCTGTCTTAGGCACTGATAGTCTGCTACAAAGCTTGCATACTGCACTCTAAGTTCCTTTTGTTTTCATTTTGGGGATTTTTGTTTTGGGTGCACCTTCGTTGATGTCCTTTATATAAATTTATCTTGCCACACTGCACTCTAAGCCCGCTAATTTGACAGATGCAGAAATTGGTCGACATACCCTCATAAGATGTACATTCTAATTATATCACTTTACATATAAAATTCAAGAAATGATTGCTGAATCAAAGTGTTATAGCACATATATTAATTGCATCTATCTGGACACGGTGTTTTGACTCGTAGGTCTAGATGCACTCATTGTGAAAAATATTTTTAAATGCATTTCAAAATATCAAAAAATTCCAAACAAAAATTTCGGTTGTGCATCCGAACATTTTATGTTTGCACACAAAGTTTCACCAAAAAAAAATACATTTTTTATGGACTGTAAAAAGAAAAAATGTCACGTGAAATGTCATTTTGTAGCACTGAAATTTGTCTTTTTACACAAGCCACAAAAATTGTCTTTTTTTATGAAACTTTTTGTGCATACATAGAATGTTCAGATATACACCCGAAATTTTTATTTGAATTCTTTTAACATTTTAAAATACAATTTTGAAACAGTGGGTGCATCTACACTTAGGACCCAAAACAAAGAATATATATAAGAAAAAAAAGTGAGATACATGGTAAGGATAGAAAAAATAATAGATCTATTGCCGCAGCAATTTCAGTCGCTGGTTACCGTCTTTCTGGTCTTTTATGCATATTTTCCACCTCAGAGTTCGTGTTTTGTTGCTGATTTATGAGAGTTACCATTAATGGTTTCATTTGAACTAGTGTTGGTACCGTCAGTTTTCCAGACGCCCATCTGGTTCCGTCAGTTTTCTAGACCGATAAATCTAAAAGCAGAATGCAATTTTTAGTCTTATTTGTACATGTTTACGTCCTGGTTAAGCCTTCAATCCATGCGATTGTTCCATTCATATCCCATGAAAGAGAAAAAACAGTCCATTTATCATGTAATGTTGCTTCCCTCTTAACAAATGAATTCCAAATACCTATTTTGTATACTACACCGTGGTAACTAGATTCTCTTTCTTGTTGGCAGATACTGCATCTACGGCGACAGGTCCATTATCTGACGGGTTGTAGAGAGGAGGCATGCGAAGAGGCTATGCCACCATCGCCTTAGTAGTGATGCTCCGACAATATCTGTTCACTTGGTTGGGGGAGAAGGCCGTCGGAGATCACACGAGCTTAGTATTCATCAGACTAAAATGCACGATTCGATTCAATAAACAAACTTAGTTCCCGAGGCAGTATGACAAAGTTAAGGATCAAAATAGTAGGATTAGAAAGAATACTGAGACCAAGCTGGTAACTGCCTTGTTACCTGTCTAAATTCGGCCCACTATATATATATATATAGGGTGGGACTATTTAGAAACCCCCTTAAGAGTGCTCTAAATAACTATTCAGAGCACCTTTTCGAAATAAAGACCTTCTAAACCCGATCCCGGTTCGACACGCAGCGAACCGGTCAACTCCCACCTGCCCCCACCCACCTTCTTCCTCCCGAGAACCACCTCACCTTCTCCCTCCCGATCCCCAAAATCCGCCCCGCCTCCTTCCCGGCGGCAGCCGGCCGCGACAGGAAATCCCCGGCCGATGGGACCCTCCACCACCCGCGCCGGCCCGGATCCATCCCCGGCCGTCAGCGCCCTCCACGACCCGGCGCCGACCGGCTCAATCCCCGGCAGAGGGCGCCCTCTACCACCCTGCGCCTCCTCGGTCTCCCCTCCACCGGAGTGCGTCGCCCGTTCTCCCCTCCGTAGGAGCGCCACGACCCGGCCTCCTCTCCGCCGGAGCGCGCCGCCGCGGCCACCCCTACACCCGTCCGGATTCCTCGGCCCCCTGCTCCGCCCCACCCCCGTCCGGATTCCTCGGCATCGAGATTAAGGGTCGCCGGCCCCTGACCCGGCCGCCACCTTCGTCCCCATCGGCGCAAGGCCTAGCCCACGTGCGGCTGCCGCTGGGTGCCACTGGTCTTGCCGCTACCTCCCAGCCTCCGCGTCGTGGACTCCCCTAGAAGCCATGCGCCCATCGCTACCGAGCAACACGGCGAAAGCCTATTTCGAGCAACACGGCGCCTCGACGGCAGCCACAGGAGTCCATCCGACGGAAATCGCGGCCACCAACTTGCGATTCGGAAGTCCACGCCGGGCCTCCACGGGGTCCACGACGAGAAGGCTCAAGCCACGCTCCTCCTCGATCCACTTCATCTTGCTGCAGCGCAGCGGTTCATTTTCTTTTTCCCCTGATTTGTGTCTTTTTTTCCGACGAACTGCTGTATAGATGGAGGTGAAGCAATGATTTGCTGATTTTTTTGGCCGCTATGGGCGACTATGGCGAGGAGGTTGCTGCTGCCTATTGCTGCTATCTTGCACTGTGGTTCAGCGCTGCAGCTAGCTTGCGCGGGAGGCCAATTTCTCACGCATCTTCCTGGCTGCTAATTACTTGTTCTTGATGAATATTTTGAACATAAGTAAGAGATATTTTTTTTAGAAAAACTGTAAGTAAGAGATAATGGGCATGCCTCAAACAAACTTAGGTCCTCCCTTTTCCTGCATCTCGGCGCCCCTCCCCTTCACCGCCTCGATTTACCTTCGCCTCCAGGCCTGGTGAGGTCTATGTTCATTTTTCGATTTTATTACTTCTGTGAAGTTCAATTTGACTGTGTTCGGGGTTCACATTAAAGGTATCGGAAGTTCATCTCCACCGCGTCGGAAGTTTACCTTTTTACTGGGAGTTCTCTTAATCAGTCGGAAGTTCTCTTTGCATTTGGGGGAGTCCACTTTAAATACGTAGGAAGTTATTCACGGCGGTGTTGAATAATTATCTTTTTCTCGGAATTTCACCGAAATATAGAAGAAAGTTTGTTCTTAATTTTTGAGAAAATCACTTTATTCCGAACATAAGTTCACCTCGGAAGTCATATTAAAATGAGTTGGAGTTCGCTTTGAACAAAGTCAGAAAATCACTTTAAATGCGTCCGAAGTTCACCACGAAT
This sequence comes from Poa pratensis, assembly GCA_947311845.1. Taxonomy (NCBI): domain Eukaryota; kingdom Viridiplantae; phylum Streptophyta; class Magnoliopsida; order Poales; family Poaceae; genus Poa; species Poa pratensis. The sequence continues at coordinate 173,000 of CAMZMU010000105.1, forward strand.
CGCGTTGCAAGTTTACCGCAAAAATCAAGAGGTTCACAAACATGTAAAAGGAAATTCGGATGCTCTGTTTTTCTGGGACGGAAATCCTACGCATAGAAATAATCGCTACGATCTCCGTTCGTCCAAATCGACCGCCGCCGCGTACAATTAGCAAGGATATGAGTCTATTTTGACACTCCCATGTTGACTAGTCCAATTCGAACACCACAAACGGGTCAATTTCAAGTCGATTATCATGTCACTTGTTTCTCCATTTTTGGTATTTTCAAATTAATCAAAATCTGTATAGAATTTGGAAAACATTTACATACGAAAAAGTTGCGTCTAATCAATATCTTTCCAACGGCATATCACTTGTTACGTTTCGATATACGGTTTGGGAGTAATTGGCAAAAAACTGTCCGCTGGATTTGAAAGTTTAAAAAACAGAATTGTGTATTTTTAAAACTGCTCTTAAACCATAACGAATTTCGAAAACTGTGTAGAGATAACGAAGAAGCGCATTTTCTGTAGCTTTCCAACCGCGTATCATTTGCATTAATTGGACAAGCGGTTTGAAATACCGTAGGAAAACATGGATATTCGCGAAAACAATGTATAGTATTTTTAAAATTAATCACAAACCGCAAGGAATTTGGAAAAACTTTCTCGACGAGAAATATGCGCGTATCCAGTATCTTTGGAACGCTACATCATATGTTTGATTTCCGCACAAAATAGACTTCGAGATTTCGCGAAATTCAGTCCGAATAACAACATGAAAATAGGGAAACATATAAAAATACAGCAGTTCATATATTTAAAACTCTTTTCAACCACGAATAATTTTGTAAAATGGTCAACACTGTAGGATGCGCAATTTTCATACATTTCCAACGGTATATTATTTGCATCGTTTGGACAAACGGTTTAAAAACTACAACAAAAATAGTGCGTGGTACGGAATAAAAATTTCGCGATCGGAAGTTCACTATCGCACACCCGAAAGTTTACCAAGGTGTAAAAGGAAGTTCGGATGCTCTATTTTTCTGGGCGGAAATCCTACACGTAGAAATCGTTGATACGAGTTTCGTTTGTCCAAATCGGTCGTCGTTACGTGCAATTGGCAATGATATGAGTCTAATTTGACTCTCCCATGTTGACTTGTCCAATCCGAACATTATAAACGAGCCAATTTTAATTCCATTCTCATGTTACTTCGTTACTCTGTTTTTGGTATTTTCAAAATTAATCGAAAACTATATTAAATTTGAAAAACATTTCTATATGAAAAAGTTGCGTCTAGTCAATATCTTTCCAACGCCGTATCATTTGTTACATTTTGTTTAGCGGTTTGAAATTAATTGACAAAACAGTGTCCGTTAGATCTAAAAGTGTAAAAAACCGAATTGTGTATTTTCAAAACTGCTCTTAAACCGTTTAGAATTTAGGAAAATGTCTAGAGATAGCGAAGATTCGTATTTTCCATATCTTTCCAACGGCGTATCATTTGCATTAATCGGACAAACGGTCTGAAAACGGCACCCAAATAACAGAAAAAAACTAAGAAAAACGTGAAAATGCAGTATAGTCTTTTTATAATTAATCAAAAACCGTGACGAATTTGAAAAACATTTATAGACAAAAAAGATGCGCCTAATCATTATCTTTCCAACGCAATATCATTTGTGTCATTCCGATAAGTGGTTTGATAATTATGGCCAAAAAACCGGCTGCTCGTTATACATGTTCGGAAAACAAAAAATATGTATTTCAAATTCTGCTCATAAACGGTAACGAATTTCGAAAAAGTGATAGAGATAGAAAAGATGCGCAATAGTAACAGCTTTCCAACGGTATATCATTTGCATCAATCGGGCTTGTGGTTCAAAAGTTATAATGGAAAAACCGTTCGCTGAGAAGAAAGTTAAGGGTCTCAATCACCGGAAGTTCAGAAAAAATGATCTGAATAGTTATTCAGAAGCTGGTTGTTGAATAGCTGGAATATATATATATATATATATATATATATATATATATATGCAAAATAGTGGCATGCCCAGGGTGGTAGCTACGCACGCTCATCTCACCATCGGATAAGCCATATAGGGCATTTTCTCACGCGTCTCAGATTTAACGCCGTCTGCACTCAGCGGCCACCACCGCGAAACAAACCAACCGGAATCAGAGAGATAGAAAAGGAAAAAAAACACCCACACACCCCGCTTTCTTCCCAGTCCCCCCACCCTTTCTTCCCTCACCCCATGCACCGCGCCCCCAACCTGCCCTGTCGGCCGCCGCCGAACCTAGTTTATCCACCGCTGCAGCCCCCTCCCACCCACCTATTTCCAGCTCCCCGCGCGGCGTCGCCCCGGCCACCATACCCTCTGCGTCGCGTTCTTCCCGCTCCTCTTGGCCACCGTGGACAACGGCTCCTTCCTACAGCGCGGAGGCGCCACCCTGGCCGGTTGCCGCCCAGGACCAGCCGGAGAAGATAATGGAGGGAGGGGCCGCCACCGGACTCGGGGAAGGAGGCAATGGAAAACCGCGCCGGGGACCTGTTCCCTCGTCGCTGCTGTTTTTTTTGGATGCGGCGCCCTTCACCCAGTGCCGCTCCTATCCCTGCCTTTTGAACTTTTTTCTATGAAGCCATGGCCGATCAGATCTCCTTCTCTGGATCTAGCGTTACTGGATATGAACATTTTTTCATTCGTTTTTACTTTGTTCGATCTGTGTAGCTTCAGGTCGGAGAATCATACTAATGCTTTTTAGGTACGTGATTCTCCAGATCTGGTAGATGCATGTCTTTTTTTGTTCATATGCGTGCTCTGGTTGCATCTTTTTCATGTACATGCTCCAGATCTGAAATAAATTGCATTCCTATGTTTTTGTTGTAATGACAGATACGAAAATTGCTTTGCCAATGCAAAATTTTGGGAGAAGACAAGATACAACATGAATGTAATTCCTTGTAGATATATTTATATTCACATCGTAATCTTTGATGCATGAATAATGGATGGGTGGAATCGGATCTAAACTTCTCTGCACGAGACTCGAAATTTCTGTGATATTTTCCTTTTCTGTGATGTTGATGCATATATGCTGGTGGAAAGCATGTATGCTTTTGCATAAAATTCGGAATTTTCTTGTTACTAAATGAATCCGAAAGTTCTTGTAATTACATGAATTCGAAAATGACGTTTTCTTTTTATCACGTGAATCTGAAATTCTCTGTTAGTACATTAATCCGGATTTTTTGTTAGTACATTAATCGGAAAAAAAGTTATTATTGAATCCGAAAAATGTAAATTTTTTTTTTCATACCTGTTGACTGAAACTTCATTAACCAGAGAGCACACAAACCTTATCGCCGGCTACAAGTTCTTTTTCGTAGCCAGCCGGGCACCGGTGTTTATTTTTTATGTTTTCGTTAACGGCAACGGTGGTGGAGCCGGACAGGGCGCTTCTTTTGTGGACAGACGGACGTGAGGGGTATGCAAACGGCAGCACGAATCACTGAACAATATCTAATGGCTTCAAGCCATGCGTAGCTACCACCCATGCTACTATCAAAGCCATGCCCTGCTCCAGATTCCCCTATTATGTTTTGTGTTTTTTCTATTCTGACGGTCCAAAACATGCTGATATTCAGTTGTGTGTGGAGAATCTCAATCAAAATATAAAGTTCATTTTTGCTTAGTTTGACGGTAATTTGGTTAGCCGCGAGTTTCATTCGCAAAACTTTTGTGTAGTTCGTTACTATTGTGACAACGTGAAGTTAACTTATGTGACGTGAAATCCATTTATGAAAAAAAAACCCGAAGTTCACTTACGTGAAGTTCCGAAGTTCACGCTGGACGGGCGAAGTTCTGGACAAAAATTGTCAGCCAAAAAATTCATTTGTAAAAAAATTCTGAAGTTCACTTGAAAAAACCCGAAGTTCACTTACGTGAAGTTTCGAAGTTCAGGAAAAAAATTGTCAGCCAAAAAATTCATTTGTAAATTTTTGTGAAGTTCACTTGAAAAAAGCCGAAGTTCACTTACGTGAAGTTCCGAAGTTCACACTGGACGGGCGAAGTTCAGGAAAAAAATTGTCAGCCAAAAAATTCATTTGTAAAAAAATTCTGAAATTCACTTGAAAAAACCCGAAGTTCACTTAGGTGAAGTTCCGAAGTTCAGGAAAAAAATTGTCAGCCAAAAAATTCATTTGTAAATTTTTTGTGAAGTTCACTTAAAAAAAGCCGAAGTTCACTTACGTGAAGTTCCGAAGTTCACACTGGACGGGCGAAGTTCAGGAAAAAAAATTGTCAGCCAAAAAATTCATTTGTAAAAATTTTCTGAAATTCACTTGAAAAAGCTGAAGTTCACTTACGTGAAGTTCCGAAGTTCACATCGGACGAGCGAAGTTCAGGAAAAAATATGGTCAGCCGAGAAATTCATTTTGTGAAATTTTTGTGAAGTTCACTTAAAAAACCCGAAGTTAACATAAGTGTTTTGCCGAAGTTCACAAGGGGTTATAAAATAGTTATCCTACAAGTGGTTGTAGAATAGCTGGTATATATATATGCAACAAAAACAATTTAATATTGCATCTAAACAAAAAATCTTTCAAAAAAAAACATAGGCTGTCCCAATCCCAGCCCATCCCAAATTTGGGCTAGAACCTGGTCAAAGGTGGCCACCGTGGTCATCGCTGGCCCACCTGCCAGCGCCCACCCGCCCCACCGCCACGTGTGACCGCCCACTGGCCACGCGTGGTCAATGCTGGCCCACCTGGCAGCGACCCAGTTCTGACCCCGCCGCCCTGCCTCGTGTTCCCGCCCCGCCTCGTCTTCACCTCCCCGCCTCGTGTTCCCACCCGGCCGCCTCGCCTTCACCCCCCGTGGTCAATGCGGAGCACCAACAGCCCCTGCCCACCCGGAGTCAATGCTCCTGGCCCACTTGCCAGCGACTCGGGCGCTGGCCCACCCGACGGTCCTGGTCTTTAAAAAGGGACGCGCCCGTGCAGATATGGACACTCCACTCCGCTCCGCTCCCACGGTTCCCCTCCGCCCGTCCAGTGCCCTCGCCGCCATGTCGCGCTGGTTCGGGAAGTCCTCGAAGAAAGAGGCCGGCGAGTCCTCCAGCCGTTGCCGCGCTTCTCCACCGCCTCCACCGCCGGCGGCCTTGGGCGTCGTTCCGCAGGGCGTGCTGAGGACCGCGCCACCGGTGCGTGTCGCCCACGCACCCGACGCGCCGTGGCATTGGGACAACGCCGCCACGCTGGAGTGGAGCGACGTCCACCTCCCCGAGGGCTGGCACCTGAACCCACAGAGGATTCCGGTGCCGGCGGTCCCGCTCCCTGGGAGGCAACTGGATAGGGAGATCACGCGCCGGCGCCGCCTCCTCCCAGCGGAGCTCCGCGACGACCCCGTCTACGCGGCGGGCTCCCCACACTGGGAGCAGTGGCTCAAGGACGAGCACGAGGACCGCCGCCACTCCTACTTCGCCCCGACGCCCCGTGCCGTCTAATCCGCCTACCCAGCGTTGCCCGACGCGCTGTGGTTCGAGGAGGAGGTCCCCGAAGACGACGATGACCCGGACATGCAGGCTGCCTATGAGGCCTCCAACCGCACCCTCGTCGAGGACGAGATCAAGCGGTGGGAGGCCGTGCTGGCCCAGGTCCAGGCTGATGCGGACGCACCGCCGCCACCGCAGTACTACGACCCTGACGAGGTCGAGCCGTGGCACTACGCCATGGAACGCGAGTAGGAGCAGGACCTTCCGCCGCCGCCTCCTCTGCCTCTCGGCCTCGTTGGCCAGTCCTGGGTCTTTACCGGCGGGAGCTGGTCGGCGGATCAGGAGCAGCAGCAGGAGGCGCCACCGCAGCAGCAGGCGCCACCGCAGCATCTCTGGACCCCGCCGCCGTGGATCGTCCTCGACGACTAGGCGGCACCGGCGACGACGACCCCCCTCCCCCCTCCAATGTAATGGCCTTATTAATGGCCTCCCCCCCCCCAATGTAATCGGCCGTTTGTGGCCTCCCCTAATTATAATGAAATCGGCCCTTAGGCCCTAAAAAATATGTTCTTGTTTGCCAACTCCGGCGCCGGCCCGTGGTTAGGGTCTGCCGCCGCCGCATGCTAGATCTGAGAGAGGGAGAGAGTAGTTGGTCGGGGGGATGAGCTCACCGTGGGTTGGGGGGGCGAGCTTTGCTTGCTCGGGGACGACGATCTTGCTCGGGGACGAAATCCGGCAGCCTGGCGGCGCAGGGGGCGCGTCGTCTGGAGCCCGGAGGCGGAGCGTCGATTTGCTAGACTTGGGCAAATTTTCGGCCTGAGCCACTAGAAGTAGCGCCAAAAAGGCCTCTAGTACCGGGCCGTGGCTCCATCCGGTACTAGAGACCCTCTAGTACTGGGCCGTGTTACCACCCGGTACTAGAGGTCCCTCAGGGCCACGAAAATTTGCACGCCAAGCCCAGTGGACCTGTAGTACCGGGTGGTCGCACGGCCCGGTACTAGAGGTTAATTTTTTTTAATTTTCTGGTTTCTTACTTTTTTTATATCTTTTGATTTACTTGTCTAAATTAAGTAAAAATTGCTTTCATTTTCCTGTTTTCTATTTTGGTTTAAAATGAAGTATCACATGCGCTTGGTTTTAAATTAAGTACTACATACGCTTAATTTAAAATCAATTCAAAAATTTATAAATCAAGTACTACATGCGCAGTGGATCATTTCACATCACAAAGTTTGATGCTACATCAAAAATTTATAAATTAAGTACTACATTCCGCCACCGCCATACGCTTGATTCATTGACATGTCTGTCTTGTCCTCCATACTATAAATTATATAAAAGTTTAATAAATTATTACACATCATGAACAACATCCCTATTTAGTCTTCGCTTTTTCTTTTTGTGAGACCCTTTCTTCTGATCGCTCCGTAACCATGGACAAGGGTCTGCATATAACTTGATACTTGGGTCAGTGGTCACTTTGAAGGGCGGAATTTCATGAAACTTGTCGTAATCTTCTGACATGTCTGTCTTGTCCTCCACTCCCACGATGGTTCTTTTCCCTGAAAGAACAATGTGGCGCTTTGGCTCATCGGCTGATGTATTCACTTTCTTATCTTTTCTTTTTTTGGCTTGGTAGACATGTCCTTCACATAGAAAACCTGAGCCACATCCTTGGCTAGAACAAATGGTTCGTTGTCGTACGCAACATTCGTGAGATCCACTGTAGTCATTCCATACAATGGGTCTTTCTTTATCCCGCCGCCTCTCAGGTTGAACCATTTGCACCAGAATAAAGGGACCTTCAAAGAAGGTCCATAGTCAAGTTCCCATATCTGCTCTATGCAACCATAATATGTGACCGTTGCCTCATTCGTGCTCTTATCATCAAAGCGGACACCACTATTTTGGTTGGTGCTCTTTTTATCTTGGGCGTTCGTGTAAAATGTATTCCCGTTTATCTCATACCCTTGGAAAGTCCAAATAGTCGAAGATGGCCCCTTAGACAACAAGAACAGCTCATCTGAGACTGTGTTGTTGTTGTTCTGATGCGTTTCCAACCAACCGCCAAAATTCTCCATGTGTTCCTTTGCAATGGCGGAGTCATCCATCCCCGGGTTGTTAGAGCGTACAATATCCTTGTGCATCTGGATATACGGAGCCACCAAAGTGGAATTATGCAGAACTGTGTAGTGTGCTTTTGTGAAAGAATACCCGTCCCTGCATATGTATGATTTCTTTTCTAGAGTGCCTTCTCCACTTAGTCTCCCCTCATGTCGCGATTCAGGAAGACCAATCGACTTAATACTGGGAATAAAGTCAACACAAAACTCAATGACCTCCTCTGTTCCATACCCTTTGGAGATGCTTCCTTCTGGCCTAGCACGGTTATGAACATACTTCTTCAACACTCCCTTGAACTTCTCAAAGGGGAACATATTGTGTAGAAATACAGGACCCATAATGTGAATCTCGTCGACCAGGTGTACTAGGAGATGTGTCATAATAGTGAAGAAGGATGGTGGGAACACCAACTCAAAACTAACGAGACATTGAGCCACATCCTTCTGTAGCCTTAATAGAGTGGTTGGGCTGATAGACTTCTGTGAAATTGCATTGCGGAACGCACATAGCTGAACAATGGATACTCGAACATTTTCCGGTAGAAGCCCCCGCAATGCAACCAGAAGCAGTTGAGTCATCAGCACGTGGCAGTCATGAGACTTTAGGTTCTGGAAATTTTTCTCTGCCATATTTATTATTCCCTTTATATTCGACGAGAAGCCAGACGGGACATTCATACTGCTCAGGACTTCAAAAAATATCTCCTTCTCTTCTTTGGTAAGAACGTAGCTAGCAGGACGTAGACGTCCTTTATCCGTCCTCATTGGATGCAGGTTCTTTGGGTCTTTCAAAACTTGTTGGTCCTCTCGTGCTTCCGGAGTATCTTTTGCCTTCCCATACACGCCCAAGAAGCCTAGCAGGTTCACGAAAACATTCTTCGTCACGTGCATCACGTCGATTGCAGAGCGGACCTTTAGGATTTTCCAATAGGGTAGTTCCCAAAATATAGACTTCTTCTTTCACAGGGGAACGTGGTTGTTAGCGTCCTTCGGAACAGACTGTCCGCCAGGACCCTTTCCAAAGATTACATCTAAATCCTTGACCGCATCATATATATCTTCACCACTTTGGAGGGGTGGCTTCGGCCGGCGATCTTCCTCACCTTTGAAATGCTGCTTGCTTTTCTTTCTTTCAGGAAAAAAGTTCACTCGTACTTCGTGTGAACAATTAACTAAAAAATCGAGTCATATAAACGGGGTCAACAAAATAATGTCCAAAAAAACAAATTCATTTGAAGGTTCACTCATCTTCAATTAAAGGTTTACTACAAAAATCATTTGAAAGTTTCAGTCATACTTCATTTTGAAGGTTCACTATAATAATGGGGGAATTTACAGATTCGAAAAATATTGCCCGAGGAAAAATTAATTACGAAGGTTCACTCCTACTACATACGAAGGTTCGCTCATCCGTCATTTCAAGGTTCACTGGTACTTCATATGAAAATTCATTCAAAAACACACATGAAGGTTCGCTCCTGTTACATCCGAAAGTTTGCTCCTACTTCATTCCAATGATCACTCGTATGTCAAGTGAAAGTTCACTCAAAAACGATAGTCTGCTTATACAAAAAAATCTGAGAAACAAAATTACACTTATCACCACAAAAAAGGTCAAAATTCACAGCACTTACATATAGTTCACGTATTACACACAAAACTCATAGGATCAAGAATGGAAAGCAAAAACGAATTGCTAGAATTACACATCTGGTTGACTTCACGAATCTGCGCAGCTTGAGCACTCTCCTTCGTCTTCTTCAAAGCGAGCTTCCGATTGTGGGGGGAACTGACGAGGCCCATACCCGCGAGTGGAAGGAACCCAGGTACGGGAATACTCCCGCAAGATCTCCCAATCCGGACGGCGGCGACTAGGGGCGCCAATCGTGCCTCCAATAGACGAAAACAATCCTGAAACAACTTCAGATACTGCTGCCCCCTCAACACTACCGCCACTGGCTCTGGAACCTTGAGACGGCGGAAACCAGCAGCAGAAACCCCGCCACAACGCCGATTTCCCGTCGAGCCAACTAAATCCATGCGCAACAACGCTGAATCTTGAAGCCTTAGAATCAGCAACGACTCCCTCTCAAATCTGGGAGGGCGGAAACGAGCTCACAACTTTCTCCATGAATGTCTAGATCTAGAAATTGGAGTATGGATAAGAAGGATGAGGGTGGAGACGAACCCAGCTGTGTAATGGGGAATTTATAGCAGTGCGGGCCGCGCGAGAGGGCCCACGCATCCCAGAAACCCCACCCCCCAACAGCCCTGCCAACTTCAAACACAATTCTCGTCAGAAGGTTCACATGCCAGAGATTCGAAGGTTCACTTGCATAGCCGAGACGGTTCAGAAAGTTTCAGTTTAGCTTAAACTGAAACCGGTTTCATTTTAGCTGAGTTATATATATATATATATATATCGATATATATCGACGTGGATTTTCTACTATGGGTGGTAGCTATGCATGGGGTTGAAGCCATTAGATATTGTTCAGTGATTCATGCTGCCGTTTGCATACCCCTCACATCCGTCTGTCCACAAAAGAAGCGCCCTGTCCGGCTCCACCACCGTTGCCTTTAACGAAAACATAAAAAATAAACACCGGTGCCCGGCTGGCTACGAAAAAGAACTTGTAGCCGGCGATAAGGTTTGTGTGCTCTCTGGTTAATGAAGTTTCAGTCAACAGGTTTGAATTTTTTTTTTACATTTTTCGGATTCAATAATAACTTTTTTTCCGATTAATGTACTAACAAAAAATCCGGATTAATGTACTAACAGAGAATTTCAGATTCACGTGTTAAAAAGAAAACGTCATTTTCGAATTCATGTAATTACAAGAACTTTCGGATTCATTTAGTAACAAGAAAATTCCGAATTTTATGCAAAAGCATACATGCTTTCCACCAGCATATATGCATCAACATCACAGAAAAGGAAAATATCACAGAAATTTCGAGTCTCGTGCAGAGAAGTTTAGATCCGATTCCACCCATCCATTATTCATGCATCAAAGATTACGATGTGAATATAAATATATCTACAAGGAATTACATTCATGTTGGATCTTGTCTTCTCCCAAAATTTTGCATTGGCAAAGCAATTTTCGTATCTGTCATTACAACAAAAACATAGGAATGCAATTTATTTCAGATCTGGAGCATGTACATGAAAAAGATGCAACCAGAGCACGCATATGAACAAAAAAAAGACATGCATCTACCAGATCTGGAGAATCACGTACCTAAAAAGCATTAGTATGATTCTCCGACCTGAAGCTACACAGATCGAACAAAGTAAAACCGAATGAAAAAATGTTCATATCCAGTAACGCTAGATCCAGAGAAGGAGATCTGATCGGCCATGGCTTCATAGAAAAAAGTTCAAAAGGCAGGGATAGGAGCGGCACTGGGTGAAGGGCGCCGCATCCAAAAAAACAGCAGCGACGAGGGAACAGGTCCCCGGCGCGGTTTTCCATTGCCTCCTTCCCCGAGTCCGGTGGCGGCCCCTCCCTCCATTATCTTCTCCGGCTGGTCCTGGGCGGCAACCGGCCAGGGTGGCGCCTCCGCGCTGTAGGAAGGAGCCGTTGTCCACGGTGGCCAAGAGGAGCGGGATGAACGCGACGCAAAGGGTATGGTGGCCGGGGCGGCGCCGCGCGGGGAGCTGGAAATAGGTGGGTGGGAGGGGGCTGCAGCGGTGGATAAACTAGGTTCGGCGGCGGCCGGCGGGGCAGGTTGGGGCGCGGTGCATGGGGTGAGGGAAGAAAGGGTGGGGGGACTGGGAAGAAAGCGGGGTGTGTGGGTGTTTTTTTTTTCCTTTTCTATCTCTCTGATTCCGGTTGGTTTGTTTCGCGGTGGTGGCCGCTGAGTGCAGACGGCGTTAAATCTGAGACGCGTGAGAAAATGCCCTATATGGCTTATCCAAAAAACAAGCCAGAGAAAACCCCACCCCGACCTCGTTCGCCATCCCGAACCGCACCTACCCACCTCCTTTCTCATCGCGACCCCCACCCACGTCCCGTTGACCAGCTCTCTTCTCCAACTTCGGCCGGACGTCCCCTGCGCGCACCGCCAGCCAGCAATTCCATCCGCCGGCCATCACCTCCACCCGCGCGGGCACCTGGCCCCAGTGCCTTCCTCCTCCGCGTCCCTTCTCCTCTCACGCCGCCACCACTCCTCCTCCCCGGCGCCTCCCTCCTCCTTGGCGCGCGTCCCTCCTCCACCCCACGCCGCCGCCGGCCCCCAGATCCTGCCCTCCTCCCTGGCGCGCCGCCGCCGCGCCTCATGGCCGCCCCTGCCTCGACCTCCTCCCTAGCCGCCCCAGCGCTCCTCCACCGCGCTGCCTCCGGCCCCAGATCCTAGCCACCTGCACCGCGCGCCGCCGCCGGCCTACCTGCACCGTGCGCTACCGGAGGCCTACCTCCACCGCGCGCCGTCGGGCCCCCAAACCTCCGGCTCGTCGCCGCACTCCTCCCCGGCACGATTCCTCTTCCTCCCCGGCGAGTGCCTCCCCAACTCCGGCCGGCGTGGCCACCTGGCCTCCTCCGCCGCGGGCGGCTGCTCCGAACTCCACCACGCCTGCCGCCGCCACCGGCCTCCAGCCGCACGCAGGACCTCCGGCCTCAATGGCTTGTGAGAACTCCATCTCTTCTGAGAGAGCGCCGCCGTGGCTCGGCAACGGGGACGACCAGACCATGCCGCCCTTGTCCGTTAGCTGCTTCGGACATGGCCCATCCCACCACCACGGCCATGGGAGTTCACCCGAGCCGCCGTGGGAGTCCACCGTGCTGCGACCCCGGTATCACTGGCCGGTGGCGCACCGCCTCGAGCTAGTGTACAACGTCGCCGTCTCACCGTGGCCGGATCAGGTCGTTATGCGCCGCTCTTGTCCAACGGGAGTCGGAGTTCACTGCACTCCAGTGGGAGGTTCACCTCGCGCAGCCATTGCAGTTCATTTTCACGTTCATTGCCGGAGATGGAAGCCGTGCCCTGCTCCAGATTCCCCTATTATGTTTTGTGTTTTTTTCTATTCTGACGGTCCAAAACATGCTGATATTCAGTTATGTGTGGAGAATCTCAATCAAAATATACAGTTCATTTTTGCTTAGTTTGACGGTAATTTGGTTAGCCGCGAGTTTCATTCGCAAAACTTTTGTGTAGTTCGTTACTATTGTGACAACGTGAAGTTAACTTATGTGGCGTGCAATCCATTTATGAAAAAAAAAACCCGAAGTTCACTTACGTGAAGTTCCGAAGTTCACGCTGGACGGGCGAAGTTCTGGACAAAAATTGTCAGCCAAAAATTCATTTGTAAAAAAATTCTGAAGTTCACTTGAAAAAACCCGAAGTTCACTTACGTGAAGTTCCGAAGTTCAGGAAAAAAAATTGTCAGCCAAAAAATTCATTTGTAAATTTTTGTGAAGTTCACTTGAAAAAAGCCGAAGTTCACTTACGTGAAGTTCCGAAGTTCACACTGGACGGGCGAAGTTCAGGAAAAAAAATTGTCAGCCAAAAAATTCATTTGTAAAAAAATTCTGAAGTTCACTTGAAAAAACCCGAAGTTCACTTACGTGAAGTTCCGAAGTTCAGGAAAAAAATTGTCAGCCAAAAAATTCATTTGTAAATTTTTTGTGAAGTTCACTTGAAAAAAGCCGAAGTTCACTTACGTGAAGTTCCGAAGTTCACACTGGACGGGCGAAGTTCAGGAAAAAAATTGTCAGCCAAAAAATTCATTTGTAAAAATTTTCTGAAATTCACTTGAAAAACCCGAAGTTCACTTACGTGAAGTTCCGAAGTTCACATCGGACGAGCGAAGTTCAGGAAAAAATATGGTCAGCCGAGAAATTCATTTTGTGAAATTTTTGTGAAGTTCACTTAAAAAAACCCGAAGTTAACATAAGTGTTTTGCCGAAGTTCACAAGGGGTTGTAGAATAGTTATTCTACAAGTAGTTGTAGAATAGCTGGTATATATATATATATATATATATATCGGAAATAGTGGGCTAACATGGGGTATAGCTATGCATATGCATCCATCCATTGGATCATGCATCGAGAGTACAAAGAAGCAACGTGAGAGCACGGGGACTTAACGGAATGGCGTCATACCCAGAGCACACCGATATTTTTTTAGCAGCCTGGCTACCTCATACCCCCGCACGCTTCTCTCTCGTTCATTCCCCACCCCATACCGGATCCCACCACCACCACCACGATGCCCACCTTGCAGCGGGGAACCGTCGGCGGCCCTCCACCGCGCGTGGCAGGAACTCGAGGCAGGAGGCGCCGCGGCTTCCTTCCAAGGCGAACACGGAGAGGGAGGACGCGTTGCCTCGAGCTCGCAGGCTCGCCCATGCCTCACCCTAGCTAGGCTGCACGCGCCTGCTCCGGTCGTTGGGGTGTCGTCGACTGCATAGTTCAAGTACTGGCCACCGCGCGCGCAAGGGTCTTCAAGGGACATCGGCGGCTGGCACGTGCGGGCAGGGGATTCGACCGGACCTGCACACAGCAAGGAGAGGCAGATTTGGGGTCGCCTGTTGAAGCTGTGCCTCACGCCGGCCGTTTTTTTATCTGAGTTGATTCACGTTTTCTTTTTCCTTCCGATATGGATTTTGCTTTGCTTCCGATCTGCGGCCCGTGATGTTCGATTTTTGCCCCGCGCTCGGCTCCACGGTGGAGATGTCGCGGCTGCGCGACGCCGGCCGGGATGGCGCCAGCAGTGGGAAGGGTTGCGGATTGCCGGAGCTGGAGCTTCTCGGCGCATCACCTCTGCTGCGCACGGCGTCGGCCATGGCGGCAACGAATGAGCCCACCGCGGAGGTCCGGTCGTGCCGCAGCGACGGCACCTCCCCTTGCTTTTGGTGCCGGCGTCAGGCGACGGACGCGTTGCAGGGTCAACCAGAGGCAGCCGGAGGAGCCATGCGGCGAGCTGCCGCAGCGGCGCCGGTCGCGGGACTCTCTGATCGGCGCCGGTCGCGGGACTCTCTGATCTTGATGTGGTAGACAGAATGGTGATTTATTTTTTCCTGGCTTTCTTTTCTTCTGAATAGTCATTGATTTTCTCTCCCATCTATGGCCTTGTCTCCATTTTTCTCCGGTGATGTTTTTCTCTTCTTTCTCACGCATCGGAGGGAGGCTTTTCCCAGCCAAGGTTGAGCTACAGCAGTACGGTGCTGTTCGTAACCTCCACTGCGGAGGCACGCTCTGCGGTCTTGGGATGCATCGCTCGCTGTGTTGCTCCGTCTACTTTTGGAGTTGGCTGCCCTCTATGCTTCGGTGGGCACATATGCAAAATATGAATGGATTTTTGAGCTGTATTGGTTTACCTAAGTACATTGAAAATATGAATATACACTCATCCTTTCCATTGAGCAAAACGTAACCTTTTCTTTCCATTGAGCAAAACGTGTACCAGAACCATACAGCCGGGGATAATGACTTAATTAATTAGGCCATGCATATTATCACACCTAGTGTGAGAAACTATCCCCGCTCACGACCTGCTCTGGGCTGGCTCTTCCAGCCGTGCGGCGGCCACCTCCAGCGCGCAAACAACAAAAGTCATCCATTCGTTTCTTTCTTACAAAGTGAAACATCCGTCAACGACATGGAGATATACGGTTGCGGACGGATGCAAAGCTGCCGTAAAATGCCTAGCGGACGGAAGCAAAAGCGGCAAACGTCACCGACGGAAGCACATAAATCCACCCCTGGCAACAATTGTGTCTCCAAAGAACACCGTGTTCGCGTTTGAAAAATATGTACAGAGCAAAAAGAAAACGACGAGCCAGTTTCTCCACCGTATGTCTTTTTTCCACCTTAGCCTGCTCCGCGTGCAGGATGCTCAACATAATTTGAATTTGGATGGACACGGACGGAAGCCAGAAAACTAACGTCCCTAGGTGACGGGGAAACGCAAAATCTTCTTCGTCGATTCTTACAGCGGCCATGTGAGGATGATATCTAACGGCAACCTACACATGCGCTGCTATCACCTTAGTTAGGAAATCCGCGTCCATATATATATATATATATATATATATATATATATATATATATATACCCCTGCTATTCTAGACTCCCTTCTAGAATAACTATTCTGGACAACTTTATGAACCTTCGAGTTAATAATAGGTGAACTTCCGGATGGAACACTTAGATTCGGTGAGTTTTTCTATCGTGGTTTTCAAACCGTTTGTCGGATTGAAGCAAATGATACGGCGTTGGAAAGGTATGGAAAATGCGCACCTTTTTCACTTCTACAAGATTTTGAAATTAGTTACGGTTTTAAAATAATTTTAAATATACGAAACACTGTTTTTCACGTGCTTTCCTCGTTTTCGTACTGTTTTGGACGCCATTTTCAAACCGTTTGTCGGATTGAAGCAAATGATACGCCGTTGGAAAGATATGAAAAATTCGCACCTTTTTCACTTCTACAAGATTTTGAAATTAGTTACGGTTGTAAAGTAATTTTAAATATACGAAACACTGATTTTCGCGTATTTTCTTCGTTTTCGTACTGTTTTGGACGCCATTTTCAAACCGTTTGTCGGATTGAAGCAAATGATACGCCGTTGGAAAGGTATGGAAAAACCGCATCTTGACTATCTCAGGTCAATTTTCGTAATTCATCACGGAATAAGAGCAGTTTGAAAAATTAACAATTCTGTTTCTGAATGTTTAAGTCCAGCGGACAGTATTTTTAAAATTACTTTCAAACCTCTTATCGAAACGTAATAAATGATATTGCGTTGAAAAGATATTGACTATACGCAACTTTTTCGTATAGAAATTGTTTGCAAATTCTTTATGGTTTTTGATTAATTTTAAAAATATGAAAAACAGTGAAACGAGATAACATGGGAACGATTCAAAATTGACTCGATTTGTGGTGCTCGGACTGGGCGAGTCAGCATGGGAGAGTGAAATTACACTCATATACTCGACAATTGAATGCGACGGCGGTTGATTTGGACAAACGGTAATCATAATGATAATTTTAACGCGTTAGAATCTCGTCTTCGAAAAACAGAGTATATGAACTCCCTAGAATATGTGTAGTGAACCTCTGTTTTATGCCTAAATGAACTTCCAGTAACACTGCTCGTAATTTTTTATATATTTTTCTAAAAAGTGAATGCCTGCCGTGTGAACTTCCAATTAAATACGAGGTGAACTTCTCATATCGCCGTATAATATGGAATGAAATTTTGCAATGTTAACTTCCGATTTAATATGAGGTGAATTTTCGTGATTTGATACAGTGAAACTCTATTTTTGTTATTTTTTTCTAAAAAGCAAACTCCATGGTGAGAACTCCCGTTAAATACGATGTGAACTTCACATATCGTCGTATAATATGAAATGAATTTTTTGCAGTGCTAACTTCCGTTTTAATATGAGTTGAACTTCCGCGATTTGGTACTATGAACCTCTGTTTTTTGTTATTTTTTTTAAAGCGAACTCCGCGATATGAACTCCCGTTAAATACGATGAACTTCACATATCGTCACATATATATGAAATAAACGTTTGTAGTGTTAACTTCCGTTTTAATATGAGGTAAACTTTCGTAATTGAGACAGTGAACCTCTTTTTTAGAAAAACATGATCCTTTTTTTACTCAAGAATAAATTTTATTTTTATTGTTAGGAAAAAAGTGAACCTCTTTTTTAGAAAACATCCTTTATATTTCTTTGGACCTCCAAACAACGATCTGAACCTCCTTACCAGCAGCAAAAGCAGCAGCCACTAAAAGTAGCCTAATTCATTTACAGATCCAAAGAAATATAAAGATTATATTAACAGGGGTAGACTAGAGGTGGCCTAATTCATTTCTTTAGCCCAAAAGAAACAAGCATCGTATACTGTGCCATGTGAGAATACGGTGGTCACTTCTCAGCCACAAGCTTCTTACGTTTTCTTATCCACTCATCGTCACATATATCCACTCACGTTTCTCCTCCATCGTGAGAAGATGTGATGTAGTGGCCCGCAACGAGGACTTGCTCTATTCATTCGGCAGTCTACCAGGGAGTATTTTCGTGGTCCACTCGATAACCGGCGGCAGCGGCGGAGGTTCGGCGCACTGCCATTTGAAGGTTCACAGCCACCAGCACGTGCTCCCCCGCCCTGTTTCTTGGTGAGTACAGCTCGCCGTTGACCATGTGCGAGTTCAGCCGGGCGCCTGCGGGAATCCGCAACTCGCTGTGATGGGGAACGAGCAGGCATGCGCGCTCTGATTCCAGCAGAATCACGCGGGGGCTTCACCCAGATTGAACAAGGGATGCATGCGAGGTCGGGGGTGGGCGCAGCAGCAGTGACGAGTCGTCGGCGACGCGCGCGGGCAACACGCCCGAGGAGGGCGCGGCAGGAGGACCATCGGCGGCGCACACATGGCTGTGAAGCACAGGGGCAGGGCAGCACACTAGAGTGGGGGCGGCACAAGCACCGGAGAAGTCGGGCGCGGCTCGCCGGCGGGGACGGGGGCGGCGCGCCGGCGTTGACGAGGGCGGGTGGTGCGGCAGTGCGAGACTGCGGGGTAGGTAGTTGGAAGAAACTGGGTGAGCGCCGGTTAAGAAGGTCTTTCGGACGGGTCGGCTCGGGATAAGAAACCCCGTTGGTTTCCAAAAGTTGTCTAGAATAACTATTCTAGAAACACTATAGGGGTTGTCTAGAATAGTCCTGTCCTATATATATATATATATATATATATATATATATATATATATATAGGGTGGGACTATTTAGAAACCCCCTCAAGAGATGCTCTAAATAACTATTCAGAGCACCTTTTCAATACGAGCTGCCCTGCCCATCGCGTGCAACTGCAAACACAAAAGTAGGTCATGTACGTACGTACGTACAGGGCATCGCACGTCCCCGAACCGGACTCAGACACGGCGCCGCGCCCCGCGCGGAAGCTGCTAATAAAAGAGGGCATCGACCTCGATCCCCACCCGATCCCGACGCCCGCCGCGACTCCGACCCACCTTCTACCTCGCCGGCGCGGGCGAGCGAGCGGCGGCGGCAGCCGACGAGGGAGCGCGCGGCGGAAGCGGCTGCCTACCGGATCCGACCCACCTTCTTCCTCGCCGGCGCGGGCGAGTGAGCGGCGGCGGCAGCCGGCGCGAGGGAGCCCGCGGCGGAGGCGGCATCCCTCCCGGATCCGACCCACCTTCTTCGTCCCCGGCGCGGGCGAGTGAGGGCGGAGCGAGCGGCGGCGGCAGCCAGCGCGAGTGAGCCCGCGGCGGAGGAGGCGTCCCTCCCGGATCGAAACCACCTCCTTCCTCATCCGTCACGGCGAGCAAAAGCAGCGGCGGGAGCCCCCGACATGGCTCCGATACGTCGACAAATTGAGGGGAGTAACACGACTGGATCTTCGTCAACAAAACGACCTGCCATGCCGCATCAACAGGTAAAAAAAATTCAAAAAAAACTCATACGCTTGAACGACTATAAATGACTGTGTTGAATTGCGCACTGGAAAAAATAGATAAAACTATGTATGCTTATTTCATGGGTTGTGGAAGTTCATATGTTTGCTCGAGGGAGTTACTACACTCTGATCAGTGACGTTGGCATTGTGTATTTCTCTGTTAAATTAACCTGAATTTTCGTGTTGTAGTGTCTTTAAAAAATATATATACTCTGTTCTGTGTTGCTGGAAGTTCACCAGCTTAAACCCCCCGTGGATGTTGACTTGGATTTGTGATAATTAACAAAAGCAAAAACAAAAAATGTGTTGCAGGGATTGGGACAGATTAAACGTTCAAGAGTGGATCACAGTGTGCTGGATGAAGAAAAACATGGCTATCAAGCTTCAGGATATCCGAAGGATCTAACAGTTTTGGAGACTACACCAGAGCTTGAAAAGTTATATGGAGAAATGCAAGCTAATATATCTAGCTGGTCTCGCCAAAATAAACCTCCAATGCTGCATGCTGATACTGTGATGCAGCTTAACGGTTATGAGAAGCAATATGGAAACACACATAGTGAATGTGTGGAAGATGCACCAATGAGTTGCAGTGAGCGCAAGGGGTTGATGACCATTGTGCCAATGAGATCAGCTTTGGAGATGATGGTTGCACAAAAACATGACAGTAATCTGGAAAAAGGAAGTTCAGCAGCACTGATGATGCAGGTCCAATAGTAACGAAGCCTAGGAGAAGCAACCAGCTAGAAGAGGATGACTTTGTGATGTGGTCAGGTCCACCAAAGCCTCCACGTTCTCCAATAATATGCAATCAGAAGGTCTCTGTTTCAGATCCAGTGTACCGCAAACCACGAAGATTTATCAAAACTAACAGTGCTGGGAAGTCCAAACAGCAGTTAAGGAAGATTTATCAAAAAATGTGGATGTCAATGGATCTAGTGCAGGAGGCGAGAGAGAGCGTATCATACAACAGAATCCTAGACCTGATGAGTCTAACCAGAAGTCCAGAACAGCAGCTAAGGAGGTTCAGAGTGTCCATATGAGTAAAGTAAACGTGGTGGCGATGGATCTAGTGCTGCAGGCCACGATGAACGTACCTTGCGGCAGAATCAGAAGTCTGGATATACAGAGTCTGAAGTTCAGATGAATAAAACGTCCACCAAAGTTCCATCAAAGAAAGCTATGGCCGACCAACAAGTTAATGGCCATGGTGGCCAGGGTGAAGGGATGCAGCAAGGCAGAAGGGCATCAACACACATGCCTCCCAGGGATCCCCTGTGCCATGTCCCAATAGTCACCCCGCCTTGCCCAATCAGAACTATAGATGCGGAGACTCCAACAGAAGTGCGAGTATACACACGTAAGTTTGTGTGCTGACAGATGCTAAAAAGAAACTGTACATTTATAACTACTAGCATCGTTACCATAGTATCTGACACACCGTATTTTTTTTTTGCAGGAACCAGATCTCCCGGAACATCTCATACCACGCATCGGTCAAGAGTTCAATACCTCTAAGGAAGTGTATGAATTCTACAACACATATGCCAGACACACAGGGTTTGGCATCAAGAAGCGCAGCACAACGGGAAAGCACGGTATCTTAGATGCGTGCGAGACGGTGCATACAAGCCATCTGTGCCTGACAGTGACCGTCAGCGAGATAAACTCAGCGCAAAAACTGGTTGCAAGGCATTGGTAAGATTTAAGGAAAGGAATGATGGAACCTGTGTCCTAAAGAGATTTCAGCATGGTCACAACCACCCCCTACTTTTAAGCCCATCGATGCTCGTGTACATGCACTCACACAAGAAGGTGGACTCAACCCTGATGGACTATGTAAAAGACCTGCAGTCCAGCAATGTCAAACATGTGAACATAATGGGCCTCCTGTCTAAAATGCATAATGGGAGATCCAACCTGCCCTTCCATGACAAGGATATACTGAACATGTAAGTGGAGGTTCACAACACACCTAGTGGGGTTTCCCGGAATATAAACTATTAAAGTGTATACTGATATTTATGTGCTATTTTTTGCAGGAAGGCAGCGTTTGCACGTGAGGAGTCCAAAGGAGCAGTCCCAAAAATGTTCCAATTCTTTGAGGAAATGGAGGCTCAAAATGAAAACTTCTTTTATGATGTGCAAGTTGATGAGGAGGATAGGATAAAGAACATCTTTTGGGCAAATGCAAGTTGCAGAGCAAATTATGCAGATTTTGGTGACTGCGTGACCTTTGATACAACATACAAAACTAACAAACACCACATGCCACTAGCAGTGTTTGTTGGGTGAACAATCACTTGCAGTCTTGTATTTTTGCTCTTGCGCTGATGGGTGATGAGGACGAAGACTCATTCAGTTGGGTATTCAGCACATTCTTGAGGTGCATGAGAGGCAAGCACCTATGGTCATACTAACAGGTTTGTGCTTTCCCACAACAAATAAAAAAAAGAAGAATGCATTGTGTTCCTATTCTAATATAAAAAAAACAAACTGTCTGCAGATCAGTGCCCAGCAATGGCGAAGGCCATACCCAGGATATTTGAGCGTTCTCTGCATAAGTGGTGCAGGTGGCACATAATGAGAAAGCATAAAAATCCTCTGAAAGAACTTTACACGTTGTTCCCTGACCTGAAAGAACAGCTAGCTGCAGTCGTAAACCATCCATTAATGCCATCAGAATTTGAAGCTGCGTGGCACGAGTTGGTTGACAAGTATGGCCTCCATGATGTCAATGTGATGATAAATTTGTGGGATGAAAGGAAATCTTGGGTATCTGCCTATTGGAAGGAAGTATTCTGTGCTCGGATGACATCAACTCAAAGAAGTGAGAGCATGAACCATGTACTGAAGAAGGGGTTTGTAAAAGAACATCAAGACCTGCATATTTTTGTGCAGCAAGTTAACAACTGCATCCAAACCAGACATATGGCAGAGACTGCAGAGACATTGGCTTCAATGGTATGTTTTTATTTTCCTTCATTTGATTCTACCCCATTAGGCAGATAACACTAGGTACAATAAAAAAACAAATGTGAGGATCTTATAAAACTACTATGTGAGTTCACATAAAACTACTCTGTTAGTTCGGAGAAGGTATCATTTTACTTATTGGGAGTTCACGTATCCTACTGTTGGAAGTTATCTTTATAATATATGGGAGTTCATGTATGACACTGTTGGAAGTTATCTTTATAATAAATGGGAGTTCTTTTATTTTATTTTGGATAATTCATTATTTAGAAAAACTGGGAGTTCACGTATCGTACTGTAGGAAGTTCGCTTCGAAGAAAATACTAACTCTTATTGAAAATGAGCAAACACAAGGAAACCAGTGACTCGTTATGGCTTTGAAGAACAACTAATTGGTGAATACACCCGCAATGTGTACTCTGTGTTTCGGGAACGCTTATGGCACAGCACGGCGTTTCGCATCAAGCAATCGCGTGAGGATCCAGGAATTACCTTGTTCATCACCACAACAAAAGCAGAGTGTTTGCTTGGTCGAGACATGAGTTTCATGTGACAGCAGATGAAGAAGAAGGCGACTTCAGATGCGAGTGCAAGCTCTGGGAGCACACGGGTACACATTCTTTGTCATTATCCTTGGTTGATGTAAAAATGTTTAAACCCAAAAACAATTTATACTGATGGAAATCAGGAAGTTCACTGCCTAAAAGTAGTTATGAGTTTACATGTTTATTATGCCTGAAAAACTAAATAATTTTACTGATGTTTGTAGGTTTGTTCTGCCAGCACGTCATAGCAGTGTTTGAGCACATAAGGCTGGACAAGATACCAAGTATTTATATACTGCAAAGATACACAAAGAACCCAGTAACGGAACCAGAGTTCTACCGCAAAGATTGTGTAAGACAAGAAGAGAGCGGGAACACACTACACTACAGGCGAACGATCCTGTACAGTGAGGCCTTAAAGTTGGTTTCCAAAGGATGCTCTTCGGACCACATGTTTGACACTGCGCTGGCTGCTTTCAAAGAGGTGAACTCGCGTCTGGACAACGCCGCCATGGATTCAAACAATGAAACAAATCACTCGTCGCATGAAGATGGTCCTGCCAGATCATCTGGATATGCACATAAAAATGTAAGCTCAGGTCTGCGCAATGCAGCAATGGATGAGGACGAAGCAACAGAAAACACTGGTGGATATCCAGATGATCAATATACAGGATACAATGGTTGTGGTGACATACCAAATGCAGAAGACGCTGCTACTGCTGCTCCTTATGCGCATATCCTGCCACCACTGAAGTCAAACACTAAAGGGAGCGGGAATGCCAGCAAGAGTGCAAAGGGTGGTGCTGAAGTGAAAACAGATAAAAGAAAGAAAACTGCACCTACACGGCCAGAACCAGAGCTTGATGAGAATGGTAATCCTAAAGGTCAGAGACTGTGCAGCGGGTGTAACACAATTGCTGGGCACAACCGCAGGACGTGTGAAAGGAGGAAGCTTGAGAAACAGCTAATTGAGGAGCACCAGAAGTTGCATGGGACTGACAGCAATACGCGTAATTTGAAGATGTCAATCAAAAACTTGCTTGCAAAGCAGTCCTTCAAGAAAAAGGATAAAAAGGATTTCATCGATACTGATGAAGATGAGGACTCTGGGAATGAGACAAAAGATGATGAAGATGAGAGCTCTGGGAATGAGACAGAAGAAGATAACCACGACACACAGCAATCAGAGCAAAACGATGGTGAGGAAGGGAACCAAGATGCTGATGACGCAGAAGAGCCTAGTCAAGACAACACGTTGCAGAATCGTTTCCACCATGCAGATCAGAAAAATGTTACAGATGCAGCTACTCCAGAGGCGGAGGGTCAGCGGAGATGCAGCCTATGCAATGAAAAAAAATGGCACAATGCAAGGACTTGCCCCAGGAAGCTGGAGATCCTCCAACAGAAACTTTTAGCACGTCAGTTGGATGGGGACAATAAAGAGGAGAGAAAAGGAACAAAGGTGTGTGGGAATTGTGGAAAAATAAGAGGGCACAATGCCAGGACATGCAAGAGGTTACAGATGGAGGAAGAGCTCAGACGGGCCTTGGAGTCAAAAGAAAAAGCTGATTCCACCAAAACAAAACAGCAGTGCGACAAGAGGGGACACAAAGATGGGACACAATCAATAGCGCAGCCAAGAAGGAGTAAGAGGCTGCAAACAGCATAGTGAAAAAAGATAGAAAACAAAAAAATATAGTGCCAAATTTACATTTGTAAGTGGAATTTTATCATGATAGATTGTATGCATTCTAGCACAAAAAAAAATGGAATAAACATATATACATAGACTTACTGTCTTTTTCGCATTAATAAACAGAAAAAAAGGTTTGTTTCTGATATTTGATTCAAATAAATCATCACAAAAAAAAGGTGGAACAAAAGATTCATGTGGAATTCTCTGAGGGAAGGTCACATATTAATATACGGAAGTTTACATTGTAATACACGGAAGTTCACTGTCGTGACTATTAAAAGAAAAATTATTAGATAATTATAAGTTTCTAAAAAGGTCCAAACAAAGAGGCGGCCAGATGCGGCCCACCTGGCACGTCTACAAAAGAGAAAAATTCAGCTAGAAAAAAAGAGAGAATGTACAAAATATTTACGAGTAGTAAGGGAGTTCACATGTAGGGTGCCAGGAGTTTACATATACGCAAGTGGAAGTTAACAACAGGAAAATCAACATGGTCATAACATAAAACAGAAGATATATAACATAGATGTTCGCAAACTAGATTGCATGAAGTTCACCTACAACTAAAAAAGGATCATATCTAATAAGTCTTGGAGTACGGTTACATCAAACTTGTCAAAAGATCAGTACATGGTTACGTTTTACACACATTGCACCCCAAAAATTGGGGAGTTATCTATTTCCTGGCTTGATTCTAACCACGGTCTCTCACAGCCTGGCTCAGAACCTCCTTTGTAGTCTCCGATCCTAAGCCTAGAAGAATAACCAGATCTTGTAGCTGAGAAGGCCACTCCAACACACATAATTCATTTCTAGGATGGAACAGGAGCTGATAAATGAATTCGGCCTTCCAGTCCTCAACACGAGCCTTCAGAAAAAAGCATAGATGAAAAAAGTAAGAAAACATCCGTGTTAGTGGTCGAACTAGAAAACAAAAACACAAAGGGGCTTACATCAGCTTTCTCTATCTTCTCTACGAACTTTAAACCATCAAAGATGCAGGCAAGCTTCAGGGCATAGAATCCACACTCGTTGGCACCTTGCTGTGGCGTTGTCAAATACTTGCACTCCTCTGCAGCTTTTACCCAATCAACTTCATTGTGATTGTTGTATTCTGCTTCCCCGTACACCTCTTTCATGACAGCAACAAATCTCTCAACCTGGATATAAAAAAATAGATCCACACAGAGGAAGAAAAATATGGTACACAATTAGACTGATGCAAAAACAGCCCATGGCATGACAAAACAAAAAAATATATGTTTGGAACCAAACTTACAATTTCGACACGGTGCTTGTGGTGCTCTTTCCTGGTTGTGTGTCATGTTGGTATACCTTCTCGAATCAATTATATTGAACTTCCCAGTGTACTTATTTATCACATACAACGAGTAGTGGCCGTTGATGTAGTGAAGGATCGTAACCTAAGATAGGAGGAGGTTCAGCTTACACACAAAAAAAAATAGAAGTTCATACTGCATACACAAAATATAAAAAAAATCTGAAGGGGCAAACAAAAACAAAAACAAAATAACACGCAATTAAAAAAAGAAATTACCTGCTTCGCAGTCAGAAGGTTTTCGGAATCCCTCACATATGACTTCCACATTTTAGCAGCACCTTTCACATCGAATGGTTGCCTCTGGATAGGATTGCCCTTGGAATCCTTTAAATCCCAAGGTATGTAGTCGAGCAGGTACTGCATGGAAGAGAGAAAAAATATGGTTTTTAAGGTCAGACTAAATGGGTGATGGAAGTTATATGTGAGGAGTTCAGGTTGAAGCTAATCAGAAGTTCCTATCGTCACAAAAACAGAAAACAAAACTCACTGCTCGCAGGTTAAAAAAAACAACTTACGGGGATCGTATTTGGTGATAGCAGAACACGTTCACCAGATTGGAACAAGTGATCCATCTCACCAGAATCTTTCCAGTAGGAAATAATCAAGTCCATAATGTCAGCTTCCATCATTTCACAACGACCGAAAATACTTTCCAAACGGTTGCCATCAATGCAAAGAGGATCATTAGGAGTCACAAACATCGCCAGGTTTTCCCTGCATGGACCAAAACAAAAAAAATGAACAAAAGTTGGAAACTAAAAAAGAATGCAGTCAACTATTTGTTGGACACCCAAAAAAAATGCAGCATTACTCACTTGCCGTGGGCACCTAAAAACTCCTTGCTTAATATTAAACGTTTCAACTCCCTGGCCTCAGATAGATGTGGGAACTCCTGACTGACAAGCACTGGGACTTGGATGCTCGACTCCTTGGTGACCTTTGAAGGCAACTTCTTTGAGCCCACTGGGTTTTTAATGATAGGTGGTCTAACCTTCTGCACAGCCTTTTGGGCATCTTTACCTTTGCGCTTCCAGGGTGCTGTATCGGTGAAATCATCATCGTCGTCATCTTCAACTGCAACAACAGTTGCCTTCCCTTTATCTCCGATAGATGAAGCCTTACTGGACCTTGTTTTAACAGTGGGATGGAGGCGGTCAACAGCTTTCTGCGCCTTGCTTCTAACTATCACGACAGGTTCTTCAGGAATAGTTTGAACATCAGGTGTGTACCATTGAGTCTCAAACAGAGAGAAATCATCATCGTCCATGTCAAGATGTTCTCCTAAAAAGACAAAACAAAACATGTCAGATAAAAAGGAAGTTCACTTCCCACCACACAAAGGTTTTACTGATACACATAGGGGGAAAATGGGGCATGAAAACAAAAAATAGTTTACTACCTGCCTCAACACCTATAACAGCCTTGAGGTCAATGGCAAAATCACTTTTCGTCAACCAGCTGTAAAGTAAAGTCATCTTGATGTTCAAGATGTCCTTTTGTCCATAAATTACCAGACCATTCCCGTCATAGGAATTCAAATTTTGAAGCATGAAAAAACCACAGTCATGCCTGCACATTTCACGAAAAAAAATATAGAAAGGACAAATTAATGAAAAACTATATTGTATCATGCAAAAAAAGTTATGTGCGACAACATATGAAAGACAACGAAGAGATCTAAGCATTAGGGTAAGAATACTGACGTGTTTCCCTGTCTCGGAGAATTCACATACTGCAGTTTCCAATCATCAATTGATTCTGGCTGTAAGGAATTCCCATCTGAATCTCTTGCTTCCTTCCATACTTTCTTTATGTTACGTGCCATCAAATGTATAACCTTCAAGCCATCTGGATCAATAGCTCCGCGCAGGGAATCAAGAAGCTCAAAACGTTTCTTTTCGAGGTTGACAACTACTAAGCAAAAATGGCCAACAACATTAGGGACTGGAGGGTCTGGACCATCAAGAACAGAAAACAGAATCTACAAAAAAAAAAAAAACAGAGATAAGAGAGCACGGATAATCTGTAACAAGCACAAAAAATGGAACAAAAAAGAAAGTTTTATGCTTACAAGACTCTTCTCGTCCACACGTTCATCAGATCCAGGATTGAAAAATTTCCTCACAACATTACTCGTTAAGTTTCCTTCGAATAAATGTCTCTGATTGAGTAAATAAGAAACATAACAAAGTAAAAAAACGAGATAAAAAACAACAAGAGCAGAATAAAAAACAGGAGGTTCACATAATGCAAATGCAGGGGTTCACGTACAGAGCAGACATATGAGGCTATAAGCTTGTCAGAGTGCCGGTACTTTCGACTAAACAAAAATGTTCCAAGACAAGCAGTGAACGAGCAGAGATAACCAGATGGACTAAAAGCATCGGCAATTTGCCCAATCGTGCAGGGACATTCATCATGGATGAACAGTGGATTATCCCTGGTACAAAAAGAATATATAAAAAAGGAAGACATACATATAGAGGTTCATATCAACAAAGTGTGAAGTTCACAAACGCCAAAAAAATAAAAATAAAGGAGTTAATGTAACGTACCTTTTTTTTTATCTTTCCTGAGTCTGCACACTCCATGGTAAACTTCTTTTATTCTCTGCATGATTGGCAAAGAAGATAGCGAAGGAGTTGGACATGGACTGGACACTGAAAGCACAAACAAAAAAGAGATTTAGGTACTAAAAAAAAGAGTTGAGCCTGATTACATTTAGGTACTGGTGAGTTGAGCGTGCAAGGCAATGAATAAAAAAAATGCAGGGAGATAAAAAAAGAGTTAAGCTTGTGATAATATAAACTTGCCTATCTCTTGTGAAGGTTCTTCCTCGGAATTAACAGTAGCGGCCCTCTGCTGCCTTCCTTCTACTGGACTTTCTGTTTCATGCACTAAATCCTGCACAACGGCAGCTGCAGGAGCTGAACCGTCATTTAAACCAACAGTTTCTACGTGTGACAATACAATAAATTGCTTGCTCGTTGAAGCATCAACATCATCGTCGTCATCGTGTTCCCTCCATGCAGACCCAGCGAGAAGAGGTGTATACTGTATACTTGGCTGATCGCTTGGCTGATCACCATCAGGCAACGTATCTTCACTATCAACTGATCCATCTGCATCTGAACCATCTGCATCGCTGAAAGGTTGCGGTGGTGAGACGGGCTCATCAGGTGGAACAACAGCTGTAGGATTCACATTGTCAGCATCAAACATTTCACTGTCATCACAAGCAGCAACGCCATCATCAGAATCTGTATCGGTATCCTGAGCAGCTAACTCCTCAGCTCGTTTAGCGTCAATCTGTTAAAACAATAAGGAAGTTCACTAGAAAATCAGCTGAAAGTTCACATGAAGCGCTAGTTGAAAAAAAGAAAGGAGAACATAAAAAGAACAACAAATAAAAAAATTACCTCAGCTTCTGATAGACCTACAAATGGGAAATTCAGAGAGTCATCTTTGACAGGGGGGATTCCAGCATCAACATCTTGCTCACTGATTTGCTGTTCTATGATGGCAGCTTCTCTTTCATACTCCCTGCATACAGCATCCTGTTTGGATCGAAGGTCAGCTAATTCTGACTTCATGGAAGATAGAGCAACCCTGAAGCTGTCAAGTACTGGGTTTCAATCTGCGTCTGCTCCTTAACTGCTTCGACACTAGGACCATGGCCATCAGGAAAAAGAGCAGAAATAATGCTCATGCGGTCAGCAGTTGTTGGGATTTTTTGAGAGAGCTCTTCAAGTTTTCTTATCATCTCAATAGCTTGCTCAAAAAAAACTTGAGAAGAAGGGCCTACACCATCAGAATTTGCCTCATCTTTCGAATCAACTTTATCACCTGGCTGCTTGGTAGCAGCAAAATCACCAGAACCAGAAATGCTAGCAGGCGACCGCGGGCGTGAATCATAAAAGAGTTTTTCAGCAGACAAAAGATATTCATAAGCAATCTGCTGGATCCCCTTCCACTGAAAAAAACGAGATAAAAAAATGTCATACAAAAGATTGCCGCATCCATTCATATAAAGAAGAGAAAAAGACTAATTAAGCTAACAATTAAGCGGTTCAGAATATAAAGAGCAAGAAGTTAAGATAGTGATATGAAGGAAGTTTACTATGACTAATCAAAAAAGATCAGTGACATGCTACTATTTAACTTCATCCAAATTACACAGCTGCTACATGGTATCAAGTATGCACAGAAAAATTACTAAAAACATAAGAAAAATATAAGAGAGAACTTACCGGCAGTTTGCCAAACTTGTAATTTAACAGTTCAGCTCCACCATTTCTGTACATATCAAGGTAGTAAATCTGTAAAAGCGGGTTCTCATGCAAGTAATTAGCACGAGGCGTCTTGATGTGCATAACAGAATACCGAGCAGAGTAGCAGCTGTCAAGGTACATAACTACAGGCAGAAGACCGCAACCTTCAGGGCCAGCCTGCGGGATACTTCTGTTTTGGTATTTGATAGCTGCTCTTTTAATCTCATCAACAAGTAATTGGCAGTAATCCATCTTGGCCATATTTTTGTAAACCATGTTGACAAGCATAGCAGCTTCCCTACCCACACGGGTTGCTGACCCAGGACATATAAAAGTGTTATATAAGATGGCGAAGAATACCTTCACCGCCAAATCAACCTTGTTGGGATCTTCGACTAACTCTTTCAGAATCCCACGCAAATTCTTGATCAGAATGGGAGTCTTGCTATCAATGCCAAGTTCTCTCTTGAAACTGGCTAGAGCCTCGTCATGTCCAGTGTCAGAAGGCCTCGGCGCTGTGTCACCACCAATTGGGAAACCAAAAACATGGTGGACGGCTTCTCTGTTCACGTTAAGAACTTTGCCAGGTCCACAATAAATCTCCATAGTTGATGTGTCAAGCATCAACAACAGGTGGCACATCAGTACACGGGAGATGTTGCCCTCAAGCACCCAATCAAAAACACATCCAAAACCAGCTTCGAAGACCTTGGCCCTATGTTCTTTTTTCAACAACGCCGCAGCAGTTCGAACCTCGCCAATAGAACAGCGCACAGTTTGCTGGAAACGCTTCTTTTCACAATCTTCATCTTCATCTGCATCAGCTTTCTTCTTCCTCCCATACTGACTCTTCTTCTTTTGACCACTGGAGGTCCCAACATCAAACGACCTCTTCCTTTTATCATTCTGCATGACAAAAAAAAACTCATTTAAAAAAAGGAAGTTCACAATCAACCACCAGGAGGTTCACACTCTGAACCTTTCAGAAGAACAGTACGAACAAAAAAGAAAAAACAACAGTAAAAAAAAAAAAACACTACCTCAACAAAGTCTGCCTCAAAGTCTGAATCAGCGTCACCGGAAGCAGCATCCAGAATGTACGTATCATCAGCAACACGCTTACGTTTAGCAGAACTCGACTTAGCAGGCGGAGGGGAACTGTGCGAGGAACTCATAACAGGAACACTGCAGGCAAGACGAGTGCTGCGCCGAGGAGTCCCAACATAATCAGATTTCTTCTTTGCAACAGCCACCTGGGTTTCTTCGAGATCGGTGAAGCAGCTGGATGCAAATCTTCTGAAGGAACATTTGGACAAGCTGCATCGCTTCCCTGACCAACTTTCTTTGGATATTTCTTATGGTATGCTTTCAATCTCTTCTCATAATCAGCTTTCTTGACAGCCTGATGCTCCGCATACTTATCAAGCTGATCCTGAACATTGTGTTCCTGCGTAACTTCCTCAGTACCATCAACACTCTGAGAAGGAGTGTCCTGCCACACAGGGGTGCACTCAATTGCAGGGGGTGTAGTAGCATCCAATTGATCCCTGTGGACACCATGCATAGGAGTGGGGTCAAAAATTGGGCCAACTGTACGTTCCCCAGGGGCACCACCGCTGTCACCAACATCATCACGACTAGGGAGAGGCGTCTTATCAAACACAGTTTGTTCTGTATGCACATCTGCAACAGGTTCTTTGGGGGAACCGACACCAGGAACAACACTGCTGCCACCAACTTCAGCACGGATGGAGATAGGGGTACCGTCAAACAAAGGCAGCACAGGTGACACATCTGCATCAATTGACTTAGAAGAACCATCGCCAGGTACAAGACTGCTGACACAAGCATTACCTCGGGTGGGCAATGGCGTGTCGTCGAACTTAGGCATATCTGATGGCATATCTGCCTCCATTGATTTACAAGAATCCTCAGGCAGCCCAGGTGACACATCTGCATCAATTGACTTAGAAGAACCATCGCCAGGTACAAGACTGCTGACACAAGCATTACCTCGGGTGGGCAATGGCGTGTCGTCGAACTTAGGCATATCTGCCTCCATTGATTTACAAGAATCCTCATGCATCTCCACTCGAGGATTTGCAGGTGAATCTACGTTAGGAAAGTCAATGTTGAGCTGGTGTAGAGATTCCATAATGCTCTCGTCAACTGCTGGGAGAAAAATAACAAACACACAAAAAAAAGGTTAGAAACATAGAGATAACGTCATATATTTAACATGGAACAAAAAGCATTATCAGAGAGAAAAAGTATCATTCACATGCTACTAAAATGCTAGGAACAAAAGCATCATCAGAGTGAAAAAAAAGAGTTATAGCTAAAAATAAAACTAAAATACTTACGGTCCAGGAAAAAACCATATACTTAATATCCTAAAAATTACAAAACAACAACATTGGGAGAGGTTCACATGCTCGTACACAAAAGTTCAACCCCCCATAAACACATATATAAACAAAATAAAAATGAAGAGAAGTTCACATGATTATGCTACAGAGGTTCATAAAGAACTAATGATCTATAGTATGTATTGTTCATGCATGATTCACAAAACAATGAACACAAAAAAGCTACGAGCATATACAGCAAACAATGCTACCGAAGGATATACAAAACCTACGTTGCAAAATATATAAAAAACTTGCACAGACTACACAAAAAACAACAAAAAAAAAGGAATAGAATTTATATACCTCGATCCTTGACGGAGAAAGATCATCCATTGCTTCTTCCGCACCCCAGATCTGAAACGAGGGGATCCAGATCCAAGGCGCACGAAGAACACCGTGAGCGTGTGGTGAGTAAGAGGGAGCGCCCGACCGACGACGGAAGAGAATACGACGGCGCAGGCCCTCCACAGCGAGAATCCGAGGCCGCGCCGGCGAAAATCGGGACCCAATTCGCCAGCTACGACAGTCCAGAAACCCTAGACAGAAGAAAAGAAGAGTCGAGGGTCGCGCACGGGGGTGGGGAGATCTCCACTACCCCATATGGAGAGCGGAGTGCGGTTCAACCGGCACAAGCCGACGGGAGAGCAGCGGCGAAGGATGAGGGCGCGGCCGCCCGGGTAGTGGAGCGAGTGCGGGGTGCGGCGGTTTCCGTCGAGAGCTACGGTGGGGGAAATGGGGTTTAGAGAGAGAGAGAGAGAGAGAGAGAGAGGGGTTGCGCTTATCTGGGGAGACCGACACACGGCGGTTTCGCTATACAGACCGACACGCGCCGGTTACGGAGGAAACTGGGTCGGTTAATTAAAAACAGATAATCATTAAAGATACATAAAAAACAGTGAGAAGTCCAGATATGGCATAGTTCGGGGTTCATTGTTAGAATTAAAAAAGTAAAAAAAAAAGTTGCCAAAAAAAAAGGTGCATGATAAAAACAAGCATGGGATCTTTTGATATCAGCGTATGGCGGTTCAAAAAACCTAGAATGTAGAAATTAAAAATATATGGGGGGCCCCCCCCCCCCCCCCACCCCCTCTCCCCGTCCAATAAATTTCAACATCAAAAAAATCACTTAACTTCAAAAAATACGAGAAGTTCACATGGTAGGTGACAGGAGTTTATGTTACCCTGGACTTGAAGTTCACTGAAGTATATGGAAACAGTTAGCATGCAACTATACATGGGACGCGAAAATAAAACGTGAAAAATCCATGTAATGCAACCGGATACAGAAATTAACCGTCGCCAACTACCAAAATGGCTATGATGCGACATCAATTTGACTATCCCCGTGGAGCCGCGCTCACACGAGGATCGAGCCATGTCAATTTGCAGTATGAGCCGCGCTCACACGAGGTTTAACAGCGCTCAGTTTTTCAAAAATTAATCACAAACCGTAACGAATTTGGAAAAAGTTTATTTACGAAAAAGATGCGCCTATCCAGTATCTTTCCAACGGTATATCGTTGTTTCGTTTGGTTGAGATTTTGAAAATGGCGGCTAAAAATCAGTCCGCCCGAGACACACGAACGGGAAAACAAAAAGATAGATCCAAAAATACTCTCTAAACTATAATGAATTTCGAAAAACTTCGAGATAGTAAGATGCGCAACGTCAAGAGTTTCCAAAATGATATCATTTGCATCAATCGGGTCTTTGGTTCGAAAGTTCTGATGTGAAAACCTTCGCCGAGAAGGGAGTTCACGGTCTAAAAGATAGGAAGTTCAGAACAGGTGCTCTGAATAGTTATTCAGAAACTGGTTCTTGAATAGCTGGAATATATATATATACAACAACTGGTTGTAGATTAAGGATCTACAACCGACCGGCCTTATAGGGGAGCGATTCTATTGGAAAAGCCCACCCGAACCACCTTCTTCCTCCTCGCGACCCAAATCCATTTGCAAACTCCCACCTCCCCGACCACCACGCGCCCCGTGTTGCCGCCGGCCACCCACCACCAGAGCCGCTGCCGGGCCGACCACGGACCTCCGCTGTGCTCCGCGGCCAGCACCAACCCGGACCTCCCCGTCGCTGCCGCCGTTCCCCACGGCCGACCTCGTCGGCGCCGCCGTGCACCGCGGCCGCCACCGGCCCAGATCTCCTTGTACTCGCCTCCTTGCCCGATGGCCGACCCCGAGACCTCGTCGTCGCCGTCGTACCCCGTGGCCATCCCCGGCCCGGGCCTCGTCGTTCTCAGCGCCGTGCTCCATGGCCGACCCCGGCCTGGACGGCCTCTTCGCTGCAGCCGTGCCCCGCGGCAGCCCGCGGCCTGGACCTCCTCGCCGTTGCCGCCGCTCCCCGCGGCCGACCCTGGCACGGATGACCTTGTCGCCGCCGTCGTGCCCCGCGGCCGGCCCCGGCCCGGACCTCCTCTCCCCTGCCCCATCTCAGCCATCACCGGCCAGGGCGACGACGCGCTGGTCCCCAACCACCGCCCACGACCAGGGGGAGTGCAGCCCTCCGCACGAGCTGCGCTGGCTCTCCCGCAACCAGTTCATCTTCCCGGCGACACCACCAATCGAACCATGTGCTGCCGGCTCATGCCTTTTCCACTCTGTCGTCTCTCTTTTCCGGCAGTACAAGGAAGTTCAGAAAGGAAGTGTAGATACACTGTAAAAAATGTACACACGGACAAAGTGCAGAGCTAACTGATCCATCGGTTTTGAAGCCTGTTGCCCAGCTTGTAGTTGTGTTCAGAAGGTGGGAAGGTCGTTAAAATTTTGAATGGAATATGTAGATGTCTTATTTGGCGTCGCAATGATTTCTAAATGTTAAAAGTTCAGATTTATACATTTGTCTTATTTATCCATCAGTTAAAATTGCGTACTGGGCATGTCCATTTTCTATACTGCTTGATACTTGATCATGTACTGCCGGAATCTCATCCAAGTTTGATTAGATTTTGGCAAACTCCTGGGCCTTCTCCAATGTCTCATGTTGTCCGTCGTTAGTCCCCACCTGCGATATTTCCAACAGCAAGCTCCACCTGCGATAGCTGTGAAGAATTTGAAAAAATACGTAAACATAAAAAAGTTGTGGAATTTCAATAGCTTTCCAACGCAATATCATTCGCATCATTCCGATAAGCGGTTTTTAAATACCGTCTGCCAGTATATGCCACGTTACAGATTAGAGTTTTTTTGAAATTACTTTTAATCGGTGAAGAATTTGAAAAATACGTGAACTCAATTTCAAGAGCTTTCCAACGCCATATCATTTGCATCATTCTGATAAGCGGTTGAAAAACCGTGGGCAAAATACCGTCCGCCCGTATATGCCACGTTGCAGATTATAGTTTTTTCTCAATTACTTTTAATCGGTGAAGAATTTGAAAAGTACGTAAACATAAAAAGTGGCGGAATTTCAAGGGCTTTCCAACGGTATATCATTTGGATCATTCTCATAAGCGAGAAACGGGCACCGTATGAGAAACGCGCACCGTATGGGATTTTCGTTATTGGTTTTAACTGTAAGTTTAACAGTTGTCTTTCCCAACAGAGCGTTATTGGTTACTGGCTTTCGTCGTCTCATCGCCGTAGGCAGCAGGGATCTGGGTATTTCACTATTTCTTTCCTCCGCTAGCTTGTTCTCTGCAGCGTTGTTCTATTTTTTTTTTTACTTTCTTTCGAGGGACCTCTGACATACGCTCAGTCTTGTTTCACGTGGTAAAAAGTCATTGTTTGATGGCAGCTTCAATCATTGTTTGATCTTTGATGGCCCTCTGTACATGCGCTCAATATTTTTTTTACTTTCTTTCGAGTTGGCCTCCATAAGCAATTGTTTGATGCCAGATCCAGTCATTGTTTCACATACTAAAAAGTCTACTATAACCAGCAGTATATTATTTCGTCACATGCTATAGATCGGGGTATTGGGCAGTACAACCGCTTGTATAGTGGAAGTACGGTTATTTAGCAACGAGCAGTTCATGCGAGCAGTGTCAAAAAAAAGATAAATAGTGCCCTGCTCAAGAAAAAAAGATAATTACACCGTCGGCAGTACGAACGAATCAACAGAGAAGTTCAGATATGTTTTCAGCAAAGTACAGGTATTTTGTTTTTGAATTTCACACGACACCGAAAAGTTTAACGAAATAATAAATATCCAGTCTAGAAGTACAAATAAATAATGCGGATAGTACAAAACTAAATTTCGGTAAGTACAAGTATGGTATGAACAATTTATAGTGAATAATAATAACAAGTTTTTTTGAGATTTTTGTTACCGGTTCTCTCCTATGTAAGATATATAAGTTGGATTTACTAGTTACTACATCCTCACCCCCAACCATAACTCACAATGAATATACATTACAGGATTTTGTTGATCCAACGGCTCGGCTTCGTCGCCCGTCGCCTCTTCCGCGGCGTACGGGCGGACTCAGCCTCGGTGACGTTAGGGTTTGGAGGTTTCATCGCCCGTCAACGCTACCGCGTTGACGGCGACGAAGTCTCCAAACTCTAACGTCTTCGCTAACGCACCATGGGTTTGACATTTCTCCCATTAATTGGTGAAAAATAAAACATGTGAATTAGTTATCTTCACATATGGGCGATGCACAAAACCAACAGGAGTCACAAAAATATAATCACAAGTTAGACTCACAAAACAAAGGACAGTACAGTATTGCCAACGTAGACAGTACAAATTTTAAGCACATAAAGTACATGTACAGGACATAATATTATATTAAAAATAATAATAAATAGAACTTCTTGTTATTACTTCGCATCGATGACGACTCAGCCGAGCCCGTTATATTGTTCTAGAAAAACAAAACGACAACACAAAACAAGGCAGTACAGGGTTGAAATAATCGGCAGTACAAGCGAATCAACAGAGAAGTTCATGTATGTTTCTAGAAAAGTACAAGTATTTTGTTTGTGAGTTCCACATCCCACCGGAAAGTTTAACGAAACGGTAAATATAAAGCATAGAAGTACACACAGATAACCCGGAAAGTACATAACTCACTTTCGAGAAGTACAAGTGTGGTATGAACAAGATTTGATCGAACTTTGACCACAAAAAAAAGCCACTTAGAAATCATTTTTTTGAGATTTTCATTACCGGTTCTACCGGTAAATTTAATAGATGTGTCTTTTCAGTCCAAGTATTTTCAGTGGTCATAGAGTTGAAACGGACACCGTATCAGAAAGTTATCATTGTTGTAGTGAACATTGATCATGAAAACTATCATCGGCAGTACAAATGAATCAACCGAGAAGTACAGATATGTGCCGAGAGAAGTTCACATACTCTGTTTTTTCGGGGCGGAAATATATTATAATAATCTCGTCGATTTGAGCCTCAAATGTCAGTAGTAAAGGCTTCATATGGTGTAATATGTGTCTAAGTATAATAAGTAGTACATTCCATGACGAATTAAAGTGCTAAACTCATGAATTTGATCTGGCCACTCCCGTGAAACACCGGCATTGTAATGTTAGAAATTTTAAAATACTTTTAAAGTGTAAGAAATTTGAAAAATCGGTCAACATGAAAAAGTTGCGTATCGCCGGTATCTTTCGAACGACATATCATTTGCATCATTCTGACAAGCGGATGAGAAACACCGGACAAAATACAGTCCGCCCGTATATGACACTTACATATTAGTGTATTTTTGAAATTACTTTCAGTCGGTGCAGAATTTGAAAAAACCATAAAGCGTAAAAGTTGCGGAATTTCAATAGCTTTCCAGCGACATATCATTTGCATTATTCCGACAATCGGTTGAGAAACGCCGGACAAAATACTGTCCGCCCGTATAGGACACGTTCCAGATTAGTGTATTTTAAAAATTACTTTTAATCGGTTTAGAATTTAGAAAAACCGTTAAAACATAAAAGTTGCGAAATTTCAATAGCTTTCCAACGGTATATTATTTGCATCATTCCGATAAGTGGTTGAGAAACGCCGGACAAAATACTGTCCGCCGTATAAGACACGTTCCAGATTAGTGTATTTTAGAAATTAGTTTAGAATTTGGAAAAACTATAAAAGCATAAAAGTTGCGGAATTTCAATAGCTTTCCAACGGTATATTATTTGCATCATTCCGATAAGTGGTTGAGAAAATATTTGATAAATAGTTTGAAAGTTAATTTTAAACCATAACGAATTTGAAAAATTTGGGAGATGAATAAGATGCGGAAATTCATTAGCTTTTCAACGGTATATTATTTGCTAAATTCTGACAAACGGTTAGAAAACTAGGTCAGAAATACGGAACTTGTACTTCTCGATCACGTGAGCAGTACATGTAGAACAGAAGGACAGTACAACTTCGGTTAATCTATAACCGATTGTAGAATAGCTGACACCTATATATATATAGTAAATTAACAGATACTCCCTGGTGTCCGGGCACCTAGATGGAATACTGTACGTTTGGGGTATGTAGACAACACGTATATCTTGGGTATGCACATGTTGGGTATATATGAGATATACATACCCTTGGGTATGCACATGTTGGGTATCTATATGGTATATATAACTCTGATATGTGTGTCTAATAGTACGCGTACAAATCAGGTATATATATAAATAACTTGGGTATGTGTACATCGACGTGGATTTTCTACCACGGGGATAGCTGTGCACAGGCTGCGAGCCGTTGGATTTGCAACCTATCGGCACCCTTGATGGAAACCTGACAAAGAGAATCACTGATGCATGTGACGGGGGTGAGGACCGAGCGTGGCTCAGTGGCTTGCACTGGCAGTGGCCAAGCAGCCCACGCGGGTTCGATCCCTAGGATTGACTCGTGCTGCTCACCCGGGGAGTACTGTTCAGTAGGAACAGTAGCAGGGGCGTACTGTTCATGGGGAACAGTATTCGCTAATAAAGCCTCAGTTTCACGTCTGTAAACCACATGAGGAAAAAGATTCCGTACCGGACGTGCTGGATATAGGTTGTAGGTATAGTTTAGACTCACAGCGGGTGTGTGAGTTGTGGTGTGCGTGCGTGTGGTGTTGAGTGTTTGTGGGTCTGATCAGATACTACTGCTTGTATCCCAGATGAGGGCAAAAAAAGATGCATGTGACGGGGGTGTTTCTCCGTTAGCTACCGGGGTTGTACTCGTTGCCAGTCCGCTGCCGGTGGGAAATTGCTGGCATGCTTTTCAATTTTTTTTTAACCATGACTCCGTGGACCCGTGGACGTTTGTCAAAAGAAGTAAAGGACTACCGGCACCGTGGTCGATTGTGCCATGGCTCTGTTGACGGTTCATCAAAAGTTTATTTTTCCTACAAATAACGTGTAAAGGAATACTACTACCGGAAAGGATTTGTGCTACATACGGTCGTGTTCAACAATGCATTTCATTAGTTGACCGTATCTTTCAAAATGGCATCACCATAACGTGTAAAGTACAACCCCACAATCTACCAGAGTAATATCAGAAAATGCAAGTGCATATTTCAAAAAAAAAAGGAAGAGATCAACAGGAAAATAAAGCATGCCAGGTTCCTTTAAAAAATACATCACCATTGCACCGAAAGAAACAACATTAAAATTCCAGCTTGGTAACCAATTTTCTTGAAAAAATAGAAACACATTTCCGAGTAGCAATATGGACCATGTACAGAATTATCTGTTCATCTTCACAACATAAGGAAATATAACAGAATGGATCATGAACCAAATTCGATCCAAAACCAAAACATCAAATCTGACAAAGGATAAATCCTTGATCCTGCAACAGAGACAGCATGGAAGAAAAATAAAATAGCTGTAGCATGGAAGAAAAATAAAATCGCCACATCATGTACTACTTTGAATGCATGTTCCCTGCTATAAGAACACTTTTTTTTGCGAATTACTACAAGAACACTTGTGCATATTTTTGGGAAACTGTCGTCCAGGACGAGCAAGAACTCCGACCGACACCAGCTTGGTAGAGCAGGCACTGGACCAAATGCCTCAGGAAGAACCGCTGCTGGGACTGAGGCCGAAGAAGACGACGCTAGAATATACAGGCCCACTCTGAATTCCAAATGATGCTCGTACATGGATCAGAAGTGGAATGGCAGAAATTGCAACCGGAAAAGAAAATACAAAAAAAAAAAAACATGAAGGCCCTCTTCTCATACACCGAAGAAACATGGAACAGATCTGGATCTTGAAAAATTTGTAAAGAACAGGAAAAAAAACAGGCCGCTGCGTTTGCCGGTCGCATGGCTCATCCGGCTGCCTCTGGTTACCCCGGCAAGGCATCCGTCGCCTGAAGCTGCGCCCCAAAGCAAGGGAAGGTGCCGTCGCTGCCGTACGGGCTGTAGAGGTAGGCTCCGCGGCAGGCTCCTTCACTGCCGACATGGCCGATGAAGTGTGCGGCGGAGGCGACACGCCCGAGAAACTACAGCTCCGGCAAGCTAGGCTCAAGCGATGGGGTGCGGGTGGGAGCGGGACCACAAAGTAGCGTCGCGCGCTACGGCTGCCTTGCCACACTGCGGGTACCGAACACACCTGGACTCGATGCAACCATCCAGCCAGGCTGCCGCCACTGAGCCGAGGCGGGACCCCAGATCCAGCGAGAAGATGGGCCGCTCGCCCACCGCACCAAGTCAGGCCAGTCGCCGACAAAACTTCTCGATTCGCCTGTCGGAGTCTAATTCCACGCCTCTCGCGCGGTTCGGGCCCCGGCACGGCTGATTTCATCACCTCCAGCCCACCATGGATGCAGCTCTGCACAGTGGGAGCACCAAGCCTACAGAAGCAGCTGCGCGGCGCGTGGTGTTTGGGGCGGTGCGGATAATATTTTAAGGTAGTGTTATTAGGCGTGGTATGACGCCGTTCCGTTAACTGTGTGATCCCGAGATAATATTTTGTGCTCCCTATACGCGATCCAACGGTTAGATGGGTGTGCTCAGCTACCACCCTAGGCA
This sequence comes from Poa pratensis, assembly GCA_947311845.1. NCBI lineage: Eukaryota > Viridiplantae > Streptophyta > Magnoliopsida > Poales > Poaceae > Poa > Poa pratensis. Next base: position 214,236 of record CAMZMU010000105.1, read on the forward strand.
GCCCACTATTTCCCATGTGTTCATATTAGGTATGTATACCCGTTATGTGCATACCCAAAGTCATATGTACCTCCTACATACCTAAGGTATACATACCCAAGGTATATGTTTTGGTCCACATACCTAAAACTTATCGTATTCCATCCTGGTGCCCATGAATTTTATGTTAACTTCCGGATGGAGCACCCAGATTTTCTACTTTTGCGGACAGTATTTCTATCGCGCTTTTCGAACCGATTATCTAAATGATGCATGCAATATACCATTGGAAAGGTATGGAAATTGCGCACCTTTTTCGTCGTTATGGGTTTTCCAAATTCTTTACGGTTTTAAAACACTTTTAGGAATACTACACTCACTTTTCGTGAATTTCTCCGTTTTCGTACTGTTTATTGCTCGTCATTTTTAAACCGCTCGTCGGATTGATGCAAATAATACGCCGTTGGAAAGCTATGGAAAATGCGCACCAATTTCGTGTTGACGGGTTTTCCAAATTCCTTACAATTTCAATACAATTTTGGAAATACTAAACTCAGTTTTCACGAATTTCTCTCGTTTTCGTACTGTTGTTTGGCCACCATTTTCTAACCACTTGTCGGATTGATGCAAGTGATACGCCGTTTGAAAGCTATGGAAAATGCGCACCTTTGATATCTCTTGCCAATTTTCAAAATTTCTTACGGTTTAAGATTAGTTTCAGAAACAAGTAATATTGTTTTCTGAAATTTTAGATCCAGCGGACAGTTTTTTGCTAATTAATTTAAAACCGCTTATCGAAATGTAACAAATGATATGGCGTTGGAAAGATACTGAGTAGACACAACTTTTTTATAGAAATGTTTTTGAAATTAGATACGATTTTTGATTAATTTTGAAAATACAAAAAACGGAGGAACGATATGACGTGAGAATTGATTTAAAATTGGCCCGTTTGTGTTGCTCGGATTGGGCGAGTCAGCATGAGAGAGACAGATTATACTCAAATACTTACTAATTGCACGTAACGGCGGTCGATTTGGACAAACGGAACTCGCAGTGACGATTTCTATGTGTGGGATTTCCGTCTCAGAAAAACAGAGCATCTGAACTTCCTTTTTACACGTTTGTGAACTTCTGGGTATGCGATAGTGAACTTCAAGTCGTGATTTTTTTTGTATGGCGCACTATTTCTGGTCCAAACGATGCATATGATATACCGTTGAAAAGGTATAAAAATTCCGCATCCTTTTGTTATGGCCATTCTTTAAAACTGTTCATGGTTTAAGAGCAGTTTTAAATATAGAAACTACTGTATTTTTTTGAATTTTCTCTGTTTTCATGTTTATTCGGACTGAACTTTAAGGTTATATACTTTCAACTTCGAAATTTTCTGAGAGTGAACTTCTACAAATTGTGAACTTCATAAAAAAATGTGAAGCTTTTTTTCACTCCCACGATTTGAATTTTGTTTACCGACATAAAGGTAAACTTGCAGCGTGATTCAAGGTGAACTTCGGACGCGTTTAAAGTGAATTTCCGACTTGCTCAAAGTGAACTCCCGACAAATAGGTAAACATCCAACTAATTTTAATATGACTTTCCGGCGCGTTCGAGGTGAACCTCTTTTCGGAATAAAGTGAACTCACAAATTAAGAACGAACTTCCTTCTATATTTCGATGAACTTCCGACAAAAAGGTAATAATCCGACGCGTCCAAGAATAACTTCCGACTAAAGTGGACTCCCCCCCCCCCCCCCCCCCCCCATACAAAGCGAACTTTCGACTGGTTAAGAGAACTCCGAATAGAAAGGTAAATTTAGTGAACTCCGGACACAGCGAAAGTGAACTTTCAGAAGTAAAAAATCAAAACATGAACATGGACAGTAGCTAATGTGAACATTTATTAGCGGACCATCTTCGTTCTGAACTTCTCGCGATACCTAAGTGAACTTCCTATTAATTTCGCAGGTGAACTTATTGGCGGACTAGGTTTGTTCTGAAATTCTCGCGATACCTAATCTAACTTCCTATTAATTTCGCCAACGAAGAGAACTCCCCAAGCAAACTTCCTATTAATTTCTCCAACAAAGAGAACTCCTCGCAAAATAATTGTGAACTTATTTTCTGTCGACCATAGGTGAATGATCTACATGGCTAGCAATTCTACATAGAACAATACAGAGAATTGAGAACCTAATTGGACATCCAGATTCATCAAAATTAATCAAGTGGATTTTTTTTGAACTCTCCTAGACATAATAACAAACAGTTGGTCTACGCCTAGTAATATTACATACAATAGTTATGTTTGTATTTGCCAAAACGTCACTTCAAACTAGCACATGCCACTACCAGCGCACGAAGAAATTTTTGCACAAGAATCAATCAATAAGCATCACACTAACAGAGCACGGAGGAGAATTTGCAAAATAATAGACCAATACATAAAAATCAATGAACTCCCATGCCACATCGTTGTGCTCTAGGAAGTTACTAATTAACTGAACTGCCCAGATTTTTTTTTTGGGAATGTGCAAACGGGGGACAGACATGAGCCACGAGAGAGGTAGCAGAAGGCAGGAATAGAGAGGAGCAGCAGCGGATCGTACAGAGAGTTAATAGCACACGCGAATGTAAGAGCAGCAGCTCTATCAATGGCACTTGCATCTGCCTACACCCTACAGCAATATGTGTACAAACGGTGGCGGACATCGATGGAAATTGGGCAGCAGGCGCGCGGGATGATGAGACTCGGGGGCCGGATGTCTACTGGTTGCTGCCCGCGGTGAACTTCAGAGACGACGACCCACGCAAGGATCAAGCCTGGACAACTTGCATGAGGTTCAGAGAAAACGAGCTAGGACTCAAACCACTGAACTTTCGAACAGACCTCCGGACCGGCCAGGACTGCATGGCCGCGTGCCTCTCATCTAAGTCTTGCACGATGCACCGGTGGTCCGGGCGGCAGGCGGCCCTCCATCTGGACTGGGCTCTCGGCCGATGGACCATCGCGACGGCGAGAGGTGAACTCTGTGCCAAGGAGCAGAACTTCCACGATTGCGTTGGTGCGGGAGGAGCAGGCGACACAGAGGCCTCACGCTGGCGGGGAATAAGCAGTGGGCCGCTGCGGCAGTTCCGCGCAAGCTCGCGCCGGCAGTCGCCTGGATGGGTGGGGCAAGGGCAGCAGATCGACAAGGGTGTTGGGTGCATGAGCCGGGGCGGGGCGTGTTGTAGTGCAGCAGGCGAGGTCGGGGACGGGAGCGCTTCTCGCCGGCGGTGGGAATCGGGGAAGACGACAGATGTGTTGGGATGGGCGGCGGTCGCAAATCCGGGTGCGGGAGGGCGTCATGGTAGCCGCCGGCGCCGCGCAGGAGGTGGGGGAAGGCGTCGTGGTAGCCGGCGGCGCCGCGCAGGAGGTGGGGGAGGTGGCGCCCTGGCCGGCCAGCAGAAGGAAGCGGGGTGGGGGCATGGACCGGGGGGTCGGGACGCGGGTGGAGGTAGGAGATGGGTCTCGCGTGGGTTTTCTCGGGTCGGTTCGATTCGTACAGTTTAGGTATTCAGAAGGTATTCTTGAATGCAAAATCGTGTTTCTGAATACCTGTCTTCTTCCATTTTGTCCCATGGAGGTAGGTGACAGGACAAAATCGGGTCGGTTTCTCGGGTCGGGCTGCATGACAGATTAACGAGCTCACGGCAACGGTGAACAAAATGGAAGAAGACAGGGAGATCAGGCGCACACGCAAGCGTAACGTCCAGAGAGGCAAGTTCCGATACATGGTTTTCTCATTTTGGGTTCAGTATTCCTGTCACTACATTTTGTACAACTCGTTAACCCTTCCTTCTTCTACATGCAGAGCAGCAGATAGCTGCTGGTGCACCACCCGACAAGAACTTCAACTGGTTGTTGGGCCACAGAGTGACACCAAAAGTTGGAGCCAAGGCAACGACAAGCCAGAATGGATTTATGAAAATGAAAACTTTTGGACACCGCAACGACAAGCCAGAATAGATTTATGAAAGTAGATTCCTGGAGCCGGTACAACACAGGAATTGTTATGTGGATATGGTGCTTGTGGACACGCATCCATCCACCACTCTTTGTGAATTTTTACCTTTGGAATTGTCTAAAAGGTGGGCCTGGCTAGCACATGGAAGAAGATTCACACAACAATGTTTCCACCTCTGAGATATGTCTAATATTTTGTGGAAGGCAGCACATGCAAAGAGGTAAAGAGAAATAGACGGAAAACTTTCGCCGTTGCATGTAGAGACATCTCTTCCAAGTATGGATTCATCAAGGGAGTACATGTCCGTTTTATCCAACGGTGGCCACCATATGCACCACTACCCCCTAGGCACCAAATCCGCCTTGAATAGTCCTGTCCTATATATATATATATATATATATATATAGGCCAGGACTAAACAGGAACCTACTCCTAAGAGTTCCTATTTAGCTTAAGTAGGAACTATTCCTAATCAGTAATCAGTTCCTTATCCCGAGCGCGCCCCCAAACAAAAGACCTTCTTCCCCATCGACGCCGGCGAGCGAGCGCCGGCGGGAGCCGGCGACGGAAGACCAGCGAGCTCCCGTACTAGAAGACCTTCTACCTGCTCGTCGCCGGCGAGGGAGCGGCGGCGGGAGCGGACGCGAGGGAGCCGGCGAATACATCCCGTGAAGGTTGAGCCACGTGCTCCCCATCCCTGGCGCCCCGTGCCCCGAGCTCCTCTCCTGCTTGAGCGCGTACGCCGGCCACCCGAGATCCCAACGCGAGCGCCGCCGGCGGACGCCCTGCTCCAACGCTTGCGCCCGCCACTTGATTTGCTTGCATTGGCGCGGCCGACCTGCTCCTCTGTAGGGCCGCGACCTTGCTTTCCCATGGCGCGGAGTCCCTCCTACACCGTCTAGGACGCCGCCGGCCAAGGGCCGGGTTCCCTCCTCCGTCGACCCCAACGACCTCCAGCCCCGCGCCGTCTGGTGAACTCCCACCGCGCACCCCGCCGGTTATCGCCTGCGCCGCTGGCGCGCTCGCCCGCGACAACCTCCAGCGCGCGTGACCCTGGTGCTCCTCGACCTCCATGGGCTAGACTCGAGCCCCTCGCTTGCCTGGGACGCCTCGGTGAGCAGCTCCGTACGCGGTGGCAGCCCGGGCTGCTTTGCTCCGCGCGCGGCTGAACCTCCTCCGAGCGAGCGTCTGAACCTATCTGCCTCATCTGTTCAGAGTTCAGTGGTAGCCGAAGCCAGCCTCCATCCTTGACCACTTCGTGTTGGATGGAAAGTTCACCAAATGAGAGGGAAAAGTTCAGTAAAATATTAGGTTCAGATAATATGTCAATGGTGCAGTTCGTGATTAGCTGATGGATGCTACTGATGAAGGATGGTGTATGGTGCACATCAGAGTCAGCTATGGTGCAGTTCAACCATTGATGCAGTAGCTACTGGAAGCTACTGCCGATGTTCATGTTTGCTTTATTTTCCATCTTGTTGTTTGCCGATGTTGATGCATAGTTGTTTAGCACCATGCTGGTAGAGAAATCATTAGTAGTTTGATGAAATTCGAGACCATGGGGCGTTGTCAATTAAATACACACGTCAAAAACTACACTTAAAAAAAGATCAGGAATTTCATTGGAGATTTGCTTCAAGTACTCTGCATATATACACACTGTAATTGATGTTTCATGGTAATATTTTATATTGTTCGGAGCATCAATTTTTGCTCAAGAAAAGATCATAAATTCACTTCATTAATTTTTGAAGTCCACCACATAATTGAAGGTTCACTTGATAATTTTTTAAAGTTCACAGCTATGTTTTGCAGTCCACTTCATCCACTAATGAAAATCCCCTGTACACTCATGAAATCCCCCGACGTGAACTGTTTTTTTCTTTTCTTTTTTTCTTAGGTTGGATATGAACTAGTATGTGAACTGGATTTTTACTGCGAGGTTCATAAAGATTAAACGAAAGTTCACTTGATAAAATTTTGAAGTTCACCGCATAAATGAAGGTTTGCTTGATAAATTTTTGAAGTTCACATCTATTTTTGTTACGGTTCAGTTCATCAACTGATGAAGTACCATGTCCACACATGAAATCCCCGAACTGAACTGTTTTTTCTTTTTCTCTTCTTAGGAAGAAAAGTTCACTTCATCTGGAAAAAAATTCACTTTTTTGAGAAAAAAAGTTCATGCCTAGTTCAGAAAAAATTCAGTTCGTTCAGAAAAAAAGTTCACTTCGCACAGAGAAAAAAGTTTCAGAAACAAAGTTGACTTCCTTCAGAAAATAAGTTCATGCGCAGTCCAGAAAAAAGTTCACTTTGTTCTTAAAAAAAGGTTCACTTCGTTCAGAAAGAAAAGTTCACTTCACTCATAAAAACAGTTCATGTGCAGCTTAGAAGAATTTTTTTACGTAGTTCAGGAAAATAGTTCACTTCGTTCAACAAAAAAGTTCAGAAAAAAATTCATGTGCGGTTTAGAAAAAAAGTTCACTTTGTTCGAAAAAAAAGTTTCAGAAAAAGAGTTCATGTGCAGTTCATAAAAAAAGTTGACTTCGTTCAAAAAAAAGTTCATGTGGAGTTCAGAAAAAATTTCAAGGAAAAATTTAACTTTATATTCACAAAAACATCTAAATTAATTCACGTGTAAAAAGTTACACATTTTTGTAAAACAAAATTCACGTGATGAATTTTATAAATTCGCCTTATAGAAAAAGGTTCACTTAAGAAACAAAAGTCTACTCCAAAAAGACTAAAAAGTTCATTGCATCTAAATTTTGAAGTCTCCTCCAACGAAAAATAGTGCAAAGACGTAGATGTACAAAAAAACAAAAATTACTATATTTAAAACAGCTCGTAAACCATAAATAATTTTCAAAATTGGTCAACATGAAAAAGATAGAGAATTTTTACAGCTTTTATTATTTGTATTATTTTGAAAAACGGTTTAAAAACTATAAAAATGTACGTAAAAAAATTTATATCCACAGCGATTGAAAGTTCACTAACACCTAAAACAAAGTTCAAGCCCATATTCGAAACAGTTTGCTCCTCTGTTTTTTACGGGGCGGAAATTTTACATGTAAAAATAATCCCTACAAGCATCATTTGTCCAAATCAACCCCTCCGCATGCAATTTGCAACTAAATGAGTCTAATTTAGCCTTCCATTGTCATCGCCCTTGACCTGAGCACTGAAATCATGACAATTTCAAAATATTTCCTGTCACAATATGTTTGAACGTTTTCAGTATATATAAAATTAATCTCAAACCGCATGAAATTTGTAAAAATGATTAAGATAAAAAAGTTGCGCTTAGTCAATACCTTTCCAACGCCATATCACTTGTCACGTTTTGACAAGCGGCTTGGAAGTAATTGCGAAAAAAACTGTCCGCCGGAATTTAAATTTCGGAAAACAGATTCACTTGTATTCAAATCTGCTCTTAATCCGCAACGAATATCGAAAATTGGTCAGAGATACAAAGTTTCGCATTGTCCGTAGCTTTACAACGGCATATTATTTGCAGCCATCAGACAAACGGTTTGAAAACGGCGATCGAAATACTGTGCGAAAACGAAAAAGTTCGTGAAAACTGTGTTTTGTATATTCAAAATTGTTTCAAAACCGTAACTAATTTGAAAAACCTGTAAATACGAAATAGTTGTGCAATTTTCGTGTCTATCCAATGGTATATCGCATGTATTAATCCGATAAGTGGTTCAAAAATCTTGTTAAAAACTCACTTCACGGAAATAGGAAAACTGTTTGTTCCGCGTGAAAGTTCACATGTCTAGGTCTGAGAAGGTTCACATATCAATCACGAGAAAGTTCAGAAAATTCCTATTTAGCTTAAATAGGAACTGATTCCTATTTAGGTATATAGGTAAATTAATAGATGCTCCCTGATGTGTATATATATATATATGAGGCCAGCCAGCCAGCCAGCCAGCCATGGAATATTCGTCGAATATTCGCATGATATCCAGGCGGAGAAGGTCAAAACAGCACATCAGCTTCTGGGCAAACACAAAAAAACCAGGTTAACTCGTGAATCAAAAAAGTCAAAATCATGTCCGGTGCAGAGGCCGAATCAATGCGTCATCAGGGCCACGTTCTCCGGCGAGCCACCACGCCGATAAATACGCAGCCGCACCACGAGCCTCCACACCGCCCAAACCTCGCTACCACTAGGATTCCGCCGCCGTTGCCATGACTGTGGAGGTGTTGGTCAAGGCCGCCGTCGGAGCCCCGATACTCTCGGCGACTGTGAGTACCCTGCCCTGCCCCGTGCTCTCGTCCTTCCTCGCCGTCGCCGGGTTGATTTGGCGCAGACGGCACTGACTATTTCGGGGGACGTGTCCAGGTCCCTTCGCCCAGAGGGTGCTGCTCACGCTGGAGGAGAAGAAGGAGACCTACCAGACGAAGCTCGTCAACCTAAGCAACAAGCCCCAGTGGTTCGTCCTCCGTGCCTCCAAATGTTCCACACACACGCGCACACACATAGCAGACGCCCTTCGAACATTGCCTCACGGATTTCCAGTCAGTTTTTTATTTTATTTTATTGAGCTGTTTCTGCACTAATTTCGTATCTGGTGAATTTATTTATTGCGCTGTCTCGATACAAAAGGCAATTTGTTTTGTTATCTCGCACATGAGCTGTATACTGTACTAACTCTCAGAAGCGTGTCTCTGTATATGGAGAATTTGTTGGGAAGTCGCGATTAGATGGCACGACAAAAAAACTGAGATAGAGTTAAATCATGTCCAACTGCTTCAGTATTTGGAGTTTACTCTACTGGAAACATAATTATATAGGATTATTTTTCAGTCTGATTAATGGGCCACATTTTCAAGGTGATTTAACCAATGCACCAAGAATTATACAATTTCTTAACTAACTACCAATAGCGAATATTATGTCGTTCTAAGATCCCTGGATTGACTTTTTTGGGGCAAATATGGCAATATAAGTTGCGAGCTATTGCAGTATCTTGTCTTGGACATTAAAGCCTTACTGGTATTATAGCATTTTTCTTCAACAGTGAGTGCATCGTCCTACGCTATCACGCGTGCCACATTTGTTTACAGTTTGCAATGTAATAGGACGGCCATCTCATCGAAAAATGAGTGATCGCCCCATGATGCAAATACTTGATTATGCATTTGACTGGCATGTAAAAGTAACAAGATAAGCTATCACCAATCTCTCCTCTTGAACACAAATGTTGTTTCCAAGTCTTGAACATGTCAGAAAAACTGCACTGAGATATCCAGAGTTCTCGGATTTAAATTAAACAATATGATTATAATTTGTAAATTGTAGGTAAATTGATTATAGGACTTAATGTTATTGTATTCCCTTCACGTGGATAGTCTTTTACTGGCTTATGTATGTACATGTAATTGTTGGGATAGTTTTATGTGCTATAAGCCTTTGAGATGCTGAAAGTATTGTCCTAGGTTTCAAACCCAATCAGTTCCAACGTGTCAAAACCATTACATGTAAGACGGACTACATGGCCAGAGCAAAAACATTTAACTTTAAACTATCAGTCAAATTTGTGGATTTTTTTTTACTATTACTAGGAGTCTGGCCTATTATATATGCATTTTCTGTGCTATATCTGTAAAATCTGAAGTGAACAAATGGAGCATTTGATTTCAGTTGGCCTTTTTAGGGCATGCTTCCTTAATGGAGTTGATTGCGCCGTGTAGCATGGTCTTCATGGCACATAGCATTGTTTTTTACCAGGGTGGGTGTACCAAATGCACCAGTTGTTGTTCATTCTTTTCTTTTGTGCGATTACCATCCTAGGCTCTGTTATTTCTTGTATCTATGGTTACTCTTTCTTTAATATATGAGTGTGAATCGCTTCTATTATTGTTCCAATTATTAAATACATAAAAAGGTGGTTGGTTCTTTTGGAATTGTATGCCTTTATCAGGTTGTTAAATTTTAAATTATTGCTACCTCTTGACGCTTGAGAAGAGAAAAATAAGCTATAATGAACAAATAAACTACCAAATGTTTGCATGCTTCCATATGTGAAATTTTGTTAACATATCCAGGATAGTCTTGAGATTCTGTTGAAATAAATATGTGATTTTTTGGACTAAATTTTGCCTCTTTGGGGTTTGGAGCTTATCCCTGTTTGAAAATTTATTAAACTAACCAACTGTAATGACTCTTTTCAGGTTTCTGGAGATCAACCCAGAGGGAAAAGTGCCTGTGTTTACCAGTGGTGATGGCAAATGGATTGCTGATTCCGATGTGATTACTCAGGTCATTGAGGAGAAGTACCCAACTCCATCACTTGTCACCCCTCCTGAGTATGCATCAGTGTAAGTTTTCCGATCGCACCTACAAATATTGAAAGCTTTGTTATTTCTTGCATTTTGAGATCCTTGTTGTATCTGTGGTCTCGTAAGCAGAAAGTTGCATTTGCTTCAGTAATTTGTTTGTAGTATTTGTACTTTATATATTTGGCAGATCATAATCATGCAGCTCATCAATTATACTTGTAGAGATCCTTTGGATTGAAAAGTTGTAACTGTTAGTTTCACGGACAGTTTGAGCATGATCTCCTAGAAAAGTAAGTGACTTAGGCATTTATATAGAGTTAGCTACAGCAGCAGAAAGTTGGAAACTGTCCAATACTCGATTTTGAAAAGTGAAATACTAGTGTTGTAACTTGATTGATACCTTCGGTAAAATAAATAGATACTTCTTTGGATTCGAAACTTGCAGCTGTTGGTTTCATGGACAGTTTGTGCACATTGTCCTCCGACAGTAAGGTAGGTATGAATTTGTCGAGAGTTAGCTACAATAGCATATGTCGAAGTACTTGATTTTGATAGCTTAGTGAAATTACCATGTTTTTCTACCATTTTCTATTTGCAAATTATGCCTCAATTTGGTTGTGACCTGTGGTGATGACAGGGGATCAAAGATCTTCTCGGCCTTCGTCGCATTCTTGAAGAGTAAGGATGCTACTGATGGCACGGAGAAGGCACTTGTTGATGAGCTACAGGCATTCGACGAGCACCTAAAAGCTCATGTAAGTCAGCTGACACTGTTTTGAGAAATTGATGTGGCAGCTGCTTCCACAATCGTTCCATTATATCCAAGCTCCACTATCTAAGCACTTAACCTGCCTGGATATGATTGATACACTGCAATAATTTCACTTCATCTCACTAGTGCCTTAACGTGCAAGACGTGGGCCTTTGTTCAGCCTGAACATCTGTCTAGCTTGATCTTGCTGGAGCCAAACTTGTGCTAACATTATTTACCAAAACTGCGCTGGCAGGGCCCCTGCATCAACGGGGAGAGCGTGTCGGCTGCAGATCTGAGCCTGGGCCCGAAGCTCTTCCATCTCCAGGTTGCCCTAGAGCATTTCAAGGGCTGGAAGATCCCCGAAACCCTGACAAGCGCCCATGCGTACACCGAGGTACAACGATGTCCAAGCGAATTACTGAATTCGACATGATGTTTTCATCATTCACAGAACTTGTTCATAGATGAAGTTGCTGAGGGTTGCATTGTCTTTGTCACAGGCTCTCTTCAGCCGCGAGTCGTTCGTCAAGACCAAACCAGCCAGGGAGCACCTGATCGCGGGGTGGGCCCTCAAATTGAACCCTCCATCTCCCTCTGCTTGAAGCCCAACCGTTCGTGTCTGTTCGGTCCCTTTCAGTCAGTAGTGGTGATGGGCAGTAGGCCCTCCTCCGTAGCTTGATCGCATGACCGGGTTGGAATAATTTGAAGCCTTGCTGGATGTGGTTGTTGCAAGCGTGCACTGTCTGCGTGAACTTCTCTCTCTTCCTGGCTTGTTGGTCTTTGTGTTCTGGTGCTAGTGGAGTGCATGTATTGTGATGTGAACCTCTTTTCTTGTGATGATGAATTATGGACATGCGACCTGCTGCGGCTGTGAACCTCTTCTTGCAGAAAATTCAGATTTGTCAAGTGTAGTTCTTGTGTAGAGTAGATGGGTCGTCTCTTTGGAATTAACATATATCAATCTGCTTCTTCAGGCCAATGGTTCTGTCTCAGATGCGAGGCTGCAACTAGCAAGAGCACATTTTCCTGGTGTCGCTGAATCCGTGCGTCAGAAGAGAAAAATTCTTTAAGCCGTCTCCTATTCTTTTTTCAGAGGAAGAACATCTCCGATGCTGCATGCGTGTGATTGATCGTATGGATTCCTCGTCAGAAAAGTGGATGACGTGTGCACGTGTTTGTCTTAACTATTAAGGTTACTGCTACTAGGGCCTATGATCGGGTGGAGTGACCTTTTATTGAAGCCATGATGCTCAAATTGGGTTTTCCCTCAGGATTTGTTGGGATTATTATGAAATATGTGTCCACTGTTAGGTTCTCGATCAAGGTGAATGGAGGTCTGCTGGAGCCTTTTCACCCTACACGTGAATCAGACAGGGGACCCTGTTTCGCCGTATTTGTTTTTGTTCTGCGGCGAAGGTCTGACAACCCTTCTATATCCATATAACATGGGTTTTGTGGACAGAGGTGTGCGGGTGTGCAATAGATCACGTTGGGTATCTCACCTTCTTTTTGCTGATGAAAGTCTGATTTTTATTAATGCAAATGGAGCAAGTGCAAGGAGGATTGATGAGATTCTACAAATCTATGATGAGGCAACATGGCAGAGAGTTAACAAGGAAAAGAGTGCTATTTTCTTCAGCCCATGTACATCGGATGTTGATAGAACAGTTGTTAAAGAAAGACTGAATATTCAAGTGGAAGCGTTCAGTGAAAAGTATTTAGGGCTACCGACTGCGGTTGGAAGAATTACGAGCGAGGCTTTTGAATATATCACTGATAGTGCTAGAAGCAAAGTAAATGGGTGGGCGGAGAAGAATCTGTCTTACCTAGGGAAGGAAGCCCTTCTTAAGGCGGTGATACAAGCTAAACCGACTTTTAGCATGAGTTGTTTCCTGCTTTCCAAAGGGTCCTGCAAGAAATTAACGTCTATCATGGGACAATTTTGGTGGAGTGGAAACTTGGACAAGAGATCTATGCATTGGATTGCGTGGGAAAAACTAGCTATCCCTAAGTGCCAAGGAGGGATGGGCTTTCGGGACATGCACGCTTCTAATATTGCGTTGCTTGGTAAACAAGCCTGGAGAACCCTGATGAATCCAGAATCATTGTGCCCTCGGGTCCTCTTAACCAGATACTGTCATAATTCCAGTTTTCTGGATACAACTGTACCGAGGGCAGCGTCCAAAACGTGGCGTGCCATTTTGGCGGGAAGAGAGGCTTTGAATACTGGGATAATTAAACGAGTGGGCTCGGGTGAGAGCATCTCGATTTGGGATGATAAGTCGATTCCCAATTCCCGTACGATGAGGCCAATGGGCCAAAGGATCGAAACTGATATTGTGTAAGTGAGTGAACTCATAACACCGGAGCACCAATGGAATGTCCCACTCATTCAAAAAAAAAAAATCCTTGCTCCCGATGTTCAGAATATCCTCCAAATTCCCTTACGATCTAGTGCTGGAGAGGACTGGATGGCCTGGGCGGAGGAGAAGTCTGGCGTTTATTCTGTTAGATCGGTGTACCGTGCTCTGATTATGAAGGATCAAAGCACGAGTTACGATGGAGGCTGGTGCTATGGCATCATCTTCTGACAATAATGTTGATGTCTAGAAGAAATTGTGGAAGCTTTCTGTGGTTCCGAAGGTACGGGTATTTTGGTGGCGAGTTCTTCGAGGAATTCTACCTGATTACATGACTGTCACGGCGGCATGTCAAAGATAACAGTACCTGCGGAATTTGCAAAGCTGAGAGTGAAACTCTAATGCATGCACTCATCGAGTGCGAGTGCAGTCATGCACGGTTATTCTGGGAGGCTACGAAGGATAATTTTACTTCTGAAGCTACCTAGGTTACACCTTGATACATGGTCAAGAGATATTCTGGTCGATCCTCATTTTACACAGAAGGAGAGGGAGATGATCACGGCAGTGATGTAGTCAGTTTGGACTTCACGGAATAACTTGACACATGTGAAGTTGGTTTTAATCCAACGAAAACAATGGAGTATATCTGGGAGACTCTTCAGACCTTGGAGCTACCGAGGGAGAAGACTGTCAAAAAACCTCAACGCCCAGCGTGTAAGTGGAGCAAACCTGATGTGGGTTTTGTTAAGCTAAATTCTAATGGGGCGGTGAGGGTCAATGATGGAGTGGCGGCCTCTGGAATAGTTGCGAGAGATGCAATTTCTTTCAGGGAGCGACTGCTAAAATTTATCAGGGGATTACAGACCCCTTGATTATCGATTCGCTAGCTCTGCGGGATGCTTTTGCCTTTGCTGTCAAGCAAAGTTTCCAGCAACTAGTGTTCGAGGTGGACTGCGCGGTTTTGGTGCAGCATTGGAATAATAGGGTCACTGATCGGTCTGTGATCAAACCTGTGCTAGATGAGATTAGTGATTTGGGTAGTTCCTTTCTTTTTGTTCGTATTGTTCTTGCCCATCGCGAGGCTAACCGGGCGGCCCTGTTGCGCAAAGTATGCAGTCATATAGCTGGGATCGTTTTCCTGGGATGCTGAGCCACCTGGCTTTTTAATTCACAGCCTAGAGGCTGATTGTAATTCTTGTGTTGATTGATTAATAAAGCTCGTGGTTTTTCAAAAAAAAAGGTTACTTCTACTAGCAATAAATGAATTTAGACATCTTAACTTTGAAGTATACCACTAGTGGAAACAGGGCCACTGGTCCCGGGTCGTAAGGGCCTCTAGTACCGGGTGTCCACCCGGGACTAGCAAGGCCACACTAGAGGCCCCCCTCTAGTACCGGGTCCGTTACGACCCGGAACAACAGGCTCCCACGTGGCCGCGGAGGCGCGGGCGTGGTGGAGGACCTCTAGTCCCGATTGGTCATACGACCCGGGACGCAGGATCTGACACGGTAGCACGGGCAGCTATAGGAATTTTTGTTTTTCCTCCCAATTTAATATTGAAATGGTGCAAAAAATATGCGTTTAATTAATTAAAAACAGAAACTACATATAACATATCAAAATGTTCATAAATAAAAATATGTTCACGTCTATCCGGTTACATGGAGGTGCTCATAACCGGGACTAGAGCCCGTCTATTCGATTACACGTGTGGAGATCATAACCGGGACTAGAGCCCGTCTATTCGGTTACACGGGAGATCATAACCGGGACTTCACCGCTATTCTCCATTGTATTTCCTTTAGGTATGACTTCGCTGAGCAGAAACCCCGCAAGTTCCTCTGCTAGTGCTTGAAAGCGCTTCTTTAGTGGCATACTCTCGCGCAATGGCTCTGCCTATAAAAGAAGGAGATCAATACGAATATTAATCATGACTATCAAAAATTATGAATGACACTGGAGATCAATTGATGAATATGATTGTTCACGTACGTCTAAAAATTTCTTTGGGTCCCGCTCAGTGACCGAACGACGAATCCACTCGCAAACGAAATATCCACAGAAATTGGTCCCCTGTGGTTGCCTCTCGATCCACTTTACGAGAATAGAATTCAATCAAATCATAGTCAACATATAGTGGTATTGAAAACTATAAATAAAGAGATGCGCGAACCTAGCTAGACCGTACTACCTACCTGTGGGTGAACAAAAGTCAGCTGTTCTTCAAATGAACCTGAACCCTTTGTCCTCGCTTTGAATTGTTTCCAAACCCTGCCGGCCAAAAAAAAAGAATAAATGAGTTATTAGTTGCTTGATATCTCTGAAATCAATAAGAGAGACTGATATAGTGCGATAATGTTTGAAATTACCTTTGGAGCGTATCTAGAATGCTTTGGTACCTCTCCTCAGGCCAGTCCAATGAGTCGTAGACTTGAACTCTTGATCTATCAACTTCAATGACTAGCAGAATGTAATGATCGCTGCGCATGATTATATACACGTCAGTAACTCATCAGTTACACTTAATTTGTACAAGCGAGTAACACTCTCTTACCTGAAGAAGTAAGGAAACATTATCTCCGTGTTGAAATGTTGCTTCATTAGGGCATTTAGCAAGTTCTTCTCCGTGTCCTTCACGTGGTTTTTTAGTGTCCTTGCATTAACTCGTACTGGGTTAACGAACCCAAAGCCATAGATGCCCTTTCTACCACATTCATCACTCTTCATTCTGCATAATACCGTAGTGAGCATAATTAGCGATGGCAATGAACGAGCTGAGAGCTAAAGACTTTATCTTTTTTGGAAATAAATGAATTGAATCACTTACAGACAGTAGGCACCGACGAGAGCCAAGTCGAGGGAGTCAAGGTTGTATAAGTACCAGAGTTCTTCGAGCTGAATTGTGAACATGTCTTCACCCGCGAAATGATTTTTTGTAACTTTCACACAGATCAAAAAGTCATCAAATTCCTTTGTGGTTTTCATGTACCAACTATGGAGTTGTCGCATACATGTCGGTAGAAACTTTATCTGATCACCTCGCAGCAGGGACCTCCCCCATTTCCATTTCCATGAATCATCTACATCAGACGGAAAGAGATTTTCGTTGTCCAGTTGAGCAAGAGTAATACCAGCATCTGCAGCAAAGTCCTTCTTCAAGGATAAAGTAGGAATTAGGTCCGTCACGGAGCCATGACCACTGGGTATAACTACGAGCGGGGCTATCGACTGGTTTGCCTGTTGTCCGAGCTGGGCAACGTCTCTTTTCCCTCTGGCACTACTACTTCTCGTCTTGGGAGAGCTACTACTTTTACTCAGAGCTCGTAAATAGTTATCTGGCTTATTTTTCTCATATTGCGATGGTTCCGTGATGAATCCAATAGCCCACTTGTTTTCCTTTGCAGTAAATGTTTGCTTTTCCTCGGGCTTTTTCCGTGCAAGCTGTCTTTTTGTGTCTGCATCCACCCACGCATCCAATTGCTCTTTAGTCATGTCGCAAGCTCTGAGGTCGTCAAGGCTTTTGGGTACTTTTGGGAGGGGCGAACGTCGGGGGTCTCGCCCGAATCCCATGGACGACGAAGTGGCGCCCTTCCTATGTCGGGGCTCAGGAGTCGGCTCATGCGGCGGCGGAGTCGGCTCATGCGGCGGTGGAGTCGGCTCATGCGGCGGCGGAGTGGGCTGACGCGGCGGTGGAGTCGGCTCACGCGGCGGTGGAGTCGCACGCGGCGGCGGAGACGACTGATGCGGAGGCGACTGATGGTTGTCGTCCCCTTCATCGTCATCAGGTGGTGAATCGTGAATTGGCGGAGACGATGGTGGCCTTGGCGCCCAGCCTTCAAACTTGATGTATTTCTTCCGCCATAGAATTAGACCACCCACGACGTCCCCTAGCACCGACTCATCATCAGCTCTTGGGAACTCAAGGTTCAGTGATTCATATCCTTGTACAACTTGATCCACGCCGACACGAGCAAATCCATCTGGAATGGCATTGCCAAGCCACGATGCTGTAGAGTCAATGGAGAATGCATAGCCGTCCGCCGCCTTCATGGATAAGTTAAATACTGGGACATGCAGCTCACAAGTTGTTTTCTCCGTGATATAATCCACGGGGTAACTTGTCTCATCATCACCGACCATAACCGAGGAAGCCACGCTGCTTCTGCGATGCGATGGGCCGCCTTGACTCGCTTGTTCCAGCTGAAGAGTTGGCGCCCCTTGCTCGCGCATTTGATCTATTTGCTTCTGCTGCTCCTTATAGAGAGCAACCATCTGGTCATGATTTCTTTCTAAGATCATCAACCGGTCTGATTCCTGCTGCTCCTTCCTCCTCTTTGCTCTCAATCGGCTTCTATAAGAGGCACGGTCCTGGGAAACCCTTCAATCCACGGCACTTCTCCTAAGCCTCGTGTTGATCCTCCTTTTTCTTTGGTCCCGAGGGCCTCTGACAGCTCGTCCTTCTCTCTGTCGGAAATAAACTTTCCCTCTTTAGACTTGGCAATTAAGTCAATAATTTTTTTTGGGCTCCGTTGACTACTTTGCTTTCATCAATTATTAACTCCCCTGTTTCCATGTCATACTCCCCTCCATGCGCAAGTAGCCAATTCCTTATCCTTCTGTCCCATTCCTCTGTGACCGGGGTGAGCCCTTTTGCACGCAACTCGGACTCAATTTTTTCCCACTTAGGCTCGGCAACTCGGTAGCCACCTGGCCCCATCTTATGGTGATACTTCTTTTTCGCTGCATTATTCTTATTCGTTTGCGACCTTTTCTTAGCTCGTTCTGATTTCTTGTACTCCAGAAATGCAGGCCAGTGAGGCCGCTGCCTCTCTCGTGTGCCGGTGAAATCCGGAAGTTTCCCATCTTCTTCCCACTCACGGAATAATTTGTTCTTGTAGTTATTGAATTGTTGAGCCATCTTCTTAAGAGCGAAATGCTTGACTTTGTCCGTCATTTTTTTTGTCTTCACCTCATCTTCCAAGACCGGTAGGGTGAAATGTGCAATGAGCTTGTTCCAAAGCACATCTTTGGTTCTCTTGTCGACGTAACTAACTCCCTCTAACTTTGGCTTAATCCATTCCTGAGTGCTGATATAAACGTTGTCCCTGACAGTGACTCCGCATTGATGCACAAACTTAACTGCGTTCGGCACGGGTGCCAGTGGTTGGCCAGTAGTTGCATTCACCTCGTCAATTGTGAGATGCTCATCTTTGCCCATCCCTTGGGCATGGCCTCGTTTAGTGGATTGGTTCGATGCGGAGGTCTAAAAATATGAAACATGTGTGAATACATATATATGCACAAATCAGTTATTGCATCTGCTCAACATAGGCTTAATATACCTCGCCAGACGGCGTGGGTCCACCAATTTCCGAGTCCTCATCTTCAGCTCCTTCCGCGGGATGCCGAAATTCACCGGGTTCCAAAATGTAGGAAAGTATCTCTTCTTCCCCTTCTCTCGTTGCGAAGGGAGCATCGACATCCATTGTTTAACTAATACAAAAAAAAGATAAAACAATAATAGCATTAGTACAATAATTCAAAGGAGGGAACTATACAAATATGCAACAAAAACAATTTAATATTGCATCTAAAAAAAAATCTTTCAAAAAAAACATAGGCTGTCCCAATCCCAGCCCAGCCCAAATTTGGGCCAGAACCTGGTCAAAGGTGGCCACCGTGGTCATCGCTGGCCCACCTGCCAGCGCCTACCCGCCCCACCGCCACGTGTGACCGCCCACTGGCCACGCGTGGTCAATGCTGGCCCACCTGCCAGCGACCCAGTTCTGACCCCGCCGCCCTGCCTCGTGTTCCCGCCCCGCCTCGTCTTCACCTCCCCGCCTCGTGTTCCCACCCGGCCGCCTCGCCTTCACCCCCCGTGGTCAATGCGGAGCACCAACAGCCCCCGCCCACCCGGAGTCAATGCTCCTGGCCCACTTGCCAGCGACTCGGGTGCTGGCCCACCCGACGGTTCCCCTCCCGACGGTCCTGGTCTTTAAAAAGGGACGCGCCCGTGCGGATATGGACACTCCACTCCGCTCCGCTCCCACGGTTCCCCTCCGCCCGTCCAGTGCCCTCGCCGCCATGTCGCGCTGGTTCGGGAAGTCCTCGAAGAAAGAGGCCGGCGAGTCCTCTAGCCGTCGCCGCGCTTCTCCACCGCCTCCACCGCCGGCGGCCTTGGGCGTCGTTCCGCAGGGCGTGCGGAGGACCGCGTCACCGGTGCGTGTCGCCCACGCACCCGACGCGCCGTGGCATTGGGACAACGCCGCCACGCTGGAGTGGAGCGACGTCCACCTCCCCGAGGGCTGGCACCTAAACTCGCAGAGGATTCCGGTGCCGGCGGTCCCGCTCGCTGGGAGGCAACTGGACAGGGAGATCACGCGCCGGCGCCGCCTCCTCCCAGCGGAGCTCCGCGACGACCCCGTCTACGCGGCGGGCTCCCCACACTGGGAGCAGTGGCTCAAGGACGAGCACGAGGACCGCCGCCACTCCTACTTCGCCCCGGCGCCCCGCGCCGTCCAATCCGCCTACCCAGCGTTGCCCGACGCGCTGTGGTTCGAGGAGGAGGTCCCCGAAGACGACGATGACCCGGACATGCAGGCCGCCTACAAGGCCTCCAACCGCACCCTCGTCGAGGATGAGATCAAGCGGTGGGAGGCCGTGCTGGCCCAGGTCCAGGCTGATGCGGACGCACCGCCGCCACCGCAGTACTACGACCCTGACGAGGTCGAGCCGTGGCACTACGCCATGGAACGCGAGCAGGAGCAGGACCTTCCGCCGCCGCCTCCTCTGCCTCTCGGCCTCGTTGGCCAGTCCTGGGTCTTTACCGGCGGGAGCTGGTCGGCGGATCAGGAGCAGCAGCAGGAGGCGCCACCGGAGCAGCAGGAGGCGCCACCGCAGCAGCAGGCGCCACCGCAGCATCTCTGGACCCCGCCGCCGTGGATCGTCCTCGACGACTAGGCGGCACCGGCGACGACGACCCCCCTCCCCCCTCCAAAGGGCGACAGCGGCGCGGGGACGAAATCCGGCAGCCTGGCGGCGCAGGGGCGGCGTCGTCTGGAGCCCGGAGGCGGAGCGTCGATTTGCTGGACTTGGGCAAATTTTCGGCCCGAGCCACTAGAAGTAGCGCCAAAAAGGCCTCTAGTACCGGGCCGTGGCTCCACCCGGTACTAGAGACCCTCTAGTACCGGGCCGTGTTACCACCCGGTACTAGAGGTCCCTCAGGGCCGCGAAAATTTGCGCGCCAAGCCCAGTGGACCTGTAGTACCGGGTGGTCGCACGGCCCGGTACTAGAGGTTAATTTTTTTTAATTTTCTGGTTTCTTACTTTTTTATATCTTTTGATTTACTTGTCTAAATTAAGTAAAAATTGCTTTCATTTTCCTGTTTTCTGTTTTGGTTTAAAATGAAGTATCACATGCGCTTGGTTTTAAATTAAGTACTACATACGCTTAATTTAAAATCAATTCAAAAATTTATAAATCAAGTACTACATGCGCAGTGGATCATTTCACATCACAAAGTTTGATGCTACATCAAAAATTTATAAATTAAGTACTACATTCCGCCACCGCCATACGCTTGATTTCATTGACATGTCTGTCTTGTCCTCCATACTATAAATTATATAAAAGTTTAATAAATTATTACACATCATGAACAACATCCCTATTTAGTCTTCGCTTTTTCTTTTTGTGAGACCCTTTCTTCTGATCGCTCCGTAACCATGGACAAGGGTCTGCATATAACTTGAGACTTGGGTCAGTGGTCACTTTGAAGGGCGGAATTTCATGAAACTTGTCGTAATCTTCTGACATGTCTGTCTTGTCCTCCACTCCCACGATGGTTCTTTTCCCTGAAAGAACTATGTGGCGCTTTGGCTCATCGGCTGATGTATTCACTTCCTTATCTTTTCTTTTTTTTGGCTTGGTAGACATGTCCTTCACATAGAAAACCTGAGCCACATCCTTGGCTAGAACGAATGGTTCGTTGTCGTACGCAACATTCGTGAGATCCACTGTAGTCATTCCGTACAATGGGTCTTCCTTTACCCCGCCGCCTCTCAGGTTGAACCATTTGCACCAGAACAAAGGGACCTTCAAAGAAGGTCCATAGTCAAGTTCCCATATCTGCTCTATGCAACCATAATATGTGACCGTGGCCTCATTCGTGCTCTTATCATCAAAGCGGACACCACTATTTTGGTTGGTGCTCTTTTTATCTTGGGCGTTCGTGTAAAATGTATTCCCGTTTATCTCATACCCTTGGAAAGTCCAAATAGTCGAAGATGGCCCCTTAGACAACAAGAACAGCTCATCTGAGACTGTGTTGTTGTTGTTCAGATGCGTTTCCAACCAACCGCCAAAATTCTCCATGTGTTCCTTTGCAATGGCGGAGTCATCCATCCCCGGGTTGTTAGAGCGTACAATATCCTTGTGCATCTGGATATACGGAGCCACCAAAGTGGAATTATGCAGAACTGTGTAGTGTGCTTTTGTGAAAGAATACCCGTCCCTGCATATGTATGATTTCTTTCCTAGAGTGCCTTCTCCACTTAGTCTCCCCTCATGTCGCGATTCAGGAAGACCAATCGACTTAATGCCGGGAATAAAGTCAACACAAAACTCAATGACCTCCTCTGTTCCATACCCTTTGGAGATGCTTCCTTCTGGCCTAGCACGGTTATGAACATACTTCTTCAACACTCCCATGAACCTCTCAAAGGGGAACATATTGTGTAGAAATACAGGACCCAGAATGTGAATCTCGTCGACCAGGTGTACTAGGAGATGTGTCATAATAGTGAAGAAGGATGGTGGGAACACCAACTCAAAACTAACGAGACATTGAGCCACATCCTTCTGTAACCTTAATAGAGTGGTTGGGCTGATTGACTTCTGCGAAATTGCATTGAGGAACGCACATAGCTGAACAATGGATACTCGAACATTTTCCGGTAGAAGCCCCCGCAATGCAACCGGAAGCAGTTGAGTCATCAGCACGTGGCAGTCATGAGACTTTAGGTTCTGGAACTTTTTCTCTGCCATATTTATTATTCCCTTTATATTCGACGAGAAGCCAGACGGGACCTTCATACTGCTCAGGACTTCAAAAAATATCTCCTTCTCTTCTTTGGTAAGAACGTAGCTAGCAGGACGTAGACGTCCTTTATCCGTCCTCATTGGATGCAGGTTCTTTGGGTCTTTCAAAAGTTGCTGGTCCTCTCGTGCTTCCGGAGTATCTTTTGCCTTCCCATACACGCCCAAGAAGCCTAGCAGGTTCACGCAAACATTCTTCGTCACGTGCATCACGTCGATTGCAGAGCGGACCTTTAGGATTTTCCAATAGGGTAGTTCCCAAAATATAGACTTCTTCTTCCACAGGGGAACGTGGTTGTTAGCGTCCTTCGGAACAGACTGTCCGCCAGGACCCTTTCCAAAGATTACATCTAAATCCTTGACCGCATCATATATATCTTCACCACTTTGGAGGGGTGGCTTCGGCCGGCGATCTTCCTCACCTTTGAAATGCTGCTTGCTTTTCTTTCTTAGGGGATGCTGAGTTGTAAGAAATCGACGATGACCCGGGTACACATTCTTGTTACCTACATATATACTTTCAGTGCTATCTAAACAGTGTGTGCATGCATTGTATCCCTTGTTCGACTGTCCTGAAATGTTACTAAGAGCAGGCCAATCATTGATGGTTACAAACAACAACCCTCGTAGGTTAAATTCCGCTTGTTTGTACTCATCCCACACAGGTACCCCTTCATCACGCCACAACTGTAAAAGTTCATCAACTAATGGCCTCAGGTAGACATCAATGTTGTTACCGGGTTGCTTCGGGCCTTGGATGAGCACTGGCATCATAATGAACTTCCGCTTCATGCACAACCAAGGAGGAAGGTTATAGATACATAGAGTCACAGGCCAGGTGCTATGACTGCTGCTCTGCTCCCCAAAAGGATTAAAGCCATCCGTGCTAAGACCAAACCTTAAGTTCCTTGGGTCACGTGCAAATTCCTTGTACTCTGTATCGATTTTTCTCCACTGCGACCCATCAGCCGGGTGTCTCAACATCTCGTCGCTCTTGCGGTCTTCTTTGTGCCATCGCAACAACTTGGCATGCTCTTTGTTTCTGAACAAACGTTTCAACCGTGGTATTATAGGAGCGTACCACATCACCTTGGCAGGAACCTTCTTCCTGGCGGGCAGGCCCTCAACATCGCCAGGGTCATCTGCTCTGATCTTATACCGCAATGCACCGCATACCGGGCATTCATTCAAATTCTCATACTTCTCACCGCGGTAGAGGATGCAGTCATTAATGCATGCATGTATCTTCTGCACATCTAATCCTAGAGGGCAGATAATCTTCTTTGCTTCATACGCACTCTCGGGCAATTCGTTACCAGCCGGCAGCTTGTCCTTCACTATTTTCAGTAAACTCCCAAATCCCTTGTCAGATAAACCATTCGCTGCCTTCCATTGCAATAATTCCAGTGTGGTACCGAGCTTTGTGTTGCCATCTTCGCAAGTTGGGTACAACTTTGTTTTGTGATCCTCTAACATGCGCTCCAACTTCAACTTCTCAAGTGTAGTTTCTGCTAGGGTATGTGCATCAACGATGACCCCACGTAAATCATCATGTATGATGGGATCATCTGGTACCTCTTCATCATCAGCTTCCCCTGTTGGGTTACCAACATATTCAGGGTACATGTAGTTGTCATCGTTCTCTTCTTCTTCGTTATCTTCCATCATAACCCCTTTTTCTCCGTGCTTGGTCCAACAATTATAGCCGGGCATGAAACCAGAAGTTATCAGGTGGAGGTGAATTCTGTCTGTGTTAGGGTAATCCTTCTCATTCCGACATTTCTTGCATGGACAACACATAAAACCATTCGGCCCCTTGTTATCCTTAGCCACATTGAGAAAAGATTGCACGCCATCCATGTACTCTTTAGAGCGTCGGTCAGCGTACATCCACGGATGACTCATCTGCAAATCACCGCTAAAACCCATTACGATAAACCAACATAATAGGAAACATATCATATTCATTAATACAAGTTCATCACATTAAAACCAAAGTATAGTAGTGACCAAATGTAATACATAGTTCTCATAAAACATAAATTAATTGAAACTAGAATACAACTATCTAAAGAATTTAAATCCAACAACAAATGCGATCAGAATCGCAACTAAGGTAACTATTGAACCAACAGCATAATGATACCAAGCCTCTTGACTAATGACATATTTTCTAATCTTTCTAAGCTTCAAGCGCATTGCATCCATCTTCATCTCGTGAACAGCGACGACGTCGGTAAGCTCGACCCCGTGAGCATCAACGATGTCGGCAATCTTCAAGTCCAATACCATCTTCTCTTCTAGGCATTGGAGACGAAGATCTTCACTTATCTTCAATTTTGCTTTCAAATCGTTGTTTTCTTTTTTAAAAAACTCTACAATAGGGTCGGCTGGAATTTCCGGTTCAACTACCTCCTAAATAAAAATATATCTATGTCAATTTGGTCGGCATGATTGTTATAAACACGAAACAAAATAAATAGTGATAAAAATATACCACATCCGAATCATAGACCGGACGAGGGCCGACGGGGACGGATATCAAAACCATGACACTATACATAAAAAACATAAGAAAATTATACAAGAAAAATAATTATGCATTCAAATCATACAAGTAATTTTGTAAAATAAAGATAAAAGAAGAGGCTCACCGAGGTGGTGCCGGTCACGGGATGGCGGGGGCTATCGACGGCGGTGAGGACCGAGACGACACTAAAATCCACAAATAATAAATTAATTTGAGCTCAAAATACATAAAAAAATGAACTACCTAGTTAGGCATTTCATCAAACACCTAGGTAGCACTATAAAAATGAAATGAGCTAAACTTGTATGGAAATGGCTAAAATTCGGCCGCCGGGTGAAAGGATCAAGTGTTGCTAACCCTTGGAGAGATGGGTGCCGTCTATCTTGACAAATCTTGGAAAAAAATGGGGCTACACTTGAGCTTGAGAGAGGAAACAATGAAGATGAGCTTGAGAGTTCAAAAATGGTGGCTGGCCCGGGGTGGGAGATGATATAGCGGGACCTCTAGTCCCGGGCTGTACCACGGCCCGGGACGAAAGGTCCACCCTCCTGTCTCCACCCTGCCGCTGACTGCCTCGGTCCCGGGTGGTATCACGGCCCGGAACTAGAGGTGCCCTACAACCCGGGACCCGACCTGCGCAGCGTCGGAGCAGCCGGCCCGGTACTAGTTCCCTCCTCTAGTCCGGGTTCGAACCACGCCCGGGACTAGAGCCCAACACCCCTCTCCACCAAAGCTCCTGTTTCCACTAGTGTACACCGATTTTTGTTGTATCATCGTTTAAGAAGTATGTTGGTTTTAGATGTCCCACTATACAACAATCCATAGAAAGCGAAATTAAAGCTCACCACTTTGTTTCTAATTTTCTTCGAAACATCATGTATATCCAAAAATATGAAATCGTGATGCAGAAAATCACTTGTTAAATTACATTGAAATCACTAACATTGTGTTTGGATGTTAGAAAGATGGGCTTGGAATTTGAAATCTGGAATTTCGGGCTGATTCGTATTTTGGGCTGGTCAACGAATTGAGGTCTGGAAACGCGAGGCAATTCCGAGCGAGCCCTCCCGCGCGCGCCCCACTCTTCATGTTTCCGAGCCCTGCAGCCGCAGCTCGGAAAGGCTCGGAAACGCGCCTCTCACCCCGCACCTGTTCGCTCGCTACTGGCTCGGCCTCTCGTCCTCCGGAGCAGGGGCAGACCCAGGCAAATTTTTGAGTGGGGGCACACTATGTGACTGAGGGCATTTCATGTCTAAGCTCAGATATTTTGAATATTTTTCTTCAAAAAATGAATATGTTCTACTAGAGTTTGAAATTATGAGTGGGGGGCTGGCTCCCATTAGCTTGAACTTGGGTCCGCCCGTGCCCTAAACCATTAACATCATTAAATTGTAAATCACATATACTAACGTGCGGGATGTCGTTCTATTATTATATATACCGCTAGAGATTAAGGTTGAGTCCGTGTCAGGATGCAGGCGGACACGAACTCCGCCTGTCCGTGCTGTCCGCGCCGCCCCGAAGCCAAAACGGCTTGGCGGATGGGCCGTGAAAAATTGACGGACCTGACGGAAAACCTCTGCTCGGCCGCTCAGGTCCGTGTCCATCTCTGTCTCGCACTCCCACAAGCGCACATATACAACAGCACCAAAGATCGATCGCCGCCGCCTGCTGCTTGCCGCTCGGCCACCGACCGGCTCCCCGGCAAGACCCATCGAGTACACCCGTCCCCAGCTCCGGAGAGAAGTCCGGCGTGGTGGATACAGCGGCGGAAGCCGCCGGAGGAAGAGGAAAGACGCCGCCGGAGGAAGAGGAAAAGACGCCACCGGAGGAGGAGAAGAAGAAGGTAGGCGAGGGCAGGGGCACCCACATCAATCTACAGGGCAAGGATTCGATCTATTTAGCCCCTTCCATTAAAATCCCGATTCGATCTGTTGATTGGAGAGGAGGGCGTTTTCTCTCCTTTTCTAAGCTCGATCCCGTCCACCACTCGATTCATGTTTTCTGAATTCACAAAGTATTTCTGATTCCTTTTCTAAGCTGATGCTAGTTGTCTGAATTCGCAAAGCCCTTCTGTAGTCCTGTAAATTATTGATCAGTATTTCTGATTCCTCTCTGGTTGTGAGAAGCATCAGCTGTTCAAGCTGCATAGCGTACATCAATTTCTTTTATTTTGGGAAAATAGTATGCCCTGCGGCTGGTCCGCCTAGTCCACTGGACAGAGCGGAGGTAGCTATTAGCGGACGCAGGCGCCGCTACGGTGCAATTTATTGTTAGCAGACCAAGCGGATTAAAGCGGACGCGCCGGTGATCCGTCCGCTTGCATCCTGAAGTCCGTGAATGTCCACCAAATTACTGAAAGAATGTCACTCCACACTGTCCTCCTATACCTGTGTACGCGAATTGGGTGCGCTTAGCAAAAAATATATGTTTGCTTGGCAGAAGACTAAGTACTGAAGTAGTCTTCTTCCCTCGCTGAATCCGCCGGACGGAGATCTCCTCCGTCGCTGGTGGTTCGCCATGTGGCTTTCCTCCCGCATCCACATGCCCTACGGCCACAGCCGCATGCCGGCAGCTCTGGGGGGCCAGTGCACCACCCTCACCTCGGAGGGCTCTTCGCAACCCTCTCTTCCGAGCCATCAGACCAAATTGTCTTCCCTTTCCGCCCCTTTCCGCCGTCCCAGCTGCTACCTGCCGCACGGCGCGCGGTCTCCCCGCGACCTGGTAACACGTGCCTCGTTACTGCTGGTCTCGATGCTTAGATGTACTATGGTAGTGAAATTGCCTTATTTGTTTGGGCTTCAGTATTATTTTTTTGAACAAGGGGAGAGGGCACGAAGGCCCCCGAAACGCTGCATTAATACTGGGCAGTTACAAAGTTTTGCATACAGAACCCTCTAAAATTGGAAATTATAACTTGGTCCTAGAATCTAGCACAAAGGACCCTAAAACTGATAAACAAAACGCGATCCGGTCCATGACCTGCACAGCCGTGGATGGAATACCAACTCCGGCCACCCTCTCTACCGCCGGGGACAGCGCCACTTGGGGCAAAGAAAGCGAGAAGTGTCAGCGTCGCTCCAAGGAAGGGCCTCCGCATCTGGAGGTAGAGCTGGCCATCTTCTGGGCCAAAGTTCATGGCGGCAATCAGCGGCCCCCATGAGATTTCCTCAGGCTGCAGCTTGAAGATACCCTCAGAGAACGAATCTCCGAGGTGTGGAGAGGCCTCCTCGGCCAAGAATGGCGGAGGCGCACCTCGCCGTCACTTGGAGTCTCCACCGATTCCCCGCAGCTTCCCAGCAACAGCACACAAAGCATCAGCCTCCCACCAGCTCCCTTCGTCACCATGGCGAAAAAGAGGAGGAAGATGAACCTTGCGCGAGGCTACCACCCAGTCGCCGCCACAACAAGCCTTATTTACGGAGTTGCCCGAGGCACTCCTCTCCGCCGCCTTCGGCTCCGCCCACAGGAGCACCGCAACGAAGAGCAGAAGCACCAGCCGGTGCCGGATCTGGCCAGAGAGACCCTGCACCATCCTCCGGGCATGAAGCCCACAGACGGCATAAAGCCACAAGACAGCAGAAAAGCAAAACCTACAGCTACAACTACGACTACTATGTACAGGCAGTCCGGCATCGCCTCCTAGCCACCACCAGCCGAGCACGCCGGTAGGCAGAGCATCGGAGCGACCCGGTTTACCGGGGTCGACTCTCAAGACTACTGTAGATAAGAGAGAGAAACAAAGGGATAAGAATGACAGGGCTTCAGTATTATTGTCTTTTGGTTGCAAATCGGTACTAGCTAATTTAGGAGGTTCAGTGCAGCCTTAGTTCCCTGGTATACATGGATGTAGTTTTCTCTGCTTCAGTGCAGCTAATTTAGGAGCTTACGATCAGTCGGAGTTTGCAATATATACTCCTATCTTAAGATAGTTTGTTCGCGCTTTCATTATTCAAAGTATAAAAATTAAGTACATGAGTCGTGCAGATGGATTCCTCTTTATTACTGTTTGTCTGATTATGTGAAGTAATAAGTGTAGTTGCTGTCGTTTGTCGAATAATTGTTTTGTGATTCGTTGGATATCTGGTCGCAGAGATGGCGGACTCAGAGCATCTCCAGTCTGAGCCCCCAAAATCGGTTCCCAAACTGTCCGTGGACATGTCCGGACGCGTCCGCGGACAGTGACCGGACAGCCCGCAAATGTGGTGCTCTACAACCACAATGTTCAAATATTCACACAAAAAAACATGCAAGCCATGCAACGTAGATCACAGGGATAGACATTTCAAAGATCATACGAACAAAGCATAGTTCGAACATTCACGGACATAGTGCAACACACAAATTAAACGGACAGAGTTCAAGGCATCATCACACACGGATGCACATTCGTCGGAGAGACCGGAGGTGATCAGAGATTGTGCAGAATTGGGCCCCTGTTCACCGGTACCGCCGCTGCCGCTTCTTTCTCTGCACGGGCCCTTGCTCGAACTCGGCGTGCCTTGCGAACCCCAGCTGCACGCTCCAGTTCCTGCCGTGCCAGCCGAGCCCCAGCTGCACGCTCCAGTTCCTGCCGTGCCAGCCGAGCCCCAGCTTCATGCTCCAGTTGTTGGTGTGCCTCCCTTGCCTCTCGTTCCCTTTGGCGAGCACGGCGTTCCGTCCGAGCCTCTGCACGCTCCAGTTCCTGCCGTGCCAGCCGAGCCCCAGCTTCATGCTCCAGTTGTTGGTGTGCCTCTCTTGCCTCTTGTTCCCTTTGGCGAGCACGACGTTCCGTCCGAGCCTGGGTCTCCGCTTGCCGCACCCTGTCCCTCTTCTCCGTGTCCGGCGTGTAGTCTACGAACGGACTTTCCTTGAGTATGTCCCAACAATGGAGGAGATTCCACTCTGTGTTCGCCGGCCTCCCCGCAAGCACATTGTATAGTGGGATGGCATCCTCCATCTATGCAAATTGAATGAATAGCTAATCAACGAAATGAAGCAAGTAGGATACCACATTGTTGAGTAGGATAGTGCATTGTTGAGTAACCACATGGAACTTACGGAACCCATTTGGGCATAGCATCCGGCAAACTTGTTAATCTCGACGACGATGCATTGCCACCTATGGCGGAGAGAACCCTCATTGCGGTAATAGATGGAGTTCGCATTGAACATTTTGGAGATCCGGCCCCAAAATGAACCTTGGTTGTAGCATCCGTTTTGAGCATCGGACGGGGTGGCCAACCACACTTTGCACAACATCTTGTCATCGATAACCGAGTACCTATTCCCTCTAGGAACGACCTACGGGTTCAACAATTATTTCGTAAAGTAACAAATTGCTACAACCCGCATCCTAATTATTCCTAAATCCTAAAATGGTGGAAGGTAAGAATGAACATACCCGTCGAGGAGCCGCCAGTTGTGCGGACAAGCTGGCTCCGGAAGCGGCCGCACGAGCAAAGAGCCACCGCCACCGATTTAGCTGCCGGCGGCGCAGCTTCCATTTCCGCCCCGGGGCAGCTGCCCACCTCCTCCTCCTCCTCCTACTCTTCCTCCGCGAACGCATCCCAGTACATCTCCGCAGATCCGATGCCGGATTTGGCCATCCGTGCAGCTCTGCGAGCGGACAAGAGTGTAACATCCCAAAAATATTATCAATATTATATTCCAAAAATGAGAGCCAACAAAAACTTTTGTTGTTTATTGTGTGTTGACTTCTTCTTGTTACTTAAGTTGTTTGTTCTTGTTGTGTGTTGCTTGCTCTAATGAACACTTGAAGAAAAAGTAGAAAACAAAATAAAGTTATAAAGAAGGAAAAATAAAAGTGACAAGTTGTCACATAAAATTCTTCAAGTGACAAACTCAAATATTTTCAAACCAAAGTCAGTGGAGTTGTAATGTAAACACTCCCATTTTGATTCTTACTACTTTCCCTCTTCAATGCTATTTTTAAAACTAATTTTAAAATTGTAAAGTAAAATCAATTTGAAATAAACCAATTTACCAAATTCAAAACCCTATGAAAGAAAATGATGCAAAACATTTTATTTTGCAAAGCCAATTTTTGTGGACTTCTACATGTTATGGGGAGGCCCCACAATTATTTGCAAATTTTTCTAAAATGTTTAAGTGCCCCAATTAAATCCCAGAAAAGCTTCTGGATATTAAAAAGAAACTGGAAAATAAAAGAAAAGAAGAAGCAGGGGGCTTTCTGCAAAAGTGTCGTCGACCTCAACCCCGACGACCATCGCCGTGTCGCCATGGCGTTGCTCGCCGTTTCCGCGCTCCCCAGGCCCCCCTGGCCGCGCTCTCCCTCGCTCCCGTGCCTCTGCAGCCGCGGCGCCGCAGAGGAGAGCAGTTACGCCGTCCCTCGCCTCGATTCCACTCCAGCGTCGCCGTGGTGAGCTCGCCGTCGTCGACCCAAATTGGCCCAGCTCGCTGCTCCCCAACACGCCGCGCTTGGCCGAGACCTTCTAGAACGTGTCCGGACCCCGGTGAACGCCTAGTCTCCACGTCCCTCGCACCGCCGCGTCGGATGGAGGAGAAATATCTCCGCCGTGCGCCGTGGACGCCGTCCGTGTACTCCGCCCACGATACGCCGCTCCCGCGCTATAAGACCACCCCGAACCCCTCTGGAAGAAGCACACCACCCCACTCCCTCACTCCCCCTCTCCAATTTCACCGTGAGCCGCCAGGAGGGCGTGCCGAGGCGAAGCTCTGCCGCCGTTGAGGTCCGTCGTGGCCGCAGCGCCTCGCTGCACCATTCCACCCTCTGACCCCTCTACGCTGTTGCCTGAGCTCACCGCACTCACCCCATCCCTTTTCCCCTTTGATTAGTGCCCAGACATGGCCATTGAACCTCGCCGGAGTTGCTGTCCGTGGCCGAGGAAGACGGAGACCTCACCGCCGACGAACCACTCCACCCCGGCAAGTGCAACTCAGCCAGGAGCTTCCACCTCACCACCGCCGTTGATCTGCATCATCGCCGTGACCTCCCGAGCCCTCTAGGTGAGAGATTCATCCACCTCGCCGTCCCCGGCGCGGCAGCGCCGCCGATTTTAGGTCGTCGCCGATACCTTTGATCGTGGGCCGTTGGATCTCGATCCAACGGACGCGTACCGCTTCGATTAAATAAAAGAGAGAGAGACTGACGGGCGGGCCCTGCTCGTCAGGATTTTATTAATTTCCAACCGCACACTCTGTCGCTGACGTGTAGGCCCCACCTGTCATAACTTTCAACATTATCCAAACAGAGAGAATTTCTAATTTAGTTTTCTCTGAAATTTTCAGTACTGATATGAACTTGTAAAATCAATATCTCAAGATTTAGGAATCCAAATAAATCAAACTCAATTGTTCTGGAAAGCTTATAAAATGTTTAACCAACCCAATTGGATTCATTCCATTTAATTAAATAAAAAAAGTATTATTAAAAATACCACAGAAGATTTAAATTCTAAACTTGTTTGTTTATGTTACTCTGTTAGTCCAAATAATTCCAAACCAATTTTGTTAGCTTAGTACTGCCTTGTATTAGCTTCAATAATTTTGGTAGAATTAATAGAGAATTTTAGTTGTTGATTTTAAGATAAACCCTTCTGGACTAAAACAAATAAATATGTTTATTGGTTGATCCAAATGAATTAGGACCAATTTTGTTAGGTCACAATTAGTCATGTTTAGTTACCCCTAAAAGGATTTAATTTTAGGAGCAGAATTTAATTGGTAGCTAAAACTTGATTATTAAGCTTCTGGATTCAAACCAATGTGTAGGGAGTTTGGTAACTCAAATTGATCCAAACCAAATTGGGTTGTCTTCTACACATCAGTAGCTTTTATAGAAATTTAGTTTGTATTTTTGTGACCAACAGAACTCAAGTTGTGGATTTAAACATGAATAACTAGTTTCTGCCATAATTTGGACTTAATTAAATAATGTTTAATTCAATTTTTGAAACCAAATTGTATGGTTTGATGTGGGCAGTAGCTAATTGTGATGTTTGTGATTGATATGTTGTGATGCTTGCTTGAGTAGTTTAGTAATTGTTTGCATTGCTTGTTTGACGTTAGACGAGAACGTTGCCGGAGTCTACGAGGAGGGGGAATTCTCTGATCATCAAGCACAAGAACCCGAGAACTTTGCCGAGCAAGGCAAGCTACTCCCTGAGCTTGCACCTAAATACATATGCATCTACTTTGATCAAATGATTTACTCTTAAGGCAATGGTTTACAAAACCTTTTCAAAAGTATATGGATATTATTTTGCCACCCTATGTAGTAGCTTATATAAAACTTTAGGATGGGAAACAATGTTGTTTATTCAAAACTCCTTTAAAAAGACTTGTGTGGTTATGGAATACCGAGATGTCGGTGTGAAAGTAAAGAAGTGGAGAATGGTGATGTTTATGAAAAATGCACATTGTGTCCTAGTACTATGACAACCAATCTTACCCTGTGCGACCACATCTACCCACATATGGGAAAGGGCGTAGTCATATAATTTGCTCATATTAGTATGGGATGCCTCAACAACGAGGATGACCTCGTTCCATGAGGGGATGGTTTGGTGACCTACCCCTGACCTGGGTCCTAACACGATGGTGGGAGGATTGAAGGGTTCGCTCGCCGGGCAGAACTACGAGTCCTCACACTTGGTTTCTGTTGGGAATTAGCCTGAGTGTCGATGGAAGTTTCGTAGCGGCAGGGTCCTATACTAGCATGAGCAAAGGACAGGCTATGGTCGGCGGCTTACTTCGCATACACCTTGTATGGCGAGACGTGGCAGACACGATGAGTTGCCGGATGGATGGGGAAAAGCGTGCTACCTCTGCAGAGTGTAAAACTATTCGAATAGCCGAGTCCTCGGATATGGACAGTTGGGAGGCTGTCCTAGACCATGTGCAAGTTTTTGGAAAAGCTTTTAAGTTTAAAAGAAACTGAAATGGTGATGGTGTTACACAGCTATACCAAATGAGTGGTATGAGTTGTTGGAATAAATGGACCATGGTGAGCCATGGTCAGAAAAGGAGGAGTTTTGGAGAAACAAAATGAGATGGTGACTTCTTTCAAAGATAGTTATAAAACTCTTCTTACCTTTTTCAATAAAGATATAGAGATGTTTTAAACAAATAAAAGTTGTAAGTTAAAATAAAACTAGTGCATACTCATGTTGGGGTAGTTTGCGAGTACATTCAAATGTACTCATATTGGTTTCGTCCCTGGCTATTGTCCTAGCCAGACTACGAGGAGGAGCACTACGCCGAGCAGGAATATGGCGACTTCTACGCAACTAAGGATCTCCACAAGTCAGCTGCCTGTCGGGTCGTCATCGTTAGAATATGATGTCTACTACGCCGTAGCTTCCGCTGATATTTTGGTTTGGCCCATGAAGGCACCTATGTAAGAACTTGGTCTAAATGACCATTTATGTAAGACTTTTATTCGGTACTGTAATGGATGTAAACTTTGGTATCCAATTCGGATTATGTGCAACGACAGACTGATCACGGGATCGTTGTGTTAAGCATAATCGGGTATTTCGGACAGCTAGTCCGGGGTCCCCACAGACTTGGTATCAGAGCCATCCTGACTTTAGGAAACCTTAGTTAGCATGGTCGTTTGTCAAATGTTACAAAAGATGAATTTCTAAAAAGAAAGGAATGAAGTATTTTCGAAAATGCTTATCTCCAATCCTCTTACTTATGCAAAATTTTACTCCATTAAATATTACATTTTCCTTGGTATCCCTAAAATTTTGCACACCTCTCATTAAGCTTAAAATTTGACTCACTTGTTGCCCTACTATATTAAAATTTTGATATACTTGTCACCTAACTAACTTAAAATTTTGCTTAAAAATTGTAGATGGCACTCCATTGGACCGAGTTCGTTCAGCTGGAGAAGGACAGCAAGTGACGTTTGAGAGGGACTTGTTCGAGTTGACCAAGCTGTTAGGTCGCCCCGCTCCAGAGTTTGAGGGAGCTCAGATTGATGTTCACGGTGTCGGAAGGCTGAGCTGGCTCATCAGTCGTCAGTTCGCAGGAACATCAAGTCTCCCAGTTCCAGGACGTCTTCACCACCAAGGAGGCCACCTGGGTTGATGGTCTCTGTACTGCTACACAGAGGATGCTAGCCCGACTTTGTGAGGAGCACAAGGCGGAGTTAGTAGACTCCCGTTTCCGGTTCTACGGGAGGCGCAACTGCGATGGACACCCTACTCCTTCACCTTACCACCCGATGTTTGGGAGCTACATCATGGACATGGAGATCTTACTTCAGTGCACTCAGGATGATCTGTTGCGCACTAGGATTCAGCTCACTTTGACCGCGAGTCGCTCGTTGAGCTTCGCGAGAACGAGGAAGCTGATGGAGGAGAAGGTCGCTCTTCTCAGGAAGAGGGCCCAGCTGAGGAAGACTATCGTGAAGCTCCGCACGAAGGTGGCAGAGCAGGACGGCTGATTGAGGATCTAGAGCACCATACTGACGAGATGGAGGAGGAGGGCGAGGATCTCCGCAAGGAGAACAACGCTTTCCTCAGTGACGATGATGACTTCGTGGAGGAGATGGACTGTGAGGAGGAGGATGATGAGGAGGAGTTAGTTGACGAGGAGGAGGAGCCACTCGAGCCAGTTCTCGAGGACGAGGAGGAGGATCCCGAGGAGCCAGCCTACCAGTCAGATGCTGACGTGTTAGAGCTGGAGGTTCCACCTCAGTAGGCGAGTGACTTGATCACTACCGCAGGATTAGGTTGACCCCTATCGCTAGTCGAGTAGAAGTAGTGGTTCTTTTGGAAACCAGATGTTATGTATCTAGATGTAAGGTGATGTTGTAAGCTTGATGTTGTAAGCTTGATGTTGATGTGAACTCCTTGATGTGTTGTTTGTGAAATATAAGTATGTTTGTCTTGTTTAAATCTGTGTGAATATTTTCATATAAATCTTAAATTAATCAACCACTTGAGAGATCGTCTTTTCCCTTAGTCGAACTTTTCTTGCCTTGTCTCTTATACCCGGTGTGCTTCAGGATGCCGCCCCGTCGCAGCAATGCGGAAGGATCAGGATCAGCACCACCACCACCGGACCCAACCCCCACCCAACTTCTCGCGCTTATCATGGAGGAGCGTGAAAATGCCCGGCAAGAGCGCCAGCTCATCTCGCTGCCTACAACAACTCGCAGCCGCTTATAACAACAACAACAACAACAACAACAACAATGGTGGTAACGGCAATGGCGATGGAAACCAGCGATCTACCTTAGGCGATTTCAGAAGACCAACCCACCCACCTACTCCAAGGGACTTCACCCACTGGAAGCCGATGATTGGCTTCGCACCATCGACAACAATCTGGAAGTTGCTGCTGTGGGAGAAATGAGAAAGTGTTGTATGCAACCCACTATCTCGCTGGACCTGCAAGAGCTTGGTGGGAAACTACCAAGCTCTCCAGCAGCTGGTCATGTCATCAACTGGGCTGAGTTCCAGGAGAAGTTCCGCAAGAAGCACATTCCCTACGGACTCATTGAGAGGAAGAAGGATGAGTTCCGCAAGCTGAGGCAGGGAAGTAAGATGTGGTCGGTTATCTGAGGATTTACCGACTTATCTCGGTATGCTCCTGATGACACCGACAAAGAAGAGAAGAAGATGGAGCGTTTCATGAGTGGACTTCATGATGAACTGCAGTGTGCTCTGGTTATCCATGACTTCCGTGATCTGGAGTCACTTGTGGACAAAGCCATCCAGCTGGAGACCAAGCGCAAGTCTATGTATGAAGGTCGCAAGAGGAGGATGAATGCTCAGGAAGGTTCGAGCAGCCAGAAACCTCGTATCTTTCAGCAGAACCCCAGGCCTGCCTATCGTCCACCCCAAGCACCACGCCCCAATTTCCCTAACCGCCCAAACAACTTCAACCGCCCCAATGACAATAACCGTTCTGGAGGAAACTTCAATAACTTCAATCTCCGCCCCAAGGTTGTCTGCTTTGAATGCGGCGCCCAGGACATTACTCCAGAGAATGCCCCAATCCCAAGAAGCCTGTCCAGCGCCCCAATGCACCTGCACCGAACAATGGTCAAGGCCGCAATGGAAATGGTAATGGCAAGAATGCCGCACCCCGCGGGAATGCTGCTGTTGTCAGAGGCCGTCTGCACCACATCAATGCTGAAGAGGCTGAAGAAGCGCCAGATGTTGTGCTGGGTACGTTCCTTGTCAACTCAGTACCTGCAACTGTTCTGTTTGATTCTGGTGCCACCCATTCGTTTATTACCAAAGAGTTTGTTTCTAAGGGAGGTTTAGTCGGGAGTCTTTTACCCAAACCAATGTTGGTACAAACCCCAGGACTGTTAGCCAAAACCAACCAGATGTGTTCCGAAACCCCCATAGAAATTGGAGGAGGAAGGTTTGCAGCCGACCTAATTATCTTAGGAAACCAAGGCATAGATGTTATTCTTGGAATGGATTGGTTAGCCAAGTATCACGGTCGTATTGACTGTGCCCGAAGAGCTGTTTCTCTCACTTCTGATGATGGAGTTGAAGTGGAGTATGCATCTGAGACCAGCCAGACCAGACCCGGATGCCATGAGAGCATAGCTCGACCCGCCCTAGATGAGATCCGTGTTGTTCACTGTTCAAGGATGTTTTCCCAGAAGAATTGCCTGGTATGCCGCCAGACGGGATATTGAGTTCATAATTGAGCTTATCCCAGGACATCCCCCATATCCCAAAAGCCTTATCGGATGAATCCGGAAGAACTGGTTGAGTTGAAGAAGCAGTTGGCTGATATGCTAAGCAAAGGTCTTGTCCGCCCAAGCGCTTCACCATGGGGATCACCCATTATTTTTGTGGACAAGAGAGACGGTACCACACGCCTGTGTGTGGATTATCGCAAGCTGAATGACGTGACCATTAAAAACAAGTACCCTCTTCCCAAGATCGAGGATCTGTTCGATCAAATGAACGGAGCCCGAGTCTTTTCAAAGATCGATCTTCGGACAGGTTACCATCAGTTGAAGATCCGAGAGACAGACATTCCCAAGACCGCCTTCACCACCCGTTACGGTTTGTTTGAATACACCGTGATGTCCTTTGGTCTGACCAATGCCCCAGCCTATTTCATGAATCTCATGAACAAGATTTTCATGGAGTACCTCGACAAGTTCGTGGTAGTTTTCCTTGATGACATCCTTATTTATTCCAAGACCGAAGAAGAGCATGCTGAACACCTGCGTCTAGTTTTGGAGACCCTCCAAGAGCACCAGCTGTATGCCAAGCTTAGCAAGTGTGAGTTTTGGCTCAGTGAAGTGGCATTTCTTGGACATATTGTATCCGCTGGAGGAATTTCTGTTGACCCTGAGAAGATACAAGCCATTCTTGACTGGTTATCCCCAACCAATGTTTTTGAAATCCGAAGCTTTCTCGGACTTGCCGGTTATTACCGCAAGTTCGTTGAAGGATTTTCCAGTATAGCCAAACCTCTGACCCAACTGTTGAAGAAGGACAAGAAATTTGAATGGACTCAGAAGTGTGAGGATAGTTTCCAAGAACTGAAGAAGAGACTAACCTCAGCCCCAATTTTGATTATGCCAGACGTCACCCAGAGTTTCGACGTGTATTGCGATGCATCACGCCTCGGACTTGGTTGCGTTCTGATGCAAGAAGGCAAAGTTGTGTCGTATCTGTCCCGGCAGTTGCGACCGCATGAAGAGAATTACCCAACCATGACTTGGAGTTAGCTGCTGTAGTCTTTGCTCTTAAGAAGTGGCGTCCCTATCTTGCGGGACATCGCTGTGAGATCTATACGATCAAAAGCTTGAAGTATATTTTCACCCAGAAGATTGAACCTGCGACAGAGGAGATGGATGGAATTAATCAAGGATTATGATATTGGAATCCATTATCACCCTGGAAAGGCTAATGTAGTTGCCGATGCCCTTAGTCGCAAACCTTGCACCCTGAATGCCCTGATCCAAGCCGAACAGCCAGCCTTGTTCAAAGAGTTCCAAGATTTTGGACTAGAACTTGTTAGCCATGGTTATCTCGCCAATTTAGAGTTAACCCCAACCCTGATGGATCAAATCAAAGAAGCCCAAAAAGGTCATGAAAGCATTGAGGAATTAGGAAGAAGATTTCCCTCGGCAAAGCACCCGGTTTTACCGAAGATGCTGAAGGAGTGCTGAAATTCAATGACCGTATCTGTGTGCCCAATGTCACGGAACTTAAGGAGTTAATCCTAAGGAGGCCCATGAGACCCCTTATTCAATCCACCCCGGCGGAACCAAAATGTACCAAGACCTTCGAGAAAGATTTTGGTGGCATGGAATGAAGCGAGAGATTGGTTCTTTCGTAGCCAAGTGTGACATCTGTCAGCGAGTCAAGGCTGAACATCAGCGACCCGCTGGATTGCTTCAACCTTTGAAAATTCCCGAGTGGAAGTGGGATGAGATTGGAATGGATTTTATTACCGGACTTCCAAGATCCAACCGAGGCCATGATTCAATCTGGGTCATCGTTGATCGACTGACCAAGGTTGCTCATTTTATACCCGTCAAGACCACTCACAATGGAGCCCAGTTAGCAGACCTGTATATTTCCAGAATAGTAAGCCTGCATGGTGTGCCTAAGAAGATTGTATCTGATAGAGGCACGCAATTCACCTCAAGATTCTGGAAATCCCTTCATGAAGCCCTCGGAACCAAGTTAGCATTTAGCACAGCTTATCATCCCCAGACCGATGGCCAAACTGA
Source organism: Poa pratensis (assembly GCA_947311845.1). Classification (NCBI taxonomy): domain Eukaryota; kingdom Viridiplantae; phylum Streptophyta; class Magnoliopsida; order Poales; family Poaceae; genus Poa; species Poa pratensis. The sequence continues at coordinate 253,982 of CAMZMU010000105.1, forward strand.
GCGAGTGAACCAGATATTGGAGGACATGCTTCGCGCATGTGTTCTATCCTATGGTTCCAAGTGGGAAGATTGTCTTCCGTTTGCAGAGTTCTCGTACAACAACAGTTATCAGTCCAGTCTGCAAATGGCCCCTTTTGAAGCCCTTTACGGCAAGAAGTGTCGTACACCCCTGAATTGGTCCGATACCGGAGAAGCAAATTGTTTGGACCAGATACCCTCCGTGAAGCTGAAGAGCAAGTTCAGCTTATTCGTGAACGCCTCAAAACTGCCCAATCCCGTCAGAAGAGTTACGCTGACACCAAGCGCCGTGACCTCACTTTCAGTGTCGGAGATCATGTTTATCTCCGAGTGACACCCCTCAAAGGAATGCAGCGTTTCCATGTCAAAGGAAAGTTAGCGCCAAGGTATATTGGACCCTTCAAGGTCATTGCTCGTCGAGGAGAAGTATCCTATCAGCTGGAGTTGCCCCAGGAGTTAGGAGATTATCATGATGTCTTCCACATTTCCTTGCTCCGGAAGTGTCTTGAAGTTCCTGACCAGCCTGATGTTTTCAAAAACATCGACCACCTCTCCATCGACCTGAACCAAGACCTGACTTATCGTGAGAGACCCCTCAAAATTCTCGAAGAAGATGTTCGTGTTACCCGAAGACGTGCGATCAAGTTTTACAAAGTCCAGTGGACTAACCACTCTGAAGAAGAAGCAACTTGGGAACGCGAAGATTATCTTCGAAGCGAATTCCCAGACCTCCTTAAAACCCAGCCTAGCAAATCTCGGGACGAGATTTATTTTAAGGGGGGAAGGATTGTAACATCCCAAAAATATTATCAATATTATATTCCAAAAATGAGAGCCAACAAAAATTTTTGTTGTTTATTGTGTGTTGACTTCTTCTTGTTACTTAAGTTGTTTGTTCTTGTTGTGTGTTGCTTGCTCTAATGAACACTTGAAGAAAAAGTAGAAAACAAAATAAATATAAAGAAGAAAAATAAAAGTGACAAGTTGTCACATAAAATTCTTCAAGTGACAAACTCAATTATTTTCAAACCAAAGTCAGTGGAGTTGTAATGTAAACACTCCCATTTTGATTCTTACTACTTTCCCTCTTCAATGCTATTTTTAAAACTAATTTTAAAATTGTAAAGTAAAATCAATTTGAAATAAACCAATTTACCAAATTCAAAACCCTATGAAAGAAAATGATGCAAAACATTTTATTTTGCAAAGCCAATTTTTGTGGAGCTTCTACATGTTATGGGGAGGCCCACAATTATTTGCAAATTTTTCTAAAATGTTTAAGTGCCCCAATTAAATCCCAGAAAAGCTTCTGGATATTAAAAAGAAACTGGAAAATAAAAGAAAAGAAGAAGCAGGGGGCTTTCTGCAAAAGTGTCGTCGACCTCAACCCCGACGACCATCGCCGTGTTGCCATGGCGTTGCTCGCCGTTTCCGCGCTCCCCAGGCCCCCCCTGGCCGCGCTCTCCCTCGCTCCCGTGCCTCTGCAGCCGCGGCGCCGCAGAGGAGAGCAGTTACGCCGTCCCTCGCCTCGATTCCACTCCAGCGTCGCCGTGGCGAGCTCGCCGTCGTCGACCCAAATTGGCCCAGCTCGCTGCTCCCCGACACGCCGCGCTTGGCCGAGACCTTCTAGAACATGTCCGGACCCCGGTGAATGCCTAGTCTCCACGTCCCTCGCACCGCCGCGTCGGATGGAGAAATATCTCTGACGTGCGCCGTGGACGCCGTCCGTGCACTCCGCCCACGATACGCCGCTCCCGCGCTATAAGACCACCCCGAACCCCTCTGGAAGAAGCACACCACCCCACTCCCTCACTCCCCCTCTCCAATTTCACCGTGAGCCGCCAGGAGGGCGGGCCGAGGCGAAGCTCTGCCGCCGTTGAGGTCCGTCATGGCCGCAGCGCCTCGCTGCACCATTCCACCCTCTGACCCCTCTACGCTGTTGCCTGAGCTCACCGCACTCACCCCATCCCTTTTCCCCTTTGATTAGTGCCCAAACGCGGCCGTTGAACCTCGCCGGAGTTGCTGTCCGTGGCCGAGGAAGACGGAGACCTCGCCGCCGACGAACCACTCCACCCCAGCAAGTGCAACTCAGCCAGGAGTTTCCACCTCACCACCGCCATCGATCTGCATCATCGCCGCGACCTCCCGAGCCCACTAGGTGCCGGCGCGGCAGCGCCGCCGATTTTAGGTCGTCGCCGATACCTTTGATCGTGGGCCGTTGGATCTCAATCCAACGGACGCGTACCGCTTCGATTAAATAAAAGAGAGAGAGAGACTGACGGGCGGGCCCCGCTCGTTAGGATTTTATTAATTTCGAACCGCACACTCTGTCGCTGCATGTAGGCCCCACCTGTCATAACTTTCAACATTATCCAAACAGAGAGAATTTCTAATTTAGTTTTCTCTGAAATTTTTAGTACTGATATGAACTTGTAAAATCAATATCTCAAGATTTAGGAATCCAAATAAATCAAACTCAATTGTTCTGGAAAGCTTGTTAAAATGTTTAACCAACCCAATTGGATTCATTCCATTTAATTAAATAAATAAAAATTATTATTAAAAATACCACAGAAGGTTTAAATTCTAAACTTGTTTGTTTTTGTTACTCTGTTAGTCCAAATAATTCCAAACCAATTTTTTTAGCTTAGTACTTCCTTGTGTTAGCTTCAATAATTTTGGTAGAATTAATTGAGAAATGTTAATTGTTGATTTTAAGATAAACCCTTATGGACTAAAACAAATAAATATGTTTATTGGTTAACCCAAATGAATTAGGACCAAATTTTTTAGGTCACAATTAGTCATGTTTAGTTACCCCTAAAAGTATTTAATTTTAGGAGCAACAGAATTTAATTGGTAGCTAAAACTTGATTATTAAGCTTCTGGATTCAAACCAATGTGTAGGGAGTTTGGTAACTCAAATTGATCCAAACTAAATTTGGTTATCTTCTAGACATCAGTAGCTTTGTATAGAAATTTAGTTTGTATTTTTGTGACCAACATAACTCAAGTTGTGGATTTAAACATGAATAACTAGTTTCTGCCATAATTTGGACTTAATTAAATAGTGTTTAATTCAATTATTTTGAAACCAAATTGTATGGTTTGATGTGGGCAGTAGCTAATTGTGATGTTTTTGATTGATATGTTGTGATTCTTGCTTGAGTAGTTTAGTAATTGTTTGCATTGCTTGTTTGACGTTAGACGAGAACGTTGCCGGAGTCTACGAGGAGGGGAATTCTCTGATCATCAAGCACAAGAACCCGAGAACTTTGCCGAGCAAGGCAAGCTACTCCCTGAGCTTGCACCTACATACATATACATCTACTTTGATCAAAAGATTTACTCTTAAGGCATTGGTTTACAAAACCTTTTCAAAAGTATATGGATATTATTTTGCCACCTTATGTAGTAGCTTATATAAAACTTTAGGATGGGAAACAATGTTGTTTATTCAAAACTCCTTTAAAAAGACTTGTGTGGTTAAGGAGTACCGAGATGTCGGTGTGAAAGTAAAGAAGTGGAGAATGGTGATGTTTATGAAAAATGCACATTGTGTCCTAGTACTATGACAACCAATCTTACCCTGTGCGACCACATCTACCCACATATGGGAAAGGGCGTAGTCATATAATTTGCTCATATTAGTATGGGATGCCTCAACAACGAGGATGACCTCGTTCCATGAGGGGTGGTTTGGTGACCTACCCCTGACCTGGGTCCTAACACGATGGTGGGAGGATTGAAGGGTTCGCTCGCCGGGCAGAACTACGAGTCCTCACACTTGGGGTTTCTGTTGGGAAATTAGCCTGAGTGTCGATGGAAGTTTCGTAGCGGCAGGGTCCTATACTAGCATGAGCAAAGGACAGGCTATGGTCGGCGGCTTACTTCGCATACACCTTGTATGGCGAGATGTGGCAGACACGATGAGTTGCCGGATGGATGTGGGAAAAGCGTGCTACCTCCGCAGAGTGTAAAACTATTCGAATAGCCGAGTCCTCGGATATGGATAGTTGGGAGGCTGTCCTAGACCATGTGCAAGTTTTTGGAAAAGCTTTTAAGATTAAAAGAACTGAAAATGGTGATGGTGTTAAACAACTATACCAAATGGAGTGGTATGAGCTGTTGGAATAAATGGACCATGGTGAGCCATGGTCAGAAAAAGGAGGAGTTTTGGAGAAACAAAATGAGATGGAGAATTCTTTCAAAGATAGTTATAAAACTCTTCTTACCTTTTTCAATAAAGTTATAGAGATGTTTTAAACAAATAAAAGTTGTAAGTTAAAATAAAACTAGTGCATACTCATGTCGGGGTAGTTTGCGAGTACATTCAAATGTACTCATATTGGTTTCGTCCCTGGCTATTGTCCTAGCCAGACTACGAGGAGGAGCACTACGCCGAGCAGGAGTATGGCGACTTCTACGCGAACTAAGGATCTCCTCAAGTCAGCTGCCTGTCGGGTCGTCATCGTTAGAATATGATGTCTACTACGCCGTAGCTTCCGCTGATATTTTGGTTGGCCCATGAAGGCACCTATGTAAGAACTTGGTCTAAATGACCATTTATGTAAGACTTTTTATTTGGTACTGTAATGGATGTAAACTTTGGTATCCAATTCGGATTATGTGCAACGACAGACTGATCACGGGATCATTGTGTTAAGCATAATCGGGTATTTCGGACAGCTAGTCCGGGGTCCCCACAAAGAGTGACAATGGATTGGAGCAGAAAGGGGATAGGAGGAAATTGAGAGCTAGGTTTTCATCTGTGGTGGGGATTGAGTTCATATAGGTAGGGTCGCAGCGGGCCGTGTCCGACGTGGCGGCCTATCTGGGCACGTCCGGACCGCCCCAAACCCTCCCCACATATGGGCTGGATTTGGGGTGTGCCGGACCGCCCGGACGTTTGGGCTGAGTTTGGGGAGCACCGTTGGGTGCTGGGTTTTAGCCCAAACCCTGTCCGGGCAAACCGCCTGGGCGTTTGGGTGGCCTTTGGGGGCCTCGGTTGGTGATGCTCTGAGATCCAGTGCCTTGCCTATGGCGAGGCACACTAGGCCTCGAGGCCTCAGATCCACCGTCCAACTGCCATCCGACGGCCAGAAGAAGTCAACAGCAAATAGACCTGGTCATCCCTGTCCTCAGTCCTCACGCACGAGGCAAAATTACCGCGGGAAGGAAATCGTCGACGGCGGAAACTCCCGTGCAGAGCTCTGCCGTCGTGGGCAATGGAGCCATGGGAGCTCCGGCGGCTGCCACCGGATAAACGACGCCGGCCAGGCCCTCCACCCCCACGGCCTTCTCCTCCTAGCCTTGCTCCGACGAGCTCGTTGTCCCCACTGTGACGGCGTCGGCAAGCCCCTCCGCCCCTACGGCCTTGTCCTCCCATCCCCGCTCCGACGACCTCATCGTCTCCGCTGTGACGGTGCCCTACCTCAGCTCGACGACCTCCTCCTGAACCGAGCTTCTCCCCTGCGACCACTCCAACACACATGTAGTTGAAGGATTATGTAAGAACAGATTGGTGCTGAATTTGTGTGTCAAAGCTCTTCCTTGTATAATCATTCCGATTCATTTCAATTTCATTTTCTAATTCATTATATAATTAGGTCAACTCTTCCTTCTTCTGGTCATTTTCCAGTACTAAATTCTGCACATTAAACACTTTTTTGCTGCTGACTTGCTGTATGAATTTGGTCTCTGTTTGTATCTGAATTTCGTATCCTGGAGCTGTGTTAGTGTTAACTGAATTTTCTTTGTGTGTGTGTGTGTGTGCAGTGCAGACATCTCCTGCCTCGCTGCTGCTATCTCCAGGGCGTGTGTGGCAGGCCGAAAGAGGGAGCGTACGAGGACGGAGGAGGAGGGCAGAGAAGGTCGTCGGAACCGGCGGAGGCAGCCGCCGGAGGGCCGGCGGAGGCAGCCGCCTGAGGGCAGGCGGACAGAGCAGAGCAGCCAGAGCTGGGCGGCCGTCGAGGGCATTTCCTCATGTAGACGAAGCCCGAGCTCACCCGGCCTGGAGGCGCAGCCAGAGCAGCTGACGGGAGCTCGCTCCCTTTCCTGCAGCTGGGCGACGGACGGGACTAGCAGCGCGTGAGGAACAAAGGAAGGGGATGAGCTGACCGGGTCTAATTTCACGTTGACCACTCATGTCCGTTGGATGGGGAACAAATGGTGGATCGGAGGCCTCGAGGCACAGCATGCCTTGCCATAGGCGAGGCACTAGATCTTTGTCCAGAGATGGCATGCCTTCTCCACATCAGCAAACCCTGCGTCAGCAGATGCCCCCAAAAAGGACATCGATGATCGGATAGCAGATACGCAGATCCTCCGTAACCTTGTGAAGTACTTGATGCTGAATGACAGCCCTGATTTCAGGTTCAGGCTTGTCTTATCGCTGGGCCTCTTACTTGGCGCAAAGGCAAACTAATGTTTGGTTTATGTGTCTGTTGTTGGGTCTCATCTCAAGCCTACACTAATTGTTTTTTTCTTTAAAGAAAACTGTAGGAGAAGCTCTGACAGTGTATAAAATTATATTAAGACGATGACAACAAATATGCAGGGATACATTTGTATGTATGAGACACCACCACAGTCCACAAAGCACACTAGACACCACCCAGAACTCAAGCAACCGAGCTGATGAGAGTAAACCAGCCTAGCAACCCAGAATTAAGGTCCTCCTTTAAGCCTACCTCAACTTGTTCAGGACTAAAGGCTTTGCTGTTTCAGAATTATGAATTACAGAGTATCTCTATAGCGCTAAAAAAGATGACGCAACACACTTTCATGGACCAAGCCTTCTATTTTCTATTCAAGTCATTAATGGTTACCGAACTGCAATATCTTGGCTGCAACCATCACACTGTAGGCTCAAGATCAGTAGTATCCCTACATCGTACGGATGGAATGCAGTACATGGGCACTACTGCACTGATATCCCCTCTTCCTTTCTTTACCGAAAATCTCATCAATTTGGAAACAGTGTTTGATTGTTTGATAAAAAATCATCAAAGACCAGTTAGCCACAATAGTCAACTGTCGTCATTACGAATCAATGAGAGAATACTTCTCTTCCAGTTGTGATAAATGGAAATGACATGATGATCCAAATAGGGAAGTTACCATGTGAAGCTTTTGACTCTGTTGCTTGACCTTCCTTTTTCTAATGAACACCAGGTTATAAATGTTCAAGTGTCTTTCTTGTTTAAGATTGCGGTCGATTGGCTTGCAGCCCTTGCCGATACCGAAGCCTCACTGGCATCATTTACCGATGCTAATGCCACCATGCTGGCCCTATTTGCAAGCCCAGCAGCTGTTTTGATTGGATATGGTATTGCACGTTCAGGAGCATCAGCTTGTACAAGTAATACTTCATTACACACTAGCGAGTTTGGACCGCTCCTCGTTCCCCATCTACAGTAGATCGAGGCGATTTCTTGGCGACGCCGCGCTCAACAGCTCGCAACCGGAGTTCGTCCAGATCCCTCGCCCTCCGGCGGCCGCTTCGGCGGCGGGAGGCGGGGGATCCCCGGATCCAGGTATGTACATAGCTAGGTGTGCGTGGTGGAGTGCTAGCCGGCGGCGCTGGGGGATGGCGGTGCGGTCGGTGTGGCTTTTGGTGCTGGTGGACGTCTCCTCTGTCGGCGCGGCTCTGCGGAGCTCCGCCGCGGATCTGCTGGCCCGCCCTTGCTCGCGGCTCTCTGGAGTACTCGAGAGGGCACCCCCTTCACCGGAGATCGAGAGATGGCGGCTCCGGTGATTGACGTTCTCGAAGTTGCGGATGCGGAAGGCCAAGGTGGTGTAGCTGTTCTTCCTGCAGGGTGGAGGTGTCCAGGCACCGAGGAGCGTCGACTTCCCAGTCGCTCGGGGGGGCCTCCCAGTCCAAAGTCATGGAGGTTCGGCGGCGGGTTTCGCCGGCGCAGTGGTCTGCCTGAAGACGACGACGCCAGAGTTCGGGAGGACTTCGTTGTAATTTCCTTTGTTTCCTGGACTTTTCTGTAAGAATCTTGGCTGGATGTATCTGTAATTTCCTCGCAAAAAAAAACTTCATTACACAATTTTTGTAGATGCTCTTGTTCCCAAATCAATCAACCAAGACAGAGACGTCCCCACCCACCCCCGCGTCGCCCGCGCCTGGCGACACGGGGAACCCTAGCCGCCGCCGCCCAGGAGCTCCGTCGCCGTCCACTGCGCCGCCCCCGCCGGAGGAAGCGACGGCAAAGCCGCGCGCGACCAAGGATGGTGGCGGCGGGGCCATTTTTTTGCTTTTCCTCACCCGAGAACTACCACGCAGGCGCGGCGTGGTTGGCGGGCACGACGGCGCGGCGATTGCCGGCGGGGAGCTTGAAGGCGCGGGGCTGGCCGGCGTGTAGCGGAGGGAAGGAGCGCGGTCCGGGGGAGCCAGCAACCGGCGGTGGCTGCGTGGGCCGGCCCGGGCCGTGGCGCTCACGACGGGCGCGCGGTGCTGTTGGCGCCTGGTGGGCCGGCGAGGACACTGGGGCAGCGGCCCCAAACCGCGGAAGAAGGTGCGGCGGACGCCGTCGAGGCAGGGGGTGCCACGGTGGGGTTCCGGCGCGAGACGGCGGACGCGGAGGTGGTGGTCGGCAACAAGGACATCTCGCTGGGCTTGCTGCTCCCCGCGCTTCACGGACGGATCGAGCTCCGGGGCGAAAGCCTTGCCCCGACTTTGTCGAGGCCGACGACGGCGGCGCCTCCGGCGTCGTTTCCTTCTTGATTGCGTCGTTCGCGGAGTTTCGAGTCCATCCGACAAGAGTGATGTCAACAGTTCCGGGTGAAAGCCTAAGCTCCGTCGGAGCGGGCGGCGGCGACGGATTGTCCGTCGCTTCCTTCTTGAAGGTGCCGCCTTGGAGTTGTTGACCCTCTCGGTGCAACGGTTTCGCGAAGGCCAAGCAGGATGGAGTTGCTATCGGGGTGGTGGACGCCGGGGCGGCGGCTCCGGACGGTGGTGGACGTCGAGGTGGCGGCCTCGATCTCCCACGCTACGACGGCTCTATGAGGCAGAGCCGTTGTCTAGCGAGGGACTGGGTGGCGACCTGGATGAAGACTGCGTGGGCAGAGGGTTCATCGACCTGACTGGATCACCTTCGGGCAACGCGAAGGTTGATCTGGTTGCTATACCGGGGCGGCGGCCCCGGAACATGGTGGTTTTGGTGGCAACCTGGATGAAGACTGCGTGGGCAGAGGGTTCGTCGACCATGACTGGATCACTTTCGGGCAATGCGGAGTTCGATCTGGTTGCTACACCGGAGCGGCGGCTCCGGAGCGGGTGGTGTGTGTTTGTGGCGTTTGTCCGGCTTGTGTCGTGTGGGCGACGGGTTGCTTCGTCTGTGTGTTCTTTTATACAGCTTGTATGGTTTTTGGACCCGGTTTTCCTTATAAACTGGGTCAATTCTTTCTATCTAATCGAGCGGTGGTACGACCACCTTGTCCTAAAAAAAAAAGCTGGTGAAACTCTTTTCATGATTATGGGAATAAGCAATAGTTTTGTACATATTTCTCTCTTTATGCTATGATTTATTCATTAGCATACATTTCCTATTTCCAGAATTGGGCAATGCCTTATTTTCTAAAGTAACCTTGAGAGCCACCAGCTCAGTCTGCAGAATGGTAATTTTGAATCATTTTCATATCAATATACCACTTCTTTGTGAAGTTGTTTGACCAATTTTAGTTCTTTGAGGCTATCTAGATGTCCCGACACATATGTTCCTTGAATAAATATGCTCGTTATATGTAGTGATATAGTTCTCAGAAATTCACTTTGGCACCCGGGTGCATATGCTCCTGTTATAGTTTTCAAAATTAAAAAAATATGAAAACACTTCAAAACAATCTGAAAATTTTGGGCACCAACATATGCAAGTTTTCAACATCCGTGCAAAATTTCAGAAGGAAATGACACTTTATGTGGTCTGTGCAAAAAAGACAAAATCTGTGGCCCAAATGAGATTTAAAAATACATTTTTGAAAGCACATATTTTGTCACTTTATGTGGTCTGTGCAAAAAAAACAAAATATGTGCTTTCAAAAATGAGAAAGCACAGATTTTGTCTTTTTGCACATATCGCAGAAAATTTTATTTCCTTCCGAAATTTTGTACGAATGTTGAACACTTTTATATCTTTGTGCCCAATTTATTTCAGTTCTTTTGAAGTGTTTTCATATTTTTTAAAATTTTGAAACATATATCAGGAGCATATGCACCTAGGAGCCAAAACGTCTCTCTCGTTCTATAGTTCTCCTATATATAGCCACAAAAGGAACACTCACTATAGTGGCAACACGACATTTGCATCCACTTCCAGTTGCTGGCTGACTATTGGACTAGTGATAGAATACTTTTTTTATCTGCCGATGCTTGAAATATTACCATAATTTGTACTCAATTATTGCAGCATTTCATCACTTGCATGAGCATGATCTTCGTTATCATCTCAGGTACTTAAAAATGTGTGTGTTCCCTGTGAATACATTATTCATTTTACTGACACACAACACATTATTGGTAGGAGTAATTTAGATGGTTAACTAACTATAGATTTCTTGTTTGCTCTGGCTAATTGTAGACAATGATACTATGCATGAGGAGGTAATGACAACTCTAGCTCAGGACTGCACTATTTTAAAAACTATCAACCCAGTGAGTAAGGAAGTGGTTTGTATTCTACAGTCAGTGCTGAAATATGTTATAAGAAATCCAACACTAATATATATATACTTAGTGAGTTTTTCTACTAACGGGATAGATATTATTTGAGTTCTTATGTTTCCTTACACATTTTTGTGCTTCAGCCGGCAAACTGGTGCTCTAAATCGCATAATTGACCAAGGCAGCCATGCAATAAATAATATTCTTACAATAATATGCTTCTTGGGAGATTTTTCAGTTATCTGGCTTTACTAGCTTAAAGCCGGGCTACAAAGACTTCCACCACGAAAAAATAAATTACAATAGAACATCACCCTCTTTTAATGGATTGCCAGCTCCTTTGATATGGATAACAGAAACTTCCATACAACAACACCTCCAGACAAGAGTGATCTTGTTTAGGGATGAAAAAATTTGTTGGTAGCTTCTGCATCTGCGCACCTTTGATTATGTTCTTGGAGAAAACTCAAAGTACCAGGGCACACACATCTATTGTAGAAAATTGCACTGGGAAGAAAAATTTCAACATCTTGTCCGTTCATTACAACATGTTCCGGCCTGAAACACACACATACACTTGTAAAATCCAAACCACTTTGCGTGTCTTTACATTGACAACAAAAGGAACGTGCAACCAACTAATTTATTCCACTTAAATCGTATATGATGATCACAGATTTGCATTCCCTGGATAGCTCAATTGGCAAACGGCTGTGGATCATTGGCGGGCTTCTTAGTTGCACTTTGCAGAAAGGCACGGTAACCGCCTTGAAGGTTCCTCACATTCTTGAATCCCTGCACATCCAAATGTCATTTAAGACCCTACTAGTAGATCTGATTACGGATTGAGATGGGCATCCCATAATTACATTACCGCGTTTAGAAGGTCTGAACTCGCGAGTTTGGATCGCGTGCCTGTGAAGCAACCCTACACGGGGACAAGGACCCAAGATGAGAGAAGAGCACTCGAGTTAAGGTTATTGTTGTAATATAATTTTCATAAGTATATGAAAAACAATGGTCAATGATGAAGGTTGGAGGCTGTGTGAATGTCTAAAATATTACTACCTTTGTTCCTAAATATAAGACGTCTTGGTAGCCCAGGGACTGAGGGAGTACCTTTCTTCAAAGGAGATAAGATATTACTAGCTCTAGATTAAAGTTTCACCAGCTAGTGGAACTTGGTTAGGTTTGACTATGCAGAAAAAAAAGGAATTACCATTGTTACAAGCATTATACTGACATAACTGGATCGATTATAGATTCTTAAAGCAAAGCCCTTGTACATTTTCATGTGACAACATAAGTTAATTAAAATATGCCCGAATGTGTCCTAAAAAATAGTTATAGATCTGAAATAACTTGTATTAACTCAAATGGAGTAGTACTAATCAGCAGTAGCTGCTAGCAGAGTTGTACATGAGGGGACTCATCTGCATAAGGAGGAGCATGAGATGAGAGTTACAACAAGTTACCACAATCAAGTTCTCCTCCTTCCATAGAGCGCAGCTACCTCTTCTTCAAAGTGTGGGTTCTTCTCCCTCCCTTGGAGTAACAAAAGAGAAGCAAGTATTAAATCATATGGAATACGGTTTAGAAAGTAAAAACATTTGTTGAATTTTCAGCAGACCCTGGGGAGCCACGTAGACGTAGTAGGGAACGTTGCGAGCACCGTTGGCGTGCCCCTTATCGAAGTCCTCCGACATCCTGAACATTTCACACCTCCAATCCATACATCAATCTCGTTTGCTAGAGAAGGAAGGAAACACGGGTAGCTAGCGAGCGAGGAGGGGAGCGCTCACCTGACGTCGAGGTAGCCATGACTGGAGTTCATCACTAGCGTGTGCGCTTCGTCGGCGTCGACCATGGGGATGGGGATGACCTGCTCCTTGTCAGCAGCAGCCATTGATGGTGATTTGGGCGTATGGCTCTGGCTATTTTGGTGCCTCTCTGTTGTGAGCCTGTGACTCGCCACCAAGCGTCTCATTTATATTGGCAGCATATAACCAAAAAGTCTTCTCATTGGTTATCGTGTCGGCAATAATGTACTATCCAGCCGTAAGATATTTAAACAAGATAATCTAATGCAACATCGAAATCAGTATTGCCAGGGTGGTTTGGTTTAGGTTGACCTTAGCAATTTGATTGATAAGTAAACGATTTTTTTACTTGATGACAACTACTTGATGATAGCAACCTCTTTTATACGTAAAAGTTTTTTTCCTTTTTATTGGCATCGAATCAAGTATATGCTGCCGTGAACCGCTGCACTGTGCTGTTTATTAAACTCAATTATTGTCTCATGTTGATATTTATTGAAGCCTTTGAAAGCAAGATCAACATCACCCCTGGCTGGATTGGGTTGACCTGAGCGATCTGATGCATAAGTAAGGTCGTATACATGCCACTTGATGAAAGCTACTTCGTTTTTTATATGTGAGTGATCTATTTTGTTTTCATTGGATTTGATTCAACTATATGCTGTTGTAAACCTCTGCCGTGGGCAACATTTTTGTTTACATGCCACCTGATGACTACTTCGTAAATGGTTGTGTTGTGTTTAAGATTTGGCTGGTGCAATTTAACAAAAATATTGCAACGTCCCCCTTTAGACCTAGTGGAGCTTAAGTTTTTGGGTGAATTGGCCGGTGCATGCAGTTCTATTATTTCTATGTGAAAAAGTTCTTCCCCTGTGTCATCTCTGTCAAGCTCAAGTGTATTCAACTAATTCTCGTCTTTCATCAGTGATGATATCTGCCCTTGGAATATTGAGTCTATGTAAACCTTCAAACGCCGCTACCACCTTCCTTTTTATACCGATCTTGATAATTCAAGACTAGTATGTAACTCGGAATATGTCCAATCAATATGGATGTTGGATTAGCAATATGATTCATGTAGTAGTAGTACAGGTGCCTCATGTAACCAATTTGCCTATGTTTGAGCTTTATGCTTGTTTCTTGGATTTGTAACACTCAGTGTAAAACTTCGAAATAAATATGGAGTATGCATCATCAATGTCGAGATTTTCCCCCTTTCGAACTTAAAATCATTCGCTATGCCTATGTATTTTTCCTATCTTATGAAAACCTCAAAAGCCCGAAATAGCTATTCAAAACCGGACTAGGGTCCATGCTAAACCTTTTTGGAAATTTTGATATACATTATTGAATAGTTCACAGTGCAAGTCGGATTAAATACAACAGTTCAGATGAGCCGGCCTGGAAGCATATTGGTTGAACCGTGAAGGCACCCACAGTGAACGCTCTGCACCATGTTTCCCGATGCTCCTTAAGCCAAGCAGGCACCCACAGTCAGATGCCCGTGAATGCTCTGCACTGCGTTTCCCAATGCTCCTTAGCCAGGCGGACACGCTCAGCTCGCTCTGTTTGCGTCCTCTGGTGCCAATACTCTGGGCAACTACAGAAAGAGATAAGTATTTCACTTATCAGGAGTATCAATGGAAACTTAATCAATTAGAGGAGGGTGATTCCACTTAGTAATAATTTTTCTTCTTCTTGCGAGTGAGAGTCCGCTAAATTATTACCTGTTTCTCAGCAAAATGTTAAGCTGATTCAACCTCATAGCACTAGGAAAGACGCCGGTCTGAAACGGAAAGATGTATATTTAAAATCAACTGCCCCAAATGAACTGGTGAAAAAAGAAGGTTAAGAATTTACTCAGTTGTAAAAAAAAGTTACGAATTTACTCGACGGCAAAGGGGGCATTTTGATCTACGATTGGCAGACTCGAGCCCATCGACAATAGTCACAGAGGCTGCGGCGCAGGAGCACAGGTAGCAGAAGATGTGACCACATGAAAGAGAGACCGCATCAAACACCGTGTCCTGCGGAAACAGAGAACTGTTAAAACATAACATTGAATTCCTTCAACAATCTGACCTTTTTTTTGGGTAGGAACGCTCCAAATCTTTGAATACTAATAATATGTATACATGTAGCTCACCAAGCAAATTGAACACGTCAAGTCGATGTCGATGCGTAAGGAATCCAAGAGGCCGCATGAGAGCGTCGGATTGTCCTCATCGTCTAATGTGAGGGAAATGTCCCCTAGGAGTTCCATTGCAACGTTGTCACTCCTCCTCAAGTTGATGTAGAATGCCATGAGCTCGTGCAGCCAGGGGGACTCGAGTATCTCGATTTGAAGGTTCCGTGCTTTGGTTCTGAAGGCCTGACCTTCTTTCGAGTGACATTTCTGCATGTTTGTTGTTCTTTATTTATTCATCATACATCTATTGTTTTGTGTTCTGACTACTTATTCATCAAATCAGGACGATGCAGATGGCAATGGTGCTGAAATGATCACCAGTTGGCAAGACTGATTCTAATGATGCTATGCTAGTTTACGATCTGTGCATCTTTGAGGAGTGCAGAAGCTCCCTTCTATTATCTAATAATTTCTATCGACATTGCCTACTTTTATGAGTTACTGTTTTTTTACAACTTTATGAATTACGGTTATCACCAGCTGACAACATACTGTTGTTGTCTACTTAGGTTTTTATGTATATATACTTTAGAAAATATGTATATATAGAATGAAGAAAAATAAGATGGTTGAGTCAAGAGCCATATATATATATATACCTTGTCGTACTTCTTTGAGATTTTCCTCATGGCCACAGCGTTTAAAATCGCATAGGTAACCAGGTCTTTGCCTTGCCGTATGAGCGCCTCATGCTTCCTGCCCGACCTATTTGTGAAACACATGAAGTATCTTTTGAATCCTGTCAAGACCAAGTGCAATTTAAGCAGCCTTTTGGCCCTTTCGTTGAAGCAGCGAACGATGGCTGAGAGCTCATTTGCAAGGGATGGAAAGAAATTCTCATCACATACTGCAGATGCAAATAGCTAGTGTTAAATATTGTAGATGGGCCTGGCCAAGATTTTGTAGCAATTTTTTGTGAAACAAGGGGAGGGGTCTCGAAGGAAGGACCCAAAGCTGCTATATTAAACGGTGGCTCTACGATTACAAAGGACTCCGTAAAAGAAAAAAAATACAACATGGTCCTTGAATTTTACAAAGAGAACACTTTTATTTTTTAGATCCCTCGATATGTAGTATCTGAACTCATGTCAGGGTGGGTTTCCCGATCCCGAATCCCAAAACCCGAATATCCCGATCCTAATCCCGAAATACCCAAACCCGAAAATCCTGATAGCTTTTCTGGGAAGATGATCTGATTTTCCGAAATAATCTCAGGAAATTTGGGAATCTAGTGCTAATACGCGACAAGGCCCAACTCTTCTGGCCCAGTAAATACCCGAGGCAACAACCTTCAGGCCCAACGCCAGGCGACCACCTCCACGACTTCACTCGGCCACTCCCCACGCCCCGACCACAACCAGCCACGGCCGCTCAATCCGCCGGCCGCCGCCGCTCGCCCTCAGCCCCTGACTCACTTCCCGTCGGCCGGCCAGCACGCGGTGCCTTCCCCACGACCTCAACGCCTTCAGGTCAATGGACGGCGGCGCTTGATGACCGAGGAGCCGGCGGCGGGGCTCGGGGTTCGCGGGCGCGCGTGATGGCCGAGGAGCCAGCGGTGGGGCTTGGGGCTCGCGGGCGCGTGTGGCGGCCGTGGAGGCGGCGGCGGGGCTCGGGGCTCACGGGCGCGTGTGGTGGCCGAGGAGCCGGCGGCATGGCTCGCGTGGTGCTCAGGTCCTCCCACGCTCTGTTTTGAACTTCGGTAAATCCGGGATTTGCCGATCCTGATCCTGAATTGTCGGGATCCCGAGTTATCGGGAATCAAATTTTCTCACGTAAAATCATGAATCATTTTTTAAATCCCGAATTTATTTTTTCCCGAATTTCCCCTCCGAACGCCCACCCTTACTCATGAACACATTCACACCACACCCATGCACACCCCGAGTGCACAAGCTAGATCCTAGGACTATATACACAGCACTGCAAGTTTCCTTTGTGTCCTAAGGGGCTAGAAGTTGTAGCATACATGCGTGAGAGGGAATTTATTACAGGGTCAACCTGGTGAAAACGTCCAAATATTCGTCCCAACCGAGATCGAACCTTCGACGGGTGGGTTAGCGACTGCTAACTCCAACCACCGAGCTGTATGCTCATCCAAAAAAAACAGGAAAAAGCACCTAGCTATGAACTGAATGAACACAATCGGATCCTTCTCCCCATATTCTATTTTTTGAAACGAGGCAAAAGATTTACCTTTCCATTGATTAAGGAAACTAGCCGAAAACCGATACAACACAAGAACATGCCACGTCAGCCTCGAGGCCGCGCATCACCGCTCCGGCATGCCCGCCCGCCCCAGGGCCGCACACCACCGAGCCGATGACGAAAGAAGCGCAACGCCGACCAGACGAGCAGACCAGACACCGACACGAGAGGTGAGGGACTCCACAGCGATGCCTCCAAGGAGGGAGCGACGACAGAGAATGCCTCCATCGCCGGCATCAACCGAGGTCGGTGCAGGGTTTTCACCCGAAGCTCACCAAACCTAGAGCCGTGTCCTCCTATCCGCCGTAGCTGAGGTTGCCCAGCAGCTCGCCGCCGCCAACCACCAACTCCCTCCACTAGTCCATCAGTGGCGAGACATCCAATGCGAGGCCACTAGAGGCAAGCTACACAAGAACGCCACACTCGCTCGATCTTGAGAGGGATGTAGAGCTTCCCCCGAAAAACCCAAGGCAGAGAAGCAAGAGCACCGCCATGACGGCACCTTCAAAAAGGACACATCGCCAAAGAGCGTCACCGCCGTCGGTCCCGGACGGAACCGAGACAGCTTTCGCCAGACGGTAAGGGCACGAGCAATGGTAGCATACACATACCACTGCCTCACCAATTCAATGTAGGTTCGATGATTCATAACCACACCTCAAACTAGAAACTGCCCAACGCCAAAGTTGAAGCACCACCTAGTGGGTCCCACGATCCAGATTTTAATAATTTTAAAAAAGATGTTCTTTCCTTTTCCCTTCCAATCTCCACCGAGAGGGCCAGATGGCCCACACCATCCATTCCCTCGGTTCTGCTGCGTTCGAGCTTTTCTCTCCTTCTTTTTTGCTGGAGCAGTGGACTCCTCTGCAGGCTACACTGTGATGTCTACGTGTGCTTCTATTCTTGTAGGCAGTGTTGGGCCTCCAAGAGCAGAGGTTTGTAGAACAGCAGCAAGTTTCCCTTAAGTGAATCACCCAAGGTTTATCGAACTCAGGCAGGTAGAGGTCAAAGATATCCCTCTCAAGCAACCCTGCAATTAAGATACAAGAAGTCTCTTGTGTCCCCAACACACCCAATACACTTGTCAGATGTATAGGTGCACTAGTTCGGCGAAGAGATAGTGAAATACAAGTGATATGGATGATTACAAGTAGTAATTGCAATCTGGAATAAAAATGGCAGCAAGCAAACATGTAGCAGAACTTGATGTAAACGGTGTTTCAATGCTTAGAAACAAGGCCTAGGGATCATACTTTCACTAGTGGACACTCTCAACAATGATCTCATAACTGAATAAATAAAAGCTACTCTTAAACACTCTCTTGTTGGATAACAAACACCATTCATTGTGTAGGGCTACAAAAGCACACCTCAAGCCGGAGTAAACAAGCTCCACAACGTCATAAAGGAATCACACACGATGCGCACACTGTCACCGTTACACCGTGGAGAGTACCGGAGTTCATATTAAAGTAACCTATAGAGTGCATAATAGATAAAGAGTAACATCTACATATTCAACTAGATTAGCACAACTGAACACAAGTAAATACTACTCGGGATTATTCTCCTTCTTGATGAAGCAAGAGTACTATGCGTAGGGCTGCAAGAGCACACCTCAAAGTCTGAGTAAACAAACAAAACAATTCCCAAGAATAAGCCATGATAAATGTCTAAATTATTCATAGTCACACAAGTACCCACACTGTCACCTTGATACCGTGTTGTCACAATGACTCCAGAAACTAGACAAAATCACTTGAGTAGCATAAACATTATTAATGTATTCAGCGATACTAGCAATACACATGATCACATAAAGATCACACCATGGGAGAGAGATGAACCACATAGCTACCGGTAGAGCCCTCAGCCTCGGGGAGAACTACTCCCTCCTCATCATGGGAGTCAGCAGCGGCGATGAAGATGGCGATGGAGTTGATGGAGATGACTCCGGGGGCAATTCCCCGTCCCGACGGCGTGCCGGAACAGAGATTCTGTCCCCCGAAACTTGTCGTCGATGGCGGCGGCGCTGCGGAACTCTTCTGGAAATATGACTTGGTTTTTAGGGTTTTCGCGTCTGAGGGAATAAATAGGCGAAGGGGCAACGTCGGTGGAGGTCCTGGGCTCCCTCCTCACCTCCCGGCGTGCCTGTGGGCCCAGCCGCGCGAGCAGGTGGTTTGGAGGCCGTGGGCCTCCCCCTGGCTTGCCCTTCTGGCTCCGTGTGTCCCTCGGAAAAATAGGAGGTTTGGCTTTTGTTTCGTCGAATTCCGAGAATATTGCCCGAACAGCTTTTCTGGAACCAAAAACAACAGAAAACAGGAACTGGCACTGTGGCATCTTGTTAATAGGTTAGTCCCAGAAAATGCATAAAATGATATAAAGTGTATATAAAACATGTAGCAATTGGTATAATATAAGCATGGAACATCAGAAATTATGGATACGTTGGAGACGTATCAAGCATCCCCAAGCTTAGTTCTACTCGTCCTCGAGTAGGTAAAACGATAACAACAAATAATTTCTGAGGAGACATGCTTTCACACAATCTTGATCAATATATTGCAAGGCTCATGTCATGAATGAAGTGACTCAAAGCAATGGTCTATAGTTTGCTAACAGTAGATAAAGAGTAAACAATGAATCATATAAGCAAAAACTTTTCATGAATAGTACTTTCAAGACAAGCATCAAAAAGTTTTGCATAAGAGGTAACTCATAAAGCAATAGATTCAAAGTAAAAGGCATTGAAGCAACACAAAGGATGATTAAGTTTCAGCAATTGCTTTCAACTTGTAACATGTATATCTCATGGATAGTTGTCAACATAAAGCAATATAACAAGTGCAATAAGTAAACATGTAAGAATCAATGCACACAAAGTTGACACTAGTGTTTGCTTCTAAGATAGAAAGGAGTAGGTAAACTGACTCAACATAAAGTAAAAGATAGGCCCTTCGCAGAGGGAAGCAGGGATTAAATCATGTGCTAGAGCTTTTTAAGTTTTCGAAAGCATATAGAGAGCACAAAATAAGTATTTGAGAGGTGTTTGTTGTTGTCAACGAATGGTAGTGGGCACTCTAACCCCCTTGTCAACCAGACTTTCAAGAGCGGCTCCCATGAAGGACGTTATCTCTACCAGCAAGGTAGATCATCCCTCTTCTCTTTTGTTTACACATGTATTTTAGTTTTTTATAGTTGACACTCCTCCCAACCTTTGCTTACACAAGCCATGGCTAACCGAATCCTCGGGTGCCTTCCAACATTCACATACCATGGAGGAGTGTCTATTTGCAATTAAGTTGCTTACTGATAAATCAGGGCAAAACATGTGAAGAGAATTATTAATGAAAGTTGTAATTAATTGGGGCTGGGCACCCCGTTGCCAGCTCTTTTTGCAAATTATTGGATAAGCGGTGTATATGCCACTAGTCCATTGGTGAAAGTCTGTCAGAAGTAAATGACAAGATTGAAAGATAAAACACCACATACTTCCTCATGAGCTATAAAACATTGACACAAATAAGGAGTAATAAAGTTTTGAATAGTTTAAAGGTAGCACATGAAGTATTTACTTGGAATGGCAGGAAATACCACATAGTAGGTAGGTATGGTGGACACAAATGGCATGGGTTTTGGCTCAAGTTTGGATGCACGAGAAGCATTCCCTCTCAGTACAGAGTTTAGGCTAGCAAGGTTGTTTGAAGCAAACACAAGTATAAACCGGTACAGCAAGAATCACATAAAAACATATTGCAAGTATTATAAGACTCTACACTGTCTTCCTTGTTGCTCAAACATTTTACCAGAAAATATCTAGACCTTAGAGAAACAAATATGCAACCAAGTCTCAACAAGCTCTACGGTAGTTCTCCACTACTAGGCTTTAACTACATGATGCAAGAGCTTAAACATGATCTACTTGAGAGCTCAAAACAATTGCAAAGTGTCAAACAAACAAGACAAAACAGATCAACTAGTACATACTAGCAATGCATATCTTTTCCAATACCAACTACACATGTAGCATTTTCTTTCTTCCAAACAAACACCAATCAATTTATTTAAACATAAACTCTCCAAATGATAATATAATGCAGCAAGAGAGTATTTATAAACAAGTGCTAACAGCTCGAAGAGATGCATGAAAAACAGGAGCTAAAAGCACTGCAGTAGCTAGTTAAGAATACTCAACAAATATAAGTGAAGAACATGAGTATTCACATGAAAAAGCGGAGCGTGTCTCTCTCCCACACAAGGATTGCTAGGATCCGAATTTATTCAAACAAAAACAAAAATAAAAGCACACAGACGCTCCAAGTAAAGCGCATAAGATGTGAAAGAATTAAAATATAGTTTCACTAGAGATGACCTGATAAGTTGTTGATGAAGAAGGGGATGCCTTGGGCATCCCCAAGCTTAGACGCTTGAGTCTCTGAATATGGTTGGGATGAACCACGGGGGCATCCCCAAGCTTAGGCTTTTCACTCTTCTTGATCACATAATATCACCCTTCTCGCTTGATCCTTGAAAACTTCCTTCACACCAAACTCAAGACAGTTCTCATTAGAGGGTTAGTGCATAATCAAAAATTCTCATATTCTGTAATGATACAATCAATCCCAAAGCTTCTGGACATTAGCTACAGCCACCAATGCTTTGTGGAGCAAAGAAATCCACACAAACACAGTAAAAGAGCGAATGCAAAACAAAAGGCAGAATCTGTCAAAAACAGAACAGTCTGGAATGACGAATTTTTTCGAGGCACTTAAGTTGCTCAGATGGATCTGGCCAAATAATGAAAGTTGCGTACATATCTCAGGAAGATGCGTGATTTTTTCAGAATTTTTGAATTTTCTACAGGGAGAAAGCTCAAATCGTGACAGCTAAAAATCTGTCACTGCGCAGAAATCCAAATCTTGCATCAACTTTCAATATAGAACTTTACTTGGCACAACAATGCAATAAAATAAAGATACAAAGGAGTTGCTACAGAAGTAACAAGCACCTTGACTCAAAACAAAAAGAAAAGAAAAATAACAGAAAATAAAAACAATGGGTTGTCTCCCATAAGCGCTTTTCTTTAAAGCCTTTTAGCTAGGCATAGTGATTTTTATGATGCCACATAAGATGAGAGTTGAAACATAAAAAGAGCATCAAGAAGCATATATAAAACATGTTTAAATCTAACACTCTTTCTATGCATAGGAGTCTTGTAAGAAAACAAGTCAATGAAGAACAAAGTGACTAGCATAGAAAGCAAAACAAGTGTAACTTCAAAAATTTCAACATAAAGAGAGAGACTTAATATTATTGTGATATATGAAATCGTGTCTCCCTCTCTCATAAGGACCAGTAGGTCTTAAAGTACCCAGCAAATAAAAGCAAATCAAGAGAAAGCTCAAAACATTCATCATAAAGAGAGGTTTAGTAACATGAAGATTTCTATAACCATACTTTCCTCTCTCAAAATAATTTTCAGCGGCATCATGAATAAACTCAACAATATAGCTATCACATAAGCATTCTTATCATGATCCATGCATAAAGTATCATTACTCTCCACATAAGCATGAATCATTAATAATAGTGAGAGTAAAAGTATCACATCCATCATTAATCATCAAAAATTGGAGGCATAGAATAATCATAATGAATTTTATCCTCAATAGTAGATGGACTGAAAATATCATATTCATCATTGTAAACATCATATATAGGAGGCATATCATAATCAACATAAACTATATCCTCAATAGTAGGTGGACTGAAAATATCACAATGATTATAATTATCATATATTGGAGGCAAAGTATCATCAAAGCAAATTTCCTCCTTAAAGCTTGGGGGACTAAAAATATCATATTCATCACAACTAGCTTCCCCAAGCTTAGACTTTTCCATAGCATTAGCAATAATGGTGTTCAAAGAATTTATAGTAATACCATTGCTACCATCATGCAAACAAGCCTCCATAGGTTTTTTAATTTTCTCTTCAAAAGCATCATGTCCTAATTCAATATAAAGTTCATAAAGATCTCTAATTTTTTTGTTGTTTTCCATTAAGCCTAACTAGTGAAAATAAAAACAAGAAACAAAAAGATATAATTGCAGAATCTAAAGGAAATACTTCGAGCACTCACACACTAGCAACATACTAGAAAATAGCTTAGTAGCCAGAGGATGTGAATACCTTTTACCTTACCTCCCCGGCAACGGCGCCAGAAAATAGCTTGATGTCTACGTGTGCTTCTATTCTTGTAGACAGTGTTGGGCCTCCAAGAGCAGAGGTTTGTAGAACAGCAGCAAGTTTCCCTTAAGTGAATCACCCAAGGTTTATCGAACTCAGGGAGGTAGAGGTCAAAGATATCCCTCTCAAGCAACCCTGCAATTAAGATACAAGAAGTCTCTTGTGTCCCCAACACACCCAATACACTTGTCAGATGTATAGGTGCACTAGTTCGGCGAAGAGATAGTGAAATACAAGTGATATGGATGATTATAAGTAGTAATTGCAATCTGAAATAAAATGGCAGCAAGCAAACATGTAGCAGAACTTGATGTAAACGGTGTTTCAATGCTTAGAAACAAGGCCTAGGGATCATACTTTCACTAGTGGACACTCTCAACAATGATCTCATAACTGAATAAATAAAAGCTACTCTTAAACACTCTCTTGTTGGATAACAAACACCATTCATTGTGTAGGGCTACAAAAGCACACCTCAAGCCGGAGTAAACAAGCGCCACAACGTCATAAAGGAATCACACACGGTGCACACACTGTCACCTTTACACCGTGGAGAGTACCGGAGTTCATATTAAAGTAACCTATAGAGTGCATAATAGATAAAGAGTAACATCTACATATTCAACTAGATTAGCACAACTGAACACAAGTAAATACTACTCGGGATTATTCTCCTTCTTGATGAAGCAAGAGTACTATGCGTAGGGCTGCAAAGCACACCTCAAAGTCTGAGTAAACAAACACCACAATTCCCAAGAATAAGCCATGATAAATGTCTAAATTATTCATAGAGTCACACAAGTACCCACACTGTCACCTTGATACCGTGTTGTCACAATGACTCCAGAAACTAGACAAAATCACTTGAGTAGCATAAACATTATTAATGTATTCAGCGATACTAGCAATACACATGATCACATAAAGATCACACCATGGAGAGAGAGATGAACCACATAGCTACCGGTAGAGCCCTCAGCCTCGGGGGAGAACTACTCCCTCCTCATCATGGGAGTCAGCAGCGGCGATGAAGATGGCGATGGAGTTGATGGAGATGGCTCCGGGGGCAATTCCCCGTCCCGACGGCGTGCCGGAACAGAGATTCTGTCCCCCGAAACTTGTCGTCGATGGCGGCGGCGCTGCGGAACTCTTCTGGAAATATGACTTGGTTTTTTAGGGTTTTCGCGTCTGAGGGAATAAATAGGCGAAGGGGCAACGTCGGTGGAGGTCCTGGGCTCCCTCCTCACCTCCCGGCGCGCCTGTGGGCCCAGCTGCGCGATCAGGTGGTTTGGAGGCCGTGGGCCTCCCCCTGGCTTGCCCTTCTGGCTCCGTGTGTCCCTCGGAAAAATAGGAGGTTTGGCTTTTGCTTCGTCGAATTCCGAGAATATTGCCCGAACAGCTTTTCTGGAACCAAAAACAGCAGAAAACAGAACTGGCACTGTGGCATCTTGTTAATAGGTTAGTCCCAGAAAATGCATAAAAATGATATAAAGTGTATACAAAACATGTAGAAATTGGTATAATATAAGCATGGAACATCAGAAATTATGGATACGTTGGAGACGTATCACACTGACACCTGCGAGGCTAATGCTTTATGTCCATCCTGGCATCTGAGCCTACGTGGACTTGCGGGGCAGTACGCTAGGGCGACGCGTTGGGCATGCCCTAAGACGCAAAACATCCACCTGCCCCACATGGACTGGCCAGATCACCACCACCAACCCGCACACAGACCACTAGCCCCACGCGCTCGATTATCTGAGCCTACGAACGGAACAAGGTGTCAGGGCCAAGATCCGCCTCCCGCGAAGCCTCCTCCTAGCTCGGCGTGATATGAAGACCACCCTCCAGGGCTGTTGCCTCGTCATCTGAGCATGCACAACAGCAGGATGTCACCTCACGACGTCATGCCACCACCCTGAGTTGCCCCTACGGCAGACCTCTGCATCGTGCCCACCATCCGTGGTGCCGCCACGCCACCATATCCTCGAACCGCATCACATTGCTGTTGTCGCGGATCTACGGGAACTGACCAGAGCAGCCACGCCCTAGCCAGCCTGCCGCACCGAGGGACCGCCGGTCCGCAATAGTCGTGTAGTCCCAGCACCGAGGGACCGCCGGTCCGCCATGGCAGGGCCACCATCGCCTCTCCGGGGCCGCTGTCCTGGCTTACCTGGCAAGGGAGAGCAATCATCTTCGTTCCCAGATGAGCCAGGCCACCACCAACGCCACGAGGAGAGGCCCCCACACCGCCTTTTGGTAGCGAGACCGGGGGGGCACCGCAAGACATGGCCGGCGGTAGCGACGGTTAGGGAACACCGAAGCGAGGGTGGGAAGCCAATGTCGTGGCTCTCCCCTAGCGTCGCCTGGGAGCGGCAGGGGGGTGTTGATCTTCACTCTAGAACCGGACAAGATCCACTCGGGGTGACGGAGTGCTTGGTGCCTGTTTTTACTAACAAGTGCCTCCAATCAGGAGGTATAATTAAGGAAATCTGGTGTCGTAGTAGTTTATGTCGAGTAGACACCGGATTACGCCACAATGGAAGGCCACCCTTTGGATGGAAGAAATGGTGGCAGGAAATCAGCTGCCGTCGAATCGCCACCGTGGGTGAGCTCCAGGCAATCTTTTCATAAGCAACTTCACCACTGCTCCTTTGGCCACCAGATCTAACCAAAACCAACGCCGTGCCCCCCCATCCTTTCCCCTACTTCGGCGGTGCCAGTGTAGCCAAAGTGGTCGGCCGAAATGATCAACTTCAGTCACCCATAGCCCCTCAAGCTTCTTTGGGGTGCATAAAAATTCCAGTTGATGAGAGAATGTCCCCCATTTGTATTTTCATCATCGCACCTCCAGATAAAACCCCTCGCGAACGTGTACAACTTCTTTCATACCTTTCAACAGAGAGAGGACACCCGTAAGTAATTAGCCAGCGCCATTTGTTGGGTTCCTTTCTCTCCATCATTGTAGTCTCTTCACCACTTCATTAGTTAGGGGCTCGACGTCAATTTTCTGCAATCTCTTGGAGTGTTGAGTAAGCCCAAGATATGTGCAAGGGAATGTTGCCATTTACATGGGGAGTACTGAAGTTGGGTCTATCATGTCAATCTTCTCGTAGAAAAATGGAAACATTTCTGTCTTCCGAAGATTTATATGTGCAATCTGGTTGCATCCCAAAAGGACCCAATGATCTTGAGAATGACTATGACTTGATCCACATAAATAGAAATCTCAAGTTTTGCTCGCTGACCATGGATGGGACGTCTACTTCCATAGACAGTTCTAGTCTAATCGTCAACAAAGATCGACCACGTCCCTCACTGATTCGGCTTCTTCCACACATCTATGAGGATTCGTCCCTCTAAAGATTGCGGGGTATACAAACGCGACCAAACGAGAAGACCATTCAATTGCGGAAGGTTTTGAGATGTATTTGGATCTATTTCGTAGTTGTCACTAGTGTCTTTCTGTAAATATGGGGGCAACTGCTTTAAGAGTGGATGTGTCTCTTATAGTTGTATTTATTGCTTAATATAGTCTAGATTTTGGATCGATGTTTTGACTCATAGATCTAGATGAAACCGTTATGAAAAATGCATTTTAAAGTATAAAAAACCCAAACAAAATGTTGGGTTACATCCAAATATTTTATGTTCACACACAAAGTTTGTAGAAAAAAAGACATTTTATGTGCACTGTATAAAAGAGACAAAAGCAATGTCGGATGAAAATTCATTTTGGAAAACCAAAATTTGTTGACGTAGGCCATAAAATGCAATTTTTTCATGAAACTTTTTGTATGGACATTTTTTTTCGATAAAGGGATTTTATTACTTAAGAGTATTAACTATTACACCCGGCCTCTGTATAATTAGGATGCACACATAGAATGTCCGGGTGTATATCTCAAATTTTTGTTTGGAATCTTTGACATTTTAAAATGCGAATTTTGGACAGTGGATGATCTACACCTATGACACAAAGCGGATTTTCCCTAGATGTTAGCCTAAAAACTATGGCAGACTATTTCAAACAAAAAAATCCGCAAAATTGAAAAGGGAGTGGCTATGTCTTAGTTGACTAATGTTCTTAAATCTCAGTCAAAAAATGAAAGGGCAGTTTAAAAAATGCAATTGCACTTTTTTGGGAGATTTAAGGGAAAAAAAACAGTCAGACTGTGACTTAGTAAATCCAAAAAAAACTACTGTATTACGGGTTCAACACTCTAAACCAAACATAGAGATTAATTTGCTATCAAACCAGACTAGCTATATACGCACGCAGTTGACTTGCTCGACCACATGAACACAGTATCCCGCGAGGCGCGATCAAGCAGCAATCGGACCCACAGGATTCACGCAAAAACGAAATGTGAATCGAATGACAGGGTTCAGTTCAGTCCCGATTTGATTCTTCAAAGTAAGAGAGAAAGGTTCAATCAAGCTCTTGACCTTTTTCTTTCGCCAAAGAGAAGACAAATAGATGGAGACAACCCGACACCTGATCGACGAACAAAGAACAGCTTAATAGAAGAAAGAACAAGCGCAAAATAATTACCATAGCAATGGCTGGTTCCGGAGCACTGGCTGCCTCCTGTGACGACGACGGCTCCCTCGTCGCAGAGGCCCTGCGGCTGCGGAGGACAGGGCGTAGCCTCGCACTTCTTGATCATTTCTTTGAGACGCTTCAACCCCAGAGCGGGCAGCTCCTCCTTCATCCCGGTCATGTGCCTCTGGTACTCTTTGGCGAACTTCATGGCTAGATCCCGGTTTGGGGAAGAGCCAAGTATCAGATAGCTCTTCCTTGTATTCGAGTGTGCACAGATGTTGACTTGGAACAAGGAAAAGGGACCTGCAGCCACTTGATGCAAGGTCAAAGCTCTGCTTTCCTTACGAACATGGGGTACTATACTTTTTTCTTTTTGCTTTGGTTCCTTTAGGGTGTGTTCGGTTGGTGTCACCGCATGGAACGTAATGGGTTGGACCTGCACCCAGAGTAGATTCGTGTGTTCGGTAGGAACCAGAACTAGAACCTAGCGATTCCTGGAAAAGGAATATTCTGCATAGATTCGGAATTGGGCGATACCTCCAAATTGGTGGAATCCCTCGGTTCCGAGGCGAGCTAACGAAAAAAAGAAAACCAATCTCACCTCTCACCCCCGTCCTGAACCCTATCTCACCCACCCACGCACGACCCTCTCCATCGTTTCCTTCTCTGTGGCGGCGCTGGAGCCTCTCCCTCTCCGTCTCCCTCGGCTGCTCTAGTGGCGCCCTCTCCTCCCGTCGACTGGAGTGGCGCGGCGGTAGGCAGGAGCAGGCCGCGGCGCGGCGGGGCAGGAGCAGGAGGCAGCGGCGACGGGGCTCGAGCAGTCGGCGTCGCATCGGGACCTCGAGCAGGCGGCGGCGCATCGGGACGGTATGAATCCACCCTCCCCTGCCTCCACCCCCAACTCCTCCCTCGGGTACTGCAATTTTCGGTTTCGAACTTGACCGGCAGCAGATTGAGATTGAGAAGATTGGGAGGAGAGGCATCCAAATATGTTCTTAACTTTATGGTTCTGTACTTCTGTTGTATACTTGCAATTTGTTCGATTTTGTTGCTATTTGTTGTATACTTGCAATCTGTTTGTATACTTGCAATCGGTTTGCTATATGGTTCTGTACTTCTGTTTGTTGTATAGTTGTTAGACAAATTTTGGTTCTATTTTGATAGAAAACTTGCATTGTAGATGGTCAAGAGCATGAGTAAAAGGAAAAGGATGATTAGGGGAGCTGCTGTTTTTATGACACTGGCTGCAGTGGCTGTACTTGTTCGTGCTATCATGAGGAAGTGAAGAATACCCTGTATTACCTATGGCCCAATGCATGAACGAGATAGGATCAGATTTGATTATTTGAACCAAAAAATTTGGCAATGTGATGTGACATGTAGAAATATGTTAAGGTTTGATAGAGCTCCTTTCTTTCGATTGTGTGACATATTGAGGGAGCGTAAGTTGTTACAGCATAGTATTCATCTAACCGTGAAGCAACAAGTGGCGATGTTTTTGCATACAATTGGGCATAACCTTCGGAATAGGGTAGTTGCAACAAACTTTGGTAGAGCATTCAGCATGACAAGCATCTATTTTAGAGCAGTCCTTCATGCCATAGGAGAGTTGCGTAATGATTATATCAGGCCACCATCATTGGAGATACAAACAAAAATTGCAGGAAATCATCGATTCGACCCATATTTTAAGGTAATTTCAAACATCAGGCCACTATATCTTAGCATCTAGACTTTAGAACATGAAAATTAATATGTTCACCTATATAGGATTGTATTGGAGCTATCGATGGTACACATGTGCAAGCATCTGTTACCAAAGATGTGGAACATGCTTTCCGTGGTAGAAAACCTTTTACTACTCAAAATGTGATGGCAGCGGTTGATTTCGACCTCAAGTTCACATATGTGATGGCTGGTTGGGAAGGGTCGGATCATGATTCAACCGTTCTAGCTGATGCATTAGGGCATGAGAGAGGCCTACAAGTACCACAAGGTAAATAGTTTCGTTAGATAGAATTGTCTGTGTACTAGTGCAAACCTTTTTCACCAATTTTTGTTTTCATTTCGTTGGAAAATACTACCTAGTTGATGCCGGTTACGGAGCAAAGACTAGTTTCATGCCGCCTTTTCGTTGTGTGAGATACCATCTGAACGAGTGGGGTAGCAATCCAGTCCAGAATGCAAAGGAGCTATTCAACCTTAGGCACTCATCTCTACGGGTGACGGTAGAGCGAGCATTTGGTTCTCTCAAGAGACGTTTCAAAATTTTAGATGATGCAAAACCATTCTTTACCTTTCCGGTGCAAGTTGACATAGTTGTAGCTTGTTGCATCCTTCATAATTATGCACTATCCCAAGGGATTGATGAGTTCATCATACCGGAGGTAACATGGACCACCCATCCAATTCGTACATCAAGGCAACAAGCAACAGACCAAAGGGCCATGATAACTAAAAGTGAACAAATTGTTGAACAAATGCGGCAAGATAGGCAAGCCATGTATGGAAATTGATGATTGTGGCATACTTCATGTGGAACCATGTATTTGTGTACTATTTTATAATTCAAAACCATGTATTTGTGATGTTGTAATGCATTTTATGCAACCTTTTGATTGGTTGGACAGATTGTGCCATTTTATAATTCAAAACCATGTATTTTGATGTTGTAATGCATTTTATGCAACCTTTTGATTGGCTGGATAGATTGTGCCATTTTATAATTCAAAACCATGTATTTGTGATGTTGTAATGCATTTTACGCAACCTTTTGATTGGCTGGACAGATTGTGACATTTTATAATTCGAAATTATGTGTTTGTGATGTTCTAATCCATTTGTTGCATCATTTTGTATTGCTGGACAGAAATGGACAATGACGAAGTCACCGCTCCAAGTGGCAGCACCGGTAAAAGTGGGCAGGCAGTGTGGACTACCTCCATGACCAACAAGATGTTGGGCCTTTTGTGTGACATGGTTGCTAGTGGGAGGAGAACTTCGTCCGGATTCAAGAAGGTTCATTTCAATGAAGTTGCTACAGCTTTGAATGAACATTTCAAGCTAGCTATCACAGGGGACCATGTTAGCAACCATCTTAAGAAGTGGAGGAAAATTTGGGGAGGATAGTCCACTTGAAGAATTTGAGTGGAGCTCTATGGGATGAAGATACTTGCATTATTAGGCTAAGCGATGCACACTATGCAGGGCATTGCAAGGTAATCTTGTTATCAACACTAGCATGCCACGTTTTGTGTACATTATGTAATTATTTGCATGTTTTTGTGTAGGACCACAAATCTGATATCAACTACTTGAACACTCCATTGAATATTATCATGCCATGAACACCATGTTTGGGACAACTACTGCTACGGGTAAGCATGCTAGGTCCGGGAATGATCCCCTCTCCATTGACATAGATGACGAGGACAATAGTGAGGTGAACGTGTCACCAAATGCTGGCGAGTCATCTAGTTCCAAAGCACCAGCAAAAAAGAAGGCCAAGGTAGTGCAACTTGAAGATGATAAGCTAGTTACCACTCTCAAAGATGGGTTCAAACTTGTAGCTGAAGCTCTTGTAAAATCTGGTGGAGATGATGATGCTATACCTGATAACTTGTGGAATGTTTTGGTTGCAATCAAGGGATTCGATGAGGGGCATATTGCTCACTACTATGCTTATCTTGTTGAAAATCCGAAGACTGCAAAAGCGTTCATGACGCTTAAACTTGAGAACAAGTTGGTTTGGTTGAGTAGGTATGCGGAGAAGACCTTTGGTGTGCTCTATAATCTGAACTGATGGTATGAAGTTCAAGTTGCTTGATGGACTGTAATGAACGTAATGAACCATATATTATTCAATGGACTGTAATATGGACGTATGAACTCTATTTAGTGCTTTTGGATCACTACTATGACATTGAACTTGAAGTGTTTGAATTTGGACAATTTCGATGACTATTATGGTTGTATTGATGGAAATGTCTCTTATCTTTGCTGAGATATATGTGTTATGCATCTGAAATATACTTGTTATTGCTTATTCTTGAAAATACAAACAAAGTGCTGCTGAATTTTTTATTTGTCTGATGGTAGAAATGGGAGGTATGCTCACCATGTCCAGGAAAGAGGTGAGCTGAAACAGATTCTGGTCATTCCTACTCTCCAACCGAACATAGGAATAGAATCTACCCATTCCAGATTTTGCACAAACCGAACATAGGAATGGAACCAACCCATTCTCAAAAATGGAACCATGACATTCCATTCCCTTTGGTTCTCCAACCGAACACACCCTTAGTTCCTCGGCGCTACTGCTCGGTTTTGTCCATTTTCCCCACTTTTGCCCTCCACTTTCTAAACCAGCCCCTTAAATAAACAATAAGAACGTCATGTCATCAACACGAGTGGGACACTCTTAAAGCTAACTTGAGGGCCAGGCACGGTGAGAGTTGACCGACCTCACCTGGAACTGCGCACCGCTTAACGACAAATAGAAAGGAACCACCCTATAACCGTAGATCACTGGCCATTGATCTCTCACGCGCGCACGCCTCGCTCTCTCTGACTCCAGTCAAATGGCGTGGAGTGGCGACTCTCACCAGAACACATCCATCAAATCAGTTCCAACGTGAACGTCCCAACTTCGCCGTGCAACCCCTTCTCGGTTTTTTAGATAAGAGGGTGTGGATCCCGGACTCCGCATCAAAGAGATGCACACAGCCTTCCGCAATTATTAATCTCCAAAGTTATTAAATGTTTACATCTCATGGATCACTCAACGTGGCTACAAAAATCAACCACTCAAACAGAAGTTCACTAAGCATCTATTCTTCTATGATGAAGCCACCCAGCCGGCTGAAGATAGCCCACACGACCGTCATCATACGGGTACATCCAGCGTCCATAAGGCCACGCTAATCCACAGGAAGCAGGAAGGACCACGAATTGATCCAGTACAACGACGTGTGTATAACCTGCAAATAATGGGTAGATGATGTTTTGTTAAATACAATATCATTTCGACAATTCTAAATAGCCCACAAAATGGCCGCAACACCAATCCGAATTCGAGCTTTTGTAATCTTGTCTATCCCATTTAACCAGCTGCCGAACATATTAGCAATACTGGTCGGAGGGTAGACATTAAAGTTAAAATGTACTAATCTCCAAATATCTCTAGCAAAAATACATTTTATAAAAAGATGTTTTGCAAACTCATCCGCATCGTAGAAGTACTCCCTGTCCATCTTCTTTTGGCTAAATTATATTTCGTCAGAAGTTCTTTTCTGTTGAGAAACCAAAGAATTTTTTTGATTTTTAATGGTATCTTTAATTTCCAAAGATATTTACGCAGATATCTAGTATGACCATTTAATAAATCCTCGTAAAAGGATTTAACCTTAAAGATGACATTTGAAGTTAGATTCCATCTAAATTTATCAGGTTCGTCTCCTATATTGCCTTTCTACTAATGTTAACCACTCCGTTATATTATGTCCTAATAACATCCTTCTAAAAGGCAGGTTAATAGGAGCCGCCTCAAAAACATTCGCAACTGTATTGTTTTTGTTCAAGGCAATGGAATATAACGACGGAAATTCATGTTGTAACGAGACTTGTCCTAGCCAAGCATCCTCCCAAAAATGAACCTGCTCACCATTACCAAGAATGAATTTACCACGCTCAAAAAAATCATTCTTGACCCTCATGAGCCCTTTCCAAAAGGGTGAGTCTAGCGGTTTGGCTTGTACTTAAGCTAAAGTTTTACCTCCCAAATATTTGTTGGTTAACAATTCTTGCCAAACTCCCTCTTCATTCAAAAGTTTATAAAGCCATTTACTCAAAAGGCATTTATTTTTTATTTCTAAAACTGCAATACCCAGCCCACCTTGGTCTTTTGGTCGACACACTATGTTCCACCGTGTGAGTCTGTATTTCTTTTTATGTTGGTTGCTTTGCCAAAAGAAATGAGAGCGATAGAAATAAGGACTTTTTCTTACCCCTTTAGGTATTTCGAAAAAAGGAAAGTAAGAACATTGGAAGACTTGTTAGCACCGAATTAATGAGCACAAGACGATCTCCGTATGACAACATCTTTGCCATCCAGGCTGCTAATTTTCGCTCAAACCTATCCTCCACAACTTTTCATTCCTTGTTTAGTAGTTTTCGATAATGAATTGGTATCCCCAGATATCTAAATGGTAGTGATCCTATTTCACAACCGAATATGTGACGCTACTCCTCTTGCTCCTCCTTAGCCTTCCCAAAGCAATATAATTCGCTCTTATGAAAATTAATTTTCAACCCCGAAAGTTGTTCAAAGAGAGCCAGAATTAATTTCATGTTCACGGCCTTCGCAATGTCGTCTTCAAGAAATAAAATCGTGTCGTCCGCATATTGGAGAATTGACACGCCACCTTCTACAATGTGTGGTACTAAACCCCCCCCCCCCCCCCCACTTAACCATCCTCCTTGGCACGAGAAATTAAGATGGCCAACATCTCAACCACAAGGTTAAATAAAAGAGGAGACAACGGATCTCCTTGTCGCAGTCCTTTTAGTGTCTGAAAATAATGACCGATATCATCCTTAACTCTTATCTCGACAGTCCCTCCCTAGACAAACCTAGCAATCCATACACACCACTGAGATGCAAATCCTTTCATGTGTAAAGCTTGTTATAGGGAAGACCATTCAACCTTGTCATAAGCCTTTTTGAAGTCAATTTTAAATAGAACCCCATCCAGTTTTTTCCTATTCATTTCATGTATCATCTCATGTAGGACTATCACACCCTCAAGGATATTCCTGCCCGGTATGAAGGCTGTTTAGGTGGACGAACAACCTTGCTTGCAATTGAAGTCACTCTATGCGTACCAACCTTCGTGAAATTTTGAAACTAACGTTCAGCAGGCAAATATGCCTATATTGTTCTATTCGGCTAGCATCATCCTTCTTGCACAACAAGGTAATAATACAAAATTCAACTTAAAAAGTGGCAAGTTTCCTGCGCGTAATTGAGCAAACATTGCCATCAAGTCAAACTTAATAATACTCCAGAATTTTTGGTAAAACTACGTTGGAAACCCGTCTGGTCCAGGAGCTTTATTGTGTTCCATTTGCTTGATTGCATCAAAAACTTATTTCTCAGAGAAGTCTTGAGTCAAAATTTCATTTTCTTCTGGTGAAATCTGAGGCATATCATTAGTATACTCTTCAACTGATGAAAAATTATTTGTGACCGGCGGCCTAAATAATCTTTTGTAATATTCGGAGATATACGTTTTTAAATTATCTTGACCAACAATTGTCCCCTCATCTTGTTCTAATTGTAAAATCATCTTTTTTCTATGCTTCCCCTTTGCAATGATGTGGAAGAATCTCGTATTACTCCCATCTTCCTGAATGTATTTTAGTTTCGCTCTTTGTGCCCACTTAGACTCCTCGTCGCGTCTTAACTTTGCCAATCCCTCGTCCGCCTCCTTTTTAGCAGCCCGCTCAGCGGTTGTCAAAGGGGTAGACTCAGCCTTAATATCTAGCTCGTTGATTAACAAAGTTAATTTATCTCTCAGCTTCTTGTAATCCCCACTCAATTTTTTTGCCCATCCTCTTAAGAATTTGCGTAAATGTCTTATTTTATTCTGCCAACGTTCAACTGGGGAATTCCTTGATTGGACCGCAGTCCATTCGCGTTCAATAATATCATAAAAACCATCCTGGCGTAACCAAGATAACTCAAAAGAGAAATGGTTCCTATTTCCCATGAACGCCTGATCCCCTGTATGCAATAGTAGCGGTGTATGGTCAGACCCCGCACGGGTCAAAGCCCGCACCATAACTAGCGGATATTTTTGTTCCCACTCAACATTGGCTAGAAAACGATCCAACTTCTCAAACATTCGCGTTTCCCGTCTGCTAACTGATATGGGCACGACGGGGGAGGTGCAGCCCAATTTCAGGACTCCACAAAGCTAGGCATGTCAATTGTATTTTATCGGAATATCTGATTCACCCTTGAATCGGAATATCCGGTTAAGTACTGGATTACGCACGAAGGTACAGGAGTCAGTCAGAATATCCGATCCACCCGTGACTCGGATTATCCGGTTTAGGTAATGGAGTACGCTCGGAGGTACTATAGTCAATCGGATTATCCGATTGACCCATGATTCGAAATATCCGATTTGCGTATTATTTTTAATAAGTGTCGTTTTGGGCCTGTCCAAACGAACCAGTTAGGCCCATTAGTGGGGTGCCCCAGCCTCCATATAAGGAGCTGGCCGAGTTAGGGTTTAGGGGAGTTCTATTCATTAGTCAAAAACACTACTAGTTTGTGCTCCAATGGTGAAGCATCCCTCCGGGGACGGCGATGCCGTTTATCAGTTTGTAATAAATATTGCTGCGAGGGTGCTTGTGTTCATCAAGTGTTATCGTGCTTAGGTTAGAGGCGTGTTGTTCTTCATCACGTTGCTCGCTGGATTCGTCCTCACCTTCAGGTGATGTTCATCGACGTTGTTGGAAGGAATTCTATCCGGGTTACTCGCTGTGAAAGATCGGGACAACAATTATAGGATCATCCCCTGTGATCCTTATCATTTGGTATCAGAGTGCTGGGTTGCTCACGGCGAGATTGATCTGCTGATTGTTCATCGGGCAGTTTGCAGATTGGGAATAGGAGGCTGTTGTTGCGAGGAGATCAGATCGATTGCAGTTTGGAGCCGATCTAGGCAAGGATCAGCACGTGGTGGTGTTTGATCGGTCTAGGCGAGATCAGCTCGTCTTGTTTCGGCGGCGGCCATGCAGGCAGGGAGGAGCAACGCGTTTGCCTTGATCGCGTACGTGCTCAGCTCAGATCTGTTGGAGGCGGATTATCCGGGCTCTCAAACCGGAATATCCGATTGCATACACCGGATTATCCGGTATTGTATCTGTCCGAGTTCCAGCTGCTCTACAGATTTTTTTGCACGGCATTGTTTTTTCCTGAAATTTTTTTTGCTCCGCGGTACCACGCAAGATATAAATATCCAAAAGAGTGTATAAAAGGCACGAAGGAGATTTCAAAACGTTGCTGGTTTCATCAAAGCATAATTGTGTGATGGCGAGGTCTGATGACGTGTACCATGACTACACTACTCTTGTGGTAGGTCTCCCTTTGGATTCTGCCAAGATCGAGTGGAGTTTGGACAGTTCCGCGCCATGGGCAGACTATCAGTCTTGGGAGAAAGACATGGATCATGGTTTTGACAGATGTCGTACACTCGACTCCACGTTTGGTGGCCGTGCTGAATATGTTCTTGCACATAGGCGTGTGGGCGAGAAAGTGGCTACATGGTGGAGTGAAGAGAGATAAGCGAAGGGCATTACAAGTGGAACATCTAGTTGGGAAGATTTCAAGAAATTTCTCCGTACTAGATTTTTGGAGAGGTCCACGGAGCTGGACAAGTTGGTTCTCCCTGAGGAGGTTGTACCATTGAGTGGGCTGAATATGCAACTCAAGAGAGTACATGATGATACTTGTATGACAGCGGATAGAGGCCAGCGTTGGAATTTATTTCAGGCACAGTGCATGATCAAAGGAAAAGCATGCAAGTTGATGATTGACAGTGGTAGCTATTGTAATGGCATTAGCAAGGCGGTTGTGGAAGCTTTGGGTTTATCCACATGGCGTATTCCAGAATCGAGGCATATTGAGTGGGTGAATAGCTGTGGTATGATGAAGATTACTCACAAAGTGCGTGTGCCATTTATAGTTGGTGAATATGTTGATGAGGTGGAATGTGATGTGTTGCCATTGGAGGTATGTGGGCTATTACTTGGTCGTCCATGGCAGTATGATCATAATGCTTTACATGCTGGGAGAGCAAATACATATTCTTTTATGCATGATGGCAAATAGCGGACTTTGAAGCCTATGAGAGATGATCAAATCAAGTCTGATGTGGTGCTGCTAGTTCACAAGGATAAGTTGCGCAAGGTTAAGCCACAACCAGGGCTACCTCAGATGCAACATGAGGAGCATGATGCGAGGAGCGTCAGTGATGATATTGTTTCAGCCAAGCCTGAGATGACAAGCTAGTTCTTGTTAGTGACAAGCCGGTTGCAGTCAAGCGTCTTATTGATGAAGGGAAGGATGTGTCAACGTGTGTTCCATTTCTAGTTCGTGTTGACATGGGTGTTCAGAACCGATGACGGTGGTGCTGATCGTGTTCCGGTGCATATGGTGCCGTGGGTAGTCAGCCACAGTTTTGTGAGAACACCTCGAAAACGTTTTGTTGGGACAGCATTGCGGATGCACAAAGGCAAGGATGGACATGTTCGTCAGGTGTGTGGCCCAGTCATTACTCATCTTTTGCAGGGACGTGCAAAGCGGATTCATGTTCAGCAACACGAGGTTCCAGCAAGAGTAGAGAAGAAGAAGATGGTGGCGCCTAGGTCCAAGCTCATGTGTAGACGGAAGGAGGTGCAGCCGCCCAAGACTGTATCAGGTCGAGCAGGCCAAGCGGGAGGATGTGGTGAGGAAGGCAAGCAAGACTTGAAGATGGAGAAGACGCGTGCTGTTTTTGGTGACATCACGCCACCCTTTCGAGCAGACCCTCACACGTTGGGGACAACGCTTTTTGAAGGGGGGAGGATGATATGGGCACGACGGAGGAGGTGCAGCCCAATTTTAGGACTCCACCAACCAAGGCATGTCAATTGTATTTTATCGGAATATCCGATTCACCCTTGAATCGGAATATCCGGTTAAGTACTGGATTACGCACGAAGGTACTGGAGTCAGTCGGAATATCCGATCCACCCGTGACTCGGTTTATCCGGTTTAGGTAATGGAGTACGCTCGGAGGTAATGTAGTCAATCGGATTATCCGATTGACCCGTGATTCGGAATATCCGATTTGCGTATTATTTTTAATAAGTGCCGTTTTGGGCCTGTCCAAATGAACCAGTTAGGCCCATTAGTGGGGCACCCCAGCCTCCATATAAGGAGCTGGCCAAGTTAGGGTTTAGGGGAGTTCAATTCATTAGTCAAAAACACTACTAGTTTGTGCTCCATTGGTGAAGCATCCCTCCGGGGACGGCGATGCCGTTTATCAGTTTGTAATAAAGATTGTTGCGAGGGTGCTTGTGTTCATCAAGTGTTATCGTGCTTAGGTTAGAGGCGTGGTGTTCTTCATTACGTTGCTCGCTGGATTCGTCCTCACCTTCAGGTGACATTCATCGACGTTGTTGGAAGGAATTCTATCCGGGTTACTCGCTGTGAAAGATCGGGACAACAATCATAGGATCATCCCCTGTGATCCTTATCACTAACCCAAGTATATTGTCGCCCCGACATTTGCAACTCTTTTAAAATCAAGCTTTCAATTATGGCATTAAAAATAAAAGTCCACCGACATTAAAATTCGAATTGTTTTTCTCCTCTTGTCTCCTAATTATATTGAAATCGCCTCCCTACAACATTGGAAGTGTCTCTCCTTCACATATTCTTAATAACTCAGCTAAAAATTCAGGGTTTTTTTGCATCTAGTGCAGCCCCATAAACCACAACAAGAACCCACCGAAACCCATCTGACTTTGATCTCAAGTGAAACTTGACACAAAATCACCTGAGATCCCATTTAGAATTTCGAAAGTGGCATCCTTAAAACCTACTAGCATGCCACCCGACCTCCCATGTGGGGGAATGCAGTACCAAATAAAGTCCATACCCCCGGCCAAAAAATTTAGAAAGGGTGTCGCAAAATTAGATCTCCCTGTCTCGATTAACGCCACAAAATCAAGCTTATTCTGCTTGACCGCTTCACTAATAGCTAGGTGCTTTGCAGTGTCTCCAAACCCATCCGAATTCCAAACCAATCCTCTCATTTTAATTGTCTTTTAATTTTTGTATCCTAGCGCTTCTCCTAACCGCACGTTTTGAGAAGCAAAATTTCTTTTGGCGCCTTTTTATTGTTGCCAAGGACTCATTCAGATCTGCATGATCTTCGGAGCCTTCAAGATCATCATCCTCTAAATCTTCACTTAAATTGTTTGCCCTTTTTAAAACCCAACTAGATTCTGAATCTTCATTTTCGGGAGGTAGAGAATTTTTTAGAAAAATGACCTCTCTTTCTTTTTCTAATTCCAAAATAACCGAAATGGAAGACTCCGCTTGCTCGTTGGTTTTCCCTAGAGAGATACCTAGTCTATCCGCTCTAAGCTTAATGTCAGACTTAGAAAAAGACAGTAAAGATAACTTCGAATTATTTGGTGTACCTTTAGGGTCGACTTGCATCCTTCGTGCAGCAAGATCCATCGCACGCTCGAGTTGAGAAGTATCCACATTTGGCTGCTCCCTCAACCTTTGGCTAGACCTCACCTCCACTTCATGCATGCCCCCAAAAGCCATGATCTCCCGCTCGGACAGTCCTGCCATCCAACCTTGATCTCCAGTCATTCCCACCCCGCAATGTTGAGTTCGAGCCGCTGGGTTTCCAGAACGGTCCATGTACACTCCTCCGTCGAGTTCAGTAGGAGACACCGGTGTAGGGCACATGGGCGTCAAACGAGTTGGAGTTGCCCATGTTGCCTCAACCCCCTCTTCTGAATCATACTATATAGCCGAAATTTCCTTGGTTACCGACCCATTGAGAGATGTGTTGCGAATGCAGCTATCCCTACGGACCTCAGATTTCGTAGGGGAACTCAGAGAGCTACTGCCGCAACAGTTGTTACTGATAGAGAAAGTGCGGCCACCCTCGTCGGAAGGCTGAACCACCATTTGGACAGCGCGACCATCATGGTCCTCCTGAGCGACATTGCTGCAAAGGACATGAGCCGTGTCCATCTCCAAGACCTTGTCCGCTGTATGAATCGAATCTAGTATCTCCTCATGTCCTAACCGGAACTGTTTCTGCACTTGAGGAGAAAAGATGACCCCGGACTTCATCTCATGCATGGCTTAGTTCCACACGAGCTCATGTTCTGCGGCGTGGGGAGCACCTCGTTTTTTTGTGTTTGCACATCTAAATTATTTGTGTTGTCATCTGTAATCATATCCTCCGTTTCTTTATTTTCCTTCTCCGTTTCGTCCTTTTGTTGTCCATCCAGCCGGAATCAGCATATAATCCACACACACCCCACAAGTATAAGCAATACCCCGTGTTTGCGAGTGAACTTCATATCAACTTTCATTGTTTTCCAAACAGGGATCCTAGGCTCCATAGTGATAAGAAATCCCCGGTAACCTTGGGAGGAATCCCGTAAACTCTGATCCACTTCGTTGGCAATTTCTCTAAAGGTTCCATTTGTGTCACCCATGGCACCACAGTAATCTCACACTTGCGGTTAGGGACCCTGCGTGATCCGAAAATAGATAGTCTTTCTAGTTCACTCTTTGTCGGGAAGGGTACCTTACAAACATTATGTCCCACTTGATCAACTTCCCAATGAAATTGATCCAAGGGAAGCAACCGCTGAAGCGGAACCACAATTTGTGGTATCGAGGGTTCACCTCCCATCACTGTCAACACTGCAAGGAGCACATTGTCTATCTTTGGTTTGTATGTCTCCGTTAATGGCTGTTCAAAGAACATCAACCCCTCATTTATCAAACCATGCATGATCACGTGAGGTTTAGGCGCCGTGAGCAAAGGGCACACCTCCGGAGCATGTTCCTTGCTCTCACAGATATCACAAACTTCTACCGAACATTCCTTTCCGGCCAGGTCCATCGCATCGGTAACAGCGAGTTTTATGCCCTTTCTTGAGTTTCTAGGCAATAGCAGCTGATAATCCCCAAGAGCAAGGAATCACTGTAGCACAATTCGATAAGTATTGAGTGTCGAACCCACGAGGAGCTGAAGGTAAACTATCTATTCTCTAAAGCCCTATAACCCTCTTATATGGCCGTTTGTGCAAAGCAATAAGTTTAAATATGAAAGGAACTAACTAATGAAAGCAAGTGATGTGGAATGGGCTTATCTAGTAACAAGTTTCTCAATCAAGTTTCAAACGCAAGTTTCTTAGAGCAAGTTTCTCAAAGTAGCAAGTAGCAAATATCTCAAGTAGCAAATATCTCAAGGGAGAAAATGTTCTAGCAATTGTTATTTCATTCGTGGGTTGTCACAATTAGTGAAGCACATGTTTCAGTCTTAATTGTTTCTTCTAGGAAGGAGCCATAAATAGGTGCAGCCAAGTAAATGAACTAAAACCCCTTATGATGGATCTCATGGCTAAGTAAATGAGCACACAAGAATTATTAAGACATAAAAGTCCCACCATAGCCTTAAGTTCTAAGGTCCCCTATATATATCCCCCAATAAAGTAACTTCATGACTCGGTCTCAGGTTTACATGTCCTCCCAAGTCTCCCTCACTCCATTACATTACCGGTGATCACCTTACATGCATTCCCCAACATATGTGTGCACTCATATATTGTACATAAAGACAATCATAAAAGATAACAAAACTTGTATGCAACCAATCAACGAACTATTTCACTATTGCCATGAACAATAAATCACTTCTCAAACATAGATGGGGTGACACAATAGATCAAGGAATAGTATATTCCATCATATATCATGTTTGTCAAGAGTTTACAGTGGAGAGATGGAGATGATCTTGCTGTAGATGTTGATGATGAACACGCCGGAGGGGGGTGGAGCCCTCCGAGGTGATTCCGACGGCGTTTCCCCCCTCCGATCTTCTCCGGCGGCAGCCTTCTAACTCTCTGTTTCATGGTTTTGTGTTTCTCCGCCCCTCCTCGCGAAACTCCTCGGGGGACTATTTTTATAGTCAGTTTTAGGTCAAGACGAAGACGGAGAAGAAAACGGACGGCATCGGAGCCACGAGGCCCAAGATGGGGGTCCCACGCGGCCAAGGAATCTGGCCGCGTGGGCCCACCTCTTTTGGCCCTCGGGTCTCTGTTTGTTCACTTCCTTTGCTCCTACGCTTCGTTCCTTCCAAAAAATGATCCCCGCAAAATATTAGGTCATTTGGACGTCGTTTGGATCCCTGAAAGGTAAAAACATTGAAAAATAGGATTTCTGACAGTGTAGGGTTAATTCCAGAAAAATGGGGAAATTGTGAAATATTCCAAAATCAATATAAAACAATGATATAACCCTTATATGATGCAAATATGATTGAAATATAAGTAATATAATGCAAAGTTCATGTATGCATTTTACATGCATCAACATCCCCAAGCTTAACCTATACTCGTCCTCGAGTATGAAGGTGATAAAACTAACATGGACTTTGCATTTTAATACTAGCAATGGATATCAAAGATGATTACTATTGCTACATAAAGTCAAATGAT
Source organism: Poa pratensis (assembly GCA_947311845.1). Lineage (NCBI taxonomy): Eukaryota > Viridiplantae > Streptophyta > Magnoliopsida > Poales > Poaceae > Poa > Poa pratensis. Next base: position 296,996 of record CAMZMU010000105.1, read on the forward strand.
TCATTCTCAAAGGAGTAGCAATATACAAGATAGATTATAAAGTGATATCAAATATTCAATGAAAGGATGTTCAATGATAATTCACAAAGTGTAACATAGAAGAAAGCTATGGACCAAATGTATGCATAATGAAAAGTAAAAACATCCTATAATGGTCATAGAGTATTCTTGTAAATCTGAATATAAAAGGTGGACACTTTGGAAAGATAGATAAATAAGTAGAGGTAAAACATGAATAAGTTTCATCTAGCTTCCAAATGCTTCTACTTAAGTTAATGTTTGCAATGTGGTATTCATTAGTGTGAGCTCTCATTACCCCTATCATAGCATCTTGAATGGTTAAAGTTAAAGTGAAAGCAAATATGAGTATGTGCTTGACAAAGTATGGGTTGAATGCCTCATGCCCCGTGAATACGAGTACCTACACCAGTGTTACTCAACTTAGGCCACAAAGTAAGTTCTTCATTGTAAGTAATAATAGCATCAAAGAGCGTCAACTGGGGTACCTCTTGTCCCAGGACATGGAACAAGCCCATGTCAAAATGACAAGACAAACAAACAAATGACAATCTCACACTCTTTTATTTACTATTGGTATAGCTTTTTATTGTGAAGTGCATCACTGAAGGTCCAATAGCATGTAAGTAAATTTCCACCATGAATGATGCATGGCTTAGGTTAGCGGCCCAGGCATCTCTCTAGCCATTTATACAAACTCATAAACTTACTAAGTTTCCACATTTATTTCACACATGATAGCATCCATAAACAAAAGTACATGATATCAACTAAATATAATAAGCAATGTTGAAAGCTTGCCATGTGACAGCACATATGGCTAACTCCCAACCAAGACTCTTGTCAAGCACACAACTTCATAATTTTAATCACAATGGTTCATGTTTATTAAGTGCAATAAAAGTAAAGTGTGCATCAAGTTCGTGAGAGCTTTTAACCAACTTTTCCCATAACAATCAATAACATAAGCATTTTAATTTGGAAGCATAGATAATACAATATAACATGATAAACATACTTGGAATAGCATAAAGCTAATAGGTAGATATGGTGGACTCACTGGAAAAACTTTGGTTGAAGGTGTTGGAAAACAAGTTTTTACTTGTTGGAATTTTTGGGCTAGCAAGAGGGAGAAAGTTGACCGTCTAAATGCATGCATAAGTGTCCATAGAACTAACCAATCCATGTTAAGTAAAGTAAAGTAAAGCTCTTGATAAAACACTTGCAAATTAATACTCATTAAAAAGCACATGAATCATGCAACTATATGTATCTTTTTGAATCAACTCAAACATCCCTTTCCCAATCTTTTTAATAGCATCCAACTTAATTCAACCCAAATTTCCAGTAGCTCTCTCATATATAAATGATAGTGGTGGTCTCAAGACAAAAAAAAATCAAACCGAAAAAAAAAAAATAAAAGACGCTCCAAGTTTATGCGATAAAGTGCATTGATCGAAAAACAGAAGTTAGACGTGTGCAAACCGAGAGTGTGTTGGTCCAGTGGGGTTGTCTTCACATCCCCAAGCTTATGGTCTTCACCATCCTTGGATAGCTCTTGGTGCATCTCCTCTAATCCCTGTGAAAAAACTTCAAAACACCGTTTCTCCCATTTCTTTTCTGTGGGGTGACATTAGTAGTGATAAAAATGAATTGCTTGCTGCATAAAATCCTTAAACAAAAATTCATATGAATGTCCAGAAAGTGTATAATGTTGTATGCCTACTTATAAACTCAAAATCAAAAAGATTCAAGTTAAAAGTTCAAAGAATGCATCAAACAAAATGGGACAGAATCTGTCCAGAAAAACAGCAGCAGCAAAACGTTTTTTTACCCTACTTAAATATGTCGAAAATCTGAAAAAATTCACGCTACAGAGGATGAAAAGTTGCAACTCAGTTCAAATTTCAGCTCATTCGGAGTTACAGAATAGGAATTAAAAATCATACCGTGCACAGATTCGTGCTGGAATAAAATCTCCGAATGCAAAAAGCAACTTTTTCAAGCCAAAATAGGTAAAACTTGGCACTTTATTAAGAATTCCAGAAACTAAACTAAAAACTAAGTCTCTTGTTACAGCAAGAGGACACAAAGAAAATCAAAAGTAAAAACAACCGGGTTGCCTCCCGTAAAGCGCTTTCTTTATAGCCATATAGCTAGGCTTACTTACTTGGTATCAAGATGGTTGGAGTGAGGTGGCTTGGCATCCCCAAGCTTAAATTCTTGTACTTATTTGATATATGTAGGGTGAGCCTAGGGGTAACATCCCCAAGCTTGAGTGTTTGTCCCTCGTGATCTTTATTCATCACCCTCAACTCTTCCACTTGAAAGTTCTCTTCACACAAAACTCATCATAAAACTTGATTAGAGGGGTTAGTGTCTCCATAAATGAAATCCTCATAGGTACAGCAAAGACATATCATGAGTTGATTCTACACATTAGCTAATATTACTATGGTTGTGTATTGCTCTTTGATCAATAGAACCACACAAAACACAAGTAATGAGAGTAATGCAAAATAAAGACAGAATCTGTCAAAAACTGGACAGCCCGTAAAGAGTGAATTTTCAGAGGCACTTACGTTGCTCAAATCAGAAAACTTTGAACTAATGAAATGTGTATTAATAACTGAATATTGCTGTCGTAAAATATCAGGTCAAAATTCTCTTCTGTGATTTTATACATTTTTCGCAGTGAAGCTCAGGAATCTGTTTTCTGGACAGCAAATCACTATTGTTTAATCCTACCTCTCAAAAGAGGTTATTCTTGCCATTAAGATGAAAAATAAGATACAAAGGTGATGTTACGTAGTAAACAAGCACCTTGACTCAAAAACCCAAAACTTAAGCTGAAGATAAAAATCAAAAAGAACCAAGCAAGAATCAAGAGAAACAATCAAAGAAGAAGGAAAATATTTTTGTTGTTTTTGATTTAGCAAAAAGGCAAAAGGAGAAGCAAATATATACAACATAAACACTCTTTTTATTTGGTTTTAGCTTTGGGAAAAGTTTTAATGATAGAGACTTTGCAACGGTTCCATTGGCATGAACAACACATGTTCAAGGTCGACCCCAACTTCTCCATTACTCATCCTTCTCATTTACTTTCCCAAATTTTATATAAAATGAAAATCTTAAACTAATTGTCACAAAACAGTAGGTAAAGATATTTTACATGTTGTAAAGATATAAAGGTGTGCTCAAACCGAATAGGAAATTAAAGCATAAGGAACACACCACAGAATATTAAACAATTTACTTTTAAGTCTAACTCTCTTCCTATGCATTGGAATTTTATATATGAATAAATAACAACAAATTTGAGGTAACCAATGCATATAATAATCAATAGCTTGCATTTTAAATAACATAGAAACATAAAGGGGATTCTTATCTCTTCCTCTCTCATAATAGTTGCAAGCATTAAAGTTAAACATAACCACATAGTTTTGAATAGAATCACCACATAAAGACTTATCATCTAATGAGCATAATGGATCATCAAACTCAATTAAATCACTTTCATCCTCAATAGTAGGTGGACTGAAAATATCATATACATCATTGTAATCATCATAAATGGGAGACATAGTATCATCAAAATAAATTTTCTCTTCCAAACTTGGGGGACTAAAAATATCATATTCATCAAAACAAACTTCCCCAAGCTTAAGGTTTTCCTTAGCATTAGCAATAAAGGTGTTCAAGAATTAGTACTACCACAAACATGATTGTTATGCAAATAAAATTTAATTTTCTCCTCAAACACTTCATGTCCTAACTCAAGATAGATATTATACAGCTCTATAATTGTTTGGTTGTTTTCCATTTTATAATTGTTTTAGATTTATATGTTAGTATGCAATGCAAACAAGAATAAAAGCTTAGCACAACGCTCCCCGGCAACGGCGCCAGAAAAGTGCTTGATAATCCCCAAGAGCAAGGAATCACTGTAGCACAATTCGATAAGTATTTGAGTGTCGAACCCACGAGGAGCTGAAGGTAAACTATCTATTCTCTAAAGCCCTATAACCCTCTTATATGGCCGTTTGTGCAAAGCAATAAGTTTAAATATGAAAGGAACTAACTAATGAAAGCAAGTGATGTGGAATGGGTTTATCTAGTAACAAGTTTCTCAATCAAGTTTCAAACGCAAGTTTCTTAGAGCAAGTTTCTCAAAGTAGCAAGTAGCAAATATCTCAAGTAGCAAATATCTCAAGGGAGCAAATGTTCTAGCAATTGTTATTTCATTCGTGTGGTTGTCACAATTAGTGAAGCACATGTTTCAGTCTTAATTGTTTCTTCTAGGAAGGAGCCATAAATAGGTGTAGCCAAGTAAATGAACTAAAACCCCTTATGATGGATCTCATGGCCAAGTAAATGAGCACACAAGAATTATTAAGACATAAAAGTCCCACCATAGCCTTAAGTTCTAAGGTCCCCTATATATATCCCCCAATAAAGTAACTTCATGACTCGGTCTCAGGTTTACATGTCCTCCCAAGTCTCCCTCACTCCATTACATTACCGGTGATCACCTTACATGCATTCCCCAACATATGTGTGCACTCATATATTGTACATAAAGACAATCATAAAAGATAACAAAACTTGTATGCAACCAATCAACGAACTATTTCACTATTGCCATGAACAAATCACTTCTCAAACATAGATGGGGAGACACAATAGATCAAGGGAATAGTATATTGCATCATATATCATGTTTGCCAAGAGTTTACAGTGGAGAGATGGAGATGATCTTGCTGTAGATGTTGATGATGAACACGCCGGAGGGGGTGGAGCCCTCCGGAGGTGATTCCGGCGGCGTTTCCCCCCTCCGATCTTCTCGGCGGCAGCCTTCTGACTCTCTGTTTGTGGTTTTGTGTTTCTCTCGCCGCCTCCTCGCGAAACTCCTCGGGGGACTATTTTTATAGTCGGTTTTAGGTCAAGACGAAGCCACGGAGACGAAAACGGACGGCATCGGAGCCACGAGGCCCAAGATGGGGGGTCCCACACAGCCAAGGAATCTGGCCACGTGGACCCACCTCTTTTGGCCCTCGGGTCTCCGTTTGTTCGCTTCCTTCGCTCCTACGCTTCGTTCCTTCCAAAAAATGATCCCCGCAAAATATTAATTCATTTGGACGTCGTTTGGGTCCCTGAAAGATAAAAACATTGAAAAATAGGATTTCTGACAGTGCAGGGTTAATTCCAGAAAAATGGAGAAATTGTGAAATATTCCCAAAATCAATATAAAACAATGATATAACCCTTATATGAAGCAAATATGATTGAAATATAAGTAATATAATACAAAGTTCATGTATGTATTTTACATGCATCAGCAGCATCCGCAGCTCCTTGGCCAATAGGTCCACTCCTCGAATTATCTCCCCCATCTTGCGTAGGGTTCGCATTCCCCACGGTGTAGCACCCTTTGCAATGAGCTCCGCTGCCGATGAAATAGGTCCAAGCTGCGTCGCAGTCGCGCTTTGTTGCACCGATGAGTTGTTCGCAGCCAACACCCCCAGTTGCCTCAGAGCCTCTGTCACCTGACTAACAATTTTTGTGAGCATCGCATCAGTGAGACCCGAAGCTATCTCTTTGTTCATATTCTGTCCCGAGTATCCTCCCGTCGGCCGAGGGTTTCTTCCTCCATCGAATCTACCCCCACGATATTGGTAGGGTGATTGTAGTTGTACTGTCTCTGCTGCCCACCATTGCCAAAACCCGAGCCAGCGTTCAAGTTTCCAAAACCCGCCCCGTTCGCCGCAGCGAACCCTTGCTGTCGATGATCAGCCTGACCAGCTATTCCACTCGGGCCTTCGGCCACCAGATTGTTGTTCCGGTGATCGGCCTGACCTGCCATGGCACTCGTCCCTCCAACATGGAAGTTGCCACGTCCCATCGCTCCTCCACGAACCGGGCCTCCGTTTCCGCCATTGCCACAGCCAGGAAGGTTCCCACCTCCATAGCCACGGCCAAGCGGAACACCACGCCTGTCTCAAATCCCTCCTCAACCCCTGCCATTGCTAGCCATCAACGCAACAGCAGCACCTATCGGCGGCGAGGGATCGATCGATGTGTTTTTTGCAAAACCCTAGGATCGCGCGTATACCCAGATTTTGATTCAGATTAGTCCACCCTCTCGTCAGCTTCGGTGGCCCAGCCTGTTGACCCGCACGGTCAACTGGGCTCACGTACGATTCAGCTCGGCCTGCATAGCCTCTGGAGATCCACACCTGCTGACTGTCTTCACCGACGCCGGTGACGCATCTCCGGCGCGGCGGCAATGCCGGCGTTGAACCACATTCCAGCCTCATGTACCATCATTCCGCCTAACAGACGGCGGCAGCACGCGCAGCTTCAACACCGCCGGTCTACCGAACGGCAACCGCATAGACGCCGCCCTCTTCTGAACAACTTCAGAGACATGGATCGACGATCGATCCGATAAAAGAACCTCCACCTCCATGGCCATGGCCACATACCTTTGGGCTTGTTGTTTGGCGAATCGTTTCTCCTCTCTTGATCTTCGGTCTTCCAAGGTTGTGTGTTTCCCCGGTGATGGCGTCGACAAGGCGTCGCTGCGTTCATTGGATGTAGAATTATACTCCCCTAAGGAAGCACTACCACTTAGAGTAGAAGCGCAAGACCGACTCCGACAAGACAGATGAGGAGGAGGGGGAGGAGTACAACACCGACAATTACCCCTTCTTCGAGGAGGAGAAGATAGATGACGATGAGTTGGACTTTGATCTGTCCAACAAGAAAGCGCCCACTCAGATGACATGGGCATGGAGCACTCGGACAAGGCCGCCACCTTTGAAAACGACGACGAGGAGGACTTCTTGTCAGCCTGCCGCAAGAAGGGTGCCATGCTCGGTTCACCAACGAATATGGCATCTCATCGGGACAATTGGTTTGCGGGGAGGCATCCTATGGATTAACGGCAGCGGAAGGCGCTCGTACTATTTATGAAGAACCGTAGAGGCGATAAAACAGCAGAAAAAAGAGACAATAAAACAGAACCTATATAATCGTGTGAGAAACAAAGCATTCACACACATCTAGTAAGATATAAACCATGTGCGAAGGTGTCCGTATTGCCCTACAAAAAACCTGTTAAACCGTCTCCTTATTGTCGTGGAGCATCGTATGCCATGTGGCAAGGGAATTTTCATCGTGGGCGGGGCATGCACCTGGAAGCTCACGAAGGCGTGGAGCCAACATACGTCGAAATGGAAGCCAAGGAGGCAGCAGAGCGGCAAAGTTGACACACCTGAATAATACTAGTTGAAATTGGCGCGCCGACACGCCGCGCCTTTCATGAAAAATATTATGTATGATTTGTTTTCTTATTTTTGTGGCACAATGTATATTGTAAATAGGTTTTGGAGGTTGTGATGTAGTGCATTGTACTTTTGGCAACTGATTACGTTTGTAAAATGTTAGTTGTGAAAGGATTTTAAAATTGTAAAGTATTGAAATTTGGATTTTGAATTAGAATGTTTTAGTATCGTTGGAAATTAGTGGAATTTTTAAAAAGTTTGCGTTTTTAAAAAATGTTCATATTTTAAAATTGGTGAAATTGGGAAATTTTAACGATTTGAATTGTTTTCATGGTTGTAAAATGATTAGATTTGAAAGAATGCTAAAATTTGGGAAGATTCAAATTTGTAATTTGGATTTAAATGCTTTATTATGTTTGTTTTTTTGTCACAATTTTTTTCAAATATTGACCAACACAAAATAGTCAAACATGTTTTTTTTCGTTACAAAAAGTTTTTTGTTTTTTAGTCATTTTGATATATGTTTTATATAGAAGATGGTTATTGGTAAAAATGTTTGCATTTTCTGTTTTTATTTTATTTAATTTTTTTTTTAAACTGACATATTGGGCACATGCCAAAATTGTTTAACAGAACTCTTATATTTCTGCAAATTTTGATATATCGTTTTTTTTCTTCTGAATTACGATTTTGAAGGTATGAATTTAACAAATATCAGTCTCTTTATTAAATACTGACTACTGGGACCTACACGTCAGAAATTATATAGTTTACAAACATATGTACGGAAATAGTGAAAATATGACTGGTAGGGCCCGTAATGACGTCATCCAGTGACGTACCGTCTTCCTCGTGCGGCCATCTCGGCCATGGCGGCGTCGATTGAGGCCGAGAGGGGTGGCGCGGCCTAGCGCGTTCGATGCAGCGCGTCGCGGGCAACCAAAGTGTCGCGGCGCTGGGCAAGGCGAGGTCGCTCGTGCGTTGCCACGGGTTCGAACTATTTGAATTGCTACAGGTTCAAAATATTTGAATTTCGTTTACGAATATGGAAATAACTTGTGGGAAAAATTATTAAAATCTTGACAGCCAGGGCCCACACGTCGGAAAGTTAATATTGCGAATATACTTACGAAAGAATAAAGTCTGACTGGTGGAGCCCGTGACGACGTCATCTGGCGTCAGCAATGGCCACCAGTGGCCATGTCGACCATAGCGGCGTCGATTGAGGCCGAGAGGGGTGGCGCGGCGTAGCGCGTTTGATGCAGCGCGTCGCGGGCAACCAAAGTAAAGAAAATTTCCAACTATAGAGTTTCCCAATAAATTGGAAGTAATTCTTTTGTAGCTCGTGTACATGTATTGGTGGTTGCTGGATTAAGATGGAACTCGTAAAGCACATGAAGAAGGTTTCACATGTCACTAAAATATGAGAGGGAAAATGGAAAGCAGAATTGCATGTGGCTAATTGCTAACGTATAAGCTTCATGGGCCCACCTACATAAGCACGTTCGTAGTTTGGTCTCAAAGGCAACAGATCTTGCTCGGAGCTCTAGTTACATTCAAGAAATCATCTGCCCAAATCCATCTGCATCACACCCTACCGTGAGCCTACAAATAGCATCTTCACCAAGCAAGTATTGTGCCCACCGTGTTTCCCTGCCTCGGCCGGACCGCCGGAGCACCGCCATGGGGCCGCGCTGCTATGTAAAGATGGTGCTCTCGCCACCGCGCTCGCGCGGTGTGGCCGCTGGCGAGAGAGCGTTGTTTAGAGCGCCTTGAGCATGTCCTTGAGGTTGAGCACCTTCACGACGCCGTCGACGATCATCAGCGCGTATCGCCTGGAGCGCAGGCCGTGCCCGACCGGCTTGTCCGACAGGTCCAGCTCGACGCCGCGCGCGTGAGCTCCCGTTCCCGTCCGAGAGCAGCATCACCTCGTCGGCAGGCTCTCCTTCTAGGCGCGCGAACGCGTCGTTGAGGGAGACGCAGGCCACGGCGTCGACGCCCTTGGCGCGGAGCTCCCGGCCTTGGTTATGATTGACACCTGATTGACACCGAGAGGTGATTCTGAGTGCAGGTGGGCGTGAACGCGCCCGGGACTTCAGCTCGCCGTCGGGGAGTTGAATTAGGAGAGCTCCGCGTCGGGGAGTCGGTCGCCGACCGCGATGGAAGATGCGGCTGCAGCCGGGGTCGCAGCCGCCGAGACGACCCGCGTCGGCGCGCTGAGAGGGCCGTGGACGCCCAGATCACGTCCGTCTTCTCAGCGCCCTCGGCGCACCCGTCTGTTGCCGGCATCAGTGTCCAGGTCAACGACTATGTCTGGAAGGGAATTATGACGGCGGATCCGCACGCGGGAAGGCCATGAGTGCTAAGGAGAATGAAGTGGAGGAGCACACGGCCGGAGCTGAACGGCGAGGCGACCTCGATGCGGACGGTCGGCGAGGGACGGGACCGCGATTGGATCCTTTCTAAAGATTGCTCGATCTGTTGCTAGAGATGAGTAGCTGGGCCTCAAGTCCTGGTCCTCTGGCAAAGCACCACGTCCGTGTGCAGGGGAGAGAAGAACTGCCACCGGATCCGCGGGATAGGATGCTAGAGAGGGTGGGGCGCCGTCGACGCGGGACGCAGGAGACGCGGATATCGGCTCGCTGAAGCAGGGCGAGGTCGGGAGGCGGTGAATCGGGGCGCGGCGCGGTGGCGGCCGGACCCGGGGAAGACGACCCCGGCGCGGGCGTCTCCGAGCTTCCTCGCTCGCGATTCTCGGGGAGGATGGAGAGGAGGCCGAGGCCGTCCCGCGGGTGCTCTTAGATTTGACCGGGAGGGCGTGCAGCGGCGGCACGGCGTGTCGGCGCGGCCGGCGAGCTCGCCGTCGCCTCGCGCGGGAGAGAGACTGGGGAGGGGGAGTTGTGCGCTTGTTTTGCAGGGAGGTCCCAGAGGTTTCCAGCATTTGCAAGTAGGTCCATTTCTTCGTAAAGTCGTGGACCGCGGAGCAAGCGATGGATTTGTGAGGGGCTTTTCTGGAAAACCGTCACGGAAGTGCTGTGTGAGCCGTTAGCCGAAGGTTTGACGGCGCGGATCGATTAGCTGTTCATAACTGTAGCGCTACAGTAAATCGTGCGATCTCAGCGCGGCATTCTCTCCCGCCTTAATATATAGAGGTAATGAATTACTGCTTGTGAAGTTACCGAGAATCACACACAGTTATTATCAGTGAACTGCATCAAACGTTCGGAGTTGTTTCATACAAGCATGCAATCATGTAGAGTAAGCGCAAACTTGACAGATGAGTCCTTTCTATAAACCGTGTGCGAAATTGCGCACACGTTTGAAGGCAACAAACCAAGCAACGTCCTGAACTTTATGCACGGCTGGAGCACCTGCAAACTGCTTTTAAATTGTATTGTACACGATCTGTCGCGGCGCACACAGATTGCTCAATCCGTGTACAATTTGGAACTTAAATGGCCGAATCTGTACTAATGGTAGTCATTAGCACTCTCTCGATCGAGAACAAAGGTTCCTGTCAAAAACTCCCTTTTTTGATGTTTCTTCCAATAGATTCATGCACATATATGATACGCAACTACAGCTTAATTGCAACGTAAGATCCAACTCCAGCAATAGCACCCAGTGGTGTAGCCACCAGATAAATCCAAATCTTAGTGTATATTCCAGTAACAATCGCCGGTCCAATTGTACGAGCTGGATTCATAGATGCTCCTGTTGCTGGCCTGCTCAAAATTTTCTCAGCGAGCATAAATAGCTGAACCGGAAATTAACCACAATACATAATATGCATAGGTTCTACTTACCCTGCGATGAGAATATTCATCACTATGGTCCCACCAACTGCCACTGCGATCAGCTCTTTCACCTAAGCATGTTCGTAGTACAAGAGATCAGTACTACTTGGCAAAGATGAAAGCTACAAACAAAAACAAAAGAGAGGCAAATGAAACAATTAATATAGAAGAATTACTGCATGAGGGTCCCTCGCAACAGCAGTAATGACGAACAGGAGAACGAACGTCAGGACGAACTCGATGGCAAACGCTTCCACCGTGCCAACGCTCGGGACGGTGCCAATATTGGGGCTCCCAGGATGGTAGATCGCGTTGCCCACAAACGAGGCAGCGGTGGAGCCTAGAACTTGCGCGACGACGTAGGGGACGATGTGCGCCGGCGGGAGGTGGCCATAGACGGCCATGGCGATGCTGACTGCAGGGTTCATGTGGCACCCAGATATATGGATGAGGCAGAACACGAGCACCATGACGGCTAGACCGACGGACACGGCGATACCCATGAGGCCCTCGACGCCATCGTGCTTCTCGTCCACGATGATGGCGGACACTTGGGTGAACATGAGAATGAATGTCCCGAGAAACTCTGCCATTGTCTGACCGCAATATCAGTTCTTGCTTAGATGAAGGTGACTGGCTAAATGCACAAAATGTCTCAACAGGTTAAGTTCTATGTACCTTCTTCATGAGTGGCACCGCTGCCATGTTCAGAAATTTAGGACGCCGTTGAGGTGTTGCATGAGAGGATGGTTGATCGCCATCATTTCCATCGGTGAGATGGTCGATCGGCTCCATTGGCACAATCATCGACCCCATTGCAAGTCGTAGTTTGCCTTTATGGAGATGGTATAGCGAGATAATTTGTTCTTGCTCTCGGCCAACGCCTTGCTAATCCGCTAATAGACGCTTTTGCTGACACAGAAATAAGATGTCAACGTCGTTACGGGAAATGTATTCCAGCCATCACATGCTTTGATGTTGACGATATGATTGACAATAAACAAAGTCAACCAACTTATGGGAAGCATATTCCATGGATCTTGGCCAAAAAATAAGGGGTTGACGAGCACTATTATTGAAAAAACAAACTGTTGGTGTTCTCATCCAGACTGGTTAGAAGTACATGCTCTGAATGTTGAGACAACTGGCATGTTATTTAGCATTAAACTGGACTGTCAATCTTCAGTATTATTTTCTTTCGGCCACACTTGGCTCGTAGGTTTGTTTGTTTTTTGCGTCCGTTTTAACTTACAGGAGTATCTAGCATGCCCAGCTATTTTGCAAATTTTTTGCCTGATCTGAGATCTCAGCCCGGCTAGCCCACCGCCATCCTTGCAGATGCTCAATACCTCCAGTTGAGCACGTCGAGATACATACATATTAGAGCATCTCCAGCAGCAGCGCTAGGCGCCGGCGCGCTAAATTTTTTTTGCGGCGCCAGAATTGCGTTTTTGCGCGCGCAGCGCCTGTTTTGCTTTAGCAGCAGCGCTAAAATTAGCGCGGCGTGGCCGTAAAAAAGTATAGCTCCAGCAGAGGCGCTAAAATCCCAGCGCGCGCGCCCAGCGCAAACAACTTCAGATGAAGTTCAGATGAAAATTCAGATCGAAATGTAGACTAGAAATAAAAATTTATTACTATAAACAGACTCGTTCGTTGACTAAAACATACTCGATTAAACTAAACAGACTCGATTAAACTAGAACTAAACATCTAAAAGTCGAACTCGTCCAAGTCGGAGTCCGAGTCCGACGTATCGGAGATTTCGGAGAAGAGATGCTCCCACCTGGGGTCTTCTTCGCCCCAGGTGGTGTTGTTGAGCTGCGCCTCCGCCTCGGCTTTGCGCCTCCGCCGCATCGCCCGCTCCTGCGCCCGCGCGTGCCTTCGCTCCGCCCGCTCAGCCGCGAAGGTTGCCAAGGCCTGCGCCTCGGCGGCGGCTTCTTCCGGGTGGCGCCGGCGATACTCCGCCACGAGTTGCTCGTCCCGATGCGCGACCAGCAGGCGGGCCTGGAGCTCGCGGTCGGCGGCCCGGTCCTCGGCGGTGACGAGGCGTGGCGGCTGCGCCTGTTGGACGGTGCGGGCGTCCGTGAAGTTCATCTGCCGGCGGGAGCGGCCGAGGCGCCACGCCGCTGCGTCGTACGCGCGGGCAGCCTCGTGCGCCGTCTCGAACGTCCCGAGCGAGATCCGCTCGTCGCCGGCGCGAATCTCCGCGTAGAAGGTGCCGTTGGGCCGCGCGCACGCCGCGGTAGCCGGACTGGTTCCTCCGGCGCGGCGGCATGGTGGCGACAGCGCGGGCGTGGCGCGGCGACGGCGGAATCCGTGCGGTGGCGCGAGCGGTGGTGGGAGGGGAAAAAGCGGTTGGGGAGAGAGGAGGGGACGCGTGGAGTGAGCGCGCGCTGGCCGTGGGGCGGGTTATTTAACGCGAAACCTACCGCGTTGGCCAGCGCGCGCTTCCGTTTTCTGAGCGCGCGCTTTTTCCCCGCGTCTGCCGGAGCGCGCGAAATGGCCCGGCGCGCGGGAAAAATCGGTTATATGGCGCGCGCGATCCGTTTCCGGCGTCTGCTGGAGATGCTCTTATAGAGCTTGACTTCACCAGCGTAGCAGCTCGCTGTGTCATGACGGTCCGTCCGAAGCAGGACAAGTCGGCACCGAAGACCAAGAGAGCCCGAGTTCTCCTATGGGACCCAGTGGCAGCGGCTAGGAGTGTAGCTAAGTGGTTGGTGTGTGTGCTCGGTCTGGCAAGCATAACAAAGAGAAGTACTACAAAACTCTTAAGCTAATAGCATCATCTTAGGTCGCAAGTAATTAATGAGAAAGTAAACGAATATTTCTTACCTACTATGTCTCGCTCGTTCTTCAACTGATCCCTAAGGGCTCCAGTATGAGATATACAGATTCAGGCATTCAGAATTTCAGACACAGGCTTCCCAGATCAAAAGGGAATGTGCCTATCCAATATAGCGGTACCATATATTTACATTGATCTGATTCACTGTAGCCTTACAATATAGACCAAATTAAACGCGTTCAAAAAGTAAGGAGCTCCATAAAGGTGGACATAGAGGTTCCAGTAACCACAACAAGCGGCGATCGGTCAGTGTTGATCAGCAATTCAGCCTACAGTTTCAGAATGTAAAAAACATGTCAATTTCGTCACATGAATCGGAAGAAACTAGTGTTCGACCAACATCGAAATACAATCGACTCGAAGTCAAGAGGATAAATAGAATAGCCAGGAGCACGAAATAGCTAACCCTTATTGTTGCAGAGAGCCACAAGAGGACGATACTGTCGCCCAACTCACACAGTTCACTTGGGAATGCCATTCGATGACTCGGAAATCATTCTATTGGCGGCAATAGAGCTGGAGGTTTTACAAAATAAAACACCAATATTTACTAGATATCACAGGCACTACGGGACAGCTTACCTGTGCCGACGGTGATTTACCGTCGGCACAGATACCTTCCTCGTCGGCACAGCCCTATGCCGACGGTGACCGTCGGCACAGGGTCGTCGGCGTAGGTGCCCGTAGGCACAGCCTAGAAAACCGTCGGCATAGGTCGAACCGTCGGCATAGGCTGTGCCGACGGTGAAAACCGTCGGCACAGATCCGTCGGCATATGTTTTTTTTTTTTAAAAATTCCAAATTTTTTATTTTTTAAAAATTTAATTTTTTTATTTTGTAGGCTGTGCCGACGGGAAAACCGTCGGCATAGGTTTCCAAAATTATTTTTTTAATATTTATTTTTTTATTTTTATTTTACACTGAAATTTCGAATTTTGGTTTTTTTTCGAAATTTCCCAATTAGTCACACACATTATCTCTAATTACATATTACACACAATCTAAGGTCAAAGTACTTACCCCGGTCAAACTTCCCGTTCGGTCACCCATCCTCAAATTGCTCCAGCCCAAGCACGCTTAACTTTTGAGTTTCTTCCAAATTAGCTTCCAGATGAGATGTTAGAACTTACTGATATTAGTATCTTATCAACCATATTAACCCCTGGGTCATGATGTTACACTTTTTATTGTTTAAATTTTGAAAATTTAGTTGAATAAATAACAATGATTATGTAATAATAATATTTGAATAACTCATATCTTTAAATCATATTTTCAACCATATTCTCCTTTTTACATTTAATATGGAATAATTTATATCTTTAAATCCGTAAATCAAAATTTAACAAATAAAATGTCTAAATTGATTAGAAAAATGAGAGGAATCCAAATATGACATCCATATCATCTTTTTTTATCATGTATATAAATTTTTGCAACATATTTTAGAAAAATGACTTTATGCCTATTTTCCGAAAGTAATTGAATTTTATGTGAAAAAATAGTCAAAAAATGAAATCCTTTGGCATGCATACAGTACTGTTTTTACCCTATCTAGACACCTCAGAATAATCTCATATTTTACGGGTGTGTAAGTTATGCAAAGTTGCAGTAGTGGTTAAAATTTCAGCTCATTCGGAGTTACAGAAAAAAAATGAAAAATAAAACAGTGAGCAGATTTCAGCAATTCCTGCACCTGCGTTTTCACTTTGGATTCAAGAAAACGAAAATATTTTTGTTCTTTTTAGTTTTTAGATGCATAAAGTAAATGACCAGAAGTAAATAAGCAAAAGAAACAAATAAAATCTTGACCGTTTTGAAAAATGGTTGATAGTTTTGAAAAATGCAACCCCTTTTAATGAATAGGCACGGTGGTCATTTTGACCGTTTTTTCAACAAAATAAAAGAAAGTGAAAAAATAGTCAAAAAATGAAATCCTTTGGCATGGAGTACCTTTATGTGTACTAGTTGCTAGGATAAATGATAAACTTGAGTTTTGACAAAGTTTACAAAAAAATTCTTCACAAAAAGGTCAATCATCTATAAACATGTATAAGTTTCGAGTCAAATGACCAAGTTATGATCATCCCCGTGCCATAGTTTGTGATAATGTGCCCATATTTGAGACATAAGTGTGTCTTTGTATGACAAACAATGTTGCAGAACAGAGGTTTTTCAAATTAGTTTTATAAATATCATTTTTTATTTTTTTTATTGTCAAAAATGACATTTTTTTGTGAAGCAAGAACAAAAAATATGGTGGAAAATGGCACCCATCCAATTATCACACAAAGTAGACCATATTTTATGGACAATCCAGCAATATTAGGAATTTTCTCGGTTTTAATCTAATTTTGCCTATTTAAATAACTTTATGCCTATTTTTCGAAAGTAATTCAATTTTGAACTATAAGTGTGTGATAGTTTGCTCTGAAATTTTAATAAAATTCATTTTAAGATACACCAGTAGTAGTTATATCACAGAATCATTGATAGTTTTGAAAAATGCAACCCCTTTTAATGAATAGGCACGGTGGTCATTTTGACCGTTTTTTCAACAAAATAAAACAAAGTGAAAAAATAGTCAAAAAATGAAATCATTTGGCATAGAGTACCTTTATGTGTACTAGTTGCTAGGATAAATGATAAACTTGAGTTTTGACAAAGTTTACAAAAAACTTCTTCACAAAAAGGTCAATCATCTATAAACATGTATAAGTTTCGAGTCAAATGACCAAGTTATGATCATCCCTGTGCCATAGTTTGTGATAATGTGCCCATATTTGAGACATAGGTGTGTCTTTGTATGGAAAACATTGTTGCCAAAAACAATTTTTAAAATATTATTATAAATATCATTTTTCATTTTTTAAGTGTCAAAAATGACTTTTTTATTAAGCAAGTACCCAAAAACATGTTGCAAAAATTCATATACATGATGAAAAAGATGTTATGGATGTTATATTTGGATTCCTCTCATTTTTCTAATCAATTTAGACATTTTATTTGTTAAATTTCGATTTACGGATTTAAAGATATGAATTTTTCCATATTAGATGAAAAATAGGAAAAAATATATATCTGTGCCGACGGTTTTACCGTCGGCATAGGTTTCCAAAAATACTTTTTCCAAAAAATTTATTTAAATTTTTTTTTTCATTTTTCGGCTGTGCCGACGGTTTTGCCGTCGGCACAGGTTTCCAAAAAAAATTTTTCCAAAAAAAAATTTGAATTTTTTTTTTCATATTAGATGAAAAATAGGGAAAAAAAACATAGCTGTGCCGACGGTTTTACCGTCGGCACAGCCTTGCGTCAAATCTATGCCGACGGCTTTACCTATGCCGACGGCCAGGGCGTCGGGACGGCCTCGTCGGACCCTGTGCCGACGGCCCCGACAAAAAACCGTCGGCATAGGGTTTGGCCGTCGGCACAGGTAAGCTCTCCCGTAGTGAGGATTAATGAGGATGGAAATTGGAAACATGCATGGCCCATCTCAGATTCAAAACCTGGGAGTTGGGAAAAGTTTATCTTCTTGAGAGGATGAGACGACAGCTCCCCAATCATATCATCCTTAGTATCTTCTTGACTTGTCGCTCCCCAAAAAAACATGCATTGTGTGGACAACAAGTAGTATCCCGGTTGTAGAGAGGGAAACAAAATCTAGCACGGTTCTTTTGCCTGCTCAGTATAAATTAAGGGCACCTCATGAAAGAAGTCACTGAAGGTTTCCACTGACAACATCAGAAACTAGATGATGAATATAGAACAAGATTTTTACATGTCCAAAGGGGAAGGAGAAAGTAGCTACGCCAAGAATTCTAGGCGGCCGGTAATATTCTATCTTATTTTATCATGCAAAAATATGTTTCATGCAATGCATTGTTCCAGTTGCAGACAAGGTTATAATTAAGAAATGAGAACATGGTATAATTGAAGTTGCCTTGCAACAAACTGAAACTTTTATCATACCTGCCACACAAAAAAAAAATTGATATGACATATTTGTATGTCATGTATAACATCAGGGGTCTTTAAAATATATGCTATAACTGTTACTTTTTCTTTACTCCATCTGTTTTGCAAAGCATAAATTTCTTGTATTTTCTTTTACAATATAAATTTGTATTTGAATTTTGTTGTTGATTTTCCTTCCAGAATTGCTACTCTATCATATTTAAGCAGGGATAGCATAGGCTGTTTCTTCCTTGTAATTTCTCATGATCTATAACCTTATTGATTATTATGACTCCTTGGATTATGCCTTATATTCTGAAATGAAACTGGTGCTATCCTTAGCAGCCAGTTGTTTTCGTAGTTACAAGATGCGAATCCCAAAAATTGCTCGTGGACACACAAATATTTGTTGAGGCACACCGAAAAATCCATATTTTGCTTACGGACACTTTAAATCGCGATCATTTGATTGAACACGATGGACCAAATTAACAGTTAATATTATTCCAAACTTGCGGACTGTGGAAATTCTTATTTTCCCTTGTGGAGTCAAGACTAAAAGAGAATCGAGGGATCACCAATGACCAGTCGGTCTAAGTTATTTCCAAGGATAAGTACATTCTTTTATCCATTATCTCTTATATGCAAAATAATTAAAGCAAAGCATGTAGTAGAACTACACAGTTTTTTTGACATAACAATCAGAAAAATTGCTGGCATGTGGGACCAAGGCAGCAAAGCTCTTCTGACATTAGTTCACTATAATATTTGAATTAATCACACATACTGACATAAACTGGATCCAAGGTAGCAAATTTGACATGTGGGACCTACTTAAACATGCATGACTCAACCGTTCGCACAAATTCTGTGCATGTTATTGTTAAATTACAGTGCTTGGTGTCTGTTTTTATTGTTCTTTTAGTCGATCATGCACAACTATGCGCTTCCTGCAAAAAAAAAAATTTAGAAGAAAACTAGGTATTTCGTAGAAGGACGCAAGTTGTGCTGCTAGCTTGTGTCTTATGTCAGTTACATTCTAAGATTCAGTCTCATGGATGTGAGGTGTATTGGAACATTATAGCAAAGTAGTACGTGCAGTTCTGTGAGATATAAATCTTGATAATTTCTATGATACAATTTCAAAATCATGTGTAGTTCTCTTGTAAATTATCAGGAATTATAGTACTCTAAATTTTCAATTCCAATTGTGTGTACCAACTACCACGTGTGGTGCCCATGGTCAATCAAATTTTGCCACTGTGTAACTACACCCTGTTTTACATTGTGCTCCTAAGAACTGAAAAAATTTGTGCATGCTGTCAGGCAATAGTTACTTCAGAGACTAGGCCAGTCATTGAAAAGGCTATAAAAGAAGTGCACTCGGCTCTTCTGCCCCAAACTATGGTTGTCGCCGATCTAAGCTGTTCTTCAGGACCAAACACATTGATCTTCGTCTCCAGTCTGATCAACGCCATAGCCGACCATTGCACTAAGCCAGGGTGATTACATGGAGATTCAGTTCTTCCTGAATGACCTACCAGGAAACGACTTCAACCAGCTCTTCCGGTTACTCGAACAGTTTAAGAGGTCAGCTGCAATGGATCGGAAGGGAAATACACTACCTCCATACTATGTTTCCGGGCTACCAAGCTCCTACTACATCAGGCTTTTTCCTCGTCAAAGTGTTCATCTCTTCCACTCCTCCTACTGTCTCCATTGGCGCTCCTAGGTACGTAGAAATAAAGTAAGTAATGTTATACTTACAAGAAAAGATCATGGACTTCTACTTATGTGCCGATGTGTATTGATTACTAAGAAAAAAAGTAAAATGACTATTGCATATCATGCTTGGCATTGTGTTATTTATGTCCGTCAGAAAGCAGGCATAATTCTGTTGTGCTATGTTCAGAGCATAGCTGTGACTTGTGAGAATAGTGTTATAATGTTATATCATGTATACATAAGTGCTGGACGGTCTTGAGGGAAAAAGAGAAGTGTACCTAAATGAAGAAAACATGTACATCACCAAAAATACATCACCCTTGGTGGTGAAGCTATTCCAAGAGCAGTTTCGAAAGGACTTCTCTCTGTTCCTAAGGTTCGTCATGAAGAACTTGTGTTTGATGGGCAAATGGTGCTGACACTTCTTGGGAGGAAGAATGAGCATGTATATACTGGAGATCTCAACCATCTCTTTGGCTTGCTTTCACAGTCGCTGCAAACTCTTGTCGTCGAGGTAAATAAGAATAGAATGTACCAAATTATACTAATTTCTAATTACAGAATTAACATTCCAGTTTTGTTATTCTGCAAAACAAACATTAAATTTGTGAGAGAAAAATGATTGTCAAGCGGGTTTAAATCAGTTTGCTCATAACATATAGGGACTCGTGGAGAAGGAAAAACTAAGCTCCTTCCATTTACCAGCCTACGGGCCGTCGGTTGGTGAAGTGACGGCATCAGTGAAGGAGAGCGGCATGTTTGACATGGCTCATGTCAAACTATTTGAGCAAAACTGGGACCCTTACGATGATTCAGAAGGTGATGGCATTCTTGACAGCGCCTGCAGCAGCGTCAATACCGCTAAGTGCATCACATCAGTGATGGAGTCCATGGTTACAAGCCATTTCGGATAAACCATACTCGACGCGCTGTTCGAGGAGTACACGTGCCGCATAGCCAAGCACCTTGAGAAGGAGAAGACCAAGTTTACCGTCCTCGTCCGGTTATTGAAGAAAATATAGCAGAGATCCATAAGTGTGCTCTGCAAGCCGAGACTTAATTTGCATCACCACTCAGAAGAAGATGTTGAAGATCAAAGGATGTTCAGTCTTCCAGAGTAAGCTCAAGAGGGTTCTGGGGAGCCGAACTACTTTGTGTGTGCGTCCATAGTGTTGTTCTAAAGTTGATATTTGTAATTTCCATTTTCCCGAAGTAAATAAAAAGTCCTGCAGACATTTTCACCTACCGCTACCAGGCTCGTACTTGGAAAAACACAACACTGACAGTATCAGGTAGGCGTGGCCGCGTCCCGCTGCCCGCTGGTGCTGAGACCAGCTAACGGCAGCCGTGGAAACCGGGCCCGCATCGTTCACAAGTTAAAGACGCACAAAACGGCGGCCTCTCCGCCCCCCGAGTGGGCCCCACATGTCAGCGACACAGACGCGGACGGTTTCGCGGAAAAGCCCCTCGCGGCCGAGGAATACCACCGCCTCCCTCACCTTCACGTGCGGAAGGACCTCTTCGTAAATTGCCAAAAACTGAAGGGTTTTTTTGAAAACCAACACAGACCTCACCCTTTCCCCTTCATCTCCCGCGACACCGCGGGCCGCCACCGCGGCCGCCGACGCGCTCCGCCGCCGCCACACCGCTCCCCGCACGCATCGGAGGCCACGGGGAGTTCCGCCGTCTTCTTCTCCACCTCCTCGCCAACTACCGCGCGCCCGGACGACCGGAGTCGCCGCAAATCCACCGCCGTTCGCCGCCGCCGTCCTCTGCGTGCGCCGCCGCGAAATCGGTCGCCGGCGGCGATTCCGGCGACGATATGGCACGAAGCGCCGCCCGGACGACTCGCCTCGGCGTCCTCCATCGGATCCGCGCCTCCAGGGCCCGCGCGCGTGCACCGTTGCGCCACCGCGAGCTCAGCACCGCCGCCCGCGTCCACCGGCGGGTGACATCAAGGACTGACATCACCACTGCCCATCTGTCACGTGGGCCCCACCTGTCGGGCATTCTGTTATTACAGAAAAAGCTAAATTTACAAACAAACATATCTTCTTATATACAACTCAGAAAAATACAAACAAAATACTCAAATTTGCAGAAAAAATAGATCTTCACAACTAACACATCTCCATCCATGTTCAACTAACTTAAAAAAATAATTACAACAAATCATATAGCTTTTTATACAAAAAGTGAAGCTTACAAAAAAACATTTCAAATTGGCACCACAACTCCATGTTTAAATAACTGGAAGCAAAATAATTAGAAGAAATAATAAAGATTTTCATATCAACTATAAAGCTTATATAAAAACATTTCAAACTGCCACCTGCAAAATATTCTTTCGATCATAAAGCTTATATAAAAACATTTCAAACTACCACCTGCAAAATATTCTTTCGATCAAATGCCCTCGCATAAATGATAATGCAAAAAAAAATACATGAAAACCGAAAAAAAAACCTTCCCACTAATTCATGTCCACCTTTATTTTTGATTAATCAGCTTTATTTCAATTTGAATTGCACTTTCATTTAACCATTTAAAAAAAAAAGACTCCCCATCTGAAATTTACAGTAATGCATACAATACATGAATATTTTTGGAACAAAACAAAACAAAACTACATAACTACTACATTCCATACATGGTTAATCAAATTCCATATAATTTGAATTGCACTTTCAGAGTTCATGTCCATTTTTACACGACTAATCAACATGAATTTAGTACATATAAATTTGCAAAAAAAAAAACCTTCCCAACTATTGCGCTTCATACTTGATTAATCAGCTTCATTACAATTTGAATTGCACTTTCATTTAGCAAATAAAAAAAACTTAACATTATTGCTACTCACCTGCAATTCATAATAGCACAAACAACGTACGAAAATTTGAAAAAAAAAACCCTTCGTAACTATTACAGAAAACTACATGCGTGGGACTTGACTGTCAGTTTTTTTCCATTCTTCCCAAAATAGTCCAGAAAAAGTGAAAATTCTTACAGATGAGCCTACTACTTTTCACAAAATTCAGAAAATGAAAAATATCACAAATGCAATAACTTTAAACTTACAGACTGCAAAAAAATAAATAAATAATATATATATATATATACAGCAAACTGAACACAAAAAAAGGTGTTACCTACTTATGCCACACAATCAACTTTCAGATTTGAAATATTTAAAAAAAATTGAATGCATTCAAAATATGATAATTCAACAAACAGACATACCAACATGAACATAAAAAACAAAAAACGCTGGCTATTCACGACGTGCACCCAAATTGCAGATTCAGAAATTCCAAAATTTAGAATTTCTTCCGAATCTGGGCATTTAATAAACATAAACACAAATCAAATATGAACAACTTCCCAATTTTACTAATTTTGAAATCTACACAACTTAACAACGTACACATTTCTTGAATTTGAACATATCAAAATCCATGAACCTTTTAAACATAACAAATGTGACAAAAAAGAAACTGTCTACAAAAAAAAGAAACTAAATATCGCATATGATCACCATCCAACTTTCAATATTTCAAAAAAAATATGCCATTTCAAACAATTTAAATCTGAACAGTTTTCGTTTTTTTACAAATCCAAACCGCCGTCAAAATTTGGCATCAAGGGCGCGGCGTGCGCCGCGCCAAATACCACTAGTAGGGGATTAGGGAGACTAACGTGACCCCTAAGTAATAATCCAAACGATACGGATCCAATCTCTATCTCTAATCTTACTCTCCTGCCTATCTCTACTATATAATATGTCTTGAGGTGATGGTGCATTTTTCACTTTCCGGTTTTACCCCTTATCGTTAGGCTAATTACGCCCTTTGCCACCGACAAGTGAGACTTACCGGTTCGGTTATTTTCCCAGCGGATGAGTACGACGAGGCCGTGGAGAAACTCACTGTCACGCCGTAGATTCTGCGGCTGCGCCCGCTCATGGCGGAAGGGCTGTTCTGGGTCGACGAGGACGGCGGCGTCACGGCCATGCACGCGCTCGACGTGGCTGCGCGACGTCTAGCTGGTGTGTGTGGGCGTGTGGCCTGCACAGCGAGCTCGCCGTCACGCTCTTCCTCGCCGACACCAGCTACCTCGCCTACGCCGTCCCATTCCCCGGCGGTTCCATGGATTCGAGCTCCACCGGTCCACCTCGATGGAGCCAGCGCGCGCAACGGAGGTCGCCGGAGGCGCCGTACCAGATGACAGCTCGCCCGACCGCGCCCTCCCCGAATGTAGCGCGGAGAGCACCTCCGTGGCGGCGCCGTGCCAAATAGCTGGCGACGCCGCTCGGCAGCAGCAGGGGCACAGTGCTGCCTTTGCACATGGTCATCGTCCAGATGCGAGTACTCTCCAGATGCAGATGCAGATGCAGTCACGGCGGTCAACGGGGTGAGACGAGGATTTTTTTTTTGAGATTGATTGGGTCCCATGTACACCTCACCAAACAGCCCATATATTTTTTGATGATACTGGAAATATGATGGCGCAAGGGTGATTATATGGGCTTATTATTTACCTGAAGTTATGTTCGTGTTGTTGTGTTAAAAAAGAGTCCTCTATATGCAGTTCTCAACTGCTGGGTGTCTCCCGCCTAGCTTGACAAGGCAAGACGGGCTGTAGCGAGGTGCCAACGGGAGCCAGGCCTTTTTTTATAAAGAGAATTTTATTGTTTATGTTGAACATGTATGTACGTGTATAGGCTAGGGTTTTGTACGTTGTACTTGTAGCGTCTCTCTCCCCCTGTATCTATTGGGAGACTAGACCCGGTCACACCCCTTGTACCTATATATCAGTGGCGGACGCAGCAACAAAATGGAGGGTGGGCTAGGAAATTATCAAAGGGTGCCACCGGCGATTTTTTTTTGAGAACACATGTAATTCATAATTGCACTGAAAGGACTATATAAATAAGTTTCTTAAAAAGAGATGCAATCTGGCTATTTCTCTTCATAATGAATTCTACAATTACAATAAAAATTATCAATTGGTTGGGGCAAATCTGGCTATTTCTCTTCACAATGCATAGCAAATTGGGGCAAATGAAAATGGGGAAGAAGAAATGTGCTACCTTGGGCGTCGGAGTGGGCAGTGGCGACGACAGCCGGGAGTGGGGCAGGCGACGATGGCCGGGGGGCGACGACGGCCGGGGGCCGGCCGGCCGGGGGCGGGGCAGGCGACGGCCGGGGGAGGGGCAGGGAGCGGCCGGGGGCGCCTGGGGCCGGGGGCGTGGCGGCGGCGGCCAGGGGCGGGGCAGGCAGCGGCCGGGGACGTGGCGGTGGCGGCCGGGGACGCTAGGTCGTCGGTGGCGCCATGGGCAGCAGCAGCAGATCGATGCGCTCTTGATTCTCGTCTTCCGTCCAGTACAGAGAAGAGAAGGCTAAGGCTGAAAAAGAAGTGAAAAAAGATGGGCCAAATGTGCTTCATATCTGGGGGTCTCTATTTTTTTCCAAAATTCTGGGTGGGCAGCGGCCCACCCTGCCCACCCGCTGCGTCCGCCACTGCTATATATGTGCCATGTGCACGATCAATGCAATCATCGATGCACCTAAATCTCTCTAACATGGTATTAGACACCGTATCGGTCCCCTAACCTATCTTCCGCCTACCCTAGCCGCCGCCACGGGCCGCCGCCCTGTCGCCCCCACCTCCTTGCCGCCGCCGCAGCCGCCGCCCACGCCGCCGCTACCCGCGTCGCTGCCCTCTCCTCGCAGCCGCGCCCCTACCCCAGCCTCCGCGCCCTCCTCTTCTCGCGCCGCCGCTCCCTCTCTTCCGCGTGCGCAGCATGGCGTCGCCCGCCTCCTCCCGCACCAACCCGTTCGTCGGCCCCGATCCCGCCGCCATCCGCGCCATCAACGCCCGGGAGCGCGTTCCCGTGACCCTCGACGCCACCAACTCCTCCTACTACACCTGGAAGACGTACCTCTCCCTTCTCTTCCACGAGGAGAATCTCGTGGATCACATCGACGGCTCCATCGACTCGCGCGCCATGCTGGACGACTCCGACTGGACCGCGATCGATGCTACGCTCATCCGCTGGTTCTTCACCACCATCTCGCGGGATCTGTTTCACACCGTCGTCAGCGACGGCGATGACGCACGCGCCGTGTGGGTCAAGCTCAACGGCCTCTTCACCGACAACAAGCTCCAGCGCCGTGTATTCTTGCAGCAAGAATTCTTTGACTGCCATCAGGACGACAAGTCCATTGACGACTATTGTCGCCGCCTCAAGCAGTTGGCGGATGAGCTGCGCGACATCGGCACCAAGATCGACGACGACCTTCTCCTCAGCACGCTCACCGCCGGCCTCAACGAGGACTTCGGCAATGCTGCCGGCAACCTCACCTTGATGGCGGATCCTTCCTTCCCCAAGTTCGTGGCATACCTAAAGCTGGAGGAACGCCGGATGAAAGGAGTGAAGAAACGCGTGCAGCATCAGGCCCTCGCCGCCGGCACCTCTCGTGGTGCACCGCCACCTACCGCCCCGCCCGCACCACGGCCGCAGTAGCAGCCAACCCCGCCGCCAGGGTACTACACCGCCCCTCCCGCTGCTCCCCAACAGCAGCCAGGCGGGCGCCGTGGCAACAGCCGTGGGGGCCGCAAGCCGCAGCAGCAGCAGGCGCACGAGGGCGGCCAGGCGTCGGGGGGGGGGGGGGCGCCACGTCCGCACCAGCCCACTCCGCCATGGACCTACGGCGCCAACCCATGGACGGGCGTCGTCCATGCATACTCCATGCCGGTGCCTAGGGCACCCGCACGGCACCCGCACCGAGTCTCTTCGGGCCCCCTCCGTCGAGTCACCAGGCGTACCTCGCCGGGCCTGCCGCTGCGCCCCACGGCGCCCCGTACCCGGCCCTTGGCATCGCGCCTCATGCCGCCCCCTACCCGGCCTTCCATGCACTGCCGGCCGCGGGTGGCTACGACGCCGCGCCACCATATGGCGGGTACCCGCCCTAGGTGCCGCCTCCGTGGGATCCCGCCCTACTCGCCGCGTTGCACTCGGCGCCGTCCCCCAGCAACTACAGTGCGGTGGTGACTGGCACATGGACACTGGCGCCACTGCTCATATGACATCTCACCCCGGTAACCTTACGTCTTCCACTCCCGTTCATACTTCTACTCGTATCACCGTCGGTAACGGTTCATCCTTACCCATTACACATGTCAGTCATAGGTCTTTCCCATCCACATCCACTCCTATTACCATGCCTAATGTTCTTGTCTCTCCTAACTTAGTCACAAACCTCGTTTTGTTCGTCGTCTTACTAGTGAGAATCCCATTACTGTTGAATTTGACGCTGTTGGTTTTTCTGTGAAGGACGCCCGTACACGGATGGTTCTCCACCGATGTGATAGCCCCGACGAGCTCTACCCGATGCATTCCTCCACCACCACTACCACCCGTCCAGCCACCTTCGCCGCTAGTGTCGATCTTTGGCATGCTCGTCTTGGTCATCCCAACTCCACCGTCTTGCATCAGATTCTTCGGAGTTTTTCATTCTCATGTAATAAAGCTGAACACCATACTTGTGAGGCATGTCGTCTCGACAAGCACGTTCGTCTTCCATTTAGCGAGTCTACCACTATTTCCACTTTTCCATTTCAGTTATTGCATTGTGATGTTTGGACGTCCCCGGTTGCTAGCAACACGGGTTATCTATATTATTTGGTGATATTGGATGATTTTTTCTCATTATGTGTGGACGTTTCCCCTACGTCGCAAATCCGACGCTCTCGCCACTCTCACTAACTTTTATTCCTATGTCGCCACTCAGTTCGGTCGTCCTATCCTTGCGTTTCAAACTGACAATGGCAAAGAGTTTGACAACACCGCTGTCCGCCACCTCCTTGCGTCTCACGGCACCATCCTCCGCCTCACTTGCCCTTACACGTCCCAGCAAAATGGCCGCGCTGAGCGCGTCATTCGCACTCTTAACGACTGTGTCCGCACATTGCTCTTTCACTCCAACGTGCCCCCTAGGTTTTGGCCGGATGCTCTTGCTACCGCCACCCTCCTTCTTAACATACGCCCATGTCGTCCACGCTGGAACTATGCCCCTCATCAGCTTCTCTTTGGTGTACCCCCATCCTATGATGGTCTCCGGATCTTCGGGTGTCTCTGTTATCCCAGCACCGCGTCCACCACTCCTCATAAACTCGCTCCACGGTCGGTCCCTTGTATTTTTCTCGGTTACCCCTCCAATACCAAAGGTTACCGGTGCTATGATCCAGTGTCCCACCGTGTGTACACATCGCGACACGTTTACTTTGATGAGCTGGTATTTCCGTTTCAGCAGGTACCTTCACCATCGGCGCCCTCTCCAACGCGGCTCGCCCCTGCATCTACTCTTGGCGGGCCGCACCCCTCGCCACCGGCCCCGGCAGCGCCCTCCAGCAGCGCCGCGGCCCCGGCTGCGCCCGCGCCCTCTGTGGCCCCGGCTGCGCCCGCGCCCACTGCGGCCCCGGCTGCGCCCTCGGCGCCTTCGGAGCACGGCTCGACTTCCGCCTCGCTGGTCTCCTCTTCGGCTACGCCCGCCGTGGCTGCACCTCTCACCGGTGTGGTCACACGAGCTCGAACTGGGACTTTTCGTCCTAACCTGCGCTACACCGACGCCGAGTACGCCTGCGCTGCGTCTACCTCGACTCCGTCTCCACTGCCCTCCTCCGCTCGCGCGGCCCTTCGGGATCCGAACTGGCTCGCCGCCATGCGTGAGGAGTTCGACGCCCTGCAGCGCAACCGCAGGTGGCAGCTTGTCCCGCGACCTCCTCATGCCAATGTCATCACTGGCAAGTGGATCTTTCACCACAAGACTCGCCCGGACGGTTCTCTTGAGCGCTATAAGGCGCGCTGGGTGGTACGCGGTTTTCGCCAGCGCGCCGGCGTGGACTTCACCGACACCTTCGCCCCGGTTGTAAAACCGGGCACGATTCGCGCCGTTCTCCAGCTCGCTGCCCCTCGCGCCTGGCCAGTTCACCAGCTCGATGTATCCAATGCTTTCTTGCATGGACATCTCGCCGAGCAAGTGTTCTGTC
Source organism: Poa pratensis (assembly GCA_947311845.1). Taxonomy (NCBI): domain Eukaryota; kingdom Viridiplantae; phylum Streptophyta; class Magnoliopsida; order Poales; family Poaceae; genus Poa; species Poa pratensis. The sequence continues at coordinate 325,681 of CAMZMU010000105.1, forward strand.
AGCAGCCTACCGGTTTCGTCGACACCGCCTTTCCGGACCACGTGTGCCTGCTCTCCCGTTCTCTTTACGGGTTAAAGCAGGCGCCTTGCGCTTGGTACCAGCGGATTGCGGCCTTCCTTCAGCAGCAGGGGTTCCGGTCCACTCGGTCCGATACCTCCCTGTTTGTGTATCACCAGGGAGCCGCCACCGCGTATCTTCTTCTGTACGTCGACGACATCATCCTGACTACTTCCTCGCCGGCCCTACTGCAGCAGATTACAGCTCGGCTCAGCACTGAGTTCGCCCTCAAGGACTTGGGGGCTCTCCACTACTTCCTCGGCATCAAGGTCGTCCGCCGCGCCACAGGCTTCTTTCTGCATCAGCAGAAGTATGCGCACGAGCTTCTGGAGCGAGCAGGCATGCTTAATTGCAAACCTGCTTCCACGCCTGTTGATACGAAGGCAAAGGTGTCTGCCGTCGAGGGCTCTCCGGCGTCTGACGCTCCCTTTTACCGCTCCATTGTCGGTGCCCTTCAGTATCTCACGCTGACGCGGCCGGACCTTCAGTATGCCGTTCAGCAGGTGTGTCTCCATATGCACGCTCCACGTGATACTCACTGGGCCCTGGTGAAACGGATTCTCCGGTACATCCGTGGCACCATGGCCATGGGACTCACCTTGACGGCATCTTCTGACAACAGCCTTGTCGCCTACTCCGACGCCGACTGGGCTGGGTGTCCCGACACCAGACGCTCCACCTCAGGCTACTGCGTCTACCTCGGCCCCTCCCTGATCTCGTGGTCGTCTAAGAGACAGCCCACGGTTTCACGCTCGAGCGCCGAGGCCGAGTACAGGGCTGTGGCTAATGCCGTTGCCGAGTGCTCCTGGCTACGACAGCTGCTACAGGAGTTGCTATGTGAGGTTCCCAAGGCCACGATTGTCTACTGTGACAATGTCTCCGCGGTGTACCTTTCGGCTAATCCTGTCCATCATCGTCGGACGAAGCATATTGAGCTCGACATCCACTTTGTTCGGGAGCATGTCGCCCTTGGTCGTGTTCGAGTTCTACATGTACCCACCGATCAGCAGTTCGCTGATGTGATGACGAAGGGCCTTCCTACCTCGACTTTTGAAGGCTTTCGGTCCAGTCTTTGCGTCACTGGCGACGCTTCGACTGCGGGGGGTGTTGAACATGTATGTACGTGTATAGGATAGGGTTTTGTACGTTGTACTTGTAGCGTCTCTCTCCCCTTGTATCTATTGGGAGACTAGACCCGGTCACACCCCTTGTACCTATATATGTGCCATGTGCACGATCAATGCAATCATCGATGCACCTAAATCTCTCTAACAGTTTAAAAGGCTTTAAGCATTACACCCGACATCTGCATAAATAGGATGCACACAGCCGTCGCGAGTTCATAAATATGAAAAGTAAATAAGACGAATTACATATCAAAATGGGAAATTGTAAAAAAAAAACACCTATGGTGATGGAGGGCCTATGGTGGGAGCCAGGCCCATGCCCGTTTGATACAACAAAGTACGACACTTTAGTTTATTGGGACAGGGACATCAATCTAAATAGCCACTGTTTCCCTTCGTTCATTCCAATTAACTAGATTTGATAGAGAGTTCTTTTCAATGTAAATTTAATCATATGTTCTTGAGTAAATGTACTGCTTTGATCTGTTGAACAACGCAATACAGTCAGTTAACTAGCTAGCTTTGATAGAGATTTCTTTTCAATGTAAGTTTAATCTTATGTTCTTGAGAAAATGATTAGAGTAGTTATAGCCTGAGGTATTAGTAGTTTTTGTAGGCATTGATCTTGAGTTTCGTTCCAGCCATAAGTTTTTATGGTATGCTTGCCTGGGGCGTCACGGTCGGAGAAGACGTTGTTACAGCACTTGGCCTCGCCCATGGTGCCGCCTTACTCGGGGCCGAATCGACGGGTATCTCGCGTGGCCCTTCGGGCCTTCTTCTCCTTCAAGCAGGTCTAGCCAACACTCGCGCCACCTCACGCCTCATCATGATTTATCTGATAAGTCACCCTCTCTCACGAACCTTTTTCAATATATTGGTCAGTTTGCACTATAGCAGCAACATCTGGTAAGTTCTGAGTGTTGTCGGTTCTTATTTAACATTTTTATCTATATATGGAGGTTGAAGTCAAATTACTGCCGAGAGAGAGGAAATTATTGACAATGAAAGATGGTCCTACGACAAGAAAATTCATCCTTGGTGATGTTTGAAATTCTCTAACCGAAGGTGAAGGTGGTATTCTAAAATATGGCGTGGCTTTAAGAGTCTGTTGCTATATGCTTGTTCCTGTAGACTCTTCATGTACAAAATTGAGCATGTATGATTACAAGGTCACTTTGTTCTGCAATACAACCAGCTATCAATAGTTCACATGTGCACTATATATGTTACACGTGCGGCAGTAAACTTGATGGCCTGTGGCAACACAAGAGCTTTATTTACATGTGCGTTTACACATGCGATGGTGATTTTGGTGGGCCCGTGGCAACGCACGGGCATTCAACTAGTATAGATAATATTCCATAATCCTATATTCCAACACAAAACAGCCCGGCTACCCCCACAACAATCATTGCGGGGCGGCAGAAAAACCTGCTGCAGTGCTCACCAGCTCTGGTTTAGCACGTGGAGATAGATATATCTTGTACAGATGCCTTTCACTGGTGTGGAAAAATTGGCTGTGAGCACTGAAATTAGGGGGCTCCAGATATGACAAACACAGATTCAGGCATACAGCTTTAGGCTTCCCAGATCAAAATGGACTCTGCTTTATTTACTATAGGGGTAACATATGTACACTGACTTGATTCCTTGTAGTCTTACACACATAGACAAAACAAGTGAAGAGCTTGATAATGGTGAACTTACAGGTTACAATAACAACAACAACCAGCAGTCGGTATTGATCAATTCGGTCGTGTCTTCGCACCGAGTGCTCTTGAAAGCTCTCTAACAAGGACGGAATTCTCCTTGGACTCTTTGTCGCCTTCGAAATGCCATTTCCTGGATGCGTCTTCAGCCTACAGTTTCGGAGTGTGGAAAAAGGTGTATTGTGTCACACCAATTAGAAGAAACCCGAGTTCAACCAATGCTGAAGTACAATCTGACTCGAAGTCAAGAGGACTTCTGAACTTCTCTTACCCATTTTCTCAGTGGAGCCATTTGTTCTTTGATCTTATCAGCATGTGGCTGCACTGCGCCTTTTCCTTGAGCTCTGACATCATCTACCTGAATGGAGATATCAATACTGTTTCAGAGAGCATATTTGCCAGTCCGATGTCTCGATTGTATCTCTTGTCTTGGCCATTGTTTTTATCGAGGATCTTTTTTTCAACTAGTTTTTTTTATCAAGGATCCTCATACTAAATATTTACAGTTTTGTATGTTGACATTGGTCTGTCCAAAAGTACTTTACCTAGACCAACATCCCAATAGACGGGAGTTGGTTCTCAATGACCTCAAAACCTGTCTCACGTTTCCTTAAACTAGATGACCCGTTGCGCGACTGCGCAACTGCCGGATGCAAAGACTACATTGTTGTCATACGCTTTATTTTTTGTTGAAAAGTAATACATTTTAATTGAATTTATTTACCTCTATTTTGTATGGATACTCCTTCAGCTAGTTAGGATATTTTGCGCACTTACCGGATATTGTTGGCATAGGCTCATTTGACTGAAATTGTACCGGGAGTAATGAAGGATTTCAGCGACATGTCATTCTCTTTGTTAAGATAAGTAATTCAATTGATGTGGGACCGGATAAGTAATTCAATTGATGAGGGACCGTTCATTAGATGACCTGTTGCGTTATAGACTCTCCGAGTATTAGGTGTTTTGCATTTATATTGTTGTCCACGTTTGATATTTTCGCGGCTCTCATGCCACAACATCATACCCCTGAAAACGAAGAAGGTTGCATATTAGGGTTTCATCGACTCCTCTCTATGTGGCCACCTTCAAGATTTTTTCACCAATGACTCTTTTTATAGGTCACATTGTTCTTTGCCATTCTTGTGTCGTGTTACATTTATTTTGTTGTCCTCCTGATGTTTTTTTTCACCAGTCACAGATGCACATGCTCCGTAATTATCGATAATAAGCTTGCCGCTCACATGACCTCTAAATGTCACAGAACTAACTACAACTCCATGTTTTGAAAAAAGAGAGGCAAGATAGTATACGGAAATAACACATCAGTAGCTATCATAGCCTACGCAGATTGGAGGTGGATTGCGGATTGCCTCTTTGGTGCCATGAAGACACAGACACATGAGGGAAAAAATAGGGTAATTTTGTACAGACTACTACTTTTTCGTGGATACAAATCTTGATCAAAGCTTCTTCCAAATAGCTCACCATCTACTACTTATGTTGTTGCGAGAACGGTAAAAACTAAAAGATAAATAGGTGGCCCACTTCATCCACTGACTCACAAAAATTTGGGAGTGTCTCATGGAAGATTCACTAACTGGTCTCCAATTTGTTTACATAAATATTGGTGTGTTATATTACAGTGGCAAACTCCAGGATCCAAAAAGTGAAAGACACGCATCATAAGCTCCGTCTCAGTGAAAGGTACATATTTTATGTGAACAATACTAATTCAGGAAGCTCCTAGCGTGATGGAAGGACTTGCTCAGGTTGGAAAGCAGATCCTTTTTAGCCCAGAAAAATACCTGATGTTGATTGCTTCCTCGTACCATCAGAAATTTCCAAGATTCTGATAAAAAAGAACAACTGAAAGATGCCTCGGCCGTTACATATCAGTGCCTTAGGATGTAGGCCTAATCAGTTATTAAAGGCTATAAGGTTTCAAGGAATCGAATGAACGTTTTAAGGATAGACATGCAAGGGTTATGTGTTTATATGCAGTCAAGACTGGAGGAAATTTTTTTGAGCATCCTATGATATGTGCAACATAACCCCATCCTGGTAAGGCCTGAATACTAACTACAAAGACGATGTGGATCAAATTTTGTAGTTGACCTGTAGGAACACAACTTCTAAGTACCAAGCCATCATGGAGTTAAGATCAACATTTTGTTAGTGCCCACTGTAGATAATCCTCAAGAAGCTTCCTTCAGGCAGTTGTCACAAGGCTAGGACCATCTTTGCACCTTTGACTGTTGTACTGCTCACCAAAGTGACCCAAAGAGTCTGCCTGCGACATTCAGTCTAGACTTCCAATTAGCCCAAAGTTACCTTCAGCTCGCAATGTGCCTGCATTTTCTTTGCTTGATCCATGGCAGCCTTGAAGAAATCGCTCTTGAAGGTACCTCCACTCGTCAGCAAGCACATCGTACGACATAAGTCTTTCTTCTGATATGGCACAACACAATGCGCTGGAAGATCATCTCTTCCAGCCCTCCCAGATTTCTGATAGTAGCTCTGTACCGATTTCGACATACCGATTTCTGACAGAGTATTGTGGATAACAAAGCGCTGCATGGTGAATTTTATCAGGTTGAAGGTTGCAACTACCAAACAATGTGCTGCAGCATATATTACCATATTGCCTAAAGATACATACCACAATTAAGGCATTGGCGCCGTAATAACGTGCTATCATGAACGCGAGCTGCTGCTGCTCCCGCATGTGCCGTTTCTCCCCCAAATAGTGTTTCTCACGCTCTTCTATGTGAGGACTGAGGAGACACAAATAAGCCTACACAGCAAGAAATAACCCAAGAGATATTGGTAAGAGAGGGATACCAGCACCGTGCACGACGTTGGGGGCGCAGGCGTATGTAAATGTCTGTCCTAGAATCCTCTTAAAAGGACTGCATTTTAGCTACCAGTCTAGAACTGAAGTCATATGCATGTGCTTGAGCTATGTGTACCAATAAAACAGAGCAATTTTTAATGCCCTCAATGGATGCTTATTTTGGCAACCATGAATAAAACTCAACAACAAACATGCTAAATGCACTGGCTGCTATCATCCCCTATTGTACGCGAGTAGCCGCTGGATTGACATAAGCTGATAAGTGAATGATTGTAGAAGTAAAATAGCCAGGAAGGTAAATTAGTCTAAATGAGGGAGGGTAAACAACCTCACATTGTTCCATTCCTGTCTTGCAGAACACCTTCCACAAGAGTTGCTATTCTGCAATATCAAAATGGAGGATTGCACTCATATTACATAAAGGGAAGCGTAAAGTTACAATTGGGCAATAGGAAACTACCCCTAATTTGTCCTCAACAGTCAAGAAAGTATCTATGAAAGCCTAGCAAAACCCTGAGATCACACATACAGGCCATCGACAGCCTGATCCTCTAAACGAAATAAAATGACTTATAACCTTACGTACTATCCAATAAAAGGTGGAACCAGCTAATGTTTCTCAGCCAAACGACAAACTAAAAGTGCACAATTCTCTCTGATACATTTCACTAAAAAGGTAACAAACATCTGGTGTCCAAAATTGATCAGTGTTCTTATGTAAATTATTTTTAAACCTAAACTTAAAAGCATTCTACAATATAGGTTGACTGTAGGAGGAAAGGAACAATAATTAGAGTACCTCTCTTTCCACCACATATGCTTGCGCTCCCACGCCTTGCAGCTCGCCGACACACGGCCAAATGCCATCAGGTAGGATTTAGCTTTCCTACACAAAGGTCGTTCCTCCATTGAGACATGAACACAAACAGTAAAGGCACATCTGGCAGTCCTCTTTTACCAAAAAATTATGGCCATGAAAATAAAATAGAGAGGGCGAGGCTGAAATTACGGCAAGAACAGTGGCAATGTCTGGTTACTCATTTCTTGTGTTTCTCCAACCAGAGCAATTGATAGGTTCAAGGAGAAAGCACTTCAAGCTCATAACCCAGGCCTGCTGCTAGCATGGTCAATCAGCTCACCACCCTCATGCCTGCAACATCAACAAGACAAATCAGAAATTAACCCAGTTTTGATTCTAGATGGATTGTCACAAACAGTAGAAACAACCAGGACCTGAACAACTTTCTCACCTCAACTAATCTTGTGACAAATATACTAACGGAATCAACTAATCCGGTACAAATATGACAATATTTAGATTGGGTTCTGGAATCATTCAACTTTAATCTAAAATCAAGTAATCGAGAGCCGTAAGATGGAGCACCAGAACTGCACTATAATCTGGTCCAAAAGCTATCCTAACCCGACTTCAACTATTTACTTAAATACTTGACGACTCTGGAAAACCATAGGCATTTGGAAAGACATTTAAAAGCCTTGGAAATTAGAACCAAGACTAAAGTTTCGATAGCACAAATTAAATGGAAAACAATCAATAAAAGCAAACCACACTAACCCAAAGACCATCAGGGAAAGCATTTCTAAAGCTAAAGTACTGAAGTTTTGATTTCTTAACTTGAGCTAGAACTGAATATACATCGTTCCACTCACTAACCCAAAGGTGAATAATTAACACTGTATCTTCAAATGAGTATATCCATGTCTACAACACAACCACACCAGCAGCCCATATTAACAGTTGACACAATGTTCCTGATAACTCAAGCCAAAAATTGATCAAACTCTGTATTTTTAACTGGGTACGGAAACAAATATCTGGGAATCTCGTCATTATCTTTATACGATAATATCACAATAACACATAAGCTCAGTTGCACTTTTATTCTCTGTAATTACTGACAGCGGGTATTACAATAACCTACTGAAATGAACTCGGATGTACAATATAAAATACAATTCTCCTCGTCTCTAGTAAATTATGGCAGTAGTAACATCATTGAGAAGGCAACCCAGACAATTCATAATGTGGAATAGGCCAAAAAAAATGTACTGTGTTACCTGCTTTCTTTTCGGTATGAAAGCACAATTAGTTAAGAGCCTAGACCCTTTACTCCTGCAGAAAAAATTATTTCCTCAACAGGGCCAATAAAATTGGCTAAATAAATGTATGGAAGAAGATTGAAAATGAGAAATCAAGAATCACCTCATAGAGATAGGGAAAAGAAGCGTCAAACATCACGAGAGAGTGCAAATTTGTAGGCACCTGCATCATGCACTACCACTTCTAAACTCTCTGCTCCAACTTTGAAACCTCAAATCATATCCCTGAAGCAAGCAAACCACGATATCAACCAAAACTGCAAATGGCACAAGCCTAAATGCACAAAGTCCAGACAACTCTAATGCCAAAGCAACAAAACACAATAGCTATATTACCTGATTTGTAACATAGAAAGTAGTTTGCCAAGAAATTCAGAAACATATTAAAGCTCTAGGAATCAGCATTAACTTCGGTGCTTCATACTCTAATCTAAAAGGAAAAATATAATATTCAGCGGTGAATTAACAACAATACTATGCAAAATAATCACACTATGACAACATATTTCTGGTAAAGAAAATCCAGTGAAGATCAGAGCTTTAGCATATCTATAATATCAAATCTGATGCACATAAAAGCTCTAAAAAATCTGATAGCATTGATAGTCAAATCTGCCAGAGAGAATCACTGCCACGAACAAGCCTCGACTGCACACCCTTTGTCCACACAATACCACGGGCTACTGACCTCATCCTCTATTAGACGAATCTGTAGAAATTTCACATCATGAGTTTGAATCTAGAAATTATTTCTGAACGCTAGATCAAAATCTGAGCTATAAATTGATTTCAGTAATGATACATAGAAATGGAATATGTAATAAACCGATATTAACAAAGACTTAAAAGCTGAGAATTATTTATCTGATGTGTGGCTCAAATAATCTAGCACAAATATATTATCCCATAAATCACTCGTACTGGAACTCCAAAACCCCAAAGTTTAATCTATGCATGGCAAACCCCAAAACTTAACTCGTATTGGAACCAGATGTGCAAATTATCCAGTAAAAGCCGAGCCGTCTTACCATCTATCTATCGTTAGCAAAACAGAAAAGGAATATAGAAATGGCAACAAACAGAGAAACATTCCAAGAACTACCCGCTCACTGTTGGGAGTTACATATGATATAATTAGTAGAATATTTAGCCCTCCAAAGCACAATGATATCATGAAGAGAAATAACAATTAATATACTTAGTGTAAGTTCATGACTGAGACTTAAAAGCTGAGAATTATTTATCTGATGTGTGGCTCAAATAATCTAGCACAAATATATTATCCCATAAATCACTCTTACTGGAACTCCAAAACCCCAAAGTTTAATCTATGCATGGCAAACCCCAAAACTTAACTCGTATTGGAACGATGTGCAAATTATCCAGTAAAAGCCGAGCCGTCTTACCATCTCTCTATCGTTAGCAAAACAGAAAAGGAATATAGAAATGGTAACAAACAGAGAAACATTCCAAGAACTACCCGCTCACTGTTGGGAGTTACATATGATATAATTAGTAGAATATTTAGCCCTCCAAAGCACAATGATATCATGAAGAGAAATAACAATTAATATACTTAGTGTAAGTTCATGACTGAGCTCACTCTTCTGCGAAAACAAAAACAAGCAGGAAAGTGGAAACAAGGGAAAGAGCAAACAGATTGATGTGTATAGCATTTCTCCATTCACCATAACACAAGGGAAAGACCAATTAATAATTTCCATAATACACCCTTTAAAGACCACGAAACAACACCTTCAAAGAAAAAGGCAGCAACTGATAAACCTGTCGTACCTCCACAGAATCATATAGCCAAACCATCTATCTGATATTGCAAAAGTGCCCATAGGTTGAAAAAATCATTGCTGGACAGCTGCAAAAGTACCTCCATAGAAATAGGGATGTCACCTTGATGTTATAGCATTGCTTTGCAATTGTACAAAGGCCTTACAATCCACTGTTTGGCAACCTTTCTCCAAACCCAGTAATGCAATGATCCAATTGTTCATAAAAGGTCCTGAAAGTATACACAAAAGTATGTTAACGCAGAGTTCATATTCTAGACAAAACTAAAAGATTGAAACTGATTGAATGAGGCAGTACCCTGATATACCACCAGTTGCATTTGCATGCTTCCGCATGTTGCTGATAAGCCAAGAACATGCAATTGGCTCAAACTCACCAAATGGAAGCAATTTGCTATCCAGGAAAAACTTGCTTCAAATAAAACAAAGAACCTCCATGAGCAGAAATTGCTTACGCTTGATCACCAACTCCAATTAGCTAATAAAACAAAGAACTAACCCATCATTCATGGATACCCAAAAACAGCATTACCAGTAGAAGCTTATAGGAATTAAGAGGGCAAATAATATTGGAACTACTCTCACCTGCTTTGCTTCGAGAAGATTCAGTCTCCGATTCCATGAAAATGTTTCATTCCACGAGCCACACCCAACTTCCTGTTTCACATGATTCATACATACAATTAATCGACTTGATAAAAGAGATAGGTAAAGAAGAAAGTAGATGCTCAGAGACAAACCTCAAGCTCTTCATGGACTGCAGAAACTAAGGAGAAACTAAAACAATCAACTTTCACTTGCCGCAAACAACACAAATATTGATAGTACCAGTTCCGACAATGGTGGCCATCATGCTTGCTAAGGTTCGTCTTCGGCAAAATCTGCGCAAGGCTGAATATATAAACCACAAAATGAAATCATGTGTTATATGCAGTAGCATATAAATAAGAGAAATAATGCACAGTGGCCAACGCGACCAGTACCCAACAACACTGACAAAATACATTATAGAGAAATGCAAAGTTCCAACCTACAAAAGATATTACGTTTAGACCATGAACCAAATTATCAAGAGAGTAGTGCCATAAGTGAAAAAACACCTAAGACCTTATAGATTTTGATTAAAAAATCAAGAGATTGTCATTATTGAAAAGCCACCAGAGACAAGTAACTGGTTGTATTAGTCGTAGACCTTCTAGATTCAGATTAAATAGCAAGAGATTCCAGCAAAGCTAAAATATAAATTAATAGTGACACTCTATATGAACTACAAAACGTGTCTTAATATTCAGTACCAAAACAGTAAAACACTAAATCTGCAGCAACTGAATGTGAAAAAAGAGTTGCAGTATTATGCAGTGTAGTAGTAGCCATTTAATTAATTATGTCAAATGAGATCTTTTGCTGACAAGTGAGAACATGCATTGTAATTGACCTATTCAAGCAGACAGAGATGGAGTGGAGAAGGAGCAGGTGCAGTGTGGGGTGCGTACAGGCCCAGCTCCTTTCTCAGGAGGCAACAGATCTTGATCCTTGACGAACTGGGACGGCCTGAGCTACAGCACGTGAATCTCAGGAGTAGAGAGAGAGAGGAAGGAGAGCAGGGACCAAACCTCATATGGTTGCAGCTCCTCCTCTAGGCCAGTGCCTCCATCCTCCTCGACCCCAAGCGGCCAAGCCCATACTCCACCCAGCGCCGCCGCCGGCGGCTGCCACGTCCGGCTCCGTCCGCGTCGTCGCCCTCCTCAGAGACGAGCTCCTGCAGCTACTCCTGCCACCCACCGCCCGTCTCGTCCGGCTCTGTTCCCTCGCCGCGCTGAGGGCACTCACGGATGCAATTTTGGAGGAGAGGCGGCTGGGGAGGGAACGGGAGCGGAGAGAGGAGGGAGGAGGCCTCGCTGGGCAGCAGGGCTGGTGGAGAGTGGGGGCACGGGGCACGGCGCGCGGCGGCGGCGCAAGGAGAAAGGGACGCGGGAGGGGATTGGAGGAGGAGAGACGAGCGTCGATTGGAGCTAGGGTTTCACCACGGCGTGGGGTTTTGTCTCACGCGGGTGAGCGGGGCAAACCGAGCGACGCAGATGAGCCGTTCTCGCCCACTGATTTGTGGACCCAGTGCGCAGCGTGGCCCACGATGTCATGCACATATCAGCTAACACGAAGTAAAAAAAAATCTACCGCATCCGACGGCTGTTGTGAAAAGTGGGATGGAAAATTTACTGGTCATCACGCATCCGACGGTAAAAATGACCAGGAGGGGCAAACATCTTGAGGAGGCGGGTACCCTCGTATCCTTTATAGTAGTAATGCCCTGTTATCTGGATTGTCTGAACCTAGTATGAGATGGAGCAGATCGAACTAAAACATTTGAATTTATTGGTGAACTTATTTGTGAAGATCTATATACAAAAATAGTGACCGTCAGTAGTATATTTCATGGGCTTGTTCGTATCGGAGACTTAACACTCACTGCATCATGGATTGGGATTCTTCGTATTGAATACTGATCTTTTAGATATAATTGAACTGAAGAACCTGATCGAAACACCTTGATCACTGAATCATTTTTTTTTTTTTGCAAGGTGGCAACTGGCAAGAAGTAATCGACAGTCTTTTAGCATACTCGTTAAGAGTGAAAACAAAGATGACGTAAAAGAACAAACAGGGCTAATGGTCTCGAAAACTATGCCGACAGCTAAACTGCTACACCATTGTGATTAATTTGAAAATAAATAAGGCTGAAGCATTATGATTTATGAACAGCATAACTGCAAACATTTGAAGACCATTTTTTTAGTTAACCAATGAAAAAAATTCCAAACAGATGAAAAATATAAAAAATAGAAAGCTCTAATACAAATCATAAATCTCAAACAAGATGGGTGAAAAGCATGCTGTAGCAAACAACATATTTTTTCTATTTGCAAATCTCACATAGCTTATTTTTTCTTTTCTTGAAGGTCGGAAGTAACAAACTGTAATGTTATTCAGTCTAGACTTACTGAATGCAACTGTAATTTATTCGCCGTGTACAACAGCACTGCTGTTGCTCCTCCAAACACCAATATAGTCCCAGCAACAAACGCTTTTCCACCTGTGAGTATCCAGCAATTACAGCCTTCAACTTCTCAGGGTCCATGGGAGGAGGATGCATATCACGCCGCCGCTCATTGGCGGTTGATGACGAGTAGTAAGGCTGTTCATTTGGAAGTTGCCATCTGTAACAAATACAGAAAAAATGAAAATACATCACCAACTTATTACGGCATTAACTAATTGCCTCACAGAATAGCTGAGGGACTAAGACCATAGGTAATGCCTGCTAGCAACTTTAAATAGAAATAGTATACAACCCTCCACCACTCTTCTAAAGGATGGGTTTCAAGTGTCCACTATCTATCCGATAATCCGAAGTAGGATATCATCTTCAACCTCCAGTCACGAGCATTCTCCAAAATTTCTTGTTCGGGTGAACAAGGAGAGCTCCGCTGCTGCGCCAGATCACCTCCCAAGCGTGCAATTGTACAGGAAAAACATGGCAGCAATGGCGGCAAATGGGAGCTGGAGAAAGTATAGCACTATCTAGCAGCTCTCAGACATGTGGAACTATTAGATGCTACACAGACAAGAAAGAGTATTTCTTTCCCAATTTTGGAAGCTGTACTCCCTCGGTGAATCTAATGGCCCCATTTGTCAGTAAATGATATACTGTAGAGTTAACTGGTTATAAAAAGTTTAATCATAAAATGTGTGGTTTGTAAAATGGATATAGGAGTATAGGTATGTGATTAGCTTCTTGCTTGAACGCCCACAACTATCGAGTGATAGATCAAAGGTGCAGACAAATTAAAATTATGATTGATTTCTCACTATCATTGACATAATCGCATTCCTACCGCTCTAAGAAGCTGATCTCATATGCGCCACAAATACGTGATTCTTTGCTGATTAACCAAGCACGAACGATCAGGTGTATGTTTCCCCAATTCAGCACATGCACATATATAACTGCTGTGAGAGCAAAATTGAAGCAAACATGAAGACGCCAGATCAGAGCGGAGCCGCACCTTTTGGGGCCGAAGGTGGCCTGCGGCAGCGAGACGTAGGAGCGTAGCGGGTTGAGCACGTCGGGTGACACGCCGGCAGCCTCGGCGCCGCCCGGCGGGAGGGCCCATCGGGTGGACCCGTGAAGGGAGGGGACTGAAGGAGGCGGAGCCGGCCTGATGGGAATCGAGTGGCGGAGGATCTCCGGGAGCACGTCGGGCGACGGCGGCTGGGACGCCGGCCGGAGCCCGGGCCCAGGCGCGGACGCGGGGAGCTTCTTCGCGAGGCGGCCGGCGGCGTTCTTGGACTCCTGGAGGAAGTAGGTCCCCTCCTGGGCGGCGAGGCGACCCGCGAGGAAGCTCATCGGCGGTGGTGGCGGCGTTCGGGAGCGGAGTGATTTGGTCGAGCAGGCTGTGTGCAGCAGCGAGTTTGCGGGGACTGAGAGGTCGGAAGCGGCGAGCTCTTTTTGTACGCGCGGCCGTGCGTAAGGAGTGACGTGGAGGGCAGAGTGGCTACATGCAAACCATTTTCGCTCGGGGAGTCACGAGCAGTCCAAATCACGTTTCAAAATTTTCCAAAAAAAAGCCAAAAAAGTACTCTAGGAAGGTGATATTTTACAAACATGTGAAATTTGAAGTTCAAATTCATATTGAAAAAACTAATTCTGCATGAAGTGTCATAGTGATGTTGCGTTGTTTGTCGCGATTTACTGCTGAATTTAGTTTTCCATACCTCCCAAATGAATAACTTGAAATTATACGTTCTTATAGAACATCACCTCATCAATATGTTGTAATTATTTAGATCTTGTATAAACTTTGAAACGTAGATTTCACTCTGATTTTCGTTGTAGCTTGTTTTTCCCTATGGATATTTTTTCGTGTCACTAATCCTCCCACCGCCGTCAAACAAATATTATTTTTATAGAACTGCCCAAGCACATATTAGCGTAGGTACTGTAGTTTTAAAGTTTGAACACAGATATTTCATAAACAAATTCTAAGCTATGGGAGTGTAATTTTTTTTTACATTCCTTTCAGATTCCAAGTTTCGTGAGGAAAGAAAATTCAGTAACATTATGGAAGGCTACATTTTGAAATTGAAAAACCGTAATTTTAAAATTATGGAGTTTAGGCCGGAATTAAGTATGGAAAAGTAGAAAATAAAATTGCATCCTAATTCTATATAATAAATTTTGATCATCAAGTGTACAAAAGGAGTAGATAAACACAGTGGCAAAAAATCATTTATCATGGTAATTTAAGACGCATGCCCTTATTATCATGGTAATTAAGACGCATGCCCTTACTAGAAACAAAATAATCGTCTAAGAATAGAGTCTTCGCGACTTAGGGTGTTTCAGAGGCAATATTCACGTACTTTTCGCTGATGATTTGTCATGTTGTAGAAAATCTTCCAATAAAATCTCGATCATATGATAGCATCTGATCTCTATGAGATTAAAGGAGGCAGCTGGTACGAAATATGAACATACACGATACACCACCACATCTTGACGCCCCTTCCGCAAGACAGCGCTGGCGAAAGTCCATTTTGCCGGATGAGATCAGTCATCAATAGCGACGTAAATATATCAATTGCTGAGATGTTTGCCTCTACAACGATGACAAACACGGATCAACAGGTGCTTAGCGCTGCAAGTAGACTAGGCCACAATTTCAATTACTACTCTCTTCGTATCAAAATATAACACTTTCTAATCTTTTTGTGTTTATCCTGATTTGTACGTATGTAGACATATTTTAGTGTGTTGATTCACTTATTTAGTAACGAATTTAGACAAACATAAAAACACTTAGAAAGCCTTATATTTTGATACGGAGAAAGTGAAAGGACATTTTCTATATCCTTTGGTTTTTGTGTGTTAGGCAACAACACTAGTGAGACCTCTAAACAAGTTGCCAAGTGATGCAGATCTCAGCTGATAAATCATTGTTGCGTTGAAAAGCTAAATGGTCTAAATCTGTGTTTACTGGAAGCTCCAGACCGGAGTCTCCGGACTCAAGACACTGGAGTTTCCAGTAACTCTCCGGTCTGGCGTTTTTGCCTTGAAGGAAAAGGGGTGGAGAGCTACGGTACCCACTCCGGAATCTTACCGGAATGTTGCCGGAGTCTCCGGTCTGACGCGGAGTCTCCGGCCCCAAGAGCTGAACTTTCCGGTTCAAGTCAGCAAAGCAGAAGGAGGAGAGGTACTACATAGCTCTCCGGATTCTTGCCGGAATGTGTCCGGAGTTTCCGGCCTAGGCCGGAGTCTCCGGTCACTTGGACCGGAGTCTCCGGTGTGATGTCTGCTGCAACGGCTACATTTTGTGGAGGGGGTATAAATACCCCTGCACCTACTTCCAGCCAGCTAGCTCGCCCAGCATTGAAGAACACCATTATTGCAAGCTCAAGAATCACTAGATCTCCCAATCCCTCCACGCAAACTCGTTGATCTTTGGAGGATTGAAGGAGAAGGCCCGAATCTACATCTTCACCAAGCCGATTTACATTTCCCCCTCATTCACTTGAGGGACCATTTGCTAAGGTTTCCATTGGGAAAACCTAGCCCCTTGTTGTACTCACTTTGTGTCTTTGTGATAGATCGTAGCTGTTCGGGAGCCCCCAATCCAGTTGTGGGTTGTGCCCCGGATCGTTGTTGTAAAGGCTTCGGACTCCGCCTTGAAGGTTTCCGATAGTTGAAGGTTAATCAATTCTTTGTGGTGCAGTTCATCGGAGAAGAAGGTGAATCTTTTGTGGCTGTTGAACCATTGTATTGGTTTACACCTCTCTAACGGGACGTACTCCCCTAAAAAGGAGGAACTCGGGAATACATCTGTGTCTCCGTGTGTTTTCACTTCGGTTGCCTCTATTCTTGTTTATCCGTCTTTACTTCGTGTACCTTATTTAGTTGCTAGCTTGTCATATAGGTAAATTCACCGTAGTTGCATATCTAGAGAATTTACCTTTTATGTCAACCCTAATTTAAAAAATTACTAAAATTGAAGTAGCACCTATTCACCCCCTAGGTGTCATACGATCCTTTTCAGAAAGTACCATTTTACAAACACTGACCCTCAGGCGCCGTTATATATCCATGTACATAAGCTTGGGTCTGACAATTGGATACCAGCCAACCGTAGGCTGAACTTTTAACAGGGTTTCTGTAGAGCCGAATCAGCACAAAACTGCGGCAAGGCCCTGGTGTGGAATCATATTTTAAAATGTCCAAAAAATCTAAATAAAAATTTGAGATCTACATCTGGATATTTTATATTGCACATAAAGTTTTGTAAATAAATGATATTTTTTTGTGACCTACATAAAAAAGACAAATTCTGATGTTCTAGAATGATTTTTTCAGTAACCAACATGAGCACTGTTTTTCATTAAAAATAAGAGAATTGCCCATTTTATTATGAAAACGGGGCGGAAACCGATACAAATGGCAGCGAACTGATCGACAAGACTCACAGAAAAACACAAAAACTAAACTCACCAGCACAACAAAATGAAAATTTCTGAAGAAAAAATAAATCACCAACTCGTCATGCCCTCACCGCACCCACAATGAAGTAAGCCTGATCCGGCATGGCATGCTCAAAGGGGAGGACCCCATATGCTCTCGGAGGAGCACGAAAGATGCCTCGTGAAGCACCGCACCACCAAAACCGATGACTCCACCATCGCTGAAGGGGAGAGAAACCAACTAGCTATCATTGGAGACTGACAAAGAAGGAGGACGAAGCAGCACCCCTAGACCCCACGTCCTCGGCAGCTCTGGCGCTTCGAAGACCCGACTTCCAGCCGCCCCACCTAGACCACCGGAGGGCTCTAGGGCATCATTGACCTGCAGAACACATGCACAAGCAGGCGAGGTTCGGAGTTGAGAGACACGAGAAGATTAAAAGGCTTTGGCGGCCATACCTCATAGTGCCCAGAACTTCTCGTACTTGAGAGCGATGAGCATCACACTGACCTCGACGACCTGCAGCTCTCATCGAGGAACTTTTCGATTATGCATATGCTGTGTAAGTTGATCCAAAAATAAAAAGACAAAACCACTACACAATAGAGTATATGCTGGGCAGTAACACAAATGCATTTCCCGTGTGTAGAGGAGACTATGCTTGATGTGGGGAACATGCACAAATCAAAATCTCAGTAGAAAATTTATATCTAGAATTATTATTCTCTAACCGGTAAAAAACTAACTAGTAAATGTAGCGAGACAGTCACGGTAGGTTGATAATACAGTCACGGTTGGTTGATAATACACAGTCACGGTTGGTTGATAATAGTGCCAATCTTGAAGTTAAAAACATAGAAGCTGAATGGCAGACAGCATAATTTGAAGTATCCTTAGCCAAAACACAGCACAACCACGGCATCACGAAGCACGTACAAGAGAAAGGAGAGGAACCACAAACTTAGCCAAAACCACCGGGTCAAAGAAGATGGTCACCACTGCTAGCCAACCAGATCCGACGGCCATGGTTACCTCCAGGCTAGCTCCAGCACCACTTCTCCCTGAAATACAAAAAGAAAGTGCTTAGGGTCTAGAAACAAGTTCCAAGTCAGGAAACAATTCGGCAACAGTTTAGGGGGTAGAAAATCGAAGTTCCTATAATCAGCAGCACATACAGCGATAAGGAAACATAATTCATCCTAGGCAACATTGTGTGGAAACAAACACAAAAGACCAATCAACATAGACCCAGGTCCAGATCAGCTCCAACAAGTGCAAGCAGTGCCACATCATAGTAAATACCAAAGCCCTCTCAAATAAGAACAAAAGCTCCAGGTTAAGCCCACATCAAATGAAAATCAGGTGTAAGCTAGACATTAACCAATCCCAGAAGTTAACACATAGCCCACATTAATCAAACGATAGCCGAAACAGCAAGCCAGGGCACAATGGCTGTGGTACCACAAAAGCATGAGAACACCAACGATAAACGGGAACTCAAGGAATTACCTGAAAGAATTATAACCGAGCCGAGATAGCACTGCAACCGCAGTTGAAGCACGGTGACCTTGCCGCCACAGCTAGCCAAGCAGCAGCACCACCACCACCAGAGCCCAACATCAGCCCCTGTCATCGAGAAGTCGCCACTTCTCTCCTCCCTGGTGAATAGTGTGGCACCAAATTAAATTCCGTCGACTAGATAAAAGGAATAGGGTGAAGTTAACTCTGAACAGCAGGAAAACAAAGAAGAGCACCGTATATGTATTAACCGACTGACACAGAAATGTACAAAAAAAATGAAGTTCATCCTGTTCTCCGAAACCAAAGCATGGCCAATAATTAATATTAAACAAACAAGAATTTGCGAGCTAGAACTAGAACGATGCCAAATAAATAAATTCGTTACTCCCTAACCAAGGCCTGGTTAGGGTACCATCTTGTGGCATTCAGAAGCAAATAGCAAGCTATTTGAACCTAAATGTCAATTTCATAGCTGACCACAGCCACGTGCTAGAGCACGTCGAGGAGATCATGTTTATGTCATCGAAAATGATTTACCTGAACAGATATCAGAATTAAATGAAGCAACGGTGATGAAATGAAGCTACTGTTAGCAAGTTTTCATTTTAAAATCAGACAAGCTCTTTATAGGTCGTGACGGAAGCTTGCAATCTTCACAACACCTAAAGCAAGGATGGATTGAAGGCAAGCAACCTTTCTCTCCTACTTCTTTCCAAAATAGCAACAACAGGTCGGAGTTGTGGCTGCCAGCAGAAACTCGAGGGCTTTGGTCCGGGACGATGCTGGCAGCAGCTCCGGAGCCCATGCTGGCAACATCGGAAGGCCACGGCCAACCGAGGAGCAGCAGCACCGCTGGAGCCCTTGTCGACGGCAGCATGAATTCACCATTGACAGTTCCACTATGCAGCAATACACCTAAATATGAGGCACTCAAGCACTACACGTACACCACAGAATTTCTAAGCAAGTTAATCTACTTCTAAATCGAATGCACTGCCATGAACAAGCATGCAAAGACATACCAGCGCAGCAAGAAAAAAATATTTTTGACCACGGCACAAATATAAAAAATGGTATGGACATCAAGTACTTGTAATGTTCAAGCAGATTTCAGTCGACATGTACTATTTACTAAGAAAAAGTAGAGCACACGCACTGAAGGGTAGTCCTATAGCAGCCATAAACAAGCATGCAACACATCGGACAGTAATGTATACAAGAACAAGTGTCATATACAAAGTGCATACATACAACAACTATAGCAACAAGATATATTGTATATAGACAACCAATGGCTGTGAGAGCCACAAAATGAACCGATCAGCAAGAAAATACATTTTTTTACCACCGCACAAATATAGCGGTATCAATCCTCACTCTTTGAGCTGCAAAAATAATAATCACCACCATCCAATTAGCATTGCTTTGACACAAGAATTTGTCCCTAGAACACCACGACACAATGTCCATAGCTTAGAAAAGAGGAGAAGAGCTGGAGATAGAGAGCTACCTGAAACGGATTATAGCCAGTGCTGACCTCAGGGCACCGAGGTTACGCGGAGAGGCGCCGTCAGAGACAACCACCAGTCTACGACCGTGCAGAGAACAGTGATGGGCCCAGGGTCGCATCAATGACCTGCAAAACACATACACAAGCAGGTGAGGTTCAGATTTTGTTCACAGGCAGAGACAAGCAGATGAAAAGGCTTTGGCGGCCCATACCCGGGTGCCGAGATCATCTTGTTCTTGCAGGCGATAAGCATCGCTCTGACCTCGACGACCTGCAGCTCTCATCGAGGAACCTGTGGATTGTGCATCTGCTTTGTAAGTTGATCTTATCTTAACTCTTAACAAAGCCTTTTGTCCCAAACAAGTTGGGGTAGGCTAGATATGAAACCCTGTCACGAGGACTTCTCAGGAGGTCACCCATCCTGGTACTACTCTCGCCCAAATGGGTTTCATATCCATGGGACTGGCTAGTTTTTACGTTGGCTCGCCAAGCCTATCACAACCCTTAGATATGAAACCTTTCATGAGGACTTTCCAGGAGGTCACCCACCCTAGTACTACTCTCGTGGGTTTCATATTCATGGGACTGGCTAGTTTTTAAGTTGGCTCGCCAAGCCTATCACAACCCTCCTCCTTTATCCGGGCTTGGGACCGGCTATGCCTAGAAGACATAGGCAGAGTTGCTTTGTAAGTTGATCCAAAAATAAAAAAGAACAATTACACTAGTAAATGTAGTGAGACAGGCATGGTTGATTGATATAGTATCCCGAACAATTACACTACATAATAAGCAAGTAAATATTGCTCGTATTTATTGACTAGTCTAAGACACAATGCCTCTCTGTCATTGCACATATGCTAACTCAGATAGTGCCAAAACAATCAAGTTTAATTTTTTTAATGTCTCGGCAGTTGATACAACTAAGCAAGTTGTATTCCTCTCTCGTATTACACACACACACACACACACACAAAAAAAGTACACAAGTGTTGATGAATCCGTGTTGCACTTTAGCTGAGCTGGTACATGCACATGTCTACACTTGAGAGTTACACGAACTGAGCAAGAAATAAGGAAATCAACCTTCTCTTCTTCTTTTTCAGAAAGTAGAAGCAACAGGGCGGAGTTGTGACCGGCAGCAGCAGCAGCTCGAGGGCACGGTCCAAGGCAGCAGCTCCGGAGCCCTTTCCCAGGAGCAGCAGCACCACCGGAGCCCTTGTCGGCGGCAGGAGCAGAACTGGAGCCCTTGACAAGGAAGGAGCAGCTCCAGGTTGTGTGGAGTCACTCCAAGATCACCGCCAGGGACTCTGCATTGGCCTGCAAACAGACACACAGGCAAATGAGATTAAGAGTCAGGAGTTTGTTCAATGAACTAGGAACTGTAGTGAGATAGACAGTCACGGTTGGTAGATTGTATCCAGAACAATTACACTACGTAGTAAGCAATTAAATTTTGCTCTTGACAAGACAGCAATGTCTCTCTGTCATTGCATATTGCTTTGGATACTGCCCAAACAGTCAAACAAAATCCTTTTCTTATAATGTCTTAACGGCACTTGATCATACAACTAAGCAAGCTGACGAGTCAAAAAAAAAAAAAACTAAGCAACAAGTTGCCTTCCATTACTAGTACTACACACAGACACACGGTGCGCAGTGTTGATGAACCAAGCAAGGTAATTCAGTTGATAGGAATCGAGATTAAGTCACAGAAACAGGGGCAAAATTGTACAGGCGCCGTGATGGGCAAGAGGCAGACCTGGCCTTCTCGTGGTGGTCCTTCTCCCTTGGGGTTCTCAGCAGCAGGAGGAGGGCGGCGCTGCGGAAGGTGCTCCATGGCCGATCTCAATCTGCTGCCACCGACCGAATCCGAAGCATAAAATGAGCGAGCGAGGCGAGTTGGGAGGCAGCAGGCCTACGAGAGTGGTGAATCGAGGCAGGGATTTACCTGCTAGGTCGGGTCCCCGTCGTGGCGGGCTGTCTCGATCCGGCGCGGCGCAGCGCAGAGGAGGAAAAAAGGCCGCGGGGTCGGGAGGGAGCTCGGCTGGACTCGGATCGGGCGTCGCCTGGCCCCCCCCCGGCGTGCGTCGCGGAGAGACGATCTGGTGAAGGGTGGGTGAGAGCTGGAGCGGCGGCGTGGTCTCGGGACGCAGCAGAGTGAGGGCTGAGGAGTCGTGGAGGGGAATCGATCGAGAAGGGATGCGTCGCTTTGGTTTTCGGGATGGCTCAGATCTCGAGATCGAGTTTTGGTGGATGGTTTGAGATGGAGTTGAGACTTGGCTGATCCGCGTGGAGCTGCTGCTTGCTGTCATCTCATTGGCTTTTTACGTGTTGCAACACACTTATATTCATATGTTACGACCACATACATGTTTTGCTGTGATTCCTACGCTTCGTTGTGCCGTTTCGGGGCAAACCTGGTCCGTGGGTCCTAGATTGTCTACACCGGCTTCAAAAGGAGTTGATCAATGGATTGTCTCTTAATTTGTGTTTGGTCAGTCATAGGCACATAGAAAATCAAAACTGGGACCAGTTTCTCACAAGATTCACTTCGATGGCGTCGAAGTGGGAGTTTAGCCCTACCAGTCTAGAAGTGGGTCACGCTTTGGGAGTTGGCTATTCGGTTTGTCCATGTTCCAACACACTTATAAACATATTTTATGATCACGTGCAACTTTTGGTGGGATTCGTGTGTTTTGGCGAGCCTTTTCATGGGATAAACCCAGATATGTGGCTCCGTATCGTCTACCCTTTTGACCGGCTTCAAAAGGGGTTGACCAATGAACTTGTTTGTTTTGTCAATATGAAGCTATGTTCCCATTTTGGGCAAATAACAACAAAATATGACATGAATTTGGTCCTCGACATGGTAATCTAGGTAGAAAGCCAAGTTAAATCATACATGCTAGCATTTTTGTGAAGTTATTTTCTCCAACTACCATATTGCAACTTTGGTACTTTTCTAGGAACTAGTTCACATAAAATTACTTCGTACGCAAATTTTTAATGTTTTTGTTTAATATCTTTTGGTTCAATTCAAATTTAGTTGAAACTTTGTCGCGTGTAAATGTTTTCTACGAACTATGTCATATTTCATGCACAAAATTTCTATTTCTTAATTTTTGTTTGAATTCAAAATCCGGTCGAAACTTTGTCAAGTGTTGCACTTGGCATCTACACATATACACTGGTCGCACTTAAGTACTCCGTTACAACCACACCTATTTTCCAAGGTTCCTCATAAGGACATCCAAGTTATTTGCCGAGTGTCTTTCGTTAGTTGCCGAGTGTATTGTCTCATCTAATTAACCAAATACTCGGCAATGATAATTTTTCTCGTAGTGAAGATACAATGACCCATATGGGTCACTTAGGTTTGTGGCGTACTTTGATGGGGTTGGACATTTGTTTCCATCATGTTTCGATAACCTATTTATTTTAACTACAGTGTGATCGGGTGTTGCGTACTTTGATCGGGTTGGTCATTTATTAACTATTACTTTTAATTGTGTTCTATACTTTTAAAATCGTCATTTCATGTTTGAGATAGCTAGTGACTATTATTTTATTTGATAGTTAATTGTTCCTTATAGTGACATGCTTTCTAATTAGTGTCTATTATTTCATGTAAACATGGTCGTTAGTACATAAAATAATAGGCATGTGTTTGGGTTAACACTATAGGGTAGCTAAGTTGTGGGATATAAATTATCATTAAATTTGCATATGAAGTAAGACCTATATGTTTTCTCGGCATAAAATAAAATGTATTGTTAGTGTCATTCAGTTGTGAATGTTTAATATCATAAGAAAACATTTCATGCTACATGATAGTTAGTGCCTATTATTTCATACCTTTTTTTGTACTCCATGTCAATGCATGATGTAGGGTCTATGACCCCTTTTTGCGTAATTTCATGTGTTTGTTCCTACTAGCTGGCGTCCCCTCACCGTCGTCCAATAGCATCCGCTATGAAATGGACGTGCCGCGGTCCGGCGAGATGGACGGAGCGCCGTGGACCGCGCCTGATCGCATCGGGGAGCAAGCCTACTGCGACACCATGGGAGACCAACGTCGCCTCTCTCGTCCAGGGCAGAAGGAGAAAGTAGTGTATCGGCTTTGCCTCCTTATCATCACCATTATATACACATACTAGGACCCCGTTCCAAAAAGAATGTGGTCCGACCATTTGTTTGCGTGATTCCATGAATCCTCAAGCCTGCGGTCTTCAGAATAGGAATGCACCGACTTATCATCAAAAATGGTCACTTCATGTGTATACCAACCAAGCCATAAGTTATGTTTTGGCACCGACGACGGTCTTATTGTGTTAGCTCTAGCATCCGAGAGTCGGTTGACGTTCCATTGATGTGTCGAGTCTACAACACATGGGCACATCTCTATCTGTCGCGCAGTAGGTTTACATCTAGGCCCACTAATTCCGGAGCATCCTATACTAAGCAAGTGAAATCGACAAGAGTACGATGGAGTAGACATGCATGGGTTTTTATTTCACGTACGTCCCATCCAGATTAATAAGTAGTGAATGCATACACAGAGAAAAATCGATCGGGATTGAGTATACTTCCCGTTTTCCCGCGCAGACGGCGTGAGTAGGAAATTTTTCCTCGTCTCGAGCCAATGAGATGGCAGAACGGGCCTCGTGGCGGATCGCCGCACAAGATCACCATCTCCACCCTCCGGTCCTGCCCATCGCTGTCGTCCGATCCTTCTCACGCAAAGCACGCTGGGAAGTACTCACTCCGTTCTAAATTAGATGACTTTCCATTCATGCACATGTAGATGTACCTATACATGTAACATGTCTAGATACATCCGCATGTAGACAAATGGAAATCATCTAATTTAGAACGGAGGGAGTAGTATAGTAAGCTCAGTCCAAAATTGAAATTTTGCCCGCTCGGCCCAAAACGAATTCTTTGGCGCCGAAACCAAATAAGCTGGCCTACTCACGAGTCCGTACATGTGATTGTTCCATGTGATTGCACACATGCGCCCCAAGTCGAGGGCCTTTGTCATTGTCATCTTGCGACATCTTCCTCGCCACGGGACGAGCCACTATCGTCGACACAGATGCATGGTGCTCGATGAAAGATTAATCTTTGTCGAGCTAGAACTAGATCCGACGCCACACATGTCGAGGGTGAGCTTCAGTCGACGCCATCGCTTAGAAGACACTCAAATGTAGGATTTTTTTTTTTTTTTGAAGATCGGATCTCATAAAAAAAGGGAAGAATGCACACTACCTGGCAAACATTGCCTTTAGTTTGGAGCGAGTACGAGGCCTATCACGGGAGCTTGCGACCTATATAAATAGTAAGTCAAAGTCTTGTTGTGATAATAAAAAAGGAAAAGGAAATTTTCGGACAAATGGCTTAGGTGACTCGATAATAGGTGGACTAATATTTACCTTGTCTCCGCCAAGTTCTCCATTCATGCTGATGGGATATGATATTTTATGCGTACAAATTAGATAATGCCCACTTACATGATCATCGGTCGCATTGCTGCATGCCTCATTGCCGCGACGCTCCGAAAACCCTTGCCCACCTCAGCCATGGCAATTGATCCATTAGGTCCTACACCAGTGAAATTGTCTCCATCAAAACTCGTATAAAAAGTTATCGCCCACAAAAAATACATTGGCGTACCATTTTGACATGTTATAGCTATCGATGCATAAAAAAATGATGTGCGGCATAAAATATCAATGCATAAAGTAAGGACATGCAACTTTTTTTATTCGCGTGCCGATAAAACATGTGTGGTGTTCATGCCTACTATTTTACAGGTGCATTATAATCATTTGTATGCATGTAATTTAATATATTTTTTGTGTTAAAAGACTTATTTTTTTAGTCTTACAATCTAGATAATTCTTACATAGATATTCAACAATTGTGGAAAATGGGTGATGTGGGTAGAAAATTGGGGAAATTTGGGGGGGGGGGGGGGGGGGGGGGGGGGGATTATGTAACGGATACGAGCGGGAAAACTTTCAATTATTTTATGAGATTCATGTTGAATGACTTGATATTTTGTGTTGCAACTGGATAATGTTTAATTACATAATAAGAAGTGACAAAAGATTGGGCGGAGAACCCCAAAAAAAGTGTGGGTCGTGAAAATGGGTAGGAAAACTAGCAACACTCAAACTAGCGGAAAACTGGCAAAACAAACAACATGGAGGAGAAATGACAAAACAAAATAGTGTGCTATAGTCATGAAACCGAGAGGTTTCCCAAAAAAAAAATGTGGGAAAACTGGCAAGACGGAAAAAAAAATCAACATACCTAACAATTGGGTGGAAAGTCACCTCAATAAGAGTACATACGGGAAAACTCCAAAACAACGTGTTATATAGCCCCCAAGGATAGGTGAGAGAAACGACACCGAAACAAGTTGATGTAATGCTATCATTTAACGAGGATGATGTGTCATATGTAATAGCTGTCTTGCTTCATAAACATAATAACGCTTGAGATTAGGACGATGCGTGAAAATAGGTAATAGCTATTTACAGGCATGAAAGAAGGGTCCCTATAAACGAGTTGTGACAAGATGGCACATGAAATGATGGGTCTTATGCTATCTGCTCATGCATAAATAATAACGAGCAGCTTGCTATGGTAGGTAACACATAAAATTATAACGTAGGACAACAAAAGGACACATGAGATGAATGGTAATATAGCTCAATCCTAACGTTGTAGAAGGACACTAAAAAAATCGTCCGGACTACCACCAACGATAGTGTCATGGAGCACCTTGAGAATAAAAAGACCAAGTATTCAATCATCGTCATGTCCTTGAAAAGGAGATGACTGATATACATATGTTCTAGGTGTATTGAAGGAACGAAATAATCTAGTGGCTCTTGTTTAGTCGTCGCATGTATGTGCTGGTTACATGCTAAGAGCTCTTAACTTGTTATTGTCCTGCAATGGAGTTTCTCGGGTGTCGTCATGCTTATTTGTACTCAAATTCTATGAAATATCGAATGCACATGTGCTGTTTCATGTGTACGATAATAAGTGAAAAATTCAGCAAACTTCAAGTGAAATTTCATTCCTTTTTCTGAAATGCAAACCGGAATCACCAAGACTGACTTGATTTTGTCCGTAGGAGGTATTTCTGTTAAAAAATCGAAACCATACTTGAAAGCATAAAAGTGATGGATGCTATGGCTAGACATCAGAAGGTGACCATAGAAGAAGTGTGCGGCTCTTCTTCCTAAGTACTCCCTCTGTATCAAAATATAATACTTTCTACCTAGTTTCCACACACATGTATTTAGATATGTTTAGTGCAAGATTTACATGAACCTTGAACTAAAACATGTCTAGATACATGTGTGTGAAAACTAGCTAGAAAGTCTTATATTTGACGGAGGGAGTAGAATGGTGTTGAACACGCCAGCTCTAGGCAACTCCTTGGTGCCGAACTCAGAATGTTCATCTCTCAAGTGATGATCTGTTGTGCTAGCAGAAAATTGAAACAAATGCAAGCCAGGACACTGCACCATGGAGCTTCAGTTTATGTTGAACGACCTGACAACAAATCACATGAGCCGCATATGTTGCTCTCTAAAGCAGCTTCATGCAAATAGATCTGAATCCCACCGTGAATGACTTGCGCATGCGTGATTACACAACAGTGATTTGCATTATTTGACAACAGATCTCAATTCGTTGGACGTGGATGTATTAGCTGTCAAGGTTGCAGAATGGTCATGTCGATAACACAGTAGCTCCATGTTCTACACAGTTGATGGATGATAGTGATACTATAACAAGAACAATTTGCATGGACACCCGCGCGCTGAATCAAAGTGCGACCCGGCAATCGATTGGTCCGTTCATATTTTTTTTCCGATAAAGGTTAAACTCATAACTTAGCATCACGCTGTTACAATTCAAAAAAAAACTCACAGCTGCATAGCTAAGGTGCACACATCCATTGAAACAAAATGAAAAAAACAAAGATAACATGGCTCAGTACAATTAAACGAGAAACTCGTAGTAACGCGTAAGGCGATGGAATTAAAATATCTCTCAATGCTCACTCCAACCGTGTAAATCACCATAAACAGGTGTGTATACTCCACACGCTGAAGACATGACCACGAATGGAGAAAAATTGTATATCGGTAAATGATCTGCAAAGAAGTAGAAATATTTACCAAGAAGTATATTTACCATTAAAAACCAATAGATCTGAATCCCATCATGAATGACTTGTGCGTGATTACACAACAGTGATTTGCATTATTTGACAACATACACTAGTAGAAAAATGACCTTTCGTTCGGAGTCCTGTTTGCCATTAGCCCCGGTTCAGGCAAAAACCGGGACCAGTGCCTGGCACTGGTCCCGGTTCGATTTGCCAGGCCCCGTGGGGCATTGGTCCCGGTTCGGTTGGGGGCATTGGTCCCGGTTCTTGGCAAGAACCGGGACCAAAGCTCCAGAGCCAGCCACGTGGGTGCGCGGAGCTTTGGTCCCGGTTCGTGCCAAGAACCGGGACCAATACCTCCCCTGCCTATATATAACCCCCACCCCCCTCTCTCTCCTCTGTTTTTTTTCTGGTTGGATTGGTGGGAAGTGGGTGCTAGTTTTTTTTTCTTTGCCACGCACAAGATGTGTTCGATGAAATGCCCGAGCCACACTTAAGTTCGCACAAGATGATATCCTCGGCCGAGGTTAGCAACTTTATCCTTTTCATCTGTAATTGATACAGAAATATTGCACGTGTCGATGTACGGTGGTCATTTCACTATTCAAGATGTTATTGTAATGGTATTTGATAAACTTAATTATATATATGATGCAGATGGATGCACGGATGCGATGGATGTACGGCGAACGACGCAGTTCCGAGTTTATTGCAGGCCTGCATAAATTTCTCGATGTGGCTGAGGCAAACAAAGTGAATAATTTTATGCCTTGTCCATGTGAGAAGTGTCGGAACGTCAGGGAGTACTCTGACCCGAGAACCATTCAAGACCACGTGATTCGGAAAGGTTTCATGCCCAGCTATAATTGTTGGACCAAGCACGGAGAAAGAGGGGTTACGATGGAAGACAATGAAGAAGAGGAGGATGATGACAACTATCCTATGTTCCCTGAGGAATGCGGTGATACTGTTATGGAAGACGTTGAAGAAGAAAGAGGTGAACATCGGGCATCAGATGAGCCCGCTGATGGTCTTGGTGGGGTCATTTCTGATGCAAAGCGAGAATGCGATACAGAAAAGGAGAAGCTAAAGTTGGAGGCCATGCTTGAGGATCACAAAAAGTTGCTGTACCCAAACTGCGAAGATGGCAGCACAAAGCTCGGTACCACACTGGAACTGCTGAAATGGAAGGCAGAGACTGGTTGTTCTGACAAGGGATTTGAGAAGTTACTGAAAATAATGAAGCCGAAGCTTCCAAAGGATAACGAATTGCCCGAGACTACATACGAAGCAAAGAAGGCTATCTGCCCTCTAGGATTAGATGTGCAGAAGATACATGCATGCATTAATGACTGCATCCTGTACCGCGGTGAGTACGAGAACATGGATAAATGCCCGGTATGCAATGCACTGCGGTACAAGATAAGACAAGATGACCCTGGTGATGTTGAGGGCGATGACGAGCCCCCCCGGAAGAGGGTTCCTGCTAAGGTGATGTGGTATGCTCCTATAATACCACGGTTGAAACGTCTGTTCAGAAACAAAGAGCATGCCAGGTTGTTGCGATGGCACAAAGAAGAGCGTAAGAAAGACGGGAAGTTGAGACACCCCGCCGATGGGTCCCAGTGGAGAAAAATCGACAGAGAGTTCCCGACATTTTCAGATGACGCAAGGAACTTAAGATTTGGTCTAAGTACAGATGGCTTTAATCCTTTTGGGGAGCAGAGCTCCAGTCATAGCACTTGGCCCGTGACTCTATGTATCTACAACCTTCCTCCTTGGTTGTGCATGAAGCGGAAGTTCATTATGATGCCAGTGCTCATCCAAGGCCCGAAGCAACCCGGCAACGACATTGATGTGTACCTACGGCCATTAGTTGATGAACTTTTGCAGTTGTGGTCCGAACCAGGTGTACGTGTGTGGGATGAGCACAAACAACAGGAATTTGACCTACGAGCGTTGCTGTTCGTAACCATCAATGATTGGCCTGCTCTTAGTAACATTTCAGGACAGTCAAACAAGGGATACAATGCATGCACGCACTGTTTAGATAAGACTGAAAGTATACATTTGGGAAACAAGAATGTGTACCTGGGGCATCGTCGATTTCTTCCGAACGGTCATGCCGTAAGAAAGCCCGGCAAGCATTTCAACGGTGAGGCAGATCGCCGGAAGAAGCCTAACCTCCCTGATGGTGATGTTATATATGACATGGTCAAGGATTTAGAAGTAATCTTTGGAAAGGGTCCTGGCAGTCTATCTGTTCCGAATGACGCTGACAACCACGTACCCATATGGAAGAAGTGCTCTATATTCTGGGAGCTACCCTATTGGAAAGTCCTAGAGGTCCGGTCTTCAATCGACGTGATGCACGTGACGAAGAATCTTTGCGTGAACCTGCTAGGCTTCCTGGGCGTGTATGGGAAGACAAAAGATACACCGGAAGCACGGGCAGACCAGCAACGTATGAAAGACCCATACAACAAGCAGACGGATAAAGGGCGTCAATACTTAAGCAGATACGCTCTTACCAAAGCAGAGAAGGAAATCTTTTTTGAATGCCTGAGCAGTATCAAGGTCCCGGCTGGCTTCTCGTCAAATATAAAGGGAATAATAAATATGGCAAAGAAAAAATTCCAGAACCTGAAGTCTCATGATTGCCACGTGATTATGACGCAGTTGCTTCCGGTTGCATTGAGGGGGCTTCTACCGGAAAATGTTCGAGTACCCATTGTGAAGCTATGTGCATTCCTCAATGCAATATCTCAGAAGGTCATCGATCCAGTAACTCTACCAAGTTTACAGAAGGCTGTGGTCCAATGTCTTGTCAGCTTCGAGTTGGTGTTCCCCCCATCATTCTTCAATATTATGACGCATCTCCTGGTTCACCTAGTCGACGAGATTGCCATTCTCGGTCCTGTATTTCTACACAATATGTTCCCCTTCGAGAGGTTCATGGGAGTCTTGAAGAAATATGTTCATAACCGTGCTAGGCCAGAAGGAAGCATCTCAAGGGGCTATGGAACAGAAGAGGTCATTGAGTTCTGTGTTGACTTTATTCCTGACCTTAAGCCGATTGGTGTTCCTGAATCGCGGCATGAGGGGAGACTGAGTGGAAAAGGCACGCTAGGAAAGAAAGCACTGATATGTAGGGACGGGCATTCTTTAACTCAAGCACACTACACAGTTCTACAAAGTTCCACCTTCGTGGCTCCGTATATCGAGGAACACAAGAATTATGTACGCTCCAAGAACCCGGGGAAGGATGACTCCTGGATTAAAGAAAAACACATGGAGACCTTCGGCAGTTGGTTGCGATTACAGCTCATGAATGACACCACTGTCGGAGATCAGCTCTACTTGTTGGCCGCGTCACCATCTTCGACTGTATTGAATTTCCAAGGGTACGAGATAAATGGGAATACATTTTACACGATCGCCCAAGATAAAAAGAGCACCAACCAGAACAGTGGTGTCCGCTTTGATGCAACAAACGACGATGGGCAAAAGGACACATACTATGGTCGCATAGAGGAGATATGGGAACTTGACTATGGACCTACTTTTAAGGTCCCTTTGTTTCGGTGCAGTTGGGTCAACATGAATGGAGAAGGGATAAAGGTAGACCAGCTGTACGGGATGACAACAGTGGATCTCAAGAATCTTGGTTGTTACAAGAACGAACCATTCGTCCTAGCCAATGATGTGGCTCAGGTTTTCTATGTGAAGGACATGTCCTCCAGACCGAAAAAAAGAAAAAACAAGCAAACGAATACCGAAAAAAAGAAAAAACAAGCAAACGAATACGATGAGCCAAAGCGTCACGTAGTTCTTTCAGGGAAAAGAAACATCGTGGGAGTCGAGGACAAGACAGACATGTCAGCAGATTATGATAAGTTTGATGAAATTCCGCCCTTCACAGTGAGAACTGACCCAAGCATCCCGTTAAATAATGAAGATGCTCCATGGTTACGGCTGAAGCGATCATAGGCCAGGGACATACGCGAAGAAGGGTTCATGGCTTTTATGTAAATCAATGTAATGTATTAAACCTTTATGTGATGTGTAGTAATGTATTAAACCTTTATGTGGTGAAACACGCGTGGTAGGTGGTTGTCGGCTCCCACACCTCCCGTGGGAACCTCTCAAACCTCAGCTTCGACCGTCCAAACACAGTTCCCCCTGCATACAGCCCGACGGTGGCTCGTGAGTTTGAGCGCCACTTCGATCCAAGCAGCGGTAAGACGTCTCTGATGATCTACAACCGTCCGGCAAGACGTCTCTGATGATCTGCAACCGTTTGGAACGGTCGCAGGTCATCAGAGACGTCTTGCCACTGGTTGCCCAAAGATGCCTCTCCGAGTGACGCTGGAATGTTTTGTGTTTGAGCACCACTTCGATCCAAGCAGCGGCAAGACGTCTCTGATGATCTACAACCGTCCGGCAACACATCTCTGATGATCTGCAACCGTTTGGAACGGTCGCAGGTCATCAGAGACGTCTTGCCGCTGGTTGCCCAAAGATGCCTCTCCGAGTGACGCTGGAATGTTTTGTGTGAGTGAGTAACTTGTCTGAGGAGGGCGGCTATATATAGGGTACGTGTGCTTCTTTAGTCCCGGTTGGTAACACCAACCGGGTCATGTGGCTCACGAAGTGGTCGTGATACTGCTGATCCAACAGCTCACAATCCCTCAAAAGAAACACACCCCTGATCCAACGGCTCACAAGCGATTGAAAGAAACACACGATCTGTGTGCTTCTTTAGTCCCGGTTGGTAACACCAACCGGGACTAAAGACGGGCTTTGCGGTCACGACACGTGTCCTCCCCCAGCGCTTCCCTGGGCACGTGTCCTCCCCCAGCGCTGCCCTGGAGGTCTTTATATATTGTCGCCGACGGGGTAAACCCTAATCCACCATTCCTAGCCACGAACGCATCGTCTCCACGAGATGGATCCGCCACGCCCGCCGCAGCGCCTTCTGGACGAGGTCGAGCGTGCTCGGCAGAGCGCGCTTGGGCGCAACCGCGGGAGTCTATCCCGTCGTATGCCCACGAGCCCGGCGTGGAGAGGAATGCCCAGCTACCGGCCTCCTGCTCCACCAGGTGCCGCCGCACCTCCACCTGGCGCCGCTGCACCTCCACCAGGAGGACGACGACTTCGACTGGAGAGACGACGGGGAAGAAGGTTGTGGGTTGCAGATACAGGAGGCCATGGAAGCCTCCTTCCAGTCTGTCTGCGACTACCCTGTCCAGCGAGCCAAGACTTCCTACCAGCTCAAGGCGAAGGAGGCTTCCGATCTGGATTGGCCGCTGAAAGACTCATCCTCCATGGATCTTGCCCTCCGCCGCAAACGTGCACGCGAAACCGGGCGGCCGCCCACGGGGCTGGCTCCTCCCGCCGTTCCCCCTAATCCTACGGCCTTCGAGTCAGCAAGTCCGTTTATGTAGAATAATGTTGGTGATGTTGGATCAGGGGTGTGTTTCTTTCAAGCGCTTGTGAGACGTTGTATCATGTGTAATAATGTATTAAATCTTTTATGTAATGCATTAAGATAAATGAATTAATAATTTTTATCTGCTTTCTTATGCATTTTACAACACCAAATATTCATCTTACAAATATAGGTTTACTGAAATTGTTCTGCATTTACTTCTGCTTACGGATTATTTGTCGAATTTCGACTTACGGATTTAAAGATATGAATTTATCCATATTAAATTGAAAATGACAATAATAATGTAAAATTGATTTTGGATTATTTATACAAATTCAAACACTTTTCACGTTGAAAGTTTTGTCAATTCAAAATATGCAATAAAGTTAATATATTTTTAATTGAAAATGGCAAAATGGTTAATAGTTTGTATAGTTAGAATAATTATTTCAGAAAACAGAAAATGGTTTTGGATTATTTATTCAAATTTAAACACTTTTCATGTTGAAAGTCTTTTCAGATTCAAAACCATTTGAAATTCATATTCAAACACCTAAATAAGAAAAAAAAAGGCGGGAACAACATTTCAGAACTGAAAAGTTCGAAATAATTTTGAAAAATGACTCTTTGGTCCCGGTTTCTGGCAAGAACCGGGACCAAAGAGTCCATGAACGCGCCACTGGATCTGGCATTAAATGACCCACTCTTTGGTCCCGGTTGCTGTAAAGAACCGGGACCAAAGGGTCATTGGTCCCGGTTCTTGCCAGCAACCGGGACCAGAGAGTCCTAGTATAACTTCCCGCGCCCTCTCTTCTTCCCCATTCAGGCAAAATCGACTAAGGACTGGAGAAGGCGCGACCGCACGCGAAGCCGGCGAAGCCCTGCTCGTTTTTCCGGCGAAGCCCTGCTCGTTTTTCCGGCGGCCCTGCTCTGCCGCGGCCCCCGCCGTCGCGCGCCCCTGCTCCGGCGGCCGTCGCGCGCCCTGCTCCGGCGGCCCTCCCATCGCGCGCCCCTGCCCTCTGCCGTGCCCCCTGCGCCGTCGCGCCTCTCCCGTCGCCAGCGGCCTGCTCCTGGCCTCCGCCGCTCCCGCCCCTTCCCTCTCCACGGCCAGGTGATCGCCGCGGCGCCCACGCCCTCCCTCTCGTGCTCAACACCGAGCCGTAGCACCATTGATGACGTCAGCATGACATCAGCGGTTTATTATTTTAGGAGTACAAATTTGTAGCAAATTTGCTCAACACACAGAATTTTTAGATAGTTGTTTAGATAGTTGTTTAAAATTGTTAGTGTTGTTTACAATTTGACATAATTTTTTAGATAGAATTTGGTAGTGTTGTTTAAAATTGTTGAATTTTAGATAGTTGTTTAAAATTGTTGAATTTTAGATAGTTGAATTTTAGATAGTTGTTCAAAATTTTAGATAGAAAATATTTTAAATTTTAGATAGACTTAATTTTAGATAGAATTTTTAGATAGAATTTTAGATAGAATTTGATAAAATTGTGTATAAGAATTTAGCTACTGTTTTAGTTAGTTTTAGCAATTTTGAAACTTAGCAATTTTGTTTGTTTATCAGAAAAATATGAATAATATATCAAAATGCCAGAAAATGATTTAAACTTGTAAAATCAATATCTTTTAATCTGTTTATCAGAAAAATATGAATAATATATCAAAATGCACAGAAAAATAAATGCTAGCTATTTATGTCAAAATACAAACATTTTGGAACATTTCAATTTGGTGAATATTTGGAAATAACTTCAATGCATTTCCTTTAGTTATGGAGCTAATTTAAATAAGTGTTTATATTTGAAATTTGACTTCTATTAACATCTAAAATATGTTTTAGAGCTCCATGTTAATGCATTAAATTGGTCATGCATGATTGAACAATGTTAAATTAGAAGAACTAAAATACCTTCTTACATTAAATATGGAATTTGTGGAAATGATTTTATTAGTCATTGCAATTCCATTTAAATTGACCTACATGACCTAGGATGTATCTTGACATATGGAACAAGTTACCCAACTAAAGTTTTGTGCATTGTTCTTAATTTGCAGAAACTATGGAACGAGACGAAGATCAGGAAAATATCCTCCAGGATATAATCCGCGGGCCGGAAGATATTGTCGATGTCACCACGGAGTTTTTGAACAACTCCGGTGAGGGAGATGAGTCTCTCAACCGAAGAGACGGCTCCGGTGAGGTAGAACCCGACGGCCGGGTGAGGGAGAAGTCAGCGAGGGAGAAGCCGACGAGGGAGAAGCCGAAGGCTCCGGTGGAACATTAAACTCCGGCGAGGTGCATATACATATATTAATGAAGCCGAAGATTGTATTAATTAAGTCTCTGATGTCTATATACATATATTAACGCTCTTTCTTCTTTTAGCCCTCCGGATCGAGCAAATCTTCTGTAAGGACAAAACGAGGCCCAGCCAAAAAGTTGGGCGACCAAGAAAGGTACACGATCGAAAGAGTCGCTGAAGACGGCACACCGACTGCTCCCCCTGGTGTTAAAAATAAAATGGTAAAGCAATGCGGAGTTCTTGTTAGGGACTTCATCCCGATCACCGTTCGAGAATGGCATCGGCCAAACGAGAAAGGACAGCTATATGTCAGCGATGAGGGCAAAGAAAGACTTTGGAGAAAGCTCATGGTTAATTTCACCCTGCCGGCGCCAGAGGTGGATTCAGATGAGGAGGATCCAGATGAGGCAGAAAAGATTGCCCGGAAAATCATGGAGCAAAAAGTCAAGGACTGGGCACTTAAGAAGATGGCCGAGCTATTCAAGAACTGGAAGAAAAGATTGAACAAACTGTTTGTCAAGAAAAATAAGACTCCAGACTTCGATAAAGGGTATGAGAAGATAAAGGACTACTGGGAAGAATTTGTGGCGTACAAGAAATCAGAGGAAGCTCTGGAAAAGTCTGCAAAAAATGCGGCAAATGCTGCTCTAAAGATGTACCACCATACTATGGGGCCTGGTGGCTACGCTGGTAGCATGCCTAAGTGGGAGAAACTTGAGGCGGACCTGCTGGCTAATGGGATCACTCCAGAGCCACTCAAGTGGATCGAACGGGCAAGAAATTGGTTTTACGGGCATGGGGGCACGTTGGACGCAGAAGGGAAGTGCATATATAACAGAAGACACAAAGATAATCCCCTACTACCCATCCAAGAAATTAGAAAAGCAGTAAAGGATGTTGAAGAGGGACGGTTCATTCCCGATAGAGAGGATGACGAGCTCACACGCGCCCTTGGGAATAAGGAACACGACGGACGGTTACGAGGCGTACCTGGCTCCAAGCCCAAGACAATTGCGATTCCCGAGCACAGGAAGAAATTTCCTGATAGAAGCCATCAGAGGAGAAAGGAAAGGGAGGCAATGGAAGCACGCGCTGCTGCAGACCGGCTGCTTAATATAGAAGAAGAATTAAAGCTGCAGAAGGAACAAATTGCCGTGCTTAGCCAGCAAGGTACTAGCGGCCAATCTCAACGGCACATGGTAGAAGCTGCATGCGATGGTACCGGTGGCCCATCGAATCGGAAAAGCAGCGTGGCTTCCACGGAGCTCCAGGATGGTAATGATGATGCAGTGGCTCCACTTCGTCGCTACCCAGTGGATGATATCACGGAGAGCACACCTTGTGAGATGCATGTGAAAGTTTTTAACTTAACCGTGAAGGTGGCGGTCGGCTATGTCGTACCAATTGGACCTAATCCAACTTACCATTTCTCTCCGGTTCCAAATGGCTACGCTGTTGTCGCGGTGGATGAAGTGATGAAAGATTATGAGGAGCTGAAGCTGCAACACCCTGCAGGTGAAGATGGGGAGGTGCTTGAACTTGGAGAAGCCAAGAAAGCGACCATTCTATGGCCAAAGGAATTCATCGTGCTTCCGAACTGGCAGCCAAGGCCATCGACTCCTCACCAGTCTCCAGCGCAACAGTCCTCTTCACCGCCTCAGCATTCTCCAGCGCAACAGTCCTCTTCACCGCCTCACCAGTCTCCAGCGCAGCCGTCTCCGCCGCCGCGTCAGCCGTTTCCGCCCACCGCTCGTACTATGAGGGGTAAGCGATCACCGAAACGTAAAAGGTCGCCCCTCCCAACAGTACCTCATAAGAATCTTCCCATTAGACCTTATGACAGGACTGTAGCGGAAAACGCCGCGGAGGTGGCTGCCTACAATAAGGCTTTTTTTGCACCAAAAAAGCCCGAGCAGAAGCCGGTATACGATGAAAAATCCAAAAAGTGGAGAAAGTCCTTCCTTGAGCAGCCATCCCAGATATCGATGAATCTGCCATCTGACTATGGTCGTGAACTTACTAAGCTAGCACGTGCCCAGTCTGAGCAGAACAAGGGAAGAAGTGCAAAAAGCGGGAAACAAATTGCCCAGCTCGGACAGCAGAAAAATCAATCGGTCCCCCCGCTCATAGTGTGTTCCGATGTCGACAAGGACTTCAGAGTCGCTATGGATAAGGACCTGGAATTATTGGACCCCAGAGCCATAGCTGCTGCTAAAGAACTTGGTGTCACTGTATCTCAGGCCAAGGAACAGGCTACCGCCTTGGGTATGAGCCTTGGTCAACTTTTAGGCTATGAACATGCGCCAATGTTAGAGATGGCACGGAAATATGTCCAAGGGGAGCCTATGGTCAGTAATGAGGAGATGACGGGTCTATCAACACATATGCGAAATCTGCATACCTGGTACCTGGTGCACACATCAAAGAAGGACGCGAAAGAGTGGTTTCCGCTGGACGTTAGAGTGGAGCATTTCTTCAAACGTTACACTATACAGGTTCAACTGACTGAACTGTTCCAGTTATTCCAAAAGCGCGCCCTCGACAAATCTATCCTCTCTTGCTATTGTCTGTAAGTGATTTATTTTCGTAATTAAGTCTCTAGCTCAGCTCGTTCATTGCCTGTATTATATTATCCTGCCTATATATATATCCTTTTGTACGCTATTATGCAGAATGAAGATGCTGGAATGCAAAAGATCTAAAGTTTTTGAGGTTGGGTTCGTTGACCCATATATCGTGAATTCACATACGTTAGTCAATCACCCCAAAGACGTGGAGCATGACCTGACCACCTTTTTAACCATGCAACATTTCTGTACGGAAATACTATTTCCTTACAACTTCAGGTGAGTGTTTCTGTCTTGTACATATTTTTATTTGGCTTTCTCGATGTTAAGTGTAATTGATGAGCTATGCATGTCTGCTTTATGTAAACGTCCGCAGGTTCCACTGGATTCTGCTAAGCATTCAACCTGACAAGTCCACAGTTGAAGTCCACGACTCATTAAGTTGGGACCAAGCGTTGTGGTCCGACATGAAAGAAATGCTCAACAAGTAATTTCAATCATTATCGCATTATATCGCCCTCTTTCGTTCGTTCCCTGATGTCAAGTAATTAATAACTCCTTTGTTCATTTTCTTTGCCAAAGCAGGTGTTGGACAATTTTCAAACAGAAGGTAGAAGGTCCATTCAAAGATGAGCTAACTTATAAAACGGTGGAAAGTCCGCAGCAGCCACCGGGGAGTAATTTATGTGGATTCTACGTTTGCGAGTTCATTCGCGAGTTGACCACTGAGCGGAGAACAACTGCTTTCAGCAAAATGCGGGAGAAGATCGACCCAGAACTGCGCGTAGGAGCAATTC
This sequence comes from Poa pratensis, assembly GCA_947311845.1. Lineage (NCBI taxonomy): Eukaryota > Viridiplantae > Streptophyta > Magnoliopsida > Poales > Poaceae > Poa > Poa pratensis. The sequence continues at coordinate 365,205 of CAMZMU010000105.1, forward strand.
AAGAGGAATTGGCGGGATTTCTGCTTAGGGAGGTCATCGATGAAAGGGGAGAACATTATGCTTCGGACGATGAACTACATATGCCTTGATGGCTTGATCTATCTCCATGTAATTAAATAGTTGTATTCTCGCAAGAGATCGAATATTAATTATATATGCATCAACATGTACTGTGTATATAGTAGAGCGTATAATATGCGTACGGAAACGATGGAGAGCACGTCGGCGATGCGAAGAAGGGGGAGACGACGGAGGCACCGGCGAGAGGGAGAGGGGGCACCGGCGAGAGGGAGAGGAGGCACCGGCGAGAAGGAGAGGGGGCACCGGCGAGAGGGAGAGGGGGCACCGGCGAGAGGGAGACCCTAAACCCTAAATACCAAAAAAAAAACACTCATTGGTCCCGGTTCGTAACAAGAACCGGGACCAATGAGTCTCCCCACGCCCAGCCAGAACTGGCCACGTGGCCACCCATTGGTCCCGGTTCGTGGCCCAACCGGGACTAGCATTAGTCCCGATTGGCCAGTCCCGGTTGGGCAACCGGGACTGATGGCCCAACCGAATCAGGACCATAGGCCCATTTTCTACCAGTGATATCTCAATTCGTTGGAGGTGGATGTATCAGCTGTCAAGGTTGCATAATGGTCATGTCAATAAAACAGTAACTCCATGTTGTATCCGTGCCAAATGCACGATTGCCGATGATGGATGATAGTGATACTAGAACAAGAACAATTTGCATGGACACCAGCTGAATCAAAGTGCGACCCGACAATCGTTGGTCCGTTCATATTATTTCCGAGAAAGGACGTTTTATTAAACTCATAACTTAGCATCACGCTGATACAATTCGAAAAACTAACAGCCGGACTCTGCACAACTAAGGTGCACACAGCCGTCGAAACAAAATGAAAAGAAATAAAGATAGCATGGCACGGTACAATTAAATGAGAAACTCGTATCAACGCGTATGGCGATGGAGATCGATGAGGATGCTACACGTCATTCATGTGAAATAAAAATATTTCTCAATACTCTACCGCTGAAGAGAGGACTACGAATGGATAAAATTGTGTATCGGTAACTGATCCGCAAAGAACTGGAAATATTTAACATTAAAAACCAAATCATTTTTACATAGCCAAATTGACAAACACTCCCTCACTAAGAAAAACTTCTCAGCTTGTGATCAATTTCCCGCAACCAGTTGCCAGATATAATGTAACGCTGAATGGCGGCGATAAGTTAAAATCCACTTCGATAATAGAATGTGTGAATTTGCACTGCAAAAAATAAGTGCTTGCTTGTCTTATCACTCCCACAAAAACCATACTCTAAATTCACATGCCAAGTACGCTTTGCTGAATATAAGATTTTTAGCATTTGTCAATATTTATATGTATATAAATGTATCTAGACACGTTTTAATGTATATGTTCACTTATTTTAGTATATATCTAAACAATATGTGGAACACCTAAAACATAATTTTATATATAAACGGAGGGGGTATCATCTACTCCCTCTGTATCAAAATATAAGATGTTTTAGCATTTTTAGACCGAAATGTATATAGACATGTACATGTGCAATATTCATGTGAATGTTGCACCTGAACATGTCTAAATACATTTGGGTACACAAATAGTAAAACATCTTATATTTTGATACGGAGGGAGTACTTCCTATGATTCAATAAAAATGTCGCTAGTAAAGTTATAAAATTGTGGCTCTTACGCTTCAAACGGATTGGAGGGAGTAGTTCAAACTTTAAACGACACTTCTGGCCGGTGGCTTTTTTTTTTTTTTTTTTGCGAAACACAGTACAACGCAACGCTCTGGTGAACTAGCGACTAGCATGTTTGCTGGTTGCTCGAGCAAATCGGCAAAGCATCAACGTATACATAACAGCGAAATGGAAGCGGGAACCATCAACGTACATCACAACCAAACAAGATGGCTTTCGTGGTCAGCTCTCTTCGCCATTACTGTACTACGAAATGGAGGGCATGCATGCGTCCGGACAACCACCAACGATAGGGACGACGACGTCTCTCCCTCTCGACAACCGGAACGTGCGACATTGAAACGTCTGCTGGATCTGCCATTAAAACCAACTGATCTTTGCTAGCTCTGGGCTGCACACCTCGCGGCACAACGCACACTCAGTAATGGCTCTCGCGGGCAAAGATGCCGCCGCGCCGCACCTGGTCTTCGTGCCCAGCGCCGGCATGGGCCACCTCCTCCCGTTCACCCGCTTCATCGCCGCCCTCGCCGACACGGCCGCAGTCGACATCTCCGTGGTCACCGCCCTCCCCACGGTATCCGAGGCAGAGGCGTACCACCTCGCCGGCCTCTTCGCCGCCTTCCCCGACATCCGACGCATCGACCTCAACCTCCTGCCGCTGGACGACGAGGCCGCCTTCGCCGGGACCGACCCCTTCCTCCTGCGGTGGGAGTCCCTGCGCCGCTCGGCCCACCTCCTCGGCCCGCTCATCGCCGGCGCCACGCCGCGCGCGTCGGCCGTCGTCACGGACGTCACCTTGGCCTCCCAGGTCATCCCCATAGCCAGGGACGAGCTGCGCCTCCCGTGCCACGTCCTCTTCATCTCCTGCGCGACCATGCTGTCCTTCCTCGCCTACTTCCCGACGTACCTTGACCACGCCAAGGCAGACCACCTCGCCGGCGACGTCCACGTCCCCGGCATTGGGCTCCTCCCGGTGGATTACCCGCCGCAGGTGCTGCGCAACCCCAGCAGCCTCTTCACCAAGCAGTTCATCGCCAACGGCAGCGAGATCGCCGAAGCAGATGGCATCCTCGTCAACACGTTCGACGCCCTGGAGCCGGACGTACTCGCTGCCCTGCGCAGCGGCAAGGTCGTTCCTGGATTCCCGCCGGTGTACGCAGTCGGCCCCCTCAAGTCGACAAGCACCGATGACGCCGGAGCGGGTTCCCCTATTGTCATCTGGCTCGACGAGCAGCCGGCGTGCTCGGTGGTGTACGTGGCCTTTGGCAACCGTAACGCCGCGGCGCTGGACCAGATCCGGGAGATAGGCGCCGGGCTGGAGGCCAGCGGCTGCCGGTTCCTGTGGGTGGTGAAGACCACGGTGGTGGACCGGGATGACACCGCGGAGCTGGGGGACGTGCTGGGCGACGGGTTCTTGGCTCGCGTGCAGGGGCGCGGCATGGTGACTAAGGAGTGGGTGGACCAGGAGGCGGTGCTGAAGCACCCGGCCGTGGGGCTGTACCTGAGCCACTGCGGGTGGAACTCGGTGACCGAGTCGGCCGCGTACGGCGTGCCGATGCTGGCATGGCCGACGCTGGGCGACCAGCGCCTGATCGCGACGGTGATCAGGAGCGGCGGGTTCGGGTGGATGGAGCACTGGAGCTGGGACGATGAGAACTCGGTGGTGAGCGGGGCGGAGATAGCGGAGAAGGTGAAGGAGGTGATGGGGGATGAGGCGATTGCGGCGAGGGCGGCGGAGATCCGGGAGGAGGCGACCAAGGCCGTCGCCCGAGGCGGCTCGAGCTACCGGAGCATGCACGAGTTTCTGGCCACGCTCACGGTTACTACTACTTTTTAGTAGCATGCATGCAGTACTTCTGTTCATGCTTTGTTTCGTTTGGTACTCACGACCGAGTGAATCTGTCAGGATGGAAGGAAAACCATCAAAATAAATAAGTAGTAGAGGAAAAATAAATATGTAACGCGATAGGCGACCGCAGAGGCGATCGCGTTGGCGACGGCGGCGGAAGCCCGGCAGAGGCCGGATGGTGTGTGCTCCCTTAGTATCCGCGTCGCTCCGGCCTCTCTCGCGGTTCTCGGAGGAGATCGGAAGGAGAAAGGAGGGACGGGATGCAGATTAGGGTTTGGGTTGGAGAAGTTGGTCGAGGCTGGTTTGGCGAGTGGAGATGGTGGCGTTGAGGCGAGCGATTATGGAGGAGTCGAGGCCCGCGGTGGTGCCCCGGCAGAGGAAAGCTGTTGTGATTCGACGGGAATTGGGCATGGCAAACCTGAAGGGGGCGGGGCGGAGGCTGGACTTGGTGGACATAGGCAGGTTAAGGCACCAGAGGTTGAGGTTGATTCCATGGCGGGGAGCAGTTGCAACAAGCTTGGTGGAGCTAGGAAGGGGATCGGCATGTTGGAGGGGTTGGATTCGAAAGCTGGGCGGGTGGGCTGAATGGCTGTGTGGCCCATGGGCCGAAGGTCCAGAGATTTCTGCGTGGTTTCTGGGGAAAGGATAAGGTGTGCGTGGAGGTGTGGCCAAAGTTAGGGTTAGGAGGGAAGGAGGCGACATCGGAGTTCCCACGTTCCTTTGCGGCGGCGGTGATGGCGGGAGGACAGAGGAGGTCTCCGGCCGAATTGGCGACAAGATGGCGGTGCTCGGAAGGGAGATTTGGGAATAGGCAGAGGGAATTGGAATGGCAGAGGTGGAGGGAGCTGGCAGGACAACAATTTTGGTGGTGGATTCGGAGATGCGCCGCCACCATTCTTCGAGCAGCAGCCGCAGTTCCAGGAGATGGCCGGGCAGTTCCAGGAATACGGTGGACCGCAGTTACAATAACAGCAGATACAGCAGCAACAACAACAGATGTTCCAAGGGCCGCAGATGCAGCAGCACCAACCGCAACAGATGTACCAAGGTATGCCCGCCGCCTGATTGGCAGAATTTTGCTTATGGTGGAGCGCAGAGGCCAGTTGGGATGGGTTCGCATCAAGCAGGAGGCGGTGGTAATCTTGGTGGTGATGGAAGAAGGGTAGAGAAAGGGATAAGTAATAGTAATCAGAGATCGAGTTCAAGCTTGCAGGGTTGAGGCAGACAGGCTAGCTCAGATTCGTCAGGAAATGTGCAAGCAGGGGTTGCTTCATCTGTGCAGGTGCAGTCTACCAATGCACCTGGGAAGTATGGGATGGAAATTGAGAGTAAAGTGGCAGATGTGGCTGAATCAGTAGGAGGAAGTGGTGGCCAAGCTTGCTACAGATGTGGGAAGTCTGGGCATCTCTTCAAGGATTGCAAGGAAGTGTTGTTCTGTATCAATTGTGGCAAAGATGATGTACACATGTCTGGCAAATGCTATATGATTACTAGACCGAGTCCGGCAGTGAAATTGGTAGGGTGTGCAGCAGAAGGCTTGCAATTACTGGTGGTTACTTCTGGGAAGAAAGTTGACAAAGAAGGGGTGAAGGAAGCTTGGGTCTGGTAGTGCTGTTGGAAGGGAATTTAAATGCGGATCAACTATCTGAAGCTTTCAAGAGACAGTTCCCGTGGGGAGGAGAGTGGCAGTTCAAAGAACATGGAAAGAAAACGTTCAGAGTAAAGTTCAGTTCAGCTCAAAGGCTTGAGGAGATGTGTGATTATCCTTATTTTGGTTTGAAGGGGAGCTCAGATGTGGTAAAGATCACTAAGTGGAGCCCTGCTGCAGATGCTTTTTTCAAGTTATCCACGGTATGGGTTCAAGCTACCAAGGTGCCAAAGGCGTTTCTGCATAGAGATGGTTTTGCAGAGGTGGGGTCGTTGATTGGGGCGTTCATAGATGCTGATATGCAAGGTTTCAGAGATACAAATGTTATCAGAATCAAGGTAGGGGTGAGAGATCATAGGAAAATTCCAGAGATTGCACAGCTGACAGATGTACCTTTAATCTATCACATACACTTTCAGTTAGAACAAGTGGTTGAGGAAGGAGGGTACATGTGTGATGGTGTGTTAGTCCCTATTGATGAATATGAGAAGAAGATGCAAGAGCACGAAGGGGAAACGGTGCACTAGAAAGCAAGAGGGGAGTCAGGGGAAGCTCAGGTATCAGGGACAAATGTTAGAGCAAATGTTAGTGGAAACATGCAAGTGGATGAGGGGGGCAGCAGTCAGATGGATGTGGACAAAGAAACAGAAGAAAATCTTAGGAAGAAGATGCTGGAGAAGGTGAATAAAGATAAAAACATGGGGAGGGATGCATTGGACAAAGAAGAGTTACATGGGTCAGATAATGATATGGAGGAAAAAGTAGATTACGAGGTCAGTCAAGAAAAAAGCAGTGAGGCAAAAGATGTTGGGGAGGATGAGGATTGGGATCCAATAGAATATGCAAGAGGATTGGTACTTAGCACTTAGGCTATCGATAATTTGAAAGGTTTAAAGGGAGGGGAGGTAGAAGAGCAAGAATTGTCTCAGCAAGATGTAGAGGGTTTGGAAGAGATGGAGAGAAAATGGAGGTGTGAAGAGGAAGAAAAGGCAAGGAAACAGAGGAAAGGAGGTGGTAAAGCTGGAGGGAAAGCGAAGACTGTAGCCGAAAATGAAGAGCCAAGAAGGAAGAGCAGTAGGGGGATACTGAGCAGAATATGATGGAGAAAGCTGAGAATGGAGCTAAACAAAGGAATCTGGAGAACATTACAGGTAAAATTGGTAAACCTTCTAGTCTAAGTAATGCTGCTGCTTTGTTTCATTCTATTGCGAGTAAAATAGGTGTGAGCTTAGGAAAAGATAAAGATGAGATTGATAGTACTGTTAATGTTATTCAAAAGTTAGAAGAAGCTAGATGTGAATTGTATTTTGCTAGTAAGAATAAGGATAAGGATGTTAAGGGTAACTGTACAGGGGGAGAATTGGGAGAGGATATCTCTGATTCTGAACCTTTACAAGAAAATGATAAAGAGTTAGATAAATCGGATGAAGATACAGATGAATTGATTTCTATTTTAGCAGGTATTGGTTGTAGTAGTGCTAGCAGAAATAGAGGTAGGGGAAGAGGTAGGGGTAGAGCTAACTGGAACAATAGGAGAGGTAGAGGATTAGGTAGTTTATTTTGATCTGTTTATGTCAGGAATGTTTTGGAATCCCAGGGGTCTTAATGACCCTGAGAAAAAGAATGCTATTATTGAGGCGATTAGGGATTATAAACTTGGTTTTCTAGGTCTTCAAGAAACTAGAAAATCGGTGTATAATAGTTTGTTCTTAGAATCTTTGTCTGGTCCGTTTAATTTCACTTGGATAGAATCGCTGGCCAGAGGTTTTGCTAGAGGCGTGTTACCGGGGATTAATAATGATATCTTTGATATTCTAGAATCTGATATTGGTGTGTATTATTCTAGATGTTTAGTAAAGTATAAAGTAAATAGTCTGGTGTGGAATATTGTTTCGGTCACCACATGATAGAGATAAAAAAGATTTTCTGATAGAATTAGTTCATGTGTTGAGTAGTAATGGGTATCCTATGGTGGCTGGTGGTGATTTTAATTTACTTAGAAAAGTAGCGAAAGTAATAAGCCAAGAAGGCTTTCTAAATGGTCGACACTTTTTAATGCCATTATAAATAATAAGGAGATGATGGAGCTAGATCAGACAGGCAGAAAATTCACTTGGTCCAATAATCAGGAATCCCTGTAATGGCGAAATTAGATAGAATCTTGGTTAGTCCTGATTGAGAAAAAGAGTTCCCTTTAGTAGCTGTTAGAAGTTTTCCTAGGGTTATTTCGGATCACACAACGTTAATTATGGACTTATGTATTGATAAAGTATAGGTTACGAGAATGTTTCGTTTTGAATTATGTTGGTTCTTATGGAGGATCTAAATGCAGTGGTCTCGAAGGCCTGGTTTAAAGGGTATGGAGGTAAAAGCTTTTTAGATTTTTGGCAGAATAGAAACAGAGGTGTTAGAAGTATGTTAAAAGGTTCGGATATTAATTATAATAGTGCTTTTAAGAAGGAGAAAAAGGTTTTGACGCTTGATTATATTGATAAAATTGATAGAGATAGTGAGATTGTAGGTTTGGAGTTGGATATGTTTCTGTATAAAAAGGACTTGGAGCGTAGGCTAAATGTTATTAATAAAGAAGAAGAGATAAAATGGATACAAAGAGCTAAAGAAAAAGAGTTATTGGAAGGGGATGCGATGACAGCCTATTTTTTTTGCTAAAGCAAGTGGTAGGAAAAGGAGGACTAGAATCTCGAGTTTAGAGCAGGATGAAGGTTTAATTCAGGGAGACAGGGACATTCTTTAATATGCAACTAGTTTTTATAAAGCACATTTCGGGCCTGTGCCTAGCGACATAAATGTAGAATTGGAGATACCAGTGGAGTGTGTGCTAGGGGAGGTAGAAAGAGATTTCTTAGAAAAGGAGTTTTCGCTAGATGAGATAAGTGTGCCGCTTTTTCAGATGAAGCACAACAAAGCGGCAGGCCCGGATGGGCTGCCAGCTGAGTTTTATCAGCATTTTTGTAATATGGTAAAGTTTGATTTGGTGACTTTGTTTAGGGAATTTTATCATGGTAGGCTAAATGTGTCTAGGTTAAATTATGGTATTTTGACGTTGTTACCCAAAGGTAGTGATACTAATAAGATTCAGATGTATAGACCGATTTGTTTGATAAATGTTATTTTCAAGTTAATTACTAAAGTTATTAATAATAGAACTGTAGTCATGGCAGATAAAGTAGTAGCTCATGTTCAAACTGCATTTATAAAGGGTAGGTTTATTCTAGATGGTGTGATTATTTTACATGAAGCTTTACATGCGGTGGTTAGAAAAAAGAAGAATGTGATTATGTTTAAAGTGGATTTCGAAAAGGCGTATGATAAGATAAATTGGAATTTTTTGTTAAAAGTTCTTAGGATGAAAGGGTTCCCTGATAGATATGTTAAATGGGTAAGTGATATCATTGGTAGTGGTAACGTAGCGGTTATGGTCAAAGGTCAGTTAGGGACTTATTTTAAAACGAAAATAAGGTTGCGTCAGGGGGATCCCCTATCCCCGATTTTGTTTGATATAGCGGTAGATGTGTTATAGGTTTTAGTTAGGAGAGCGCAAGATAATGGACTGATTAGAGGCATTATCCCTGATTTGGTTGACGGAGGGTTAAGTATGCTACAATATGCTGAAGATACAGTCTTTTTCTTAGAGGCTAATGAAGAGGATGCTCTACATTTAAAATATTTGTTGTGTTGTTTTGAACATTTGTCCGGGTTAAAGATAAATTTTCATAAGAGTGAAGTTATTTGTTTCGGGGAGGCCAACGCTAATAGTGAAAGGTACATAGACATTTTTACCTGTGTAGGTGGTACTTTACCATTGAAATACTTAGGGATTCTGGCTCACAGTGCTAGGCTTAGGAATAGTGACTGGAGGAATGCAGTGAAAAAATGGATAAGAAGCATGGTATGTGGCAGGGCAGATTCATGTCGTATGGGGGTAAGTTAGCGTTGATACAAGGAAGTTTAAGTAATGTTCCGTTTTTCATGATTGCGATGTTTGAATTGCCTAAAGGGGTGGAGAAAAAGTTTAACTATTACAGGAAAAGGATGTTGTGGGAGGATGATAATACGATGCATTTAGTTAATTGGGAAACTGTGTGCCAACCCAAGGATCAGGGCGGTCTTGGAGTGGTGGACTTACGTACGATGAATATCAGTCTTCTATGTAAGTGGTTGTGAAAGTTAGAGAATGAAGAGGGTATTTGGCACGCTAATTTGAGAAAGTATTGTAGTAGAAAGCTGTTGGTTGATGTTAAGAAGGGAGCGGGACAATCTCATTTCTTTCAGGGAATTTTAGGAGTAAGAGAGCATTTTTACAAGTTTGTTAGGAAAGATCAGCAAGTTTCTCTTAAGTGAATAATCCAAGGTATATCGAACTCAGGGAGATAGAGGTCAAAGATATCCCTCTCAAGCAACCCTGCAATTAAGATATAAGAAGTCTCTTGTGTCCCCAACACACCCAATATACTTGTCAGGTGTATAGGTGCACTAGTTCGGCGAAGAGATATTAAAATACTAGTGATATGGATGATTACAAGTGGTAATTGCAATCTGAAATAAAAATGGCATCGAGCAAACATGCAACAGAAATGAGATTAAACGGTGTTTCAATGCTTGGAAACAAGGCCTAGGGATCATCCTTTCACTAGTGGACACTCGCAACATTAATAATCATAATTGAACGCATAGATACTTCCTCTTCACATGCTACTCCGAACCATTCTCCCGTTGGATAACGAACACCAATCCACAGCGTAGGGCTATAAAAGCACGCCTTAAAGTCCGTATTCCACATCTAGGGCACCCCGCGCTGTCACTATGAGCGCCCCAAAATAGTACTAAACAAACATCACAATATCACAGTGACACCCAACACAAAGAACAACTCATGGCAAGTATCCCCATAATCTTTAATACAAAGAGTCACACACGGCACGCGCACTGTCAGCTTCGCACCATGGGACAAAGGCGACTCCGGAGATTACAATGATAAAACCACTTGAGTAGCATATTCATAATGTAATGAAGGGGAAAAACATCTATGAGTTCAACCTAGATTACAATGCTCATGATCACAAATAGATCACACCATGAGAGAGAGAGAGATAAACCACATAGCTACCGGCATGAGCCCTCAGCCTCGATGAAGAACTACTCCCTCCTCATCATGGGAGGCAGCAACGGCGATGATGGAGGCGGTGGCGTCGATGGAGATGGCTCCGGGGGCAATTCCCCATCCCGGCAGGGTGCCAAAACAGAGACTTCTGTCCCCCGAATTAGGGTTTTTGGTGGCGGCGGGGCTCTGGAGCTTTTTCTGGAGAAATCCTTCTACGTTGTAGGGTTTTTGGGGCAAGAGGAATAAATAGGCGAAAGGGCGGCGTCGGAGGGCGACCGAGTGGCCCGCACCACCCCTCAGCGCGGCTGACAGGGTGGCCGCGCCCAGGCATGGTGTGGCGGCTCCCTGGCGCCTCTCCGTCTGTCCTTTGGACTCCGTGGACGTGTCGGTGAAATACTGATGTACATTGATTTTCATCCAATTCCGAGAATATTTCCTGACTAGCTTTTCTGAAACGGAAAAACAGCAGAAAACAGAAACTGGCACTTTGGCATCTTGTTAATAGGTTAGTCCTAGAAAATGTATAAAAATACTATGAAGTGTATATAAAACATGTAGCAATCAGGTATAATATCAACATGGAACATAAAAATTATAGATACGTTTGCGACGTATCAAGCATCCCCAAGCTTAGTTTCAACTCGTCCTCGAGTATGTAAACGATAAAACAATATAATTTTTGAAGTGACATGCTACTAACACAATCTTGATAATATAGTATTGTAAAGCACATGTGAATGAATGAAGTGATCCAAGACAATGGTCTATAAGCAATGAGTAAACAACTGAATCATATGAGCAAAACTTTTCATGAATAGTACTTTGGAGACATTGGATCCATAAGTTTTGCATAAGAGTTAACTCAAAAAGCAATAGTTTCAAAGTAAAAGGTATTTGATCAACACAAAGGAAGATTTTAGTTTCAGCATTTGCTTCAACCTCCTCATGGATATTGTCAATACAAAGCATATAATAAGTCCAATATATAGCATATAACAATTGTTGTACCAAAGTTGACACTAGTGTTTGCTTGTGGAGATAGAAAGAAGTAGGAAAACTGACTCAACATAAAAGTAAAAGAAAGGCCCTTCGCAGAGGGAAGCAGGGATTAAATCATGTGCTAGAGCTTTTTAGTTTATGAAATCATATAGAGAGTAAAAAATTATGTTTTGAGAGGTGTGTGTTAATTGGTCAACGAATCAGTAGTGGATAGTACGATGTAACCCTTGCCAACCAGACTTTTTAAGAGCGGCTCCCATGAAGGACGTTATTTCTACCAGCAAGGCAGATCATCTCTCTTTCTCTTTTGTTTACACATGCAGATGTTTCACCGAATGCTCAGTTGACAAAATGTGAAGAGATTAAGCAGTTAAAGTTGTAATTAATTGGGACTGGGCACCCGTTTCCAGCTCTTTTTGCAAAATTAATAGATAAGCAGATGTATATGCTGCTAGTCTGGAGGTAATGTCTGATTAACAAGTGAAATAAAGACATCCACCACGTCCCCATGAGCTTGGTAAATATTGACACAAAAAGGAGTAGTAACAATTTTGAATAGTTTAAAGGTAGCACATGAAAAATTTACTTGGAGTGGCAGGAAAATATCACATATAGATAGTTATGGTGGATACAGATGACATGGATTTTGCCTCAAGGTTTTGGGTGCACAAGCAGCATTCCCGCTTAGTACAAAGTTTAGGCTAGCAAGGTTATTTAAGCAAACACAGACTATCAACCGGTACGCCAAGAACTTATATGACAAACATATTGAAAAGATTATAAGACTCCACACTGTCTTCCTTTTTAACCAAAACTTTTTACTAGAAAATATCTAGACCTTAGAATTACCACTTATACGAACAAAATTTCAACAAGCTTTACGGCAGTTCTTCACTAATGGGCTTTACTTACATGATGCAAAAGTTTAAACATGACCTACTTGGTAACTCAAAACAATTGACAAGTATCGAATTATCCAAGATAGTGATCTACAAGAGTATGTAAGCCTTTTCCATTATACCATTTACCACATGCAACATTTTCTGTTTCAACCAAACACCAATTAATCAACTTATTTAAACAACTCTCCAAACAAATATAAGTGAAGCAAGAGAGTACTTTCTTTAAAAGAACTAATAGTTCTGAACAAGAGATACATGAAAACAAGAGCTAAAAGCTTAACACGCTAGATGGGAATACTCAACAAGAATAAGTGAAAAATAGGAGTATTCTAATGAAAAAGCGGAGCGTGTCTCTCTCCCAAATAAGAGTGCTAGGATCCAACAAGTTGTGATCAGAAAATAAAACATAAACAAACTAAAAATAAAAGCACACAGATGCTCCAAGAACAGCACATATGATGTGAATGAATTAAAATATAGTTTCATTAGAGATGACCTGATAATTTGTCGATGAAGAAGGGGATGCCCAAGGCATCCCTAAGCTTAGACGCTTGAGTCTTCTTGAAATATGTTGGGGAGATCCTTGGGAGCCTCCCCAAGCTTAAGCTCGTCACTCTCTTGATCTTATTATATCACCCTTCTCTCTTGACACTTGAAAATTTCCTTCACCCCAAACTCAACATAATTCTCATTAGAGGGTTAGTGCATCAAATCAAAAACTCACATGTTCTGTAAAGACGCAAACATGACCATCATTTTAAACATTAGCTACTGTTACTAGCCTTATGTGAAGCTCTTCCACCCTTAAAGAATTCCACCTAACACTTGTAATAGAGAGAATGCAAAACAAAAGACAGAATCTGTCCAAATCAAAACAGTCCATAAAGACGAATTTTTCCGAGACACTTACGTTGCTCAGATCGACAAACATTGAACTAACGAAAGATGCGTACATATATCAGGATTATGCACAAAAATTTGCAGATTTAAATCACTTTTCTATGATTTTAGGAATTTCCTACAGTGAACAGCAGAAATATGTTCCTGTGCAGTAATCCAAATTTAGCATCATCTTATCATTAGAGACTTTTCTTGGCACAACAAAACGATAAATAAAAGAAACAAAGGAGTTGTTACAGAAGTAGACAAGCTCCTTCACTGAAATAAAAGAAAATTGCAGAAATAAAAACAATGGGTTGTCTCCCACAAGCGTTTTTTTAAAGCCTTTTAGCTAGGCATGATAATTTTAATGATGCTCACATAAGGATAAGAGTTGAAACATAAAAGAGAGCATCAAGAAGAATATACAAAACATGTTTAAATCTAACGCTCTTCCTATGCATAGGAGCCTTGTAAGAAAACAAGTCAATGAAACACAAAGTGACTAGCATATGAAGGCAAAACAAGTGCAACTTCAAAACTTTAACATAAAGAGAGGAGACCTAATATTATTGAGATATATGAAACCATGTTTCCCTCTCTTATAATGACCAATGGGTCTTAAAGTAACCATCAAATAAAAACAAATCAAGAGAAATCTCAAATCTTTCATCATAAAGAGAGGTGTTTTAGTAACATGAAAATTTCTACAACCATATTTTCCTCTCTCATAATAATTTCCAGTAGCATCATGAACAAAATTAACAATATAGCTATCACATAAAGTATTCTTATCATGATCCACATGCACAAAAGTATCATTACTCTCCACATAAGCATAATCAATTTTATTAGTAATAGTGGGAGTAAAACTATGACAACCATCATTGTAATCATCATTTGCAGGCATAGTATAATCATAATAAACTTTATCCTCCATAGTAGGCCGCATCAAAATACCGCAATCATTATAATCATCATAAATTGGAGGCAAAGTATCATCAAAGAAAATTTTCTCTTCAAAACTTGGGGGACTGAAAATATCATATTCATCAAAACCAGCTTCCCAAGCTTAGACTTTTCCATAGCATTAGCAATAATGGTGTTCAAAGAATTTATAGTAATAACATTGCTACCATCATGCAAGTAATTTTTCATAGGTTTTTTAATTTTATCTTCAAACACATCATGCCCTAACTCAAGATAAATTTCATAGAGCTCTCTATTTGTTTTTTCCATTAAGCCTAACTAGTGAAATAAAAACAAGAAACAAACAGATATAACTACAGAATCTAAAGAACATACCTTCGAGCACACACCTCCCCGGTTTCCAAGCCAGAAAAGAGCTTAGTTGCCGGAGACCGTGAATGCCTTTTACCTTACCTCCCCGGCAACGGCGCCAGAAAAGAGCTTGATGTCTACGCACGCTTTTATTCTTGTAGACAGTGTTGGGCCTCCAAGTGCAGAGGTTTGTAGAACAGCAGCAAGTTTCCCTTAAGTGAATAACCCAAGGTATATCGAACTCAGGGAGATAGAGGTCAAAGATATCCCTCTCAAGCAACCCTGCAATTAAGATACAAGAAGTCTCTTGTGTCCCCAACACACCCAATACACTTGTCAGGTGTATAGGTGCACTAGTTCGGCGAAGATATATTAAAATACTAGTGATATGGATAATTACAAGTGGTAATTGCAATCTGAAATAAAAATGGCAGCGAGCAAACATGCAGCAGAAATGAGAGTAAATGGTGTTACAATGCTTGGAAACAAGGTCTAGGGATCATACTTTCACTAGTGGACACTCGCAACATTAATAATCATAATTGAACGCATAGATACTTCCTCTTCACATGCTACTCCGAACCATTCTCCCGTTGGATAACGAACACCAATCCACTGCGTAGGGCTATAAAAGCACGCGTTAAAGTCCGTATTCCACATCTAGGGCACCCCGCGCTGTCACTATGAGCGCCCAAAATAGTACTAAACAAACACCACAATATCATAGTGACACCCAACACAAAGAACAACTCATGGCAAGTATCCCCATAATCTTTAATACAAAGAGTCACACACGGCACGCGCACTGTCAGCTTCGCACCATGGGACAAAGGCGACTCCGGAGATTACAATGATAAAACCACTTGAGTAGCATATTCATAACGTAATGAAGGGGAAAAACATCTATGAGTTCAACCAAGATTACAATGCTCATGATCACAAATAGATCACACCATGAGAGAGAGAGATAAACCACATAGCTACCGGCATGAGCCCTCAGCCTCGATGAAGAACTACTCCCTCCTCATGATGGGAGGCAGCAACGGCGATGATGGAGGCGGTGGCGTCGATGGAGATGGCTCCGGGGGCAATTCCCCATCCCGGCAGGGTGCCGAAATAGAGACTGCTGTCCCTCGAATTAGGGTTTTTGGTGGCGGCGGAGCTCTGGAGCTTTTCTGGAGAAATCCTTCTACGTTGTAGGGTTTTTGGGGCAGGAGGAATAAATAGGCGAAATGGCGGCGTCGGAGGGCGACCGAGGGGCCCACACCACCCCTCGGCGTGGCTGACAGGGTGGCCGCGCCCAGACATGGTGTGGCGGCTCCCTGGCGCCTCTCCGTCTCTCCTTTGGACTCCGTGGACGTGTCATTGAAATACTGATGTACATTGATTTTCATCCAATTCTGAGAATATTTCCTGGCTAGCTTTTCTGAAACGGGAAAACAGCAGAAAACAGGAACTGACACTGTGGCATCTTGTTAATAGGTTAGTCTCAGAAAATGTATAAAAATGCTATGAAGTGTATATAAAACATGTAGCAATCAGGTATAATATCAACATGGAACATCAAAAATTATAGATATATCTGCGACGTATCATGGGGAAAGAACTCGTTTTTGGGAGGATCCGTGGTTGGGTGAGATACCTTTCAAGTTGAGATTTGCTAGACTATATAGTATTACTTTTAGTGCAGGTTTTACGGTGGCTAAAGCCTTGGCAGATGATTGGGTAAATATCAGGTTTAGGCGTAATTTGTGTGGTGAAACCTTAGAGTCTTGGAATGAGTTGAAAAGGTTGTGTGCAACTGTACAGTTGACATACCAAAATGATAGATGTAAGTGGTTATTGACGAAATCATAGGTATTTACTGTTAAATCGTTGTATAACGTGCTTAAGATAAATCAAGCTAACTGTGATTTTAAGAAGCTTTGGTTTGTTAAAGTTTCGGCTAAGATTAAGGTTTTTTTATGGCTTATTTGTAAGAAGAGTATTTTGACTAGGGATGTCATGAATCATAGAGGGGTAAAGTGTGAGAGGAATTGTTTATTTTGTAGTAAAGATGAGAGTATCGATCATCTGTTCATACATTGTCCTCTTGCTAGGTTCGTGTGGAGTGTAATAGAGTGTGCTTTTGACATTAAGGTGAATGTTTCTTCGGTTAACCAGTTAGTTAGTTGGGTGTTTAGGTTTCCAGTTAAGATTAGGTATGTAATGGATGTAGGTGTAGCAGCGGTGTTGTGGGCAATCTGGAAAACTAGAAATGCTGCTTAGTTTAATAAAGTTTTTCCTTATGACCTTAGATGTGTAGTTGTTAAAGTTGCTCACTGGTTAAGTAATTGGTCTGAGTTGCAGATTCGAGGACTACGAGAGCTGCAAATAAAAGGTGCAAAAGCACTGCTGCAAGTGGCAGCGGAGGTGTTCAGTAAAAGAAAGGGTTGGACGCCGTTGACAAGAAGGATTGCTTTGTGAAGAACTCGGAGAGATACTGGGAGCCAGAGAGAAGAAGGAGAAGGATGTGTTCTCAGGAGCAATAGCGAGAGTCTTGTAGTTGGAGAAGTGTTTCCGAGTTGAGTGTAGTTGGTCTGTTTTCTTTCACTAAGTCTGTAAGAGTTTAGGAGTTTTCTTTTCGTTGTGGATGCTGAGAGAGTTGAGAGGTGTGGTTGTGTGAAAATGGTGAAGCGGGTGAATGATGGCAAAACGATGTATTATGGGTTTCGTTTTTTAATAAAAATGAAATCGGGGCGGAGCCCTTTTAATAAAAAAAGAATAAGAACAAAAGTCGTGCGCCTTGCTTCGTTGCTGTGGTGGAATATGAAATAAATTAGGCAGACTACGACGGTGTCATTATATTTGACCGAAATTCAGATGGTGCCACTAATTTTGACTGAATTGGTTTCAAGCCAGTAACTCCGTCGACTTTGTTATTTCACCACTCTTTGATGGATTTGACATTTTGACGTCGGACGTTAGGTCTACCAACTTGTTGTCTCTTTGACTCCTTTTATGACATGTGGACCCCATCTCTTATTCAGTTCAGCAAAGATGAAAGAGATTTTGTTAAACAATCTTCTTTACATACGGGTCCTGCCACTTTGGCCCCGTCTGCAGCGACCAAAAAATTAGGAAAATTATATCAACCAACTATTATCTTAGAGCCCGCCCATGCCACGCACGCGCGTTCTTGGCATATGCCGCCCGCGTTCCGACTTCACCACCAAGCCAAGTTAGATATAATCATTCTACATGCCATGTCATGAATGTGTCATCTCTATAGTTAGACAATAAGTTTAGACACGTTTAATGCCACCAAGCCCAGTTTAATGCAGGGTTTGTGCCTTGCTGTGTTGTTATGGTGGTGCTTGGTATGAGCGTTTGCAGGTGTCTTAGTCTTGTTCTGCTTGTCTACTGCATGTTTCAAGAAAATATGCAGTATGATTTTCGTGTATTTATGTTTTTATTGGTGCCAATAAGTCAAATTCTATCGTTTTTTTAATGTTTTTCGTTTTTCTTGATAGATATCTAATATGTCTTTGCGAGTCTTTCAGAGAATATATATCACAGACAGATCAAAAAATTGCATGATCGTGAGAGAATATAAGCTGAAGAACAATACACTACATATGCTCACCATTCATATGAAAGAGGTGAGTTGAACTAAATTCTAGCCATTCTATTCCACCCTTTTTTTTAATCTCAACCAAACATGAACGGAACAATTTCATTTCAACTTTATGTTCTAACCAAACACAAGTACGTAATCAACCCATTTCAGTGTGTTGGAGACTAGTCAGAGGAACTAGGGATATGTCTCACTGATGCCAGGAATCGGGTAAGGGGCTGAACACGACGTCAAACAAATCCTCAACTACCTCGGCGATGGTGCTGGTCGAGCTCGATGAGGAACGTCACGGCAGAGGGTAGTCACCAGCCCGTACCAAGGTTCAGGCCCACCGTGAGGTGTAAAGACCCTACGTCCTGCTATGTTGTATTGCATGCTTGGAGAGGTTACAGTACAAGGTGCTTACCGAGGGCGAAGCTCAGCTATGGTAGAGCTATGGTGGAAGAAGGCTTGCTTTCCTTCCTTGCGACCTTGTCGACTGTGAGTAGAATGATCCGATCCCCCGCGTAGAGCGTGCATCACCTCATTTTATAGGCGCCCCGGACCTCTTCCCCCAATTCTTAGGCGGGAAGGGTTACCACATGGCGAGAGGGGAGGAGGACGGTGCACAGCTGCGGAGCTGTCCATGGACTTGGTTCATGGCAGAGGCCTGCCGTGCTTGGCAGATAAAGCCACCGTCCATCCAGGACGGTGGGCTGGCGCTGCAGAGGTCCGTGGCGCGGCCCACGGTGACGTCGTCTTGGAGCGTAGCGGCAGACGGTCTCCTTATCACCGAAATGGCAAGTCTTGTAGTCCGCTTTGCTTGCGCAGCTTTGTTGACCGTTTTATACACGAGAACGGCAGCTGCGGCGTCGTTGTCTCCGCGCGCAGACGCGCGCGTCACTCTGCGGCGGGTGCAGAGGCCATGTGCGCTCTGTCACGGAGACAGAGCTTGCTTTCCCTTGAAGGAACCCCGCGAGGGCGATTTTCCTCGCCGGGGACCTCGAGTAGTCCGACACCTCGCGAGGGAGGTCTCGCGAGAGAGGCGCAGCTTGAGCGCCAGGACTTGGTGATATTCTTGATGTAGAAGCCCTCGCGAGGGAAAGGTTCCTCGCGAGGCACTCCAGGCTGGGACGCCTGGTCCTTAGCAGTTTTCTTCAGCTGAGTGCAGAGGGCTGTGGCAGGCCGGCCCATGGTACCCTGGTTTCCACTGGGCCGACAGTAGCCCCCGGGCCCGCGATGGGCACGATGGAGTCCCGTGGACACAGGCGAATCGTCGTGGGCCCAAAGAAGCCTGCCCGGCCCGAGACACGTGGCGCGCCGCGGTCGCCTGCGAAGCCACGATCTCCTCGTCTGTAACGGGCGTGGTGGCGGGTCCCACCACGTCTAGGGAAATGGTTTGCCGAGGCGATAAAGGCAGAGAGCCCGGCGCCGGTTCCCATTACTATGCCTTTCCCTTTCGCCTCCTTCCTCCCAGTTCATCCTCTCCGAGATTCTGCTTCTCCGCCTCCCAGCAGCAATGTCGCCCAAGAAGGCCACTGGCCCCCAGAAGGGCAAAGCGGTGGTGCAGGCGAGTGAGCCTGCCGCGTCTGGGCAAGGCGGAGGTCTCAAGCCGGCGCTGACGGGGCTCCGTATGAACACAGAGGCGCAGTTGGACAAGGCGCGCCATATGGCGGCCTCCGAGCACAATGAGTGGGGAGTGACAGAGCTCAAGCCGGCGGCCGCCCTCGACAGCCTCCGCGCCCCATTTTACCCCATCTTCCTTCACACCCTATTCGCAGGGTTGTGCCTCCTTTCTCTGATTTCTTCTTGGCGATTCTGGAACACTACCAGATCTAGATTCTTCACCTCCATCCCAACTCCATCATCATCCTCTCCATCTTCGCCTACTTCTGCGAGGCGTACGCCGGAATTGTGCCTTCGGTCGCTTTCTTCCGCAGCTTCTTTACGCTCCGATTCATGGCAAACAACAAGCGGACGGGGTGCATCTCCTTCCGCATCACCGATGGCATGGGCGACGTTTATATCCCCATTGCGTGGAATGGCGAAAATGCGGTCACCAACGTGTCGAAGAAGGTGGAGGATTTCCGCAAGCGGTGGTTCTTCGTGAACACCGGGAGCACGAGTCCCTTCTTCGAGGTACCAATGCACCTGCGATGAAGAGGAGGGGCTGGGCGAGTGAGCCTCTCGAGGG
This sequence comes from Poa pratensis, assembly GCA_947311845.1. Lineage (NCBI taxonomy): Eukaryota > Viridiplantae > Streptophyta > Magnoliopsida > Poales > Poaceae > Poa > Poa pratensis. The sequence continues at coordinate 385,418 of CAMZMU010000105.1, forward strand.
CGAGACACTCGCGCCCCTGGTCCAGCGCCTGGAGGAGCTTCGTATATCTGGCCTCACTGGCCAGATGGTGGCCAAGGACTTCATGAAGCGCCGCATCGCTCCGCTCCAGGTGCACACGAAGCCGATGTGGATGTACTCTAGCCCGGCAGACAACATGCGCCTGAATTCTGCCCTCTTCCCGAAGGAAGTGCTGAAGGGCATCATGGAGACCCTCTTCACGTCTCCGTCCATCCCCAGGCCAGCGAATGACTTCGCGGAGCCGCTCCACAGGTTCTCGCTTGAATCTCGCCTCGAGTACTTGGAGGCGATGTCGGCGTTCAGCCAGTGGGGTTTGGTGCCTGAGGGACAGGTAGGACCCCACAACAACCCAAAGGCGGCGTCGCAGGTGGCGCCGATTGATGGCGAAGAGGAGGCGACGGAATCACCCGTGACGTCGGACGCGGGTGTCGATGGTGCCTCGGGGAGTGCCAATCCCTCGACGGGGAATGAGAGCTCCTCGAGGGGCGCACCACCTGAGGCTGAGGTCCATGAGATCTCCTCGGGCAGCGAAGACCCGTTCCGCGTCGTCCCTTCGCGACGCGTCGAGGAGGGGAGCAGCGACGAAGACGCCTAGTCCGGCCGCCGTGAACCCCGCACGAAGGCGCTCCATGACAGTCCCGCCAAGGACCCGGGGTGCGCCTCTCCCGAGGTGGGAGCGAATGCGTCCCAGAAGGCAGCGAAGGCAAGCGCCTCGCAACCGCGGCAGACTACGAAGAGGTTGATCGACACCGCCATCCAGTAAGTCTCGCGCTTTTCCCTTCCTGACGCGATCTTGAGTGCCTTTCTTGGGGGTTTTCTGATTTTTCTTCATCAGGCCTTCCTCCGAGCCGAAGCGGCGAAGACTCCAGAAAGTTGGAGAGAGCTCAGGTGCTGCAGGGGCGTCTGCAGCGCCTACAGCTGAGGAGGTGCCCCACGAGGCAACTGCTCCTCCTCCTGAGATGACGGCCCCTCCTGAGGCGGATGAGCACCGCGAGGAAGAGAAGACTGAGGCAACGGTGTCGCCTGTTGCGCGACCGGACACTTCTCCTGTGCAGCAGGAGAAAGCGGCGGAAGGTACGGCGGCGAAGACCGTGACGTCGGTGGAGGAGCGCGCCGATGTTTAAATGGAAGGGGCCACCACGCCACCGCCTCCGCCCAGCGCAGGTCCTGAGGCGACGGTGGACCCCAAGACCACGGCAGGAGCGGCCTCGGCTGGCCCCAAGGCCACGGTGGGAGCGGCCTCGGTGGAGCAGGCCGACCCCGCCCCTGGAGGGAGAAGGATGTGCCCTGGGGCAGAAGGACGCCGGAGCTGATGGCGAGGACATTTCGACCCCCCAAAATGCCCCCGACGCAGATGAAGAAGTAGGCTCTCACCAAGGCCCCCAGGCGCGACTTGAGGCCACCCCGAGCCCACAGCGCGATGTTTTGGAGTCCTCGGCAGGTGTCGAGGCCTCTGGGTCCCTTGACGATGCGTGGGCCTTGATCCTGCGGGGCCGGCGCCCGAGCGCGGTTCGTCGAGACGCTGTCTTAACGAGGGAGGCGCTCAATGGGCTCGAGGCCCAGCTTGTCGAGGAAGATCGTGCCAAGGCGGAGGAACTCACCGATCTTGCGTGGGGTTGGGCCCGCCTTCAGGAGACCGTGGCGCGCTGCCGTCAGGAGGACGAGGCAGCTCAGACGCAGCGCGTGGAGGCGCAGCGCTTCGCTGAGGAGGTCCGCGCCAGCGTTGTCCGCGAGGCTGAAGAGACTCTCGCGGAGTTGAGTGCTAAGCGTGAGGCTCTTGAGGCGGAGACCAACACCAAGCACCAGGAGCTCGCTGCCCGCGAGGCGGCGGCCACTGCCAAGCACCGAGAACTCTCGGACCATGAGAAAAAGATCATCGCGGACTCAGAGACCGTGAGGCTAGGCTTGGAGAAGTTTCACGAGGACCTGCGCACTCGCGAAGAGCTGATCATGAATCGTGGGGAAGAGCTCAACTTCCGCAAGTCAGAGCTGCGCAAACGTGAGGAGCAGGTCGAACAGGTTGAAAATGATCAATCCGTGGAGTGGGAGAGCCTGGAGGCTCGGGAGAGCAAGGTAGCCCAGGACGAGGACGGAGGAGGCATCCGCGACCAGGGAGAAGCTCTTCCGTGAGAACTGCTCCAAGGAGTTCGCGAAGAAAACCAAGATGCAGGAGGAGCGCTTCACGAAGAAACGTGACGAGCTCAACGCTCGCATCAAGGAGCTCGAGCGGGAGAAGCGGCGGTTTGACTCTCGTCTTCAGGCCGCCAAAGACGCCCAGGCTCGCGCGGAGAAAGACCTTGCCTCCCAGACGGAGTACCTGAACGACATGAATCAGCATGTGGCGCCCACTGTGAGGCTTGTCGAGGAGGCCCAGAGCAGTGCGCAAGCTACGCGGCTCTTGGCGCGCCAGGGTAAGCATATGCTCCGCTCCTTGGTGGTCTGCGCGCGGGCTATCGCGGACCGTTTGGGGGCCGAGGCTCCCGCGCTCTCTGTCGAGAGGAACTCCGACATCGCCGCGTACCTCGACTTCTTCGAGCGTCTCGTCGCCAGCCTCGAGGGGGCGGTGATGAGCCTCGACGACCTTGTCGATGAGGAAAGTCGCAAGCTCCTTGGTGTCGTGGTCGGTCGCGTCTTCGCCAACCTCGCCCACCTCTAGCCTGGCTTCGACTTCAAGACCGTGACGGAGCCCCTCGAGCAGAAGCATGCCGCGAAGCTGAACGCCGCGGTCTGGCAGGATGTGGAGGCGTTCGTCCAGCGCTTCCAGAGGACGGAGGTCGATGAGGACGATGGCGAGGATGGCACCGCGGAGGAAGACGATGAAGCTGCTGATGGCGAGGACAATGGCAGCCCTGCCGCTTGAGCTGTCCCCGTGGCGTGACGTGCCTGGAGCACGAGTTACCTTAGGATTTGTCCTTTTGTTTGTAAAGACATGTAAGACTACTATTTATGCCAGTGTGAGCGCCCCTCGGGAGGCCTTTTACTTCTTCCTCATGCCTTTTCGCTGTACGTCGTTAGGACCCAGCTTTCAGCGCTATAGCACCGCCGCTTCGGTATGCAAGAGTCAGGGCTCGACAAGGCCGGGCGGTGCGTAAGGCTTAGAGAGGTAAGGGCTCCCGAGGCACGATGCTCGAGAGTCCCCCTTTGACGTGCAAGCAGCCCATGAGGCGTAAGAGAGAAAAGGAAGCTCGAGAGGCGAAAAAACCAGCGAGGGGAAAACTCCAACAGGTTCTGGACTTAGCTTTGTGAGACGTTTGTCTCGTGGGGGGCGTCATGCTTCCTGAAGAGGCATTTTTTCCTCTCGAGGTTGCCTGAGGCTGGCCTGGAGTTTCGTAGCCTTGTAGAGGGTGCCCTGTTTCCTGCGTTGGACAAGGAGACATGCCCACATGCAACGTACAGTTGTACAACTCATGCACGCTCATAGGTTTCCTTATGTGTATCTCGCGAGGAGAATAAGCACCAAGGTCCTTGGTGAGGTGACGTGCACGGGAGCAGGCCCGTGAGTCAGAGCTCTTTGGTGAGGTAGCGTGCATGGGAGCAGGCCCATGAGCCAGAGCTCGGATCCTTTGCGTTTTGCGATGCTGCTGGGATGTTCCCGAGGCACAGGCACCGTGCTCAGCCCCCGCTCGCGAGGTGCGCATGGGGAAAAATATGAGCACGAATGAACGTAAGACAAGCAACTTACCACAGCAATATTACATAACGGCGCTAGGGCCCATAGGTTCATGCTGAAAAGGAAATTGTTCATTACGCTTGGCGTGGCCAAGATAAAATCCGCCATGTCTGGGCATGGGGTTCCACATGGAGTGGCTGCGTCAGAAGATGCCCCGCAAAAGGACATCGATGCTCAGATAGCAGATACACAGATCCTCCGGAACCTTGTGAAGTACTTGATGCTGAATGACAGCCCTGATTTCCGGTTCAGGCTTGTGTTATCGCTGGCCCTCTTAGTTGGCGCAAAGGTAAATGTTACATGTTTAGAAAAATGTGAACTATAATGTTTGTTTTGTGTGTCTCTTGTTGGGTTTCATCTCACTTCCATATTTGTTTTTCAACGAAAACTGTAGGATAGGCTCCGACAGTATATAAAATCATATGAATATGGCAACAAAACATACACAGGGACACATAAGGATGTATGAGAAACCACCACACAGCACACTAGACACCGCCCAACTCAGGCGACCGAGCTGATAAGGGTGAACCAGTATAGCAACCCAGAATTAAGGTCCTCTTTTAAGCCTACCTCAACTTGTTCAGGACTAAAGGCTTTGCTTTTTCAGTATATGAAATACAGAGTATTCCTGTACCGCTAAGAAAGATGATGCAACATACTTTCATTGACCAAGCCTTCTATTTTTTTTTCAAGTCATTAATGATTAGCAAAGTGCAATATCTTGGCAGTCCCATTTGGGCTGCATTTTTTCTCATAAAAGCTACCTTTAACCATTATAATGTAGGATCAGGATCAGTCGTACCCTACTTTGGATGGATGGAACGCAGTACATTTGCACTACTGCACTGACATCCCCCTTTTCTTTCATTACCGAATAACCCTTACACATTCTGGTATAATCTCATGACTCATCAATTTGGATACAGCCTGTTTGAGTGTTTGATAGTTCATCAAAGGCCAGTTAGCCACAGTAGCCAACTATCGTCATTATGAATCAACGAAAGAATATTTCCCTTCCAGTTACGATATATGGGATTTTTTTTGAACAAACGATATATGGGAATAGCATGATGATCTAAAGAGGAAAGTTACTATGTGGAGCTTTTGACTTTGTTATCTGACCTTTCCTGTTTCTAATGAACACCAGGTTATAAATGTTCAAGTGCCTTTCTTGTTTAAGCTTGCTGTCGATTGGCTTGCAGCCCTTGCTGGTACTGAAGCCTCACTGGCATCATTTACAGATGCTAATGCCACCATGTTGGCTCTCTTTGCAAGCCCAGCAGCTGTTCTGATTGGATATGGTATTGCACGTTCAGGAGCATCAGCTTGTACAGGTAATACTTCTTCGTTAGAATTTTTTTGTATTGATGCTCTTATTTCCCGTGATTCCGTGAACATGCAATGTTTTATTACAGATTTCTCTCTTTACTCTATGATTTATTCATTATCGTAAATTTCCTGTTTCCAGAATTGCGCAATGCCTTATTTTCTAAAGTAACCTTGAGAGCCACCCGCTCAGTCTGCAGAATGGTAAATTTTGAATCTTTTTTCATTTCCCTGTTACCACTTCTTGAAGTTGTTTGATCTTTTTTAGTTCCTTGAGGCTATCTAGATGTTCCGACGCATATGTTTCTTTTAGTGATTTTCGTCATATGTATTTCTGCAGTTCTCCTATATATATTTATATCCACAAAAGGAACACTCAATATCAGTGGGATCTGACTAGTGATAGAATACTGTTTCTTTTGATCCACAAATGCTTGAAATATTACCATAATTTGTACTCATGTATTGCAGGCATTTCTTCACTTGCATGAGCTTGATCTTCGTTATCATCTTAGGTACTTAGAAAATGCTTGTTTTCTTAGTGAATACATTATTCATTGTACCGACAGACAACACATTATATGTCGAAAACACTACGAGTAATTTACATGGTTCACAAATTATAGATTGATTGGTTTGCTTTTGGCTAATTGTATTTTTAAAACTATCGACTCAGTGAGGTAGTAGTTTGTATTCTGAAAGTCAATATTGAGATAATTATAAGAATCCAATACCAATATCTACTATATAGTAGGTGAGTTTTGGTATTAACGAGATGGAGACTATTTGAGTTCTTATGTTTCCTTATCCATTTTTGTGCTTCAGCTGACAAACTGGTGCTCTAAATCGCATAATTGACCGAGGCAGTCGTGCCATAAATAGCCTTCTTACAATAATGGTATTCAATATTGTCCCCACGATATTAGAGGTAAATATAAAACTGTTCCAGTCCATCAGTTGAACCGATTGCCTGTAATATTGGTATCTTTGTCTTTGGTAATCTATATCACATTTTCTTTGGGCTCTTTCGTCAGTTCACATCTTCCTTCTGTTTTTGCTTCTCATTTACAGATTTGTATGGTCTCAACTATTCTAGCATACAACTTCGGTTCAACTTTTGCTTGGCTTACTTCAGCTTCTGTTGCTACTTATATTGCTTTCACTTTGGTTGTCACACAGGTGAAAACACTGTATTCTTTCATCATCCCCATGACCTCTTAGGATCTTATATTCTTCCTGTTAACACAAACATTCAGTTTATCTTATAATGGTGATTCCTTATGTCTAGCTGTTTTTATAACAAAAAAAATTATTATTACAACAGTGGCGGACGAAGTTCAGGACAGCCATGAACGAAGCTGACAATGCTTCTAGTAACGTGGCAGTGGATTCCCTTCTGAATTATGAGGTCATCTCGTGGTTTTCTATCGCTCTGGTGTCTGTTCCACCAAGTTATGTTACTATAGCAACTTCTTACCAAGTCTTCCTTTGATTGTATATACAGACTGTCAAATACTTCAAGAATGAACGATTTGAAGTGGAGAAGTATGACAAATATCTAAAACGTGAGTAACTATGTTTCTTGGGAGAATTTTCGTTGTAGACTGGTAATGCACAGCTATAGCCTATATGGTCCTTCCTTCTTCTGTTTGACTCACTGGCATTAAATTTGTCTCACCTTTCTAAGACAACCAGCACTGTTCTCTTACATATGTTAAATTATGATGGCTATCATCCATATTTCAATATTTTCAATTCTGTTCCCGAAAAGACAAAAAAATAGGATTATTATCGCATTTTGGAAATGATATTTAAATCTTAAAAATTGTTCGGGAATTGTGTGAGTTGTATAACAAGTGCCTCATATATTTGATTGATTCCAATTGCGAGTAACAGTGGCTGACACCATAAGTTGATTTTGTGAAATATATTCAATATATTAAGTACTTCAATATGCTCAGAATATGAGGATGCTGCACTCAAAACCCAAAGTAGCCTTGCCTACCTTGACTTTGGTCAAAATGTTATATTGAGCACGGCTTTATCCGCGGCAATGGTTTTGAGCTCATATGGTGTCATGAGTGGTGCTCTAACTGTTGGTGATTTGGTAATTCTCGATGTCAACAATATGTCTTTTGTATCTTCTACCATTACATTTCTTATAAGTGGTTTTGTGAAAATGTGTAACTGAACAGAAAAATTAAATTCATTGGTTATATTTTCACCAATTAGTGTTAAACTTCACTTTTTCGCACATTTTGCTTTTCTTTAGTCTTATAATGGCATTTGATTATTAAATATTGGCATGCAGGTCATGGTTAATGGACTTCTATTCCAGCTCTCATGGCCTCTGAATTTCCTTGGGGGTGTCTATAGAGAATTTAGACAAAGCCTTATTGACATGAAGTCCATCTTCCACTTGCTTGAGGTAAAAGTTTCTTATTATCTATCCGTATTACTCTGCACTTTATGACTTTCAGTTCTAATTAATCCATAGATGATGATCTGAGAGACTTTAGGCTATTATTTTCTTGTTTTCTTAGGAAAAACCTGGAATAAAGGATGATCCTCATGCAAAACAATTGCAGTTTAAAGGAGGATGCGTTGAATTTGAGAACGTTCATTTTGGGTAAATTTTGTCCTTTGTTAATTTGTCAAGTTCAATGAAATTGATGTTTCTTTCTAAAATGAAAACAAAGTGTGTTCCAAAGCAACAGAGTGATAAGGAGATAATTGTATTTTAACCATTAGTACAACTAGATGCTGCTGTTTTTTCCGTGTTCAATAAAATTCGTTTGCTTTGGTGGAACAAAATGGGTAACTACCACCATGAAGATGGCCGGACGGCACGACTTAAGCGATTGGAGAGTAGAACATAGTTTAGGGCAGGATGCCTGAGGGAGAGATTGGTAATTTTTTCATTGCTTGATTGATAATTTATAGTACATATTATTGTCAAGCTTCATGCGCTGACCACTATTCCAAAAGACTAATCTGTTGGAAAGGGCCAGACAATCCACTTATCCACTCAACACCCCTCCTCGCATATGACGAGAAGAGAGAGGCCAACATGTGTAAACTCAGAGGTAGGCGCATGAAGAGAAATGGGCCTTGTACGTGGACGGAGGGGGCATCATCAATTTTTAGGAAAATTGCGCCACACAAGACTTGAACTCCAGACCTTGACTGGCTCTGATACCATGTCAAGCTTCAGGTGGCGGCGGCATGTAGCGGAGCTTTACGGTGGATGGCCGACGAGTAGGTGCAGGGCCAGCGGTCCTGCAATGGCGCAGACGTCAGGCGCGATACACAGTTAGATGTAGCCGTCGGAGCTGTCACCGCAGCATCTTGGTGCGCCCACGCTGTTGGAGACAACAGCGCTGCAGTCGAGATAGTGAATTGCCTTCCTGGAACTTCTTTTAGCCGTGAATCTGTAGTTGTCAACTGGCTTTGTGGTAAATTATTTGTTTGTGTGTATGATTTCCCAATATTCCAACATTCTTTAAACAAAATTTTGGGAAACGGCATTAATAAATTGTTTATTATGATTTACCATAAATATCAAGAATTAACTCTAGATATAGCATTAAGAGGTCAACCAAGGTGTCAAGTAGAATGAAGTGAAGTTGATCCACTGTGTAATATCGCGTGTAAAGTAATATAATCTGATTTACCATCATCTTCTAATTGACTAATAGGTACATACCTGAAAGAAAGATTCTTGGCGACGCCTCTTTCACTGTACCCGCAGGAAAAAGTCTGGCTATTGTCGGAACTAGTGGCAGCGGTAAAACTAATCTCCTTATTTATTGAATAATGTTAAATACTTTTGGAACTAGACCTCAAAATAGGTTTCTATCAGTTATATTATGTCCATAGGAGCTGCAGCTCTGAATTGCGCTGTCTACATAGCGAAAGCTGCAAGCCAAGGTAAGTGCAGGGGTATTTGCAGAGCGTGCAAGGCAGGACATCGGTGAGAAATTGCAGGTCCATCCAAAGACATCTGATCGGTGTGACTGTACACTTGGATGGATTGGTGTGCAGCCCCAATGCACTACATAATTTTGAAAGGAAAGCAGGGGGCATAGATGATTTAGTCCATATCTTGCGTACTTGATGGACAGCACGTTGTGGACATGTTGCTTTATTGTGGGCCAGGAAATAGCTGTTACTAAGTTTCTTTCAGCAATAGCATTTACTAGCACCTCTCAAGTTTCTGCAGGTAAGTGAGCGCCTTCAATAACTTGACCTTGTTCTGCAGGAAAATCAACCATACTTAGACTTCTATTCAGGCTTTTTGATTCAACTTCAGGATCGGTAAGTACACCAAAACATCTATCTTACAACCTGTTTCCTGTTGTAAATTTGACATACATCAAATTTCCATTATTGTGATGGTTCTCGTTATTTATTTTTCCTGTAGATACGTATAGATGGGCAGGACATCCGGGGTGTCACACTAGAGAATCTTCGGGACTGTATTGGTGTTGTACCACAGGATACGGTAATCCCTCCGATATTGTATCTCTGTGAATGCTCAAATTTACTTACTCTTACTGTCCTCGTTAATTACTCATTAGGCACCCAAACATGAATTATTACATGCTAGCAATTATGGCTAGATATCCTTCCTTGCAGAATTAAAGCTTCTGATATTTCTTTGTTAGGCACCCAACCATGAATCCATTTTTTTAACAACACTATGAATCCATTTTAATGAGAAAATACTGAAATAGCATTGCACGCGGGATTTTTAATACAAAATATTCCTACAGATGATGAAAAAACTAGTCTTGGCAAAACTTTCTTCCGTTTAGAAGATAGAGTAGATTCTAGTTGTTCCACCTGATAGCTTTTTAGGAAATTATGTTAATACATTATGTCACTAGGCTTTGTTCCTGGTACACCAGAGCTTACACCATCAATTTCACTGCAGGTACTTTTTAATGACACAATTAAGCATAATATACAGTATGGACAGTTATCAGCAAAAGATGAGGAGGCATGGTCTTCTTCCAATACATTCTGGAGTTGCAGTCATATGCTTGTTCCGGAAAGCTAATGTTTATGATGCTGCTCGGCGTGCTTCCATTCATGATACAATCATGAACTTTCCTGATAAGTATGACACAGTTGTTGGGGAGCGAGGATTGAAGGTGAGACAATGTCTGGTTATGTACAAAAAAAAAGGGATTTTTGTAACTTATTGTATAGCCAACATCTCCACATATCTCAAAAAATGTGGTTCGGCCATTTTGCAGTTGAGTGGCGGTGAAAAGCAACGTGTATCAATTGCTCGTGTATTATTGAAGGAGCCTTCCATTCTGTCAGTGCCCCTTGCTTTTACTATTTCGCTCCCCCTCTCACATTTGGATTTCAGTGTCAACTGAGCTTACTGTTCAATCAATTAAGCAAGTCACCGTGTTCTGTTGGTTCTTATGTGTTTTTATCACTTATGGACTCATAAGATGAATCAAAGTTAGGCCTTCTAAATGGATTTTTAACTTAGTTAGATATTCTCATCAAGCGTGATTTTTAACTTAGTTAGGCTTCTCGAGTCAACAACCTTTCTCACTTATTTCCCTTTGTTATCTGACTTGTGCCAGATTATGTGACGAAGCTACAAGTGCTCTTGATAGCACTACCGAAGCATCAATTCTGAATTCCCTCAAGTCTTTATCCACTGATCGAACCTCAATTTTTATCGCTCATCGACTCACAACTGCAATGCAGTGTGATGAGGTATGCACAATCATGAACAGTACTATGAAAGAACTTTGTGAAAACCATGGCTTGTTGCGAATTTGACACAGTTATCCAAATAATGGCTAAACAGGCTAAATCTAAGCGTGCTTTGGATTTATTGATCTCATTGAACATCGATTCTTTCCGGTGTATTGAATAGTGATAACTACTAGTTTGGAGTCATCTCTTCTGTGATTCCTAATGAAGTCATGTTTACCTGCACTTAGAAAATGGCAAGGTACCTGTGTATAGTGCAAACCCCTGGATCGTTTCATTTGCACACACAGTTTAAGATGAATATCACAACATTGTATCAATTATTACACGAATGATCTAGACTTTGAAAAATAAATAGTTCGATACATCTTTGCATAGCTTAAAGCTAGCTTAAAACAATAAAACAGCGGAAATAAATCTTCAATGAGCCTCCATTCTTCATGATGCGCCACAGGCGAAAACATGTTGGTTGCAGACTCGAAACCCAAACGTGACCTTACTCATCGTCAGAAAAATCTGCAACAAAGTAATATTTGCAACAGAGTGGGTCAGAATCATTAAAAATGATCCTGGCAAGTGACACTATGTGGACTCATATAGGAATAACTCTATAACCTATATGCATATTTGGCTGGTGGAGTTTAAAGGCTGATTTGCATGAATGCCAATTTTGCCTAACACTTTGTAAAACTTTTCCTTCAAATCTTTGAGACAAGATGGCATGAAAACCATTGTCTTAACTACCCTTGTTTACCATCAAGTTTTAATTTCGAAAATTGGAATGATGAAGCCTCCGTTGAATCCTTGATCAGCTGCTCAAATTGTCCGTAACCAGGGACACGGCTAAGTACTTAGTTTTAAAACTCTGCAGAGGTTGTGCACTTTCACCATTAGACCCAACAAACCCAAACTATCCTCAAGCACTCAATTTGTGTTAAGGAAAAGGAGAGAGTTGAGACGAGACTTTTCAGAAGCATTTCCTCATCCCATGCCGCCTTGACGCGCTCCCATTCTAACCATCTACCACCACCTGTCAAGTCGGGACGAGTCCACGCAACTTAATCCATCAAGTCAGAGCCCATATGACTAATGGTTGCACGGTAAGCAATCTTCACTTAGAGAAAACATTGGACCCTTAATACCCTGGGTGGCAATCCACAAGTGAATAAACACTCAACTCTTTCAGCCTTGCAAGCCCAAATCCACCCAGGTGGTAAATTAACTTAGTAGAATTTAAGCATTCAGTAAGAGAATTTGCATAGCACCAATAATTCTACTAAGTTATCATTGGGGGTTCTAGACACAACTAGTGTAAAGGTATGGTGGGTATAGCATATAACAATAATACTATCCAACACATGCATATAAAGAAATACACTAAGTAATGCATATAAAATACTTAGGCAAATTTCATGGGGTGTGCCACTTGCCTTGGCAACAAGCAGAATAGCAACAACAGTTGCAACAGTCCTCGTTTCCCTCTGGAGATTCTAACACAACAAACAATACATAATGAACAAACAAGTTTCATAAAACTTCTAAGAAAAAAATATGTCATGCATGATGTGCAAAAAAAAATTCTAAGGACTAGAGATGCATGCATGCCATGCCATGAATTAATTCTAAGTTAAAGCAAGACATTCAAGAAGGTCCAAAAATGACTAAGGACCAAGGTCATAACACTTGGTTCGAAATTTAACTAAGGACTAAAGCTAACACATCATGTCCAAAATAATTTCTAAGGAAAGTAAACAAAATATGAAGTGCTAAAATTTTCTAAGGAAAAAGGTATGAAAACAATAGTTGATAATTTTTCTAAGGACAAACACTTGTCAAAAATAACACTTAGGAAAATATTCTAAACCAACTAAGTTTTCAAGATGCTAAATTTTTCTAAGGAAAAGATTTAACACTTTTAAGATGTTGAAATTTTCTAAGGAAATAGTGTTGTCAAAATAATTATCAAATATTTTCTAAGGAAGAAAAATACTTTGTTTGGAGAGGTAAAATATTTCTAAGTACTTTTTGTAACTAAAGTGATCAAAATATGACTAAGTCATTTTATTAGCCGAATAGGTGAATAAAAATAATTTTAATCAATTTTAATTATTAAAATAACACCTAAAAAGCAATTAATCAATATTAATTACAAAAATCATAGAAAATACTTTTACAAAATTGGTAGAATATTCCTACGGCCAAGTATTAATTAAACAAAGTTAAAACAATTGGATTTGCCCAAAAATAGTTTTTAAAACTCAAGTTAAGTCAAATTTACTTAAACAAACAAATTTAAAATTTGAACCAATTTGAATTTGTCAAAACATAAATTTAACTATGCCAAAAGTTTCTACGTGTCATAAGCTTTCTAAAAATATTTTATTTATAAAATTCGGCCAAACCAATAAAAAGTAGTGATAGATCTAAGATATAGGGTTTTTCTGCAAATCTGCCGGTCTTCGATTGTCTTCGATTGACTGTTGGCTCTGACTGCTGACGTGGCGACGATGAAGCGCTGACTTTACGGTTGACTACGAATTTTGACCAAAAATAAAGTTGCTCGGATGGAAAAACAATCTTAACGAAAGTTGTAGAGAATTACGTGCTTTTTCTAACTATCACAATTATAACATAAGTGGATTAATAGATTGGTCACAAATCGCAATTTACCTTTCTGGTCCGAAACTTTGAACGCGAATAACTCCTAGCTCGCTCGACCAATTGAGGTGAGTCTTGGGGCAAAAGAAAGGTCTTGATCAGGGGAACAACTTTCGTAACTACGGCCCGAAGATTTGAGATTGTTTTCTTCTCCGAAAATCGTCAAAAGCAAACTGTATTGTACAGAGAATTCCGTATGTCAAAACCAAAAGAGTGCAATAGCAAAGTTGTAGGTAAGGGTTAGATCTGACTTCTCACCAAAGAATTTCAATTTGAAGAACCGAGCGCGAAGAGATCTAAGAAATACGACTTCAGATCTGAAGGATTGCGAGTCGAAATTCTCTCTCCACGGTTGATGAAAAGAGTTGAGGCTCTCGGGATGGAAAGGTATTGAGATCTTCAACAATGCTTCAGTTCCGTCGCGATTCGAGATCGTTTTGGTTGGTAGATCAACGAATTATGATTTCGCTGATTAGGGTTTCGGTGGAACGAAAAGGGGGAAAGAGATGCCAGCGGCTACAGGTGTTTATATAGGCCAAGGGTCGGTGGAATAGTTTGGGCTCGAAGTTATCAACGCGTAGGATCAAACGGATCCGGATTTGGAGTTATATTTGTTGAGATAAACGTGTTTGAATGGAGAAGATCGAGAAACCGAATTTTTCCTGCAGTCAATGTCGGGTTCGAACTCGAGTTGTCGTGTTGGTGGTCCGGCTGGACTGGCTCGGCCTGCTCGCTGCCTTGTTGGGCCAGCCGGTTGGCCCGTTTCATTTTTTTTTCTTTATTCTTTTTCTAATTTTCTTTATAACTTTTGATTTCGGAATCGGAATCGAGTCAAACCAATTGCTATAGTTTTGTAAAATCAAAACCTTTCCATTAAAACTTTCAAAACAATTTTCCAAACTTTGCAAATTTTGAAATTCAAATATTGCATAAAGGTTTAATTAGATCTTTATGTTAAATTTTATAAATAGGATTTTATAAAAATTCTTTTGAATTTAGATTTTAAAATCCATAACAAAATAAGGGTAATAAGATCCCATATCACTCAATAAGATAATTTTGCACCAAATCATTTTGGCTATAAAGAGTTTGATAATTTAAAATGAAATCAAAATTCAATTTAAAAGCCAAATAAATATTTTCTTTCAAAAGTAAAACTATAGAACTTTGAAAACAGAGAATAGGTAGGTAATAGAATAACTTCCAAACATACAAACAATTTACAACCAACATTTAACTCAAAGGATTTTACCACAATACTTCAAAATAATATATTGGACATAGATAGTCCTTTTAATATATTTTCTTAAATATGTTTTCAAGTGGAATTATTATTCCCACTTTTGAAATATCAAAATGCAAACAAAGCTATATGATGATGAATGCATGCATGATTTTCTTTTCGAAGCAAAATACATAATAGTTTTCAAAAGTTCTAAATTTTTCTGATTTTTCAACTTTTTGAAAAACTTGGGATGTTACATGTCAATTGTCAGATCGTCGTCTTGGAGAATGGAACGGTTGTGGAACAAGGCCGCATGATCTTCTTCTGACGAAGGGCGGGCGATATGCCGAACTAGGGTCACAGCAGAACAACAGTGAAGCCAATAATACTTCTGTTATCTAGGAGTTTGATGACCAAATACATTTTCCCTTTGCAAGCCATAATACAGGTTTCACCTTATCTACTCTGCACAACATAGTGATTAGGATTTTGGATATGGGATCATAAATTTACGCTTTAGAATAAATTTTCCCATTTGAAAGGCAAAAAACTTTCCTTTGAGAAATATCAACAACCTTGGTTTGTGCTTATTAATTAAAAGAAATTGTATCATGGAATAATTGTACAAAAATATTGTAAATATTTGATTCTTTCTTGGTAAAAGAAATATTTGACTCTTTCTAATGGAAATCCTTACCCTCTGTTAGGCATCTCAATCTAGCGGCATTGATATGTTCAAACCTTTTCCTTCACGGACCACCCAGCTGTAAACCTTGCACGTAATTTTCATGCTGCAACTAAATGTCGCCAAAATGATTCAAGAGGCGCTGCCTTGTTCATGTGTCTCTTCTCTGGCTGTCAACGATGAAGTTCCACTCAGTGTTTCCTTGCCTTTGTGGTTGCTTTGCCGGAGATTTTCTGGGCACCGTTTTATCTTGTTCAGTTATCTGGCTTTACTAGCTTAAAGCCAGGGCTACAAAGGCTTCCACCAGGGAAAAAGAAAAATGCAATAGCACATCACCCTCTTTTAATAGATTGTCAGCTCCTTTGATATGGATAACAGAAACTTTCATACAACAACACCTCCAGGCAACTCACAAGAGTGATCTTGTTTAGGGGTGAAATATATTGTCAGTAGCTTCTGCATCTACTCCTACGTTTGGTTCTGTTTCTTGGAGAAAACTCAAAGTACCAGGGCACACACATCTGCTGTAGAAAATTGCACTGGGAATAAAATTTTCAGCATCTGGTCAGTTTATTACAACATGTTCCGGCCTGAAACACACACATACACTTATAAAATCCAAACCACTTTGTGTGACTTTACACGGACAACAAAAGGAACGCGCGAGCAATTAATTTATTCCGCTTAAATCGTATATGATGATCACAAATTTGCATTCCCTGGATATATAGCTCAATCGACAGAAGGCTGTGGATCATTGGCGGTCTGCTTAGTTGCACTTTGGAGAAAGGCACGGTAACCGCCTTGAAGGTTCCTCACATTCTTGAATCCCTGCACGTACAAATGTCGAATAAGACCCTACTAGTAGATCTGAGTACGCCAGTACGGATTGAGATGGGCGTCCCTTATTAAATTACCGCGTTTAGAAGGTCTGAACTCGCGAGTTTGGATCGCGTGCCCGTGAAGCAACCCTACACGAGAACAAGCAGAGTTGAACATGAGGGGACTCATCAACAAAAGGAGGACCATGAAAGGAGAGTTACAACAAGTTACCACAATCAAGTGCTCCTCCTTCCCATAGAGTGCAGCTACCTCTTCTTCAAATCGTGGGTTCTTCTCCCTCCCTTGGAGTAACAAAAGAGAAGCAAGTGCTATAAAATCATCTGGCATAGAGTTTAGAAAGTAAAAGCATATGTTGAATTTGCAGCAGACCCTGGGGAGCCACGTAGACGTAGTAGGGAACGTTGCGAGCACCGTTGGCGTGCCCCTTGTCAAAGTCCTCCGACATCCTGAACATGTCACACATCCAACCCATCCATCAATCTTGTTTGCCAGAGAAGGAAGGAAACAGGCTGAGCGAGCGAGGAGGGGAGCACTCACCTCACGTCGAGGTAGCCATGACCGGAGCTCATCACTAGCGTGTGTGCTTCGTCTGCGTCGACCATGGGGATGACCTGCTCCTTGTCAGCGGTAGCCATTGATGGTGATTTGGGCGTATGGCTCTGGCTATTTTGGTGCCTCTGCTGCAACTCACCACCAAGCCTCCCTTCATTTATATTAGCACCATATACCCAAAAAGTCTTCTCCTTGGTTATCGTGTCGGTAATGATATACTATCTAGCAATAAGACATGTAAACAAGATAATATAATGCAACATCGAAACCAGTACATCATTGCCAGGCTGGTTTGGTTTAGGTTGACCTGAGCAATTTGATGGATAAGTAAACGATTTTTTTATTGATGGCAATTACTTGATGATAGCTACTTTATTTTTATTGTAAACCTTTTTTTCTTTTTATTGGTATCGAATCAAGTATATGCTGTCGTGAATCGCTGCACGGTGATGTTTATCAAAACCCAATTATTGTCTCTTGTAGATATTTATTAAAGCCTGTGAAAGCAAGATCAACATCATGCCCAGGTTGGGATTGGGTTGACCTGAGCGAGCATATAAGGTAGTTTACATGCCACTTGATGACAACTGCTCCCTATGTTACTAAATATAGATGTTTTAGCTTTTTTCAAGGTCGGATGTATCTGGACGTGTTTTTGCGTGTATGTTCACTCATTTTAGTCCGTATGTAGTCCACATTGAAATATATAAAACATCTTATAATTACGAACATAGGAAGTAATTCGTAAATGGTTGTATTGTGTTTAAGACTTGGCTGGCGCAATTTTATAAAAAATATTGCAGCCCCCTTTAGACCTAGTGGAGCTTAAGTTAATGGGTGAATTGGCCGGTGCAGGCAGTTCTATAATTTCTATGTGAAAAAGTTCTTCTCCCTTTTGTCATCTCTATCAACCTTAAGTGTATTCAACTAATCGATGTCGAGATTTCCCCCTTTTCAAACTAAAAAAAAATCATTCACTATGACTATGGATTTTTCCTATTTTCTGAAAACCTTAGAAACGCAAAAGCGCTATTCAAAAGCGGACTAGGGTCCATGCTAAACCATTTTGGAAAATTTGATGTACATTGTTGAATAGTTGACAGTGCAAATCGGATCAAATACAGGTGAATGGTAATTGTTGATTGAGCCGTCCCGGAAGCATATTGGCTGAACCTCTGAAGGCACCCACAGTCAGATGCCTGTGAACGCTCTGCACTGCATTTCCCAATGCTCTTTAGCCAAGCGGACACGCTCAGCTCGCTCTGTTCGCGTCCTCTGCTGCCAATACTCCGGGCAACTGCAGGAAGGCAGAAGCATCACTGATCAACAATATCAATGGAAACTTAATTAAGGAAGATGATTCCACCTAGTAAGTGTTTTCTTCTTTTTGCAAGTGAGAGTCCACTAAATTATTACCTGTTTCTAAGCAAAATATTGAGCTGATTCAACCTCATAGCATCAGGAAAGACACCGGTCTGAAACAGAATGATGTATGTTTAAGATCATCGGACTCATATGAACCGGTGAGCAAAGAAGTTTATGAATTTACTCAGTTGTCCAAACAAAAGTTCACGAATTTACTCGGCGGCAAAGGGGGCATTTTGATCTACGATTTGCAGACTCGAGCCCATCGATGACCGTCACAGAGGCCACGGCGCAGGAGCACAGGTAGCAGAAGATGTGGCCACATGAAAGAGAGACTGCATCAAACACCGTGTCCTGCAGAATGGGAGAGTACTGTTAAAACATAGGAGTATCATTCAATTCCTTCAACAATCTGACCTTTTTTTTTGTATGAACGCTCCAAATCGTTGAATACTAATAGTGTTTATACATGTAGCTCACCAAGCAAATAGAACACGTCAAGTCGATGTCAATGCGTAAGGAATCGAAGAGGCCGCATGAGAGCGTCGGCTTATCCTCGTCGTTGAATGTGAGGGAGAGGTCCCCTAGGAGTTCCATTGCAATGTTGTCGCTCCTCCTCAAGTTGATGTAGAATGCCATGAGCTCGTGCAGCCAGGGGGACTCGAGTATCTCGATTTGCAGATTCCGTGCTTCGGTTCTGAAGGCCTGCCCTTCTTTTGAGTAACATTTCTGCATGTTTTTTGTTCTTTATTTATTCATCATACATCTATTGTTTGTGACTACTTATTCATCAAAGTAGGACCGGCTGCCAATGATACTGAAATGATCACCAGTTGGCAAGGCTGATTTTAATGATGTTATGCTAGTTTATGATTTGTGCAACTTTGAGTCAGAGGCTCCCTTCTATCATCTAATAAATTTCTATAAACAACCTACTTTTATGAGTTGATTATTGAGAACCTACTTTTATGAGTTACAGTCGTCACCAGCTGACAACATATTGTTGGTCATTTAGTCTTCTAGTTTTATATATGCGGTGGATGAAAAACTGAGTTGATTCTTTAGAGAAGATGCATATAGAATGAAGAATAATACGATGGTTGAGTCAAGAGCCATACATACCTTGTCGTACTTCTTTGAGATTTTTCTCATGGCCACAGCGTTTAAAATCGCGTAGGTAACCAGGTCTTTGCCTTGCCGTAGGAGCACCGCATGCCTCCTGGCAGACCTATTTGCGAAACACATGAAGTATCTCTTG
The DNA here is from genome assembly GCA_947311845.1 of Poa pratensis. Classification (NCBI taxonomy): domain Eukaryota; kingdom Viridiplantae; phylum Streptophyta; class Magnoliopsida; order Poales; family Poaceae; genus Poa; species Poa pratensis. The sequence continues at coordinate 404,763 of CAMZMU010000105.1, forward strand.
AATCCTGTGGAGGCCAAGTGCAATTTAAGCAGCCTTTTGGCCCTTTCGTTGAAGCAGCTAACGATGGCTGACAGCTCATTTGCAAGGGATGGAAAGAAACTCTCATCGCATACTGCAGATGCAAATATCTAGTATTAAATATTGTAGATGGGCCTGTCCAAAATTTAGTAACATGTTTTTTTTAAAGAAAGGGAGGGGCCTCGAATGACCCCGAAGCTGCTATTAAAACGGTGGGGCTACATTTACAAAGGACTCCATAAAGTAAAACTTTGAACTATTACAACAAAGTCCTTATATTTTACAAGAAGCACCTAGATCAGAACAGAAAAATGCAATGCAATGGGATCCTTCTCTCCCCACCTCAGTGCATATTCCAGAATTGGGTTATATTCGCCGCCGCCAGAGACGAGCCACTTAGGGTGACGGAGATGCTTGGTACCGATGCCTCCCAACAGGAGGTATGAGGAAATTCGGTGTTATGGTAGTTGATACAGAGTAGACACTGGATTGCGCCATGATGGAGGACCACCCTTTGACTAGAAGAAACTGTGGTAGGACAGCACCCATCGTCGAACGGCCACCATGGGTGAGCTCCAGGATCTTTTCGTAAGCAGCTTCACCACTGGCTCCCAACCAATCCTTTCCCCACCTCGGCGGTGCCAGCGTAGCCGAAGTGCTCGACCGAAATAATCACCGTCAGTCACCCATAGCACGCTGAGCTTCTTTGGGACACATAAAGTATTCAAATTGATGAGAGAATTCCCCCCATTTGGGTTTTCAACATCGCACCCCTTCCAGATAAAACCCCTCGCGAAGGTGTCCAGCTTCTTTCAGACCTATTTCGACAGAGAAAGGACACCCATAAGATAATTAGCCAGCGCCATGTGCTGACCTCATTAGCACAGTTCTACCGACACTTGTTTGGTTCTTTTCTCTCCATCACTGGAGTCTCTTCACCGCTTTGTCAATTAGGGGCTCGAAGTCGATCTTCCGCAATCTCCTAGAGTGTTGAGGAAGCCCAAGATCTGTGTGAGGGTATGTTGCCATTTACGTGGGGAATACTGAAATTAGGTCTAGCATGTCAATCTCCTCGTAGCAAACTGGAAATATTTCAGTCTTCCAAAGATTTTATCTGTATTCCGGTTGCATCCCAAAAAGACCCAATGATTTTGCGGATGACTATGAGTTCATCCGCATAAAGAGAAATCCTAGAGTCTTGCCAGACAAGCGTGGAGGAGACGCCGGCTTCCATAGATAGTTCTAGCCCGATCGTCGACAAAGATCAATTGTGTCCCCCGCCGATTCGGCTTCTTCCACATATCACTTCGTACGATTAATGCGACACGTATGAGGATTTTCCCCTCTATAGTTCTGTTTGGACAAGTAAGTCTCCCAACCTTTGTTCTCTCCTCGGGCAAACGAAAGTGACCAAACGAGCGGAGACGATCAATCGCAGAAGGTTTTGATGTGGATTTGGATTTATTTCTTAGTTGTCCCTCGGGTCTTTTCTGTAAATGTGGAGGCAACTGCTCTAAGAGCAGATGTGTCCCTTGTAATCGTATTTATGCTTAATATAGTCTAGGTGTTAGCCTAAAAAAACTAAAAAAAAGTATAGCAGACTATTTCGCAAAATAAATCGATCCGGCAAACATAAAAATAAACTACTGTAGCATATATATAGTACTGGTTCAGCACTCTCTAAACCAAACAAAAGATTAATTTGGTAATCAAACCAGCCTAGCTATACGCGCGCAGTTGACTTGCTCGACCTCGCCACATAAACACAGTATCCCGCGAGCAGCAATCGGACCCACACGAATCGCGCAAAAACGAAATGCGAATCAAATGCCAAGATCCACTTATTAGGCTCAGTTCAGTCCAAATCTGATTCGACTTTTTCTTTCGCCAAAGAGAAGACAAGTAAGTATTCGCAAAAAAAAAAGACAAGTAAGTCGACACAACCTGACAACCCGACGCCCAATCGACGAACAAATAACAGCATAAACGAAACAAGCGCAAAATAATTACCGTAGCAATGGCTGGCCCCGGAGCACTGGCTGCCTCCTGCGACGGCGACGGCAACCTCGTCGCCGAGGCCCTGCGGCTGCGGGGGACAGGGCGTGGCGTGGCATTTCTTGATCATTTCCTTGAGACGCTTCAACCCCAGAGCGGGCAACTGCTCCACCATCTCGGTCATCTGCCTCTGGTACTCCTTGGCGAACTTCATGGCTAGATCCCGGTTTGGGGAAGAGCCAAGTATCAGATAGTTCTTCGTTGTATTCGGGTGTGCACACATGTTGACTTGAACTTGGAAAAGGGACTGCAGCCACTTGATGCAAGGTCAAAGCTCTGTTTTCCGTACGAACATGGGACACTCTTAAAACTTACTTGAGGCTAGGTATGGTGAGACCGACCTCACCTTATAGGTTGGACCTTACCTTACATGGTGAGAATGATTGAATATAGGTGGGACCATAAATCCGTGTGAATGATTGACAAAGAAAATGAAAATAGGGATGCTAATAAGACGGTAGATCGTTGCTAGAACTGTACAGTACTGCTTAATGGTAAATAGAAAGGAACCGACCCTACTACTCCCTCCGTATCAAAATATAAGACTTTATAGTTATTCCACACACACATGCATCTGGACATGTTTTAGTGCAAGGGTCTAGATGCATGTGTGTGTGGAATAACTATAAATCTTATATTTTAATACGGAGGGAGTATAACCGTAGATCACTGGCCATTGATGGCGTGGAGTGGCGACTCTCACCAAAACACATCCATCAAATCAATTCCAACGTGAACGTCCCAACCTCGTTGGGCAACCCATCCTCGGTTGACAGGACGTCGATGCGCTCATTGGATGTAGAATTATACTCCACTAAGGAAGCACTACCACTTATAGGTGAAGCGCAAGACCGACTCCAACAAGACAGATGAGGAGGAGGGGGAGGAGTGCAACACCGACAATTACCCCTTCTTCGAAGAGGAGAAGAAAGATGACGACGAGTGGGACTTTGACCTGTCCAACAAGAAAGCGCCCACTCCGACGGGCAGCCTATACTCGTATGACATGGGCATGGAGTCCTCGGATAAGGCCGCCGCCTTTGACAACGACGACGAGGAGGACTTCTCGTCAGCCCGTCGCAAGAAGGGTGCCATGCTCGGTTCACCAACCAATATGGCATCTCATCGGACAATGGGTTTGCGGGGAGGCATCCTATGGATTAGTGGCAGCGGACGGTGCTCGTACTATTTATTGTAGAATTATGAGATTGGCGGAATATGATGGATGTATTATTGAGCCTCATGGGTGGCGAGTATATATAGGCGTACAGGGATCATCTTGGAGTACAAGTCAAGTCAGGACCGTATGGAAACAGATCCTATCTCTATCCTAAACTACCATAATAACCGTACATGCCATATACTCTAACATCCTCCCGCAGTCGTAACGGTAGCGTCGTGAACAACTGGAGCGTCACAGACAGTCAGACTGGAAAGCCGAAGTAGACCAGTGGGCTGACATCCCCCCGCAGTAGGAGCGGGAACGTCGTGGATGGTGTCGCGGCGCAGAAGCTTGGACTGTAGAGGAAGCTGATGAGGTGCTCAAGCGAGGTGGTAGCACTTTGTGCCGATGTCGAGGGAGCCGAGAGCGTTGGGCGGTGCAGCCTTGGTCGTGGTAGCCGTGCGAGGGGTCGCCGTCGTCGATGTCGTGGTCGGGGTTGCCGGTGTCGAGGTAGACGCACATGAAGCCACGGGCGCATAGTGCGCGTGAAGAGGACGGAGACGCGTCGAGGCAGTCGTCGAGGATGCCGATGCCGGAGACGATGCAGTACGAATCGTCGAGGACGAGGTGCGGCCATTATTTTGCCAGAACAAGGCGCACGTCGGGGACAAAGACTCCGGCTTTGCCACAGCCGAGTACGCATAGAAGAAGTCGGTGACACGGTCGAGGCAGTCGTAGAGGAGGGAGCCGATGCCGAAGACGTTGTCGAAGCCCATGAAGACGAGGCGCCATCCCGGGTTTGCCAGACCCGGGGACGAAGGCACACACGGTGTTGCCACTACCGTGCATGCGGGGGTAGGGACCACCATTAACCATACGCCAGGGTCGGAGGGCCAGCAGAGGAGGACTCGACGACGGTTGCGGCGCCAGTTGGCGGGGGGTAGAAGGTGCAGATATCGCCCGCGGTTGTCGGAGTAGACGTAGTCGGGGACGAGGATGATGACGCTAGCGACAAGGTCGTGGTGGACGAAGAAATAGATGGCGGCGATGACAGCGGCGACCTAGAGTAGCCATGCTGGACGCCTGGACAAGGGGTGGTCGACGGGACCTGCGACAACCTGAAGTGGCCATGCAGGTTACCTGTAGATGGCGGCGGCGTTTACTCGAAGTAGGCTAGGAAGAACCCAGCGATTTGACGAAGACCATGCGTGGACGGTGGCGTTCCCGCGCCTAGGGAGGCGGCGCGGCGCATAGCGCGTAGAAGTCGACACGCGGGGACAACGGAGTGGACCGCGTGCCGCGGCGCTACGGCCCGAAGGGGCGACGCAGCAGCAGCGCGCGGGTTGGGGCGACGGCGGGGTGCCGCCGGCAGCGTACACGCATGGGAAGGCGCGTTGGCAGCCGGCAACGTGGACCAAAGGCGGCGGCGCGGTGGCCCGAAGGGGCGACGCAGCGACAACCTGTAGCTCGATCGGTGGTAGGCGCGTGCTCGGGGACGTGCTTGGCGGAGACAGGCGTGATCGGTTGATCAGACCAACGCTGCGTTGTACACGCCATGGCGGGGACGACGCGCAGATCGGAGTCGATGGCGACGTTGTCGGTGAAGTCCCGGTCGATGACGGGGAAGACGAACCGGCGATGGAGACCGTGCAGGCGAGGGAAGCCGGCTGCGACGCGTCAAGGCGTCTCTTGGACGGCGCGTCAGGCCTTGCTGCGCGGTCGGTGAAGACGAACCGGTCGGTGCGGAGTCGGCGCTGGCGAGGTGGCCGCGATAGCTGGCTTGAAGGAGCCGGCCGGTGCAGAGTCGGCCGCGATAGCCGGCCGTCGAGGAACGGGCCGGTGCAGGTCGATGTCGTTGTCGGAGTAGAGGCGCGAGAAGACGAAGGGCGGTGGGCGACGCAAACCGATCTTAGATCGCAAAACTAAAAAAAGAAACGCCGATAAAAAACGACCGGCGAGAGAGAGAGAAAAACCGGATCAGGAGACTGGAAAAAAAAGACTCTAGGGCAGCCGATCAACCGACCGGCGGACGAACCCTAGGTATGGGCGGCGCGGCCCCCACGAGAGATCATAGAGATAGATCTCCCCAGGGGCGACGCGGTGCGGAAGCGCGACAGCGGCGGCTAGGTTACATCGTGTCGCTCTAATACCATGTAGAATTATGAGATTGACGGAATATGATGGATATATTATTAAGCCTCATGGGCGAGTATATATAGATGTACATGGAGAGTACAAGTCAACTCAAAAACTGTATGGAAACAGATCATATCTCTATCCTAAACTATCATAATAACCATACATGCCGTATACTCTAACGTTTATAGAAGAACCGGAGAGGCGACAAAACGGCATAAAAAAGAGACGAGAAACAGAACCTAAATAATTGTGAGAGAAACCAAGCATTCACACACATCTAGTAAGATACAAACCATGTGTGAAGGTGTCCGTATTTCCCAAACACACACATGTATCGTAAGATACAAACCGGTATAAACCGTCTCCTTAATGTCGTGGTGCATCGTATACCACGTGTCAAGGGAATTTTCATCGTGGGCGGGGCATGCACGTGGAAGCTCAAGAAGGCGTGGAGCCAACATACGTCGAAATGGATGCCGAAGAGGCAGTCGACACACCTGAATAATATGAATTACTGCTTGCGAAGTTACCGAGAATCACACAATTATTAGTACTCTCTCGAGAACAAATGTTCCTGCCAAAAACTCCATTCTTCGATGTTTCTTCCAATAGACGATTCATGCACATATATATATATATATATATATATATATATATATATATGGTATACGTAACTATAGCTTAATTGCAATGTAAGATCCAACTCCAGCAATAGCACCCAGTGGTGTAGCCACCAGATAAACCCAAATCTTAGTGTATGTTCCAGTAACAATCGCCGGTCCAATTGTACGCGCCGGATTCATAGATGCTCCTGTTGCTGGCCTGCTCAAAAAGTTCTCAGCGAGCATAAATAACTGAACGAGAAATGAACCACAATATATATAGTAATAGCATGCATAGGTTCTGCTCACCCTGCGACGAGAATATTCATCACTATGGTCCCTCCAACTGCCACTGCGATCAGCTCTTTCACCTAAGCATGTTCATAGTACGACAGAGATCACTATACTTGGGAAAGATGAAAGCTACAAACAAAAATAAAAGCAAAAGAGAGGCAAATGAAACAATATAGAAGAATTATATTACTGCATGAGGGTCTGTCGCAACAGCCGTGATGACGAACAGGAGAACGAACGTCAGGATGAACTCGACAGCAAACGCTTCCACCGTGCCAACGCTCGGGACGGTGCCGATCTTGGAGCTCCCAGGATGGTAGATCGCGTTTCCCACAAACGAGGCAGCGGTGGAGCCTAGCACCTGCGCGGCGACGTAGGGGACGATGTGCGCCGGCGGGAGGTGACCATAGATGGCCATGGCGATGCTGACTGCAGGGTTCATGTGGCACCCAGATATATGGATGAGGGAGAACACGAGCACCATGACGGCTAGACCGACGGATACGGCGATGCCCATGAGGCCCTCGACGCCGTCATGGTGCTCGTCCATGATGATGGCGGACACTTGGGTGAACATGAGAATGAATGTCCCGAGAAACTCTGCCATGGTCTGATCCAAATATGTAGTTCTTGCTTAGATTTAGTTGACTCTGGCTAAATGCACAAAAGAGGTAAAGTTCTCGGTACCTTCTTCATGAGTGGCATCGCTGCCATGTTCAGAAATTTTGGACGCCGATGAGGTGTTGCATGAGAGGATGGTGGATCGCCATTGCCATCGGAAAGATGGTCGATCGGCTCCATTGGAACAATCATCGACCCCATTGGAAGTAGTAGTTTGCCTTAAGAGAGATGGTATAGCAAGATATTGTGTTCTTGCTCTCTGGGCCAACAGATCTGTAATCAGCTAATACACGCTTTTGCTAAAAAAGGAACATGTCAACATTGCTACTGGAAGCTATTCCAGCCAACTCATGCATTGATGTTGATGATATGATTGACAATAAACAAAGAGGTCAACCAACTTATGGGAAGCATATTCCATGGATCTTGGCCAAAAAATAAGGGATTGACACTAACACACACTATTATTGAAAAAAAAAACACATTTCAGCCAGTACACGCTTTGATGTTGATGATTTGATTGATAAATAAACAAAGAGGTCAACAAACTTATTAAGAGGAAGCATATTCCATGGATCTTGGCCAAAAAATATGGGGTTGACAATAGCAAACACTATTATTGAAAAAACAAACTGTTGGTGTTCTCATCCAGACTAGTTAGAAGTAACATGCTTTGAATGTTGAGACAAGTAGCATATTATTTAACATACATCTGGATTGTCAATATTCAGTATTCATTTTAACTTTGAGGAATATATTCAGCATTTCTGTTGTGATTACAAGAGTAAGATGCTTACACCCGGGAATGCACGAATGCACGCACACTCGAGTGTTGTTTTACCTAGGCAAGGAATAATGTTCTAACAAATTTTCCACTTAAACACACCTCCACGTGTCTAACGGTACTATCAAAATTTAAACTGCTATAAGTGGAATCGCGCCGCCCCAAGTCCACTGTCCACTATAAAAGGATCGTATCTTCTACATTCTTGTCTATAAAACACATGATTATTTACCGGCGCTTAAACCGCTTCACTAGCAGTTTAGTGCCAGTCAAAGGTTTTTGGTTGGGGTGCAGATCCTATATAGTTCCTAAATATAATAGGAAAACTAAATATTTCGCAGAAGCACACAAATTCTGATGTAAGTTACTCTCTCTGTTCCAAATTATAAGATGTTCAATTTTTTTTTTCTGAATCGCATGTATCTAAATGTGTTTTAGTTTGTTTGTTCACTCATTTCAGTCCATATTTATTCCACATTGAAAGATCCAAAACATCTTATAATTAATTAGGAACGGAGGGCTGGGAGTACATTTTAAGGTTCGGCCTCATGGATGTGAGGTGTATTGGAACATTACAGCAAAGTAAGTGAGTTCTGTGACATAAGAATCTCGATAATTGCTATGATATGTTTTCTAAATCATATGCAGTTCTCTTGTAAAATAACTGAAATAATAGTATTTTACATTGTCAATTCTAATGGTATGTACCAACTACCACGTGTGGTGTCCATGGTCAATCAAATTTTGCCATTGTGTAACTGTCTACACCCTGTTCTACATTATGCTCCTAAGAACAGAACATATTTGTGCATGGTACCAGGCAATAGTTATTTCAGAGACTAGGCCGGTCATTGAAAAGGCAATAAAAGAAGTGCACGCGGGCTGTTCTGCCCCAAACTATGGTTGTTGCCGATCTAGGCTGTTCTTCAGGACCAAACACATTGATTTTCATCTCCAATGTGATCAACGCCATAGCCGACCATTGCACTAAGCTTGATCAGGGTGATTACATGGAGATTCAGTTCTTCCTGAATGACCTACCAGGAAACGACTTCAACCAGCTCTTCTGGTCACTCGAACAGTTTAACAGATCAGTTGCAATGGATCGGAAGGGAAATACACTACCTCCATACTATGTTTCCAGGCTGCCAAGCTCCTACTACATCAGGCTTTTTCCTCGTCGAAGTGTTCATCTCTTCCACTCCTCCTACTGCCTCCATTGGTGCTCTCAGGTACGTAGAAATACAGCAAGTAATGCCATACTTACAAGAAAAGATCATGGACTTCTACTTATGTGCTAATGTGTATTGAATTATGATTACTAAGAAAAAAAAGATTATTTTATATCATGCTTGACATTGTGTTATATATGTCCGCCAGAAAGCGAGCATAATTTTGCTGTGCTATATCTGGAACCGTGCAAATTTTCAGTCGGATAATATATGTGGAATTCTAGAACATTTGTAGCTATGTTCAGAGCATAATTGTGAAACTAGTGTTATACTGTTATATCATGCATATACATAGGTGCCAGAGGGTCTTGAGGGCAAAAGAGAAGTATACCTCAATGAAGAAAACATGTACATCACGAAAAATACACAACCCTTGGTGGTGAAGCTATTCCAAGAGCAGTTTCGAAATGACTTCTCCCTGTTACTGAGGCTTCGTCATGAAGAACTTGTGTGGTGGGCAAATGGTGCTAACACTTCTTGGGAGGAAGAATGAGGATGTATATAATGGAGATCTCAACCATCTCTTTGGCTTGCTTTCACAGTCGCAACAATCTCTTGTTGTCAAGGTAGATTAGAGTAAAGTATATCAAATTATACTAACCTACTTGACAAAATTAACATTTCAGTTTTTTGTTTGTTTGAGATAAACAATTGTCATGAATTTAAATCAGTTCACTCATGATATATAGGGACTTGTGGAGAAGGAAAACTAAGCTCCTTCAGTTTACAGCTTACGGGCCGGTTGGTGAAGTGACGTCATCAGTCGAGGAAAGCGGCATGGTTCACATGGCTCATGTCAAACTGTCTGAGCAAAACTGGGGTCCTTACGACGATTTGGAAGGCGATGGTGTGCTTGACAGCGCCTGCAGCAGCGTCAATACCGCTAAGTGCATCAGATCAGTGATGGTGATTACAAGCCATTTCGGAGCAACCATACTCGACGCGCTATTCAAGGAGTATACACGCCGAGTCGCCAAACACCTCGAGAAGGAGAAGACCAAGTTTACCGTCCTCGTCCTATCATTGAAGAAAATATAGCAGAGATTCATGGGTGTGCTCTGCAAGCTGAGACTTACTTTGCGTCACCACTCAGAAGAAGAAGATGTTGAGGATCAAAGGATGTTCAATCTTCCAGAGTAAACTCAAGAGGGTTCTGGGGAGCTGAACTACTTTCCGTGTGCGTCCATAGTGCTGTTCCGAAGTTGATATTTGTAATTTTCCTGAAGAAAATCATGCATACATTTTCACCTACCGCTGCCAGACTCGTACTTGGAAAAACACAACACTGACAGTATCAGGTAAGCGTGGTCGCGCCCCGCTGCCTCTGGTGCTGAAACAAGCTAACCTCAGCCGTGGGAAGCGGACACGCATCGTTCACAAGACACCAGTAAACCACAGTATATGCCCAACCATTTACAATGTCAGTGCAAGATCTAACCCACTCAGCCCATGGAACAAACTGGGCAACTACCGCCATCACGCCATGAAGATGGCCGGACAGCACGGCATAGTGGATGGGGAGCAGAACATCGGTTAGGGCAGGACAAACGAAGGACTAACCTGACCCCTAAGTAATAATCCAAAAGATACGGGTCCAATCTCTAACTCTAACCTCTCTCCTGCATGTTTAGATAATATTCCACATCTGTCTGAATATTCCATAATCCTTTATTCCAACACATAGCAGCCCGGCTACCCCACCACCATCCTTGAAGGGCGGCAGCAAAACCTGCTGTAGTGCTCACCAGCTCCGGTTTAGCACCTGAAGATACGTCCTGTACAGAGTCTCTTCACCGGCGTAGCAAATTGTCTATTAGCGCGGAAATTAGGGGGCTCCGATTCAGGCAAACAGCTATAGGCTTCCTGTCGGGGATAGGTGGGTTTAGGCCATAATCCTATGGACCTGCACCAACGAACTCTGCTTTATTTAATATAGGGGTAACATATGTACATTGATTTGATTCCTTGCAGTCTTACACATATAGACAAGGTAAAAGTGTAGAACAAGTGAGGAGCTTGATAATGCTGAACTTACATTTTACAATAATAACAACAACAACCAGCAGTCGGTATTGATCAATTCGGCCGTGTCTTAGCACCGAGTGATCTCGAAAGCTCTCTAACAAGGACAGACTTCTCCTTGGACTCCTTGTGGCCTTCGAAATGCCATTTCCGGGATGTCTCTTCAGCCTACAGTTTCATAATGCGGGAGAAATAGGTGAATTTTGATCCTTGAATCAGAAGAGATCAGAGTTTGACCAAGATTGAAGTACAATCGACTCAAAGTCAAGAGGATAAGTACAGCAGCCAGGCACAAGATGGGTTGTGAACTTCTCTTACCCATTTTCTCAGTGGAACTACTTGTTCTTTGATCATATCAGCATGTGGTTGCACCGCATCTTTTCCTTTAGCTCTCACGTCGTCTACCTGAATGGAGATATCAATGTTGTTTCAGAGAGCATATTTGCCAGTCTGATGTCTCGAATTTTATCTCTTGTCTTGGCCATTGTTTCTATCAAGGATCTTAATTTTATCAATGTTATTTCACAGAGCTTATTTTTCCTTTTCTGGAAGGTAGGAAGTATATTTACTTTTTATCTTGTTCAGTCTAGAGCCAGTTGCACAACTTACTGAATGCAATTGTAGTTTATTCGCCGTGTACAGCAGCACTGCTGTTGCTCCTCCGAACACCAATATAGTCCCAGCAACAAACGCTTTTCCAACTGTGTCAATGAAAGGTGAGAAGAACAGATCTTTACCAACACAACACCACAAAAATTTGGCAAACATACATACCCTGTGTGTATCCAGCAATTACAGCCTTCAGCTTCTCAGGGTCCATGGGAGGAGGATGCATATCACGCCGCCGCTCATTGGCAGTTGATGACGAGTAGTAAGGCTGTTCATTTGGAAGTTGCCATCTGTAAACAAATCCACAAGAAATACAGAAAAAAATGAAAATGCATCACCAACTTATATTTTACAGCGTTAACTAATTGCCTCACGGAATAGCTGAGGGACTAAGACCATAGGTCATGCTCTACTAGCAACTTTAAAAAGAAATACTATATAACCCTCCACCACTCTTCTATAGATGTGTTTCAAGTGTCCATTATCTATCCGAAGTCATCTTCAACCTCCAGTCACGAGCACTCTCCAAGATTTCTTGTTCAGGTGAACAAGGAAAGCTCCCCTGCTGCCGCCAGATCACCCCTCAAGCGTGCAATTGTACAGCAAAACATGGCAGCGATGGCGGCAAATGGGAGCTGGTGGAGCTGGAGAAAGTATAGCACTATCTAGCAGCTCTCAGTCATGTGGAACTATTAGATGCTACACGGACGAGAAAGAGTATTTCTTTCACAATTTTTGAAGCTGTACTTCCTCGATGAGTTCAATGGCACCATTTGTCAATAAATTATATACTGTAAAGCTAACTGGTTATAAAAAGTTCTAATCATAAAATGTGCGGCCATCTTATAAAACATAAAATCGAGGAATTAACACGTATCCTCTTGCTCTAATCAAGTTGAGTTCTTTAACAAACTAGTACAGAAGTAGAGCTATTAGAAATTTACAGTTCCATTGCTGCTTTGCCATATGCACAAGTAGTACACAATTACATTCCCTGAGGACCCACAACGAGTGCTTATGTACACATTATAGAGAGCAGGCTGCCAATAAAAGAAAATTATCTCATACGCATGGTTGTAAAATGGATATAGGAGAATAGGCATGTGACTGGCTTCTTGCTTGAACGCCCACAACTATCGAGCGATAGATCAAATGCGACAGACAAATTAAATTTCTGATTGATTTTTCACTATCATTGACTTAACCGCATTCCTACCGCTCTAACAAGCTGATCTCAACATACTTGAAGTCGCCCAAGAAATGGAGCAGTATAGATACAAACTAAATTAGTATTAACCGGAAAGTCATTTGTGCTCCCGAGCTCCACTGCTCCCTTCGTTTTAAAAAAACAAAAAAAATATGTAGAAGTTATAAAATAAATTGAAACAAATTCTGGATGTAGTCCATGATGTAGCCCATGATGTAGCCTACAAACGTGCAAAATCACAACGCGAAATTCTTTGTATTATGGGCTACATAAAAATGACAAAAATTAAAAAAAAATTGGAGATTTGAAACACTATACTCAGATCTGTACATTTGTCTTTTTTGCGTAGCTCAGAATGCAAAGTATTTCTAATTGAAATTTTGCACGTTTTTAGAATACATCATTGAGAATATCCATGATTTTTTTCATTTTTTTGAAACTTTGAAATATGATTTTTGAATTTTTAAAACACAGGGAGCACTGGAGCTCGGGAGCCAGAAATCTCCACTCAGTATTAACACCTTCTGATTAGGCTGCGGCTTCACTCAAAGCAATTTTTGGGCTGGTTGTGCTAGCAAAACTCCTTTATGAAGAATTCAAGCCTTCATAAAGCATTTTTCCAAAGATTACATGCATAAATCACAAGATGCATCAATCATATGCACAAATACGTATTCTTTGCTGATTACCCAAGCACGAACGAGCAGGTGTATGTTTCCCCAATTCGGCACAAACACAAAAATCACTACTGCCAGAGCAAAATTGGAGCAAACATGAATAAGGCACCGGAGCGGGACCGCACCTTTTGGGGCCGAAGGTGGCCTGCGGCAGCGAGACGTAGGAGCGGAGCGGGTTGAGCACGTCGGGGGACACGCCGGCAGCCTCGGCGCCGCCCGGCGGGAGGGCCCAACGGGTGGACCCGTGGAGGGAGGTGTCGGACGGGGGCGGCGTCGGCCTGATGGGAATCGAGTGGCGGAGGATCTCCGGGAGCACGTCGGCCGACGGCGGCGGGGAAGCCGGCCGGAGCCCGGGCCCAGGCGCGGTATTAGACATGTATAGCGTTTGTATAATTGTACATGTATTGTATTGTACCTTTGGTACACCTCTATATATATGTGATAGGCCACCCAAGAGGGTTGAGCCGGTTCCCCAATTCTGTTGTTCACATGGTATCAGACTTGGTTACGATCTACACCGCCACCAAACCCTAGCTTCCGCCGCCACCAAACCCTAGCTGCGCCGCCGCCATGTCGTGCACCGCCGCCTCCGGCTCCACCAACGCGGGCTATCTCCCGCCTCGCTCGCTGCCCTCCTCTCCCGTCCCCTTGACGCCGCTGCCATCCAGCCGCCTCCGATTGGGACGATGAGTGTCGGCTCCTTCTTCTCCAACACTCGCGCGCTGACGGTCCAGACCTCCAGCGCGTCCACGCCCGCCTCCATGGCCGCCGCCGTCTCGCCTCTCGCCTTCGCGCCTGTGGCCTCATCGTCGGCATGGACTGCCGGGTCCTCTGCGTTTGGCCTTGCGCCGATGCACCCTGCCCTCATGGCGTCTGCGCCTTCGGCATCGTCCTCACCATCTGCACCGCCCGCCTCTGCCCCTATGGCGTACGCGCCTCCGGCAGTCTTCACGACGGGCCCGTTGCCTCCGCCGTTTCACTTCGGCAACCTCATCACCGTCAAGCTCTCGCCGGACAACTACATCTTCTGGCGCGCGCAGGTCCTTCGCTCCTTGGGAGCCACTACCTGCTCGGCTACGTCGACGGCTCTCTTCCCTGTCCCCCGGCGCTGGTGGACAGCGTGAACGGTCCGGTCTATAATCCGGCGCACCGTGTGTGGACGGGGCAGGACCAGGCGAACCTCTCCTCCATCCAGGGGTCGCTCACCCCGGCTGTTGCCGGGCTCATCGTCTTTGCCAAGACGTCTCATGAGGCATGGACGATTCTCGAGCGCTCTTTCGCGTCGCAGTCGCAGGCCCGTGCCAGCGCCCTCCGTCGCGAGCTCGGCGAGTGTGAGAAGCTCGACACCACGGCCACGGAGTACTACAACAAGGTCAAGGCCCTTGCTGACATGCTGGCGTCTATTGGACAGCCACTCACCGACTCCGAGTTCAACTCCTTCATCGTCAACGGCCTCGATGAGGAGTATGATGGCTTGGTCGAGATCATCAATGAGCGGGGCAACTCGACTCCCATGATGGCACATGAGGTCTACTCCCGCCTTCTTCTTACCGAGCAGCGCGTTGAGTCACGCCGTGCAAACCGCAGCCGCGGGAGTCCCTCTGCACATGCTGCCTACAAGGGCGGCCGCCCCTCTTCGGGTGCCTCGTCGTCCGCACCGGCCAAGGCGCCTCCAGCGCCCCCGCCGTCCTCGTTCGCCCCGCCGTCGACTATGCCTAGCAGTGGGGGTAAGCGCGTGTGCCAGCTATGTGGCCTTGATGGGCACTGGTCCTCCAAGTGCCACCGCCGCTTCCAGAAAAGCTTCCTCGGCCTCGGCAATGATGGCAAGGATGCGCGCAATCTTGCGCGCCAGGTCGCCATGGCTGATCGTCCGGCTCCACCGCCGAAGCCCTAGGCCCCCCAGGGACAGACTCAGTCCTACTCCATCGACCCATACTGGTATGTGGACTCGGGGGCAACCGAGCATCTGACAAACGAGATGGGGAAGCTCCACACTCGTGAGCCATATCACGGGTCCGACAAGGTCCACACCGCCAACGGAGCAGGTATGCACATCTCCCATATTGGTCAAGCATCTCTTCTCACTAGTCATGCCGGTAGGAGTCTTCAGCTTAGTGATATCCTTAGAGTACCATCTGTGACACGTAATCTTCTTTCAGTTCCTAAACTCACCTATGACAATAATGTGTTTTGTGAATTTCACCGTTTGATCTTTTTATTAAGGATCAGGACACGAGGGACGTGCTTCTTAGTGGGCGTCTGTGCCAGGGCCTCTATCGTCTGGAGCATCCTGGAGTCTCTCGCGTTTTCAGTGGAGTTCGCGTCTCGTCGTCACAGTGGCATGCTCGCCTTGGTCATCCTGCCACTCCTATTGTTCGCCATGTCTTGCGTCGTCATGAGCTTCCTGTCATGCCTAGTAATAAAGATGTAGCAGTGTGTGATGCTTGTCAGCAGGGGAAGAGTCATCAACTTCCTTTTTCGGAGTCTAGTCGTGAGGTGAAACATCCTCTAGAACTCGTGTTTTCAGATGTATGGGGTCCTGCCCAAACTTCTGTTAGTGGTCATAATTATTATATCAGTTTCGTTGATGCTTACAGTCGTTTTACTTGGCTTTATCTTATTAAGCGTAAATCTGATGTTTTCAATATCTTTGTTCAGTTTCAAAAACATGTTGAACGCCTTCTCAAGCATAAAATTGTTCATGTTCAATCGGATTGGGGTGGTGAGTATCGCAACCTCAATTCCTTTTTCCAGTCGCTTGGGATTGCTCATCGTTTAGCATGTCCACATACACACCAGCAGAATGGCTCCGTAGAACGTAAGCATCGTCATATCGTTGAAACTGGTCTTACTCTTTTGGCTCATGCATCGGTTCCGTTTCGGTTTTGGAGTGATGCCGTTACCACTGCCTGTTTTCTCATCAACCGTACTCCCACACGTGTTCTAAACATGAAGACCCCCATTGAACTTCTTCTTAATAATCAACCTGACTATACCTTTTCTAAGGTGTTTGGATGTGCTTGCTGGCCGCATCTACGCCCATACAATAAACGTAAGCTGGAATTTCGGTCCAAAAAGTGTGTCTTTCTTGGCTATAGTTCCCTTCATAAAGGCTACAAATGTCTCCATGTTCCCACTAATCGTGTCTACATATCTCGGGATGTCGTGTTTGATGAGCATGTTTTTCCCTTTGCCAAACTCCCTGTGTCCACCAATGAACCTCCATCCATGCATTCATCCTCTATTGCCTCTGACCAATTTGATGATGTTGCATACTCTCCTGTATTGTTGCCTAACCATGGTGCAGGCACTGGACGCGGGGCTCGTTCGGAACTTTTGGAGGCACCAGCACCTCCCTCGCCGGCGCATTTTGACGAGCACGTCGATCGTAATGCCCCTCTGCATGGCCTTGAGCATCGTGCCCATGCACGCTCGGCTGATGCACCAGTGGAGCCACGCGCGCCATCGTCTCCTGTTGCTGGGCCGGACTCGCCACATGCATCTCCTGGGCTGTCTTCTTTTCGAGCAGCCCAGCTCCCTCGACACCCTTGGCGAGCTCTGGCCCCGCCTCGTCGACGCCCAGCGCGTCACCTAGCAGCGCGTCGCCCAGTCCCTCGCCGACTGGGCCCTCTTCGTCGCCTAGCAGTGCGACGCTCAGTCCCTCGCCGACTGAGTTGTCACTGTCGCCATCGCCCAGCCCCTCGCCGGCTGGGCCGTCTGCGTCTCCGTCACCCAGTCCATCGCCGGCTGCTCCGCCTGCTCCTGTGGCTCATCGTCCGCACACACGCAGTCGCAGTGGTATCTTTCGCCCCTTAGACCGCAAAGATGGTACTGTCGCCTGGTATGCTGCTTGCATGGCAGCTGCTCTTGCGGACCGTCTTCTGAGCCACACACATATCAGGCTGCCATGCGTATTCCGCATTGGAGAGAGGCCATGGAGCAGGAGTATCACGCTCTCATTTGCAATGAGACATGGACGCTTGTTCCTCCACCACCTCGGGTCAACGTCATTGATTCTAAATGGGTTTTCAAAGTGAAGAAACATTCTGATGGCTCTATTGAGCGCTATAAAGCGCGTCTTGTTGCTCGTGGATTTCGGCAACGCTATAGTCTTGATTACGAAGACACTTTCAGTCCAGTGGTTAAGCCTACAACTATCAGACTTCTTCTTTCTCTTGCAGTCACTCGAGGTTGGTCTCTTCGGCAGCTTGATGTGCATAACGCTTTTCTTCATGGTGTCTTGGAGGAAGAGGTTTATATGCGGCAGCCCCCTGGTTTTACTGATCCTGGTCGACCAGACTATATCTGTCGGCTTACCAAAGCACTCTATGGTCTGAAGCAAGCTCCTCGTGCCTGGCATGCCCGTCTTGCAGCAGCTCTTCGTGCTCATGGTTTTGCGCCATCCACTGCTGATACATCACTCTTTCTTCTACAGAAGCCCGAAGTTACTATGTACTTGCTGGTCTATGTGGATGATATTATTCTGGTCAGTTCGTCTCAGTCAGCTGCTGATGCTCTTATTCGTGCTCTTGGTGCTGATTTTGCTGTCAAAGATCTTGGCAAACTTCACTTTTTCCTTGGTCTGGAGGTTACACACCGTGATGATGGGCTCATTGTGACGCAGAAAAAGTACTCCTTGGATTTATTGGGCCGTGCTGGCATGCTTAAGTGCAAGCCGCATATGACACCCATGTCTGCCACTGATAAGATTTCTGCTGATGCCGGTGTGCTTCTGTCTCCTGAGGATGCCACGGAGTATAGGAGTCTTGTTGGGGGTCTTCAGTATCTGACTATCACTTGCCCGGATATTTATTTTGCTGTCAACAGAGTTTGCCAGTATCTTCATGCGCCTCGTGACCCTCATTTGTCTGCTGTCAAGTGCATATTGCGCTATGTTCGACTCACGGTGTCTCATGGGCTGCATATTCGACCAAACCCCACTGGGGTTCTCTCGGCATACTCAGATGCGGACTGGGCAGGTAGTCCAGATGATCGGCGATCCACGGGGGGCTATGCTGTGTTCTTTGGCTCTAATTTGATCGCCTGGAGTGCTCGGAAACAGGCTACTGTCTCTCGTAGCAGTACTGAAGCAGAATACAAAGCTGTGGCCAATGCCACCGCAGAGCTTATTTGGGTACAGTCTTTGCTTCAGGAGTTGGGAATTTCCCACTCACAGCCTCCTGTACTTTGGTGTGACAACATCGGTGCGACATATCTATCGGCGAATCCAGTATTTCATGCCCGAACGAAACACATCGAAGTTGACTATCACTTTGTGCGGGAACGTGTTGCTCAAAAGCTACTACAGATCAAGTTTATCTCTTCGAAAGATCAACTTGCGGACATCTTCACCAAGCCATTGCCTCTACCACAGTTTGAGGCGTGCAGACGCAATCTTACCCTTCTCGATTCTTTAGGAAGTGGCTAAGATTGAGGGGTGTATTAGACATGTATAGCGTTTGTATAATTGTACATGTATTGTATTGTACCTTTGGTACACCTCTATATATATGTGATAGGCCACCCGAAGAGGGTTGAGCCGGTTCCCCAATTTTGTTGTCTCACACGCGGAGGCGGGGAGCTTCTGCGCGAGGCGGCCGGCCGCGATCTTCGACTCCTGGAGAAAGTAGGATCCCTCCTGGGCGGCGAGGCGACCCGCGAGGAAGCTCATCGGCGTTCGGCGGTGGCGGTGCCGGCGTTGTTCGAGCGCGGAGTGATTTGTCGAGCTGTGCGCAGTAGCGAGTTTGCGGGGAGGTCATTTTGTACGCGCGGCCCTGCGTAAGGAGTGACGTGGAGGGCACCCTCGCTACATGCAAACCATTGACGTGGAGGGAGTAAATGACTTCGAAATCACTTTGCAAAGTTTCCAAAAAATCCAAAAAAAAGTACTATGTTACTCCCTCCGTTCTAAATTATTCTAAATTAGATGACTTTCATTTGTGTACATATGGATGTATCTAGACATGTTACAAGTATAGAT
Organism: Poa pratensis; assembly: GCA_947311845.1. Taxonomy (NCBI): domain Eukaryota; kingdom Viridiplantae; phylum Streptophyta; class Magnoliopsida; order Poales; family Poaceae; genus Poa; species Poa pratensis. The sequence goes on from CAMZMU010000105.1 coordinate 424,165, forward strand.
ATATCCACATGTATACAAATGAAATTCATCTAATTTGGAACGTAGGGAGTAGAAGTGATATTGTATAAACATGTGAATTTTGAAGTTTAAAATCATATTGACGAAAGAGATAGGTAAAAGCTAATTATGCATGAATAGTGATGTTTGTCGCAGTTTTCACTGGATGGTGAATTTTGTTTTTCCTTGAGCTGAATTTAGTCTTTCCATACCTCCCAACAGAATTTGATATTGAAGTTGAAATTTTACATGTTTGTAAAATATCATCGCATCAACGTATCCTAATTTTTAGGATTTTGATAAGCTTTGAATCGTAGATTTCATTTGGTTTTCGCATGTTTGCACTATAGATTGGTTTTCATATGTATATTTTCTCGTGTCACTAATCGTCCCACCGCAAAAGGTTGATAGCAATATTGCATAAACAAATTCTTAACTGCACGGCAATGACCTCTTTATTTTACATTTCTTTAGATTCCAGGTTTCAAGAGGAAAAAAAATAGTACTATGTATTTTGGCACTTGGTACTTCGAAATTGAAAAACCAAAGTTTCATAATTAAGGATGAAAACAAGAATTCAGTATCAAAAAATAGAAAAATAAAGCTGCATCCTAATTCTAATTCTAAATACTGAACTTTGATCATCAAGTGTAAACAAAAGTAGTTGAACACAATGTCGAATAACCATTTATCATGCTAATAACAAAATAATCGTCTAAGAATTGAGTCTTGATGACTCAAGGTTTATCAGAGGGAATATTTAGGTACTGTTCCCAGATGAGTTGTATGGTTGTAGTAAATTTCCCAATAAAATTTCTGAGTAGTATGATGGCATAGCATCTTTCTGAGATCGAATGAAGTTGGTAGGAAATACCGAATAGATTGTACACGTTCCAGATCTGCACGTTTGTCATTTTTGCTGAGGCCATAATCTAGTATGTTTTTTTGGATTGACAATGTACATACGGGTGCAATCCAACCTGTGGTTGGATGGTTAGCAGGGCGGTTATACCCTCAGCCCACCAGAGTTCAAACCCCAGGTTTGACATCTGTGTGTTGAATTTAGGCGGAATATTCTTAGTGGGAGGCGACGTTCCCGTCGACAGCGAGGCGCCCGTGGTGACTTCGTCAATCTCAAGACTCGATCCGCCGGCTCAGTATTTCGGAGGTGCAGGGTGTGCGTGCGTGCGTTCATAGGGGTGAGCGTGTGCGCGTGTATATGAGCGTCTGCGTTTGTTCTGTGTTCTCCAAAAAAATGTACATACGGGTGGAATAAATTATTGCCTACATCATGGTATTTTTATTCTTAAGCTTATGAATTTGATTTTTTTTCATAAATTTCAAAACGGGCTAGGTAGAGTTTGGGAGCATTTCGTGGAACTCCTAGGAAATATCACTATACAACATTTTGGTGCCCCTTCCGCAAGACAGCACTGGCGATTTATCATTTATTTGCCTTGGTCAATAAGTCTCTTTTGTGAGATGAGATCATCAGTCAGCTATAGCGACGCAAACATATCAAACGCTGAGATTCTGCCTCTACAAAGATAAGCACGGATCAACAGGTGCTTGCGCTGCAAATAGACCAGGTAGACTGGGCCACATTTTCAATACTGTACCATGTTACGAACACTGACCATCAAGCTGTTAGCGGAGCAGAAGTTGCTGGTTTTTTTTTTTTTTTTTGAAACTTAAAGTTGCTGGCTAACTGGCTGTTATTCATGTGCGTAAGCTTGGTCTTTTTTTTTATTATTGCCTTTTGATCGTGATACATTTGTAGTATCTGAACTCGTGTATCAACACACACCCCACTCACATCACACTCACGCACCCCACTAGTACACAAGGTAGACCTACAAACTACACACAACACGCATGCTTTGAGCTCTGACGGTTGTGGCACGAACACGCGTGGAGGCACCATGACGGACCGAGAGCTTCATCCACAGTCGTTAGTGGAGTTATATTTTACAAAAAGGGCCTCTAGAGAATAAGATATTACAAACAAACCCTTACAGTTTGCACTAAGGATCTCAGGAATAAAATTTGAAATGGAAACAGGTCCTGCTCCTTCTCCACTGCTCTGGAACTGCATCTCGGCGTAGTCTATACCTCCGTGTCACCGGGGACTGGACCACTTGGGAGTTGGTACGGGAAGGTGGGAGCCAACTGCGCAGGAGCCGAAGGGCCTTCGGAATTACTCCCTCCGTTCTAAAAGGATGACATGCATTTGTAAAAAAGTGGATGTATCTAGACATGTATATGTCTAAATACATCCCATTTTTCACTAGTGAAAGTCATCCTTTTTAGAACGGAGGGAGTACATAACAGCCTGGAGGTTGGAGATATCCGCCTGACATCGGCCGGGAGAAGCAACCGTCACTGACACCTGGGTGTGGGGGTGGTTGCCGTCAACCTTGGAGAACGACGGCGAAGTAGCCGCCGTGATTAATCTCCATGGAGAAGCAGATCTGCTCCCCTGCTGCAGATCGGGCTGCCAATAGCCAAATCCCACGCATCCCCTTCCATCCTCGCCACCATGGCGATCGGATAGAGAGAGACCCGCACCTTGTTCACCAGCTCCAGATCTACAGAGAAAGCCCGCTTATTTATGGAGTTACCTGCAGAACCTTCCCTCGCCACATCCGGCTCCCTCCACTGGAGCACCGCGATGAGGAAAAGCAAGGAAAGACAGCGCTGGATCCGCCCAGGAGGACCCTGCATCTTTCTCCTGGCATAGCGCCAAAGATAGGCATACAGCCGAAACAAACTAGACCTAACTTTATTCAAGCTACTATGTACAACTCTACATCCGGCGCCTCTCTTAGTCCATCCCCGACCGGCTACTCCGGTGAGCCAGACAACAGATCGGCCCAGCCGTCGGTAGACGACTCTCAGAGCATCTCCACCGGGGGTCTCCAAATTTGTGTCTGGCACCCCCCAATTGAGGCCCAATTGGGGGTGCCGGACACATGTCCGCCCAAATTTTGGAGGCCGCCCACAGCGACGCACCCCAAAGGCCCGCCCCCAACGGCGAGCAACGGATCGAACACCTTGCGAGCGGCAACTTGTCTCGGCCGAGGCATTCGAACTAATTTGAAACGATGTAAGTTTACAAACTTAAACTAAGACGTTACAAACTTAAACTAAACGATAGAAACTTAAACTAAACGATTTTAAATCTAAACGCCGGCGCTCGGGCCAGCCTCGTCGTCATGCACGGCCTTCTGGTTCTGGGCTAAGCGCGAGCGCACACGCCTCTCCTGCCGGAGCGCGCTCGCCGCTGGCGCATGGCATCCCTCTCTGCCGATCGGCGCTCGGCTTCCCTGTTTGCCGCCGCTGCCCTCGCATGCGCCTGCCTCGCCGCCCGCATCTGGTTCAGCTCCTCGTGCGACTCCCGCTCGACGCGCAGCTGGGAGGCCGCATGCGCTAGCTCCTCGCCTGGGCGATGAGCTGCTGCTGTCTGGGCTCCTCCGCTTGGGCGTTGAGCGGCTCGTATGCCGCCCGCTCGGTGGCCATGAAGACGTGGCAACGCTAGTCTCACTCCGTGGTCAGGATGGAGGCCTGGATGATGGCGGACTCCACGGCGTACCAAGCCGCCTCGTAGCCAAGCCTGACCTGGCGGCCTGCCTGCTCGTTGCGCCAGCTCTCGAACGAGTTGGCGGCAACCACCTGGTCAGGCCACAGCGGCGGCGGGAGCGCCTGCTCCGGCTCCTGCTGTGGCGGCGGCGGCACCTCATCAACCTCCGGCGGCGGCTCCTGGCCAGGGTACGGGTCTTGCACCGGCTCCTGCTCCTCCTTCTCGTCCACGTCGACGTCGTCCACGTCCGCCCAGTCGAAGGTGGGTTCGTCGGCGGCGTCCTCCTGCGCCGTGGCATAAGCGCGCACGGCGTGCTGTCTGGGTGAGGGTGGCCCATGAGGTGGCGAGGCATGGTGTGGTCAAGTGGCTACGGCGAGCGTCGGTGCTGGTGTGGTGAATGGCTGCATGGCGGGGGCCTCTTTTTAGCCGGCCAAGGTCAAGGCGGGAAACCGAGGTGTGAAGCGGTGGCGCTGGGCGGGAGGCGCCGAGTGGGTGAGCACGCATCGCGTCGGAGTTAATAGCGGCGACACGTCTCCGCCACTGCGCCGCTTGGGAAACCGGGAAAGGCTGGGCGCTCTGCAGGCGCCGTCGTAAATGCGAGGCGTGCGGGAGACGCATCGCCATCCGTCCCTTCGTCGCCTGCGGAAACGCGTCGCCATTAACGCGGGTGGAACGGCCTCCTGCACGGTGACTTAAACCCATGGCCAGGCCTCCTATGTGTATGACGGGTGGGCCATCCCTGTCGGAGGCCATGTCCGGGCAGTGTCTGGAGTCCCACTCGGGGGTGCCGGACACGATTTCGCTCGGGGCGACCCTTTGGGGGTGTCGCTTGACATGGTTATACCTTTCGGGTACCCTATCATGAGGGTACCTGGTGCACGTGATGACTAAAGCCCAGTTACCAGAAGTATATTGAAGCCCATGAAGAGAGGCCCAAGAAGAAGGAGTATCCTCGAAGTTAGGCGAAGTCATAGTCGGTTTAGACTTACCATACCTGTAATCCTAGTCGGTTATGTTTTCCTGAGACCCAGCCTCCCATATAAGGGCTGGGAGGGAGACCGATGGAGGACAAGCCATACTCGAATCACCAGAACCCTAGCGAGATAGACATCTCGCCGGGACCCCCGTTGTAGCTCGAATAGACTCCACAAATCAATAACAGACAAGCAGGACGTAGGGTGTTACTCTCCGGAGGCCTGAACCTGGGTAAAATCTTTGCTCTTGCTTGTCAGTCGACGATACTACCAACTCTACCATGTTCTCTACCCCATAATCTCAACCCTAGGCCCTTATCCATGGGATTTGCCGAGTACACCCCTCGTCAATTGGCGCCGTCTGTGGGAACGAATAGTGTTGGACTCACGGTTTCGCCGGTTCCATCATCAAACGGCAACTCGCCGATCGCATCTGCAAATGGCAACTCGCCGATCTCATCACCAAACGGCAACTCGCCGATCGTACCCGCCAACGACCAGTCGCCAGCGACCTCGACAAACATCAGATCAAAGGTCGACCACTCGCAAACTTCGTCAGCACAGATCACCTCGCCAAGAAGAATTGAACCACACTCGCCGGAAGCTCGGGAGATCTTCGCCAGTTTTTATTCAGGTTTGGATATTACTGTTGGGACATTCAATTTTTTGTCAACAAGTTTGGTTTACAGGACTTGATGGATCCACTCGCGACTACGGCAGCCGAGGCTCCATCGACTGTGTCTGCATCACTGTCAATCTTGGCAGCAACTTCATCACAGATCAAACCGATCTCGCCGACCTACTCATCTACCACAACCATGTCGACAAGGGAGCTCAACGAAATCCTAGCAAATGAGTTTCTAGGCGACGAAGTTGAATCCGCATATCATGAAAGTGTCATCGAGTCCACCGGACCACTCGACATGGTTCTCGACTCAGACGTCTGCCCGACAACAGCATCGACCTCGACATCACGCACAATGAGAGCATGGACGACATCATCTACCTGGACGACTTCGTTGGCCCAGAGATCTATGCTGATCACGAGTTCCTCATCAAACAATGCAAACAGCTTTGACGAAGCACCCGAGACATACGTCGACTCCGACGCGCACATCAGCAAACAGAACAACTCTGACATGAGCCTTGATGACGACACCGAGTCCATGGCAGGCGTTGAAAGCACATATACGTGCCCTCGAGTCACACCTCACCATGTCTATGTCACGTTCAGCGCAGAAACATCAGCGGCAGCAGCCACCCGCAGACCTACAGAATACCCATGCACGGTAACCATGCCGGATGGGGTCACAACTTTGACTATCACTGCAGAGATGGCAGCAAAAGCAGACAAAGTCATCAAGGAGTGCACCATGATGCCAGCAGACGCAACTCCGGAGGAAACATTGACCTTCCAGTACTTCAACTGGCAGAAGTCGATTCGACTGCAAAAATACAGGGCGACACTCGAAGAACGCAAAAGGCAAGCCAGCATATCGAGTGTGCGAAGGCGCCAGCTATCCCTTGGCTCCACAGGCGGGTCAGACCCCAGGCGTAGATCGAGGATCACACACCTTGCAGAAGGAGATAGATCCGCGCTCACTCGCAACCTGGATGCATCATTCATGACGGTGGATGAAGAAGGCATACCAGTACCCAAAACGGTCGAGGGTGCCCTGCTGTCAGTTGGAGCTTACCTCAAAGCAATGGAGCCTCCAGCAGGTGACCCTCAAGCAGCCCTGCATTGTCAGTAAATCAAATCGCTCACACTCGCGGCCCAGGCAATCAAGCTAGTTGTTCATACTCCAGAAAGGAGTCGAGATCGTGACATAGTCAGCTCGCGACATGCAACACATGGTCATCGCAGTCGCAGCCCCCGTAGGGAGAGCGCGCGGAGGGACTCGAGCCATCATCGATCCAGCAGAAGCAAATCCAGAAGGTCTGACGGTAGCGACTCAGACTCCGACCGTGACCTTGGGCTCTGCGGAGCACGATGCTTCACCCAACGTATTCGCGAGTCCCGGATGCCAAAAAAGTTTGGGTTAACCTCAACACCCAAGTTCAACTGCAGACAGGAACCATCGGGCTGGCTCGAGGACAATAGGCTGGCAGTCGCATGCCAGCGCGGCTGCATAACAACGGCGATGCAATACATACAGCTGCACAGCTCGCGACTGACACAAAGCGCTACCCGCATCCTCATATGACTCTTTGGAACACTTCCGGGAGAACTTCATAAAATACTTCGATCCTTTGTGCGAGAGACCCAAAACTTTTGAAGAGTTAAGGGCTTGCGTGCAACGATCCGACGAGTCACTAAGGTCATACATACGGCGATGGACCGCCATCCACAACTCAGTTGGCACAATCTCTAAAGATAGAGCTATGGACGTCTTCACCATGGGAGTCGCAAGGAAAGATTTCAGAGAGGCACTGGGTCGACAAAAGCCAACCTCCATGGCTCAACTCATGAAAATAGCAACAGAGTGGGCGGATGGAGAAGATTCGTACGAGCTTCCCATCCCGCCTCTCCAAACGACAACCACGAAAGCGGCAGTCGAGACCATCGGGACAGTTACAAAGATGACAGAAGGCGTAAATGCAAAAACCGTTATCACGACGACGAAAGATCAAATTTTGTGGCGGCTGGGTTCTCTTAGCCACGCAACAATCACGATCGAGGCGAAAGGCGACCTGACGACCGCCGCGACAGTCGAGACCACGAACAACGCAGCGACAACTACAAAAGACAAGAGTGGCGCAAGCGCGCTGACACAAAACCCGAGCGGTCATTCGAAGAAAAGATGGATGATTATTGCAGATTCCACATGTTCAAAGGGGAAGATGGAAAGTTACACTCCAACCACTCACTAAGGAACTGCAGAGAATTCGATCAACTGGCGGCTGATTACATGATGCGACTCAAAAGGGTAGGCCCTGCTCAGCCGACCTCTGCACCCGCACCACCTGCTCAGCCAGCACCCGCGCTCCCAGCTCCACCGCAGCATAACACATGAGGACACGTAGCGGGTGCCATACATCAGGTGTCGCGGGTGGAGGAGGATCAGTACCCCCGGCCTCATGGGCAGATGAACATGATCCAAAAAGGACGTCCCTCAAACAGGCAGCAAAAATTACACACTCGACAAGTAAACATGGCGGTCATGGCTCCTCCAGCTGTGCTAGAATTCTTGAAGGGATCAGAAACTACAATCAACTTCAGTCGGGAGGATCACCCACCAGTTGTATATCGACCAGGGCACGCCGCCTTGGTACTCGACGCTCAAATAGGCGGGTACGCCATGACCAAGGTCTTCATGGATGGAGGCAGCGGCATCAACATTATCTTCACCGACACACTTCACAAAATGAACAGGTCAGTCGAAAACTTGCCAAAGTCCACAAATACCTTTCACGGAATCATCCCAGGCAAAGCTATACTCCCAGAAGGCACAGTACAACTCGACATTACATTCGGAGACCCAAGCCACTTCAGGACCGAGTCGATTGAGTTCGAGGTCGTCGACTGGAAATCAATACCACGCCATACTGGGACGACCAACCTTCGCTCGGTTCATGGCAGTGCCACACTACGCCTACCTCAAGTTGAAGATGTCAGGATCCAAAGTAGTCATCACTGTTAATGGAAACTTTCAAAGGTCCGATGCTTGCGACCGTGATTTCAGCAAAATCTCGGAGATGTTTGGGATGGAGCAAACACTCGTCGACCTCTCACTCTCCAACGACCGCACACTCTTGCTAGAGCATAAGAAGCTAGCAGTCGACAGAGCATTCAGCGCAACAAACGACACAAGGTCACACCAGGTGCACCCGACTGATCCATCCAAGACAGTCAATGTGTCGTCGAGTCTAACTCTCGCATAGGAAGGCGCGCTCGTCGAATTCCTCCGTGAGAACTGAGAAATATTTGCGTGGTGTCCAGCCGACATGCCAGGTATTCCCAGGGAATTCGCCGAGCACTCCCTCCAACTGTTTCCAGACGCTAGGCCAGTCAAGCAAACAATGCGCCGAATCTCCGGCCCCAAAAGAACCGCTGTCGAGTCTGAAGTCGATAGACTACTCGCGGCAGGGTTCATCCGAGAAATCAAGAAATCAAAATGGGTGGCCAACCCCGTACTTGTAGAGAAGAAGCATACAGACATCCTTCGGATGTGCGTGGACTTCACAGCACTTAACAAATGCTTTCCAAAGGATCACTTCCCGCTGCCTCGAATCGACCAGATCATCGACTCCACCGCCAGGTGCGCTCGACTGTCCTTCCTGGATGCGTACTCGGGGTATCACCAGATAAGGATGAAAGAGAAAGACGAAGAAAAAACAGCGTTCATAACCTCACTCGGGGTCTACAGCTACACAACCATGCATTTTGGGCTCAAAAACGCGGGTGCAGCATACCAGCGCATGATGCAGAACTGCCTAAAAGAGCAAATAGGATGCAATGTCCAGGTCTACGTTGACGACATAGTAATCAAAACAAAGGATGTGGATACACTCCTCGCCGATCTACGAGAGACGTTCGCCAACCTCAAGCATTACCACATCAAGCTCAATCCCAAGAAGTGCATGTTCGGTGTTCCAGCTGGGCAACTTTTGGGTACTTGGTCTCGGCTCATGGTATCGAGGCGGACCCAGAAAAGATACAGGCCATCCTCGCAATGCAAAGGCCAACAAAGCTTCATGATGTATAGAAACTAGCTGGTCAAGTGGCGGCACTCAGTCGTTTCATCAGCAAACTTGGTGAAAAAGCACTCCCGTTCTATCAACTGATGAAGAAAGCAGACAAATTCGAGTGGACGGCAGAGGCTGAGGCTGCCTTCGTTGATCTCAAGCGAATACTCACAAGCCCTCCAATCCTGGTTGCACCCAAGGAGCGAGAGCCACTCTACTTATACGTCTCAGCCACCAATCGAGTGGTGAGTACTGTGCAGGTGGTGGAACGCAGAGAAGAGGGACACACTCAAAGCATACAGCGACCTGTCTACTACATGAGCGAGGTCCTCTCCATATCCAAACAGCGGTACCCGCACTATCAGAAACTGGCATACGCCGTGTTCATGACATCCAGAAAGTTGACGCACTACTTCGTAGAGCACCCGATAACCGTGATCAATAAATCGGCAATCGGTGATATTCTCACAAACCCCAATGCAACTGGGAGAGTCGCAAAATGGCTCATCGAGCTAGGACCAAGGGACATCAAGTACGAGCACCCGAAGGCTATTAAGGCACAAGTCTTACCTGACTTCACAACCGAGTGGATCGAAGCTCAATTGCCAGGAGTACCGGACGTGTCCATCTCCTGGACCATGTACTTTGATGGATCCAAAAAGAACGAGGGTGCGGGAGCAGGCGTCGTACTCATCTCACCAAAAGGTGACAGGCTTCGCTATGTTTTACAAATGGGATTCGCGTTCCCCCAAACAACGAGGCTGAGTACGAGGCCCTGATCCATGGCATGCGAATGGCCAAGGCTTTGGGGTGCACTCGACTAATGATTTATGGTGATTCTAACTTGGTTGTGGAGCAAACAATGAAGGCCTGCGATGCTATAGCAGACAACATGATCGCCTATCACGACCTGTAAAATGTAATGGAGGGCAGCTTCGATGGCTGCGAACTACGACATATCGGGAGAGAAAGCAATGAAGAAGCAGACATGCTAGCTAACATTGGCTCCACTGGAGCGCAAGTACCACCTGGCGTCTTCCTCGAGCGAATAGAGCACATATTCATCAAGGAAAAGCGACCTACCCCTGCATCGACTACCGCGACAAAAGACAAAGCACCTAGCACAGAGGACCCACCAGTCGAAGTACTCCTCGTTGAGCCCACTTGGACTCAACCCTTCCTGGCATACATGCTTCGCAACGAGCTACCCGACGACATAACCGAGTCACGACGCATCACTCGACGATCAAAGGCATACACCATCATCAATGGCGAGCTATACAAACACAGCGTATCAGGTATGTTCCAAAGATGCATCGCATTCGAGGACGGCAAAGCTATACTCCGAGACATTCATGCAGGTACCTGCGGGCATCACGCTAGCAGTCGATCACCCATAGCCAAAGCCTTTCGACACTAGTAGGAAAACGTGATTCTATGGATTCCTATTCTGTGGCGCACCATTTAGCCATGCGCCACAAAAAAAAATCTGTGGCGCACCCAAAACTGGTGCGCCACAGAATTTGCTATTCTGTGGCGCACCTAATCTGGTGCGCCACAGAATATTGCTATTCTGTGGCGCACCTAACCTGGTGCGCCACCGAATTTGGCCTTTTTGTGGCGCATCAACACACATGCGCCACAGAAATAGCCCTTTTTATGGCGCACACGTATACATGCGCCACAAAATTCATGTTTTTAAATCTGAGTTCCAGATCTCAGATCCAGATCTCACTTGGTCAACCACTCTAAAAAAACGCCCCTGCGTCGTTCTCTCTCTCCCTTATCTCGCTTTCTCTCTCTATTCTCTCTCCCACCCACACAACACAGCACACAGCACGCACGCACGCACGCACACAACACTCGGGCTCTCCCTCACGCACACAGCACACACGCACGCACAGCACGCCGCCACCGGCCTCTCTCCCTCACGCCCGCCCGCCGCCAGCCGACACGCTCGCCGCCGGCCTCCCCTCGGGCTCTCCCTCGCGCCCGCCCGCCGCCGGCCGACACGCTCGCCGCCGCCGACGACCACCACGCTCGCCGCCGCCGGCCGCGACTCCATGCTCGGCGCGCTGCTCGACTCCTCCTGGAACGCGGCCGCCGCCCTCTGCAGGTCCCTCGTTCCGGCCCCTGCTCTCCTCCTCCGTCGAATTCGCGCGAACACCATCTGCCACGCCGTCGGACGACCTGGCTGCGCAGTTCCTCACGGCGCTCCCGCACCCGGACTTCGTCGGCGACCATCTCCAGCAGCGGGAGCCTGGCGCGGGAGCCGTCTCCGGTCTCCTCCTTCTCCCGTCCAGGAGCGCGGCGACGGACACCACCAGAACGGCGGCGGCGGCAGCCACAAGCGCCGGTGAGGCCACCCGAGGTGCAACCGACCAGCCTACGCAGCCGGGATGGCCTTGGGGCATGGCGGGAGCGATGGAGAGGCGTGATTTGGTGGGCGGCGGTGGTCGTCGGCGCTCCCGCGGTGGAGGCGCCGTCCGTATTTTTTTTTAAATCGAAAAACGCAATTCTGTGGCGCATGGTTCCTGAGTGCACCACAAAAATTCAGGTATTCTGTGGCGCACGGTGGGGTGCGCCACAGAATTGCTTATTTTGTGGCGACAATTCTGTGGCGCACCCACCATGCGCCACAGAATTTGTTTTTGGTGCGCCACAGAATCGCGTTTTCCTACTAGTGCGCGTAGGGTTTTACTGGCCTACAGCACTCAAGGATGTGGAAGACATAGTCAAAAGGTGCATCGGCTGTCAAAAATTCGCGACAAAGCCGCACGCACCCGCATCAGCACTGAAGACCATACCATTGGCCTGGCCTTTCACCCAGTGGGGGCTCGACATGGTTGGGCCACTCAAAAAATCTTCGCATGGAGGGCATACTCACCTACTGGTGGCAGTCGACAAGTTCACAAAGTGGATCAAAGCGACTCCTATCACAAGCTCGACTGCTTCTACGGCAGTCCACTTCATAAAGACCATCATGTACCGTTTTGGCGTCCCGAGCAGCATCATAACTGATAACGGCACAAACTTCACGACTAAAGAATTCCGCTCCTTCTACAAAGAACAAGACATCAAGCTAAACTACGCATCCGTTGCACACCCGCAATCCAATGGCCAAGTCGAAAAGGCTAATGGGCTCGTGTGTAGCGGCATCAAGAAGCGCCTACTGGTGCCACTCAAAAGGGCTACGGGTGCCTGGGTCGAGAAACTCCCGTCGGTCCTATGGATCTTACGAACATTTCCAAACGCCTCGACACAATTCACACCATTTTTCATGGTCTACGGCGCAGAGGTAATGCTACCATCCGATGTCAGGTTCAACGCACCCAGAGTCGAAGCGTACGACGAAGACGACGCAGACGAAGCACTCGAAGACGCAGTCGACTTGCTCGAAGAAGCACGTAACACGGCACTAGCTCGCACAGCTGTTTACCAGCAAGACCTCCGTAACCATCATAGCCGTCGACTGCGTACAAGATCTTTCATGGTGGGTGACTTAGTAATTCGACTGAAGCAGAAAAAGGTACACAAGCTTGCGTCCCCATGGGAGGGACCCTTCATCATAACCGAAGTCATCGATGGTGGCGCGTATAGACTGAAGCACGCGAAGACAGGCGAACTTTCGCACAATTCTTGGAATGTTGCGCACCTGCGCCGTTTCTATGCTTAGATTGCTCAAAAGTTATACAATGTAATAGGCGATATGTCGGAGGGCTGCAGGTTTCAGACGCGCTCTTTTCCTTACCAGGGTACCTATGGGGACTGGAAGGTTTTTAATGAGGTGGCATGCAGCTTAACATTCAAAAGTGGAATATAATCAAAGTTCCTCATATCTCTCTGTGTTTACTATTCGCTTAACTCATACCTTAGCCGCACCCGAACACTTGGGGTCTGCGCTATCAAAAATATGAGCTTTCGCTCCCACAAAAACAAACAACCCAGACGTACTCGAATACTCGGGGGCTGGGTCATAAAAAAGTTGTGCAAACAAACAACCCAGACGCACTCGAAAGCTCGGGGGACTAGGTCCTAAAGCAAAAATTTATAAACATGCTCAGCCGCACTCGAACACTCGGGGCTGAGTAGTCATAAATTTATAATAAACTACTTCATACACCCCGCTCAACAGGCTCGGGGGCTGCGGAGACACGACTATTTCGTTCATAATAGTTACAAGTATCACATTTACACTCGGGGGCTACCCCTCTACACAAGTACATGCGCTACAGTTTCTATTCTTCAGGTTCATCCTTGACAGGCAAAGCAGGGCCAAGAAGTTGATCATGGCATCGCTCGACTAACAGCCTCGCAGAATCGTTGGTGCCATCAAGATCTGCTTGGGTCAGAGATGAACCAACAGCGGGTGGTGGAAGCACCAAGTTGGATCGTCGACTGCGCACATATGCCATCGCGCATTTGCACCTAGCACAATCTTCTGAGTGATTGCTTCTTCGATAGGACCTGACAGTCGAAAAAGTCCAACCAGGGCATGGATTCCTTGCGGCTGTGGCCCAGTTGGAAACAGGATCTCGTTGAGGCGAATAAATGCCGCCCGACCTATCTCGAGTAACTGTGCGCTCCGCCAGGCTCGATCCTTCAATGTGGCGAGTGTGCGTGCTCGAACCTTATCAAGCCAAAAATGCTGACGACCAGTTGTCGGGCTGTCAATTGGCGCACAATCACGGTCCAAACTCTCCTCAACGCGAGTTCGCTCTGCTTGGAAGTCAGGGACAAAGCCTGCAAAAATACAAGTCAAGTCAGCAGAACAAGAATAAGCAAAAATTTATAAACAGGGCAAGAATTGTACTCACACTCGAGTTGCCTGTTTACAAGCTCCATCTCTCCAAGCACATAATCTTCTCGTTGAGTGGCCGGAGCCGGTCTCGCTCTCTGCATATCCAGTTTGCTCTGGCACTCTTTAGTTCCTCCTTCAGTCTCGTGACTAGGGTTTTCATATATCCCATTACTTTGGTGTCATTTGCCACCTAAGCACGCGACCGGGGGGCAGTAGGACGCTGCGAAGAACTAGCTGAGGCAGCAGGTTCCCGTGGCTGTTCAGAGGCACAATCCTGACAAAAATTTCAAATCAGAAAGGGGAAACTCAATGCACAAATCAGGTAATCTAATTAGCACATAACCTCTCAGGTAGAGGCACAAAAGCATTTAAGGTGGCATATATACAAGCGTAGCAAAAGCACGCGCGTATTCGCGTGTTTAAAGGTATCATTACAGGGCACAAAATATGTTTGGCTGTCAAACATCCGGCACTGACTCAGATCTAGCCCTAGCGGCGTGCGCGGCACGCTCAGCCACAGTCGCGGCGCGTTGTTCAAGCATGGTCACCATCTTCCTAGAGAGTGTCCCTGCTTCCTTCTGCATAGCGTCAGTTATGGCTGGTTTTCCACCAGAGTTCTTCGGGAAACCAGCCAAGGCCTTCGCAAAGTCACCCGCGACACCATGACCCCTCAACAGAATAAGGGTGGTCTCAGATCCACCTACCATTTAGGCGCGGGCGTAATTCGCCATGGTGGTCTTCCCGGGCGCAAATACGTCAGCCAACGCCTCCACCGTCGAGGGTGGCTAGTTCTTTGGCAGCACAGTCTGGTAGACAGAAGTCAGTGCGCTCTTGGACTGGTGAAGGGCTTCTCAGGTGTGTGCGCATATCTTGTCAAAGGCCTTTACCACATCTTCGAGTGAGCCCTCGTCCGCAGCAGGAGCAACACCAACAGTTTCTGTTGGATAAGCACAAAGTTATGCCAACACTGGCAGTAATCAGCAAACTCAAAAACATTCTAACAGAAAAATTACCTCCCATCACGTGGGACTGCGCGTGGAGCCGATGAGTTTGCAACTTCTCACGGTCTTCCGCCTCTTTGAGTTGTTGCTGTGTAACCTGGCGCACAGCTTCAAGCTCCTTTTCCAGCTCCTGCATGCGGGTTACGGCTGTTGCCTTATCACCTGAGAGCACCACAAAGAATTCATTCAGTACAATCATACTCCTACGAGCAAAAAGGCGAAAAGAATGGCGGGAGACTCTTACGGTCCAGCTGCTCCACCCTGGCTCGGAGTTGGTCACGCTCCTGCTCCACCTGCAAATATGTGTCAGCCGACTCGAGAAGAGCACAGATGAATGACTACACGGCAAAAGGACTCGGCGAGTCAGCAAACACATGATTTGGGTTTGAGCCTAAATACAACGGAAGGGAATAAAACCGCACTTACGTGGTTGTAGCGTGCAGGCAGTGCTCCACCCGACGTGGAAGGCACATTCTCCTGTGGCTTGGGAGGAGGACCAGCTGGGGACGTCTGTGGGGCATAGTCGACAGCAGATCATCCTTTGGCGCGTTGTCCTCGGCTGGCCTGTGCACACCAGAGTTACTCGCATATAGGCGTAAGCTACAGCAAACGCAAAACATTCCAGCAAAAAACTTACTTGGGTTCGTCATCTTCCGAAATCATTAGTGTGGTATAATCTAAGCACGCCTCGAACAATGGCGACCTAACCGGTGAGGCTGTATGCAAAGGAGTCACCTCCCTTGGCTCTCCCGAGTCAGTCGCAGAAGAATCAGAGTCCTCGCCTCGAGTGGTAGGAGGGGGCAAGCTCTCTACAGTCGACGCCGTCTCGTTCGAACGACGTCGCTTTGGAGGTGGCACCTTTTCTTCTTGCTCGGATTCCTCCGCCTCTTTTGTAGCGGTGTGTGCGGAGGCGAGTGAAACATCGTCGGCTTTATTCTCAGCCAACAACACCTCTCTCTCTGTGGATACCCCATTTTCGGGTAGCGGAGGCAGGCTCTAGAGGAGAACATGACCCTGCACATAATTCAACATGAGTTATCACTCGACATAAATCACATCTCCTACGGACACAAAGTAATAAGCTAAAGCATACCTCGGGCAAGGGATGCTCATTGTCGAAGGCGTTGATAGGACACTCGAGAGGACAACTGTCGCTCGCCGTTAGTTTGGTGATCGACCAAACTCGCTTCTCCACATCTTCATCAGATGGCAGAGCTTTGCCAGCCGCCAAATGCGTCGGGTCATGCAATCCCTGAAATTCCCACATGGGGTCCTCTAGCACTCACAGTGGCTGCACACCCCTCTTGATAAAAGTCGAAATCAGATGAAGGCCGCTTACTTCGCGGCCCGTAGTCTTCATAAGCTTGGCAATATTGGCCATCAAAGGCTTCACCTCAGCCTCTTCAGCAGCAGTGGTCTGGTGCAGCCAAGCTCGCGTCTTCTGCAAGGGAGCGTGTGGATCAAATGGCGGCAGCCCGTTGTGATGGTGAAGTAAAACCACTTCTGCCTCCAGTTTTGCGCAGATTCGACTTGCTTGATGTCGAAATACGCAACTTCTTTGCGGCTTTGGATGTTGAATCCGCCGACAGCATAAACGCCGCGCTTGCCGGCGTTCTCCCTCACAGCGAAGATCTTTTTCCAAAGACCCCAGTGGGGATGAATCCCCAGGAAGCACTCGCACAACACGAAGAATACCACGATGTGCATAATGGAGTTGGGCGTAAAATCGTGCAGCTGCACCTTGTACGCATACATAAGCGCACGAACGAAATCGTAAATAGGGAAGGAGAATCCCCTATTCACGAACTCGTGAAAGCATACACGCTCGCCCTCTTTGGGTTGAGGGCTTACCTCATCGCCGGGGAGGCGCGTAGGCAGCAGCTCAGCGGAAGGGATCCATCCATCCCGCCGGTACCCTTCCAGCTTGGATAGCTTCATAGTGGACCGTGTCCAATCGCCAGCTCTCTTCAGCATTGTCACCTCATCGCCACTGGTGGCGACGGCGATGCTCGTACCCCCACCAGCAGCGGTGGCGGTGGTCGCAGCAGCCTTCCTCTTGGGCTTCACCATTGTGGCGATGGCTAGGAAGAGGGACGTGCGCAGAACAATGGATGAAGGGGCGCAAGGAGGAAGAAGCTGTGGCGGCGGGGAAAGAATGGCAAGTAAAAATTACGCCGGCACCGCTCTCCCTATTTACCGCAGACTGCAATCGATCGCAGCCGTTGATGCAGATCAATCCATACACGTGGCGCACGTGGATAGCAACCGTCGCAGGCCATGCCCCCCACTACGCATGTACAACGAGGAGGCCATCATGACGTGGCGGAAATTTCGCCACGAGCGGTCAAATCAAAACTGAAGCGGCGTCCTCTGCAGTCAAACACTGACAGTGGGACCATGTCGATACGTCTTGTCAAGACTGAGCACACGCAAACAACGTCATGCATGACGTCTTCCCCTGAGACAACCGTTGGATACCAAAAAGTCACTCGATTGATTATTCAACTGATGCAGAAATAAGACTTTCGATTTGTCTTTTGGCTGAGATATGAGATGACATTCGAGTCGACTGAAGCATATTACTCCCATCGGGAGCGTATAAAAAATTCTTCGATTGGAGATGTTCAAGATAAAATAATTGAGATTATCCTCCATTCCAAGCAATACAGCACAATCTCGGGGGCTACTCACATCGGGAGCACTGTCGCGCACCCGATAAAATAATGGCAAAGTATCAGTCGACAAAAGACTCGACTCAGCTACGTAGCAAAATCATACACGAAGAATTCCCGAGTTGCTTCCGCCGCAAAAATACCTCGGATGCTGCATGCATAAGTGCAAAGGTAAGACCCGCCGAAATATCGAGCTGGGCTAAGGACCGCTCCAGCAGCGTAGCTCCTTAAAAAATTTCCGTGTCAACAGACATGATGAAAAATCCTGGCGGACGCGTTGGGTATCAAAATTATACTGCAGCTCAATTTAGTAAGACCTCAACGGCATGAGTCGAGTCTATCTAGTCTGTTCCAGATTCGAGTCCAAGGACTTGAGTTTGATTGAAGGCTAGTAAGGTTTTGCCCAAATGTGCAGTTAACCGGTCCCGATCCGTCAAGTGAACCGGGCCTACTAAGTCATTATCCGTTGATTGTCATAAGCAGAAACCGTAGTCGATAAAATACTCGACATAGCCAAACATGTGCTATTCATACAGGAATTCAAAGTTATAGACACAGATACAAAGAATATGACGTGCACTAATGAGTGAGCACATGCCCGATTCTTTGAGTCAGACAAGTACTCGGGGGCTACTGACATGGTTATACCTTTCGGGTACCCTACCATGAGGGTACCTGGTGCACGTGATGACTAAAGCCCAGTTACCAGAAGTATATTGAAGCCTATGAAGAGAGACCCAAGAAGGAGTATCCTCCAAGTTAGGCGAAGTCATAGTCGGTTTAGACTTACCATACCTGTAATCCTTGTCGGTTATGTTTTCCTGAGACCTAGCCTCCCATATAAGGGCTGGGAGGGAGACCGATGGAGACAAGCCATACTCGAATCACCAGAACCCTAGCGAGATCGACATCTCGCCGGGACCCCCGTTGTAGCTCGAATATACTCCACAAATCAATAACAGACAAGCATGACGTAGGGTGTTACTCTCCGGAGGCCTGAACCTAGGTAAAATCTTTGCTCTTGCTTGTCAGCCGACGATACTACCAACTCTATCATGTTCTCTACCCCATAATCTCAACCCTAGGCCCTTAGCCATGGGATTTGCCGAGGACACCCCTCGTCATCGCTGGTGGCAGTTTTTGGCGTCTGGACCCCCAATAGGCCTTTGGGGGTGATTTGGAGGCCCCGATGGAGATGCTCTCAAGAGATGGGATACGGAGGAGCCTTCGAGAGAGATAGAGAGAGGAAAGAAAAGTGTAAGCTTGGTCTGATGCCAGCCAAAACCGTAGGCTGAATTTCTCAACTCTGGAGGCCGTGTGTTCAGTGGCGGATATAGGGTCGTATGTGTGGGGTGCCAAATTTTAAAAACCATTCCAATTAGTAGTGTGGACTTCACATTTAGTCTAGAATGGATGTGGTGTTTCACCAGTTCAGAGTTATTACCACAAAGACATTTTTTGTACTTGCTTTACACATAGGATTAGTCTAAGTATTACTCCGTACTACTAGGTAAGAATTCTTTTGTATTTTGTTTGGTTTGAGTCATGAGGTGGAATAGAATGGGTCCGACCCGTCCCTAGAGCTAATTCCCGTGTTTGGTAGCAAACTAGAATCGAAACCTACTCGTTCGCAGGAACGGAATATTCGCCCAGATGCCGAATGTGGTCGTTACTCCGATTCGGAGGAATCACCTGGTTCCGAGCCTGTCAAGGAAAAAAAAGTGAAACGCTCACCTCGTCTCCCATCTCACCCCTCACCCTCGTCTCTCCTCTCCCCATCTGACCGGCGGCCTCACTCCTCTCCCCATCTGACCGGCGCTGTCTCCCGTCTCTCCATCTCACCGGCGGTGACCTTTCTCCTCTCACCGGCGGCGACCTTTCTCCTCTTATGGGTGGCCGGCAGCGGCTGCTGCGAGCAGATTGGAGCGGCGGCTGCAAGCGGGTGGAGCGGTGGCTACCAGCGAGCGGGTCGGCGGGAAGACCAGCAACAAGCTCCGTCGGCGGCCGGTACCAGCGGGAAGATACGAATCGACCCCCTCCCCGCCGTCCCCCACTGGTTGTGTACTACCGGCCTGCTGTGAGAGAAGATTGAGATGAGCAGCAGCGAGCTGATTGATTGAGAGATTGAGAGGAATATAAGCTGCTGTTTAATTTTCTTGCTCTATGTTATGTTGTAGATTTCACAATATGTTTGATTTTATTGCTAGTTATTGTGGTCCTGTTCAATGGGCAGAAATAAGTTGCTGTTTGATTTTCTTGACCCATGTTATTGTTGTATATTTCACAATCTGTTTGATTTTGTTGGTTGATGTTGTTGTACAATATATGTTAAATGGTTAGAAATATTTTGTTGCTATATTTTGATAGAATATGTGCATTATAGAGAGGTTGAGTAGAAGGAAAAGGGATTAGGGAGCTGCTGATTAGGAAGAGGATGTGATCTCATATATGTTGTACATGTTAATTATTTTTGTTGAGAATTCAAAGGAGTACTGTAAAAAATTCCAAATATATGTTTGTATAAATGAATAGAGCTATACTTTTCTATGTCTTCCTTCCATCATGTGCGTATGAGAGGTAATCTCACCATTAGTATGAAAAGGGTGAGTTGGACTAGATTCTTCTCATTCCTATTCTCCAACCAAACACAGGAACATAATCAACCCATTCCAGCTTTTGCACCTACCAAACACAGGAATGGAACCAACCCATTCTTTAGGAATGGAACCATGACATTACATTCTACTTGGTTCCGAAACCAAACACAGGGTGTCACGGCATCCATGGTACCCACTGGATCCACCCGTGCGTGTGTTGCGTAGAGACGAACCAGGACAAGCGCTGCGGCAAGGCCCTGGTACATGGTGTCAGCAGAAGCGAAAGGTGTTGAAATTGATCTCGGCTGAGACTATCTCTGAGAGCATCTCTAACTGGGTTAGGCAAAATCTGTCCGGGAGGACAGCTTGGACACGGACCGGACAAAAAAATAGCGACCCACCCGACTTCCTCAAACTCAGCCCTATTGTTCGGATTGTGTCTCGCAATACTCATACCCATCTCATATGTGTTCGGGGGAGGGGGTTCGCGTTCGCCACATCAGTTTCGACAGGAGGCCTCACCCAAAGTGCACTACATCGGACCGAACACTCGACCGAGATCTTTCTCACACTCCTTCTGTCTCATTCTAGTGCTTTGCCACCCCTTCCCTAGCTCCGCCGCCGTTTCGGCCTCCCTATCGCTCGGCCGCACCTCCGCCGCCATCCGCACTCCCGCCTCATTCCCCAACCAGATTTGGGCCGGGTAGGAGCTCAGTGGCTGTCAGATTCGCGACATGTTTGTCAAGCATTTCCGCCGCCTCCGTCCCTTCCGCGGTCAGTCGTCGCTCTTCCACGGCTTCACCCAACGCCCGGCTGCCCGATCGGTGAGTTCCTCTGACCCGCTGACTCTGCCCTCCCTATTTCTTGCCAAGCATTTACGTCGGCACCGTCCCGAGCTCTCCCCGCCAATTCCCAGCCGCCCTGCGCTCTCCCCTGTCACCGATGCACCATGGCGTCCTGGGACACCAACGAGGACGAGGCTTCCTCCTTCCCGGGCTATGGGAACAACACCTCCTCCGATTCCACTGCGGTATGTTATAGGGTTTGCTCAAATTTCGTGTTTACTCTGAATTTTGCAACTGGATTTTATTTGAGTGCATGTTGTCATTATTTTTAGGATTCGAAAGCATGTAGTCGCAAACGTCCGAGGTGTGATATCCGAGTTGAATAGTTGTCTCGTAAGATAAATGATCATTTTGCAGGATTTGAAACTTCACAATCGATGAAAAAAGAAGATCGAAGATAAGCTTGAGCTAGCAATTCTGCGCTCACGCAATGTTCGTGGTTGCAGGAGTGCACGCGGCATTTTCGGGGTCACGCACAACGAGAGCATGGCCACACGAAAACTGCCGAATCGAGTGTTTTCAGCGGCTCTGACTCCGGAGTGCTTTAAGCTTCATGCCGGTCTGATCGAGAACCTCATGTGGCCATCCAGACACCGGGCTTACATCCCCGGGGCCTGGTCTGGCCTCAGTCAAGCTACCAAACACGCCATGAGTTATAGCGCTCCTACATAAGCAGCATGGTTCGATTGTGTCGAATGTGTTATTTTTACTGATCGTGTTTTCATAAAAGAATGTCAGGACCGTCCGTTCGGGTATTGTATTGCAGCGATCGCTTGTATCTGATCGGGCACTTCCCAAGGAAGCGACAACGCTTGAAAATGTTGGAATCGCCTGTTTGGGTATTGTATCGCGACGATCGCTCGTATCCGATCGGGCACTTCTCAAGGAAGCGGAAACGCTTGATAATATCCGGATCGCTCGTTCGGGTATTGTATCACGACGATCACTCGTATCCGATCAGTCACTTCTAATGAAGTGGTAGCGCTCGATAATGTCAGGATCGGGTATTGTATCACGACGATCGCTCGTATCTAATCGGACACTTCCCAAGGAAACTAGCTAAATGTGAGTCTATGTACAGGCGATTTAAGAAAAAGATAAGATATTTTCTATTTTTTACATGAAGATATATTATATTTTAGAACGAAGGAAATAATATAATATACCCAAAATGACCTTCCCTAAAAAAAAACACATGTGCCGGCCTGGGGACGAGGCGAAGTGTACAATTTACAATCGACCGTAGGATATGTACGAACGAAACGTCGACAACAACTAGAAAAGAGAATGTCAACATTGAGCGAAATTTAAGCCGACGACGACGCCTCCCACCCACGTTGAAACCCAATTGAAACGAGGGACGGAGGAACACAAGTAAGGTGAGTCGACAGCTGGAGGGCGAAATCCACCGTCGCCGTCCGTACAGGCAGCCGGCCAGTCAGCAGATCGGCCCTTCCGGATGGAGCTGGCGTCGCTGTACCGGCGGGTGCTGCCGTCGCCGCCGGCGGTGGAGTTCGCGTCGACGGAGGGGAAGCGGCTGTTCGCGGAGGCGCTGCAGGGCGGGACCATGGAGGGCTTCTTCAACCTCATCTCCTGCTTCCAGACGCAGTCGGAGCCGGCCTTCTGCGGCCTCGCCTCCCTCTCCGTCGTCCTCAACGCGCTCGCCATCGACCCCGGCCGCCCCTGGAAGGGGCCCTGGCGCTGGTTCGACGAGTCCATGCTCGACTGCTGCGAGCCCCTCAGCAAGGTCAAGGCCGAGGGCATCACCTTCGGCAAGGTCGTCTGCCTCGCCCACTGCGCCGGCGCCAGGGTCCAGTCCTTCCGCGCCGACCAGACCTCCATCCACGACTACCGCGCCCACCTCAAGCGATGCGCCGCCTCCCAGGACTGCCACCTCATCTCATCCTACCACCGCAGGCCATTCCAGCAGGTACTACTTTTTCTGTCTGGCAATTCCCCCAAATCCGGCCCCTAATGAAAGGATTGCATCGACATGTGTTGATGCAGACTGGGACTGGCCATTTCTCACCGATTGGGGGCTACCACGCCGGCCAAGACATGGCTCTCATCCTGGACGTCGCGCGCTTCAAGTACCCTCCCCATTGGGTCCCGCTGCCGCTCCTCTGGGAAGCCATGAACACCACCGATGAAGCAACCGGACTTCTCAGGGGGTAGCACCTCCACTTTCTATCTTTCTTTCTCTTAGCACATTTTCCTTAGCAACATGTTTTCTGTGTATGATGATGCTGAATGTAGTTTAGACTGCTATCTTGTAGTAGCTCTTAGATTAACCATCGGACTACCACTCTTAGTCGATCATTCGGAAATACACGCTTTACTGCTTTGATTCTGTGTTGACGCAGCAACACAGTGGCGGAGCTAGAGCATTTTTTACCAGGGTGCCTAGAGGGTGCCTCAATAGATAAAATGCATTTTTAGGGGGTGCATATGTGGTGATTTTTTTGCAGGGAGCATCATGATTTCGTCAGTTGTAATTTTTTTAGCATTTTCCTTTTTTATTTATTTAACACGTTCATTGGAAAAGGCTCCGTGTATTCTTTAACTCTGCTACTTGAGGCGGCTGTTTTTTTTTTTGGTTGTGATGCAGTAGATTGGATAAATATTATGACAGTTGTAGTTATGTATTTAAAACGAAAAAATTATTTGCATCATAATTGTGTCTGTAGTCATTAACCTTGACCGATCACAAAATTGCATTGTTGCTTCAGTTTTTATCTATCCCAAAATGGGTTCCAAAATATGCAGTGTGCAAGTTTATTCTTTATTCATGCCACTTTTAAAATGATGGCGTCTTCATATTTTGTAGGTTATGCTTGTCTCAAGACACACCTCGGCTCCTTCATTGCTCTACACAGTGGTAAACATGCTAATGCTTTGATGTATCAAAGGAAAATGAACACTTTCGCTATTCTCCCTTTTCTCATTAGCTTCAATTTTCTGCAGAGTTGTGGGGATGAAAGTTGGAAAAACATGGCGAAGTACTGTGTGGAGGATGTACCCATTCTTTTGAAGGATGAGAGACTAGACAATGTTGCAAAACTTCTGTCCCACTTAGTGGAATCTCTTCCAGCTAACGCTGGAGATTTGATCAAATGGGTTATTGAAGTTAGGAGAAAAGAGGAAGGAATATCGAGCTTGAGCGAAGAGGAGAAAGAGAGGCTCGGTTTAAAGGTCAGTTTCCTTTTGCTTTTTGTATGATGGTTCATACTCCTCCCCTCTCCTCTTTTGGTAGCACACCTTGTAGGCTGATACTATGTGCTCACTGGCAGGAGAAGGTGTTACAGGAAGTCCGGGATACTAAGCTTTTTAGAATAGTCCATGGATTGCAATATCCCAAGCAGCCACGTTGTACTTGCTCATCTTCAAGTGATGAAGAATCCCTTGCCCAGATCGCCGCCAGTATGTGCTGTCAAGGAGCTGCATTCCTAGCTGGGAGCCTTGTATCAAGAGATGGATTCTCCTGCAAAGAAACATGTATCAGATGTGTACAAGCAAATGGCGATGGGCTAAAGACTGTTATATCAGGCACTGTGGTATCTGAAGGCAATGAACAGGGTGTTGATCTACTTTTACCAACATACCCGTCCAGAACAAGCCCATGCAATTCAAACTTGAGGAATGGGGTTGCCAAATATCCATCAAATGCAGATATTCTAACGGTCCTGCTGCTGATATTACACCCGAGCACTTGGTTTGGCATAAAAGATGAGAGACTGAAAGCTGAATTTCAGAGTCTTGTTTCAACAGAGAACCTTCCTGTTCTTCTTAAACGTGAGGTGTGTTGATTTAGTCAAAGTATCTTGCAAATCTACTTACCTTTGCTCCTTAGCAACATGTGTTAGGTAAAGAAGGCACTTAATAATTATCTCTTATGGCTTCATATCAAGCTTTGTTTTAAATGGATAAGTATCCTATAACACATTTAATATGAACCCTGACATAGGTATGCCAGACAATCACTACCAACCAAAAACAAATAGATATTCACAAAAGAAAACATAAATAAAATGGTGAAAATATCATGCTTTACATGAATGAAGATAATCTTATCTGCTCCCTGCATAGGGCTCTGAGTCTGCTGTCTTGTACATACACAAAAATTGATCTGCATAGCCTCATATAAAATAAAATTGATATCCCAACTCAGAGTATGTTTACATATAAATGATTTGTGCATCAAACTGTCACGGAACATATATGAGTTGCACTGTTGCGCAAGAACATAAGAAAAGTAGGAAGATATTACGCGATGATAGGAAAAGAGTTAAAAAATTACCACAGCAAGTTAAATAGCCGGCAACCACCCGCAGCCGGTCATCAACCTGTTACTGTCTTACTGGTCTCTTTCCAGTTTCTAGTTCCCCTTGTTGAGTGTATAAGTAGATTGCCCTCCCTTTCCATCAGATCGGTCTTATGGAATAGTGGTCAGTGCATGAAGCTTGACATGGTCTTGTTGAGCTCTGATACCATGTCATGTTTCATGCACTAGCCAACTATCCCAAAAGTCCGAACTGATAGGAAGACCTAGTATAATCCACATATACACTTCAACACCCCCTCTCACGTGTGACTCGGAGAGAGAGAGGCCAACACGTGCAACCGGAAGAGAGCGACGGCGCGCAAGTCTCAGAGGTATGGCTCAAGAGGCCTATACGTGGACAAAGAGGGGGCGGCAGCAATTTTAGGATAAATTGCGCAAGCCAGGATTCGAACTCGAGAACCTGGCTCTGATACCATGTCAAGTTTCATGCACTGACCACTATTCCATAAGATCGGTCTTATGGAATAGTGGTCAGCGCATGAAGCTTGACATGGTATCAGAGTCAAGGTCTCGAGTTCGAGTCCTGTGTGGCGCGCAATTTTCCTAAAATTGCTGATGCCCCCTCCTTCCACGTACAAGGCCCATTTCTTTTCATGCGCCTACCTCTGAGTTTACACATGTTGACCTGTCTGTGACCGTCACATGTGAGGAGGGGTGTTGAGTGTATAAGTGGATTGCCCTCCCTTTCCATCAGATCGGTCTTATGCAATAGTGGTCAGTGCATGAAGCTTGACACCCCTTACTGTCTTACTGGCCTCTTTCCAGTTTCTAGTTCCCCTCCTTTTGTTGTACTCAAAATTTCTGCTTCTTTGGCTCTTTATGGGGATTATCGTCAAGGTTTATTTAAATTACTGTGAAAACTCCTATTTCCAGACTGATCTCTTTACCAGCTGGCCCAGCTGGTACGAGCAATTTTCTAGATTGATATCTCTCCAAAACAGACTACTATTTTCGATCAACTTTCTTCCTGTTTTTTTAAGAGAAAACTGCAGGAGTGCTGCCTTTTCATTAAGTAGGGGAAAATATGTACGTAGATGGACCATGTTTTATAAGGGGAAACATCCCAAGACAAACCCCCCAAGTCACCCACTAATCTGGTGCAACAGGAACCTCAGGGTTCAGCAACCAACCCAAAAGCCATAGCACGCTGAATTCCATAGGCTCCTGGACAAACCTTCATTCCATTGGGTAGTTCCGTTCATATCCCATGAGAGAAAACATAACATAGTTTATTATTTCTCATGAACTGTTGCTTCTTTTCACAAATGAATGCACAAAGCCTTATTCTGTATACCACGCTGAGTAACTAGTTTATCTTGTTGACAGATATTGCATCTAAGGCGGCAGCTCCATTACTTGATGGATTCTAAAGGAGAGGAAGCATGTCAAGAGCCTTTATCGCCATCCCCTTAGCGATGATGCTAACGTGGTGCTGTCCACTGTTCTGCGTCACCCATGTGCCTTTCCATCCGACTTTGCTTAGCTAGTGGAGTCTGCTCTCCATTGCTCACGTTGGGGGTAGCTAGTTGGTTTCTTTTCCACACATTAGTTATCTTCTCTCGGTTTTTGTTGTTATATTCGTGTGTTGGGATCTACCTTATTTTTTCGCCGCGTCAGGTCGCAAGCCAATGTTGTTTTTTGATTGCATGTGACGGAGCTAGACCGAGTGCCGCCGACATGGATGATGGCACAACTAAGTTTGTTTTGTGATTTTTCTCTTAAATTTGTAACAAAGTCGTAGATTGTGCGAAAACATATATGAGTTGTTGCAAGTTTTTCTAAATGTTTGTTACAAGAAGTGTTTCCTCCCTTTTTTGATTTTGCATACGTGCTTCCAAATTGTAACAAGCTATTATGCCTTTTGTTTCTCTGTTTTTTCGATGATGTTGCAAACACATGTTTTTTGTGTTGTAACCGTTTGTGACTTTTGTGGCAAATGTCCTACGACAAAACATTTGTTACTTGACCCTTTTGTTAATTGCTATAAATTCATGTTTTTTTGTTGTTGTGATAGTTTGTGATTTTTGTTTAAATTGTTGGTGATTTTCATTGCAAAGCAATCTGAAGCAAAAAAAAATGTTGTTTAACCACATATTTTTTGTAGCATTACTTGTTTCGAATGTTGCGACAATTTGTTGCAATACTATATATTTTGTGTACACATGACGAGTATTTGTGTTGCAATATTTGTAAATTTGTTGCAATACTCTGTGATATTTTTGCAGTAAATATCGAGAATGTCTGGGCAACGCAATATACCCCTTCGTATAAGTGCATCTGCTATGTAGCGCGGGCACTACCAAAAATCCAGCGATCCACGACGTTTCTGCCGCGATGTTCCAACAGAGTCGTGTGTTTCCGTCGAGGACGACCGGAAAGTCTATATTGCTCTCGACGTTTTGGTTTTCCCAGTAATGGGCCGGCTGCGCGCGACGTTTCGCATATTTTACATCGTGGATTATCGTCCTCGGCCCATTGGCCCAGCTTGAACACATATTCATTCGACGAAACGTAGATTTTCGTCGCGCTACCACATCCTATGCAGTTTGACTCGTTTGACCTGCAAGGACCACACGCGCCCCACCTTGGTGCCATGTGCACCGTTATGAAATCACCAGGGATAAAGAATGTATGTGCGCTTAAAAGATGGCCATGTGTATTTCTTGGAGCGACCGTAATCAAGGCCGGAATGCAGTGTAAAGAAAAGAAGATAAGATTATAGATGTCTAGCAGTTGAGTAATGGAATATTAGAAATTAACGAAAGATAACTGGGTAATATTAGCAATGTACGAAAGATCACACAGACACACAAAAAAAAAACATCAGTTCAACACAAAGCATGCACACAGGGCATGCCCATCAGTTTCACATATGTGCCTGCACACAAAGCATGCAGATCAGTTCAACACAAGCATGCAAACAGGCATGCTCATCAGTTCTACAAAAGCGTGCACACAGAGCATGCAGATCAGTTCAACACAAGCATGCAAATAGGCATGCACATCAGTTCTACAAAAGCATGCACACAGAGCATGCGCATCAGTTCAACACAAGCATGCAAACAGGCATGCACTTGAGTTCTACAAAAGCATGCACATAGAGCATGCACATCAGTTCGACACAGACATGCAACACTAGTCTGCATCGGAATCATCTGCTGGTAAATCCATGTCACTGTCATAGTACTCCCATATTGTCTCGTCCGGTGGTTCAACCTCAGTTTCTTCTTCTTCATCTCCATTCTCCTGTCCAGCAGCCCCTTTCTTTCGATTCTTGATATGATCCCAAAGTTCCTTAATGTCGGCTGCAGTCATGTGACGGGGACTGGTGTCATGTCGGTCCAGACTAAGCGAAGGCGGAGGAAAGTCTATCAGGTCATCAGATTCATCCTCATTGTCAGACACTGTGGCATCTTGATGTGCTGCAGCACTAGGCTCGTCCTCAATATTAAGGTCATGCTCCGTATTAAGGTCCTGTTCCTTATTAACGTCCACCTTACCATGTTCGGACACGTTGAAGTTCCGCCTATGCTCAAATTTTTGAACTATCCGCCAGTCTGGTCCCAGCAATTGGTCTGCCACATAAAACACTTTTTTTGCCTGGGTTGACAAGATATACTGATCATCCTAGTACCATAAACTGGAAACGTTGATGCTTCTGAAGCGTCCATCATACTTTTGCAGCTTAATCCTGAGGTCATCTTCATGTTCAAGACGATACCAGTCACAGGAAAACAGAACAACTGTCCGTTTATGTTTCTCGTCATAGTTATAAGTGAGCTCTTTGATTCCCTTGAGGACACCATAAAATTGCGTATCAACCAGTTCGTGATCTCCACCAGTTGAGACTCCGCTGTTTTGCGTTTTCTTGCCACTTTCATGGTCAATGGTGACAAACCGAACCAAGTTCACAACACACATTGAATATATTTTAACTTCGCTGTGTGGGCCACATGCCAACGCAAAGAGCTCTGCTTCAAAATCTTCTCGTCCCTCCCGTGCCTTGCTCATCATCTGTGTACCACAGCAAAAAAGAAAAACAACATGGTTAAATTCATGCAATAAAAATGCTACATATGTAGGACAGAGATAAATGCGAAAGGAAACTTGCATGCTCCTTGAATCGTCCTGGAAATTCCTGCTGAACCCTAACATCGACATCGGGCATCCCATCTTCTTTCAGCTCTGCTCTGAACGACCTGCAAACCAGAGAGTTTAATCGTGACACACAGCTACAATGTTATCTGTAGCATAGAAATCAGTACTAGGGAAGTGAGAACATACTCGATGTATGGCTTGACCTCATCACAATTGTTTAGGACGTACCAAGCCATTCTCTGAAGGTCTGTTATCAGGGCCTCATTGCCTTCATGACGGATCGTTTTAAATGCTTCCATTAAACGCACATTATGGACAAACACACCACAAGCTGACTCATGCTCTTCAACTTCATATCTCCGTGGCCGGTTTTGCCTTGTCTCAATATCATGAAGGTATCTAGATCAAAATGTCAGGCACTCGGAGGCAATGTAGGCCTCTGCAACTGAACCTTCTGGATGTGCCATGTTCCTCACAAATCTCTTCAAAGTACACAACAACCTCTCAATTGGATACATCCACCCATAGTTCACAGGGCCTCGGAGCAACGCCTCGTCAGGTAAATGCACAGCCAAGTGGAGCATAACATCAAAGAACGACGGCGGGAAGATGTTTTCAAGCCTCATCATAATTACTGGGATTTCCGCTCTCAACAGACGCAGAACAGGGACCTCCAAAGTTTTACTGCACAATTCCTTGAAAAAGTTTCCTAGGTCAGCAACAGCCTGATAGATATCTGTAGCCACAAGTCCTCGGAGGCCAGCAGGAAATGTTCTCTGCAACAGGATGTGGCAGTCATGGGTTTTTAGTCCCAAGACCTTCCGTGCCTCTACGTTGACACATTTGGACATGCTGGAACAAAAACCATCTGGATATTTACAGTCAGCTAGATATTGACATAACTTTGTCTTGGCCGGTTTTGGTAAACAATACTGTGCATGTTTCCACACAGTTTTGTCATTCTTGTCAGGATTCAGGTGCAAACTGTTTCCAATACCTAGTTTTTTTTAAAGCAAGCCTGCCATTGACGATATCTTTATTCCTCCCTTCGAGTTCAAGGAGTGTGCCGCATATGTTGTCAAAGATGTTCTTTTTGATGTGCATCATGTCGATATTATGCCGAACTTTCAACGATGGTCAGTACTGTAAGTCCCAGAAACCAATGCGAAGCTTCCAGATCACTAGCGGGTCTTCTCGCTTCCTCTTTGGTGGAAGCGAAGCCAATCCAATTCCTGGTTTTACACACCTAACCTTCTCCAGCTCAGCTTATAACTCATCTGCAGTAAATGATTCTGGCTTGCTCGTACTTTTATGAACTCCGCCAAGGTCTATCTCTAGATGCCGGGGGTCATCTTGTTCAAGGAAACGATGATGCCCAATGAAGCAAAATTTTCCCTTCATGGAATGGGATAGAGGATCTTTGTCACAATGCAGGCATGCAGCATAGCCTGAAGTGACGCGCCGAGACATAGTGCTACAAGCTGGGTAGTCATGTATGCACCAAAGTACAACATCATAAAGATTAAATGATCTATTTTGAAATGAATCAAAAGCCGAAACGCCCTTCCAAAGCTCTTGCAAATCATCAATCAACGGCTGAATGAAAAGATTAAAGTCTTTTCCAAGACATAATTTGCCAGGGATTATCAAGCAAAGCATGTAGTATGATGGATCAATGCACTCCTGTGGTGAATGGTTGTACGGCACGGAAAACACAGGCCACATACTGTAGCTTTGGCTCATGGCTCCATAGGGATTGAAGCCATCAGAGGCAAGGCCGAGCCTTAAGTTTCTAGGGTCAGCTGCAAAATCTGGCCAAGTTCTGTCGAAATCCTTCCACGCCTCACCATCAGCCGGATGACTCAATACGCCCTCTTTGGGCACTCTCTTTAACTGGTGCCACCTCATGTTCTCCGCTGTTTTCCTCGAAGAGAACAATCTTTGCAGCCTCGGTATCAAAGGAAAATACCGCAACACTTTCACAGCATATGCCTTTCTGTCCGGATACTTCCACCTCGAGGCATTACAATTGGGGCAGTTGTCTTTCTTGGCATGCTCCTTTCTGAAAAGTATGCAGTTATTTGGACACACATGTATGGAGTCATATGAAAGACCTAGCTCCTTCAGAAAAGTTTTTGCTTCTCTATATGATCTGGGCAGTGTATTGCCGTCCGGAAGTGCTTTTGCAAATAACAGCAACCAAGCATCAAAAGCTCTGTTGCTGATCCGGTAATATGATTTGTGATGAGTACCTTCAACACTAAATGAAACCTTCCGACATGTTTATCTCCCGGGTAAAGCGAGCGCTTTGACTCTTCCAACAAACGTTCAAATGCTTTACGACCCCCATCTTCGCCCTGATCAGCCTCTGTTCCTCTATGACCACTTCCCGCGAGGTCTGTCAACAGTGCTTCAAGTTCGTCAGCCTCTCCACCTGCCTCACCTTCATCATCTATATCCATATGACCACCATTGCCATCATTATGATCCTCATGACCACCATTGCCATCATCATCATCACCATTTTGGTCATTTACAATAATCATGGCATCCGCTGGCTCTCCATGATGTGTCCACAAAAGGTAAGTAGTGGAAAATTTGTACAACAATAAGTGCCGCTTCAATTGTGAAATATTAGCAGTTTCTGGTTCAGGCAACATGTGCATGGGCAGAGAACTAACGAATCAACCATGTTTCTCTCCATGACAAAGCGTAAGAACCCTTTGATTCCATCCAGATATGACTCGGTAAACGGTGCAGATGTTTGAATCCAATGCCTATCCATCTGTGAAACAAACAAACAAGGTAATGAAAATCCTGAAGGAGATAACTATTTTTTCAGAACAAGCTACTCCCTACGTTTTTGTATACAAAGCCACTATCCCAAATTTCAGATACCAAGAAAAAGGAAGCCAACTAATAAATATCATAATTAATTATGTGAAAAGTCTCTCGTGTTCTGAGCTAATTAATCATGTTGCATGTGGTGCTTCTTTCTCTATGGATGCATGCAACATTCACATTAATACATCTTGGGAAGGGATAGTGCCCTTATATAGAACAGTTTTTGTTGTTCTTAGCAATTAGTAGAAGGATGGAAAGATTCATACCCTTGGCTTGCAGAGACGTGCGGGGGGAATGCGGCCAAAAGGGGAGGCTCGGCGAGGTCAGTCGTGGAGGACAGACGCGGCGACGGCGGCCAGAGTGGGGCACCAGCGGGATGAGCCGCTGATGGCTAGCACCGCCTCGGCTAGGGGAGTCATGGAGGGCTTGCGGGGAGGCAGAGGACGGAAGGGGAGAGCTCCGTGGAGGGGTCTCGGGGAGAAAGAGGACGCCACAGCACCCGCCGCCGCCGTCGCGGGCGGAGAGAGACCTAGATCTAGTCTTGAAATGATATTTTCTGAACTTGAATTGCAAGTCCCCTTGAATTCTTTTCATCTCTTGAATCTCAGTTTGTGAACTCTGCTGCAAACTCCTGTCGTCAGCTATTTCACATATGCTTATCATCTACTAGTTTGTGTATACAACATGCTTACTTGATCAGTAAATCCTTGCCTTTTGCCTTTTTCATCTATGTTCCTTAGATGCCTGTCATCTGCTGTTTTTCATCTATTTTCCTTACAAGCTAGTTCAGCAGTTGTTGCATCTATCCTTGTACATTCAGATCCCTTGTCATTTCAGCACCACCAAATAAACTGTTAAAATCTGCACTTGGGCGTGGTGTTATTTCAGCATGGTTTCGAACTATGTTTTGTAGACGCTTGTCATCTGCTATTTTTCATCCATGTTCGTTACATGCTTGTCATGTGTTATTTCATATCAATGTGCCATACAAGCTAGTGCAGATGCTGTTACATCTTATGCTTTTACATTTTTTTTAGGCCGAAATGGAATCGAAGATGGTGGTACCAACCTTAGAAGATGGCTCTGTGATCCAACCTCTTTTTGCTACCGAAGCTGTCGCTGAGTGCTCTGTAAAGACAAAAGGAAACCTACATTCCTGAAGAATGTAGGTTTGATATCAAGCCGTATAAAAGCAACAAATTCTCAGCTGCAGCTTCAGCTTGATGCTGAGAGAGCAGGGAAGCATCAACTGCAGGCATTAGTTTATGATTTTCAGAAGTCGAAGGAACAAAGCGATGCAGACAGGAACATCGTTCAAGAACAGATCCAGGCGATGCGGGGGGAACTAGATGCGTCAAGGAAGGCTCAAGAAGCTGTCGCTCTCCTTATTCAGAAGCTAGTGACAACAGTAGCATCGAAAGATGGAACTGGGTAGCTGATCTGGAACTGGTTCCCTTCATCTGTGGTTGTTTGGTGGCTTTTTGGTAAGTGCCCATGGTGAGGCTTTTTGATGCCCCTTCGGGAGGCTGAAACTATATGTTCCTGGTGGCCTTTGTAAGGCTGTGAAGTATACCAGATGGAGTTTGATGCCAGTGATGGTGATCAAGCCTGTGACCACTTATTATAAATGTATGTATTAAAGTATCGCTAGCTTTGCTGTGAAGACCAAGGGCATCACGCCTTGAAATGTCTTGCATATGGAGCTCCTGCAAATACAATAGACGACTATCTCCGCATGGCTGAGTCCACATGCACCATGTATCGGTTTTGGAAGGCGGTAGTTGTAGTATTTGGGCCAAGACATTGAGACAATCAAATGAAGCTAACACTAGTAGGCTCATGACACAAACACAACTAGAGGACACTACCAAAAATCCGGTGATCAGGGACGATTCCATAACGTGGTGATCGTGCTTCAAAACTTCGCGATGTGGTATCCTCGAAGTTTCATGCGATGTTATGGAGAAGTAAGGGATCAGGTGTCATAGGCGATTCTACGACAATTCGGTGCACCTCCAATCGTTGCGGGGATTTCTCGATGTTTCGTCATTCATTGCAAGCAACTGGACCGGCCCGTTAGCAGGCCCAACAGGTCGCAACGTTATTTTTCGTCGCACGCTATGCCACGTGGCATTGACGTTCCGTTGGCCACTGTTGACGCCACTTACGGCGTTCATGACGTCATCAGTGCCTCGACGTTTTAGTAACGTCACCATCCATCCCGTTGCGCCATCTGTTTTTGACGTCATCTTACCCGTTTTATGACATCATCCCCTTGCGACGTTTACGTTCTCGTCGCGGCTCTCCGCAATCAGAGGTCCACACGTGTACAATTCACAAGGTTCCACGTGAGCCCATATCCGTGACGGATTCATTTCGTCGTCCTGCATGTTGCTGATGTCACCTTATTCCACAACATTTTTACTTTCGTCATCGTGACGCAAATCAGAAGGTGCCGCGTGTCTCATCCATAATGTTTCACATGGCACATATCCGCGATGATTTTATTTTCGACGCGGGATATAATAACCACTCGAATGTCGCCACGCGTACCGACGATATGTGTCCTCATGGTCTTCCGTCTGTGACATATTGTATCCGTCGCATGGGTATTCTGGTGACGTTTTAAGTTTCGTTATGGTTCGAATGTCTATTTAGACGGTCCGGGCGGATATAAAAAGCTAGCGATACTTTAATACAGACATTTATAGTAAGTGTCCAAAGGCTTGATCACCAGCACATGCATCAAACGCCATCTGGTATACTTCACAGCCTTGATCACAAGCACTGGCATCAAACGCCATCTGGTATACTTCACAGCCTTACAAAGGCCAGCAGCAACATAGAGTTTCAGCCTCCTGAAGGGCACCAAAAAGCCTCACCAAGGGCACTTATCAAAAAGCCACCAGAAAACCTCAGGAACGAAACCAGTTTCAGATCAGCTACCCAGTTCCATCTTTCGATGCTATTATAGTCACTAACTTCTGAATAAGGGCATTGATTTCTTCTTGAAACTTCTTTGACGCTGCTTGATCCATCTGCATCTCCTGGATCTGTTGTTGAATGTTGTTCCTATCTACATCGCTTTGTTCCTTCGACAGCTGAAAATCGTGAACTATAGCCTGCAGTTCGTGCTTTCCTGCTCTCTCAGCATCAAGCTGAGGCTGCAGCTGAGATTTTGTTGCTTTTGTAAGGCTTGATATCAAACCTACGTTCTTCAGGAACATAGTTTTCCGTGTGCCTTTGCAGAGCACTTCAGCAACAACTTCGGTAGAAGAAAGAGGTTGGGTCACAGTGCCATCTGGTGAAGTTGATACCAGCATCTTCGATTCCATTTCAGCCTAAAAAAGCATGTAAAAGCATAAGATGTAGCAGCAGCTGAACTAGCTTGTATGGCACATTGATATGAAATAACAGATGACAAGCATGTAACGAACATGGATGAAAAATAGCAGATGACAAGCGTGTACAAAACATAGTTCGAAACCATGCTGAAATAACATCACGCCCAAGTGCAGATTTTACAGTAGTATTTGGTGGTGCTAAAATGACGAGGCATCTGAAAGTAAAAGGATAGATGCAACAACTGTTGAACTAGCTTGTAAGGAAAATAGATGAAAAACAACAGATGACAGGCATGTAAGGAACATAGATGAAAAAGGCAAAAGCCAAGGATGTACAGAACAAGTAAGCATGTTGTGTACACAAACTAGTAGATGATAAGCATATGTGAAATAGCTGACGGTAGGAGTTTGCAGCAGAATTCACAAAGAGAGATTCCAGAGACGAAATGAATTCAATGGGACTTACAATTGCTTTTTTCACAGGCGAAGTGTATCCCTTCTTCTTTCTGACATGCAGACTTTTGAACAATTCGAGGGCATTTTACGAACAATTGCAGGCAACCTCGTAGCTCCAAGAACCGGTGAGACCAGGGTACATGATCTTTGTTCTGCTATTTTTAGCTTTCAACAAGCCGTCTACACAAACAAAGTATGAACACATTAGCAATAGTCCATATTATAGAATTGAAACTATGTCAAGCTTGACTGAACAAAGGCAAGGACCTGTTTGGTGGATGTGGACCAGGAATCGAGTGATGCACACCATTGAACTTTGGTCATGTTTTTCATATCTTCAGGAGGTGTCTGTGAAATACTAGACTTGTCATCAATTTGGTCCCAAAACATTTGCTTCAGATCATGGCGTGTTTGTTTTGTACGGTCCTTGAGATTTCTCATCAGAGATTCTTTAGTCACGGGGTTGTTGACGTTTAAAAAAAACTTTGCCTGATAGAAAAGATAGAGCGTTTCTCAGTTTTATGACCAATAATGGAAAGAATGGGAAGCAAGAGTTAAGAACTGGAAGCAAGAGATACAAAACATACAGCCACGTGGTCGGAGTAGTCTTGATATATGTCGTCCATGTTCCTGTACAATTTTTAATGGGGTTAAGATAGGGACAACCTCCTTGATAGCTATTGAACATGCAGTAGCATACATGCTAGCAATCTTTCCATTAGTTGGCCTTGACTTCCCCAGAGGAATAACAATTCTGAACCTCTGTCCTTTGGACTGCCTGTCCAGCTCCTTTCCCATGTTTATTCCCCTTTCTGCCCCGACAGCTAGAGCCAGCCCTCGCCCCACTACAAAATCGTGGCCCTGCTAGAGTTAGTGTTCTGCATTTTGGATTTGATTTCGTAAATAAATAGTGTAGAGTTAGAGCATTCAATCTATGTAACATGTTACCTCTCCATTGGGGAAGATTCTGGTTGTTAGCACCTTGCGACTGGACTTGGGAACCTAGCCCCTGGCCTGGGAGTGTTATCAGCTGGCCCTGGGTAGGTGACGGCTCACATTGGGCGGGTGTCTCCTCGTGGCAGCCAGTTGCCCCGTTGTGTGGGGGTGGGTGCCTCTTCATGTTGATCAGCTGCCTGCTTGTTTAGGGTGGGTGTCTCCTCGCAGTGGGCAGCTGCCTCCTTGTGTGGGGCAACTGCCTGGTCGCCTTGGGCAGCTTCCTGGTGGTTCTGGGCAACTGTCTGCTCGCCTTGGGTAGGTTCCTGGTGGTCCTGGGCAATTGCCTGCTTGGCTTGGGCAGCTTCCTGCTGGCCTTAGGGAGCTGCCTGCTCGCCTGGGGCATCTCCCTGCTGGCCTTGGGGAGCTGTCAGCTCGTGTGGGGAGGCTGCCTTCTTGTGCTTTTAAGCTGACCCCTTGATTTTGTCAGATGGCTTCTTGGTCTTGATAGGTGTCTCATTGTTTTAAGGGTTGGCAGCATTACTTCTTGTACGCCGTCGTGGTGCGGGTGGAGTTGATACTTCCAAATTCAGTTTGGCGCCCTTTTACTGGATCCCCTAGTCTCAGTTTTTGGTGTGTTGTCAACTGCCACTGCGCTGAGGCGCTTACCAGGAGGCATTTGTGCCCCACCGGATGTCACCTTGACTTTCCAGCTCCTAAACTACACAGTTCATATGCACCAATTATTCAGGATAGTAGCAGAAAGCCACAAATTATATGGGACAACAATAATTAAGCTAGCAGTTCTACACAAGATAACTAATCAGCACCTTCATTGTTGAGCTATGATGCAAGGGTGTTGAGCTAGCAGGTAAGGGTTCGGCCTGCAGCTCACTGTCAAGTGATTCCATTGGCATGTCTTCTTCATTGAAAAGTTCCTTCTTGATCTTTTTAGGGGAGAGTATGGTTGGCAATGAAACAAGAGATGCTACAGACCTACCCAGTCGTGGATGGTTTCTCATGATATTTTTGAGCCATGTATCGTCCATGGGTTTTGTTTGTGGTTCTAACATGAATAAAGAGCTCAACGTACGCTACAATCATAGCACTTGATAAGAACCTATTAAAGTAAGCTACTAACTTCCGGGTTTCTTCCATGGGGTGCTGTTCTAACATATAGTGCTGGTATTGATTGTTCTATACTACTAACGATGTGACAGCACGATATGAGTAATTTCATTTGTTAACCTAAGACTGATAGGATCGCAAGAAAAGTGATCTTAAGCCTAATACAAGTTGGAAAACAAGCAAACTTTGACCATAGGAACTTATCAAGCATAAAGAAGACCAAACAGGCAATAAAAAAACATGTGCAGGAAACAAGCATCAAACAGACTAAAATAACTCTCTCAAGATTGAATCGGGGATTCAGTGCCTTTTTTCTTACTCCTTTTCGTAGGGGAAACCATCTCCCGGGGAATGGAGGTGGCAGACCTTGGTGACACAGTTGCTGCGAGGTTAGTGACGAGGTGGCAGACCTTCACGACGAAGTTGCCGTGAGGTTAGTGGGGCGGTGTGGCAGACCTAGACGTAGGGCGAGATTGGTGACGAGCCGGACACCTGCGAGGTGGTCGGCGACCTGGACGGCGATGTGGCAGATCTTGACGGCGAGGTGGAAGATCGAGACGGTGAGGTGGCACATCTAGACGGTGAGGTGGCAGATCTGGACGGCGACCTCGATGGCAAGGTGGAAGACCGGGAAGGCGAGCTACACGGCGAGGTGGAAGACCGGGCGGCGAGCTACACGTCGGGAGTTAGACCAGGACGACTAGCTGCTAGACCGGGACGGTGAGCTGCTAGAACAGGGCGGAGCTACGTGGCGAGGTGGAAGACCAGGACAGCGAGGTGGGAGTCCGGGTCGGCGAGCTACACGGCGAGGTGGAAGACCGGGACGGCAAGCTAGAGTTAGGAAGGGAGGGGAAATTTGGGACAAGAGGAGGGGAAATGTCCATATGGGTAGGTGTAGAGAAAGGTGCGAAATTTTGTGCGGGAGGCGCCAGTGTTTGAACAATAATTTGGGGACGGCATTAAATTTTCTACGCGCGCAAGTTTTTGGTAAGTGGGAAGGAAACATTGCTGGCCGTCGGATGCATGATGGATGGCTTAAACAAACTGACCATTTGTGAAATTAGTTATTAAAGGACACTGTGAAGTGGGTCACAAATAAAAAGTTTATGCTGGCTCTTTGTATGTACCAGGACACTATATATTGTAAATATATTAATGCCATATATAGTTAGGGCTTGGTGGGACTCCGACGCTCTGGTGCACCATTTTCATCGAAATCCTAAACAGTTGATCGTCCACGTGGTCAACCATCACTACTACATATGCGATCTTTTGTGACAAAAATTTGCTTGACGACATCGATTTTGTCACTGATTAGCCATAATAGGTGACGGTATTTCGATGTTTGTCACGCATTAGTGTTAATGCATGACCCGCCACTATGTTGTCACTACGTCTGTCACGTATTACCCTGGTGACGGATTTAAGGGCATCACCCTGGTCGTCACAAGTTTTTCAGACCAAAATGTCAGATAATTAAATAAAACTTTTAAAAAATAATCGTTCGTTGTGTTTTGAACCCGTGACCTTCCGAACAAAATAAAGATGCCCTACCGCTTTGCTAAGGTAATGTTACCGATATGTTTAACGAGTCCTGGTTTTTAGTACTATGTACTTATTATAGGCCTAGTGTGCAATGTGTACGAAGTTTCCATTTCTTTGTTTGCAAGCTTCAAGTGAAAATATAAGTTAATTCACATTTTAAAACATCATAACTAGAAAATTTTGACAAAATATTTGAGCTTCCAATAAATATTCCAAACATTCTCAAGATACTAGTACTAGAATTATAAAAGGTTCCACATTACAATCATGATAGAGCAGCAGGTGGACTAACAGGTTCACATTCCCATTACAAAAGTCTCCACTGCTGCAACTGATAGAGCATCAGTCAGGGTTCTCTTCAAGACAATACTTAGAAGGTTTACATCATGTAAGTACACAGAAATAGGCTCCGACATCAGTTGAGAGCACCAACAGTACACAAATCCTGAACTTGCAGTAGTCACGAAAGTGAAGACACATATGTCACCCTCGTTGATGCCAACTTCCTTAAATATTTTTGGCCAATTGCGAGTCACCTGGGCATCTTCTTTGTTGCCCATGCACAATGTGACACGAGTAACATTGGTGCCACTAGAGAGAAATACAGGAAGCTCCATTGGTGCATACTTGTTGGGGTGTGCAATGCTGAACTTGGAAGAGAAGTACTATAGGAGAAGTTTCTAGTTAGTGGAAGAGTAGATTGAATGTGCAAAACAACATTATGAGAGTGTATCCTTTACCATCTTGGCCTTCCCATGGATGATAGTAGACCTTGTCGGGGGGCTGCCCCCGGGTAGGGCAAAGATGTGGTGTTAAGGGTTGCAAAGAGCTAGCCGGATCAACATATAGCCGGGTCACTTGGGCCGGATCTCTCGTGAGAGTCGGTTAGCACTTGATCAAGCTAAAGTGCGAGAAGATGCCAGAGAGTATCCGGTAAAGCTTAACCGAATCAGAGGAAGGAAACCGGTTAAGTTAGCCGGGTTGGTCAGGTTGGACCAGGGTAAGGTAATCCGGATATTGCACAAGGGCCAAGTAATGTCAGAAAGGTTCACGGGTCCTGCAGGTCTCCTGCCAGAGGCTGAGAAGACAGCCGGGTCAAGTCGCAGGTTTTCCGGGTCGCAAGGCCCTAGGCGCTGACTTGGCCAATTCGGGAAAGAGGATACGACCGAGACCCGGGGGGCTACGGCTGCCATTGCCCAAAGTGGCAAGATAGGCCTGCTAGGGACTTGACGGCCAGGTCAGGTCACGGGATTCCTGGGAGCGCAGCAACCTAGGAGCTGACCCGGCCAATTCGGGAAAGAGGATATGACCGAGACCCGGTGGGCTACACCTGCCATTGCCCAAAGTGGCAAGATAGGCCTGCTAGGGCCTGACAGTCCGGCCGTTGGGTTGACAGGGGGCAGAGGCTTGTCCTGTTCCTCTTGTCCATGCCATTATCACTTCCAGCCAGGGGCAAAATGGTAATTCGGTTAGTGTATAAGTAAGCTACCAAATCCTCCAGTAGAGAGGGAGGGAGAGAACGGCAAAAGAGAAAGGCATTATCCCCCCAAGCTCCATCTTCTTCTAGAGCTCCCACCATTGTTCTTCATACAGCTCAAGGAGCACTCTGTACTTGTAACCACTTGAGATATAAGAGAGTAGGCTAGTGCTGCAGTAGGGGTGTTACCTCCACAAGAGGGCCCCGAAGCAGGGTACATCGTGGTGTTCTTTGCTTCTTCTTGGTTCTGCTTGTTCTTGTTTGTTCTTGCGAGTTCTTGGTTGTTCTCCATGCGTGCTTCGTGAGCGCGCAAACCCTCCCCGGATCCCCCAACGTCCTAGCGAGCCCACAACTTAAGCCATCCTATGGCATCTGCCGTGACACCACCACGACAGTTGGCGCCCACCGTGGGGCAAGCAGTGGCGTTGGCTGGGGTTTCCTTCCGGACGGGCACCGTCGCTGGCTCCGGCGAGCGGGTCCTCTCTGGGCTCGTTTGCAAGATCGGCGAGTTCAACTTCATCAGCGACAACGCGGGGTGCTTCGCCAACAAGCCCTTCCCCGCAGACGGTTTCCTCATGACGCTCGGCAGCTTCGTCACCTACGTCGCCACCGAGCCTGTCCGCGAGTACCCGGCGCAGGTGCTCGTGGCTGAGGATCCTCCCTCTTTCCGCGCAGCTCTCGGACGGCGTAGCGCTCGCCCCGGGAGTAGCGTGGAGGTGATGATGACCGGGCCAAGTGCAGCAGCTGGCAAAGGAGATGCCAGCAAAAGCATGCCCGAGGAGCTGGCCACGCCAGTTGATCCGGTTGGCAAGCCGACTCGGACAGCTAAGTTCCCAAAGGAGAGACCAGATCCGGTTGGCCCGCTTGGCATGTCAAGTAGGGAGGCTCCTTAGAGATGTCCTGGAGAAGCTATCTCGGCCAGTGGCACCTGGGGCAGATGTAGAGCTCACTGTAGCTCAGCTAGAGGCAGAGCGCCTGAGGTTGCAAAAAGAAGCCCGGTTAGTGGTGGAGTCTAGGCAAGCCTTTGATAGAGATATGAGAGAGTACAATGCTGCCAATGGTATCACCGAGGGTTTTACTCCTGTAGTGCATCGCTCGCGCAAAAAAGCCGAGTTGCGTAACCGGGGTAAGGACCTCAATGACGAGTTAGCTAGAGCTGCAGGATCGAGCTCCAGTAAGGCTACTAGTCATAGATCTGGCACAGGCAAGCCGGTGTATAGCTCCCCGGCTAAGAATCTTAGGGCTGCAGCGGCAGCGCGAGCCGAGTTGAGCACACTAACCGGGGACGCCTGGCGGAAGCAGGCAGAGAGAGTCAATGAGCTAGTAGATGTGTGTAACCGGCAGAATGAGGCTTACCGGAAAGCCAATCCGGATGCAGGTGTTTCTCGGGTAGTAGTGTCGGTTAAGGCTGTTAGCCAGAGATCCAAGGGGCAGGCGTCATCCCCGCACGTCGGAGTTGACCGGGCCCAGAGCGTGAACTCGGGTAAGAGCAAGCAGCTGCAGACCTATGATGCTGAGTATGCCGGCAAGCAGCTAGCCGCTCAAGGAAGAGGTGGCCAAAGTAGAAACAGTGGTGGACGAGGTTACCCGGGAGCTGGAAGGGGCAATTCGGCTGGCCGAGGTCAACCACCTCGTCCTCCTGGGCAGCAAGTGATTGTGCGAGCGCAACAGC
This sequence comes from Poa pratensis, assembly GCA_947311845.1. Classification (NCBI taxonomy): domain Eukaryota; kingdom Viridiplantae; phylum Streptophyta; class Magnoliopsida; order Poales; family Poaceae; genus Poa; species Poa pratensis. The sequence goes on from CAMZMU010000105.1 coordinate 467,160, forward strand.
AAGGTGGTGGCCAGGCGGGTTACCGCTATGATGACGGAAATTCGGCTATGGCGCGAGCCGGATACCAGACGTATGATAATGCACTTGCATCAAGACTGGGACCTCGGGCATTAGATCCGAATGATCAGCGTCTCAAGTTGGATAGAATTTACCAGTCCGAGAAGCTAGAAGAGCAAGGCCCACCGGGTCCTCCATGTTTTGGACCTCGGATCATGAACGAACCGAGTGTGCCGTTATTTCAGCTTGGCCGAAGCACAAAGCCATATAATGGCAACACAAAGCCACAAGATTGGCTAATAGACTATGTATCGTCAGTGCACATTGCGGGGGGCAATCGCCGATGGGCGGTCCGGTATCTCCCGCACATGTTGGAAGGGCCAGCCCGGATTTGGCTGAACAACTTACCGCCGGGTAGTATCAACTCTTGGATGGACTTGGAGGAGGCATTTTACAGTAATTTCTCCAGCACCTACAAGAGGCCTAACCGACCTCAGCTCCTGGCTGCGTGCAAGCAGGAAGAACGGGAAACAGACCGAGAATTCTTAACTCGGTGGAGCAACATTCGCAACTCTTGCGAAGGTGTCGTGGAGGAGCAGGCGATTTCTTGGTTTGCGCAGGGTTGCCGACATGGCACCCCGCTCTGGCAGAAGCTCCAGAGGGATATGCCCAAGACACTGGCGGAAACGATCCGGATAGCAGATACGTACGCTCTAGGTGATCCGACACAGCCCGCATTGGATGCAGTGGGAACAAGCAGGAGGCAACCGGTTAATAACCGAGTAGGACCATTGAGGCCCAATGACCGACATGAATTCGGTTACAAAAGAAGAGATCCGGATTATAGATACGGTTCAGATCAGGTGGCTGCAGTGAATATGGATCATCCTGGAGCAGGAGATGGTCAGAGACAAAAGACTGAGGGTCCAGCTTGGAGGCCGAATCAAGGTGCCTGGCCAAAGAAGGTGTGGGATGGATCGAGTCCTCCTCTAACCTTTGAGGCAAGATTGGACGGGCCTTGCTGTTATCACACAACAGACCCACGCAAGCCGGCCAATCATTCAACTCGGAATTGTAGCTGGCATCATCGCATTCAGGCGGAGGGTCAGAGAGGACCACCTCAGAGAGGTGCTCCTAGACCGAATTTCAGGCCGAATATGCCTTTAACCGGAGCCAATACAATCCCGGTGAACGCAGGAGCTCCGAGACCGGCAGCCACAAAGCCGGTTAACCTGGTAAACATGGGAGGCAATGACAATGGTGCTGGTCCAAGTCGGCAAGGTGGATACCCCGGTAATGAGTACAAGGAGGCTCATCAAAGTTATGTGGTTTTTGTGACCGAGCCAACTGACAAGAAAAGTCAGCTGCGAAGGGCGAAGGAGGTGAATGCAGTCATACCAGCAGTCCCAAAATACCTGAATTGGTCCGAGCAGGAGATCACGTGGAGCAGGGCTGATAACCCCAGAATTATGCCAAGTCCAGGAAACTATGCACTAGTGGTGGATCCGACTTTGGTAGGACCCAAGCTTAACGTGAGGTTTAGCCGAGTCTTGATTGACAATGGCAGTGCCATAAACATCATGTATCGGGACACAATGGTCAAGTTGGGTATTTCGCCGAATCAGTTGCAGCAGAGCAGTTGTACCTTCCATGGTATAGTACCCGGGGTGTCTTGTTCCCCAATGGGTAAGATCTGGGTAGATGTGCTGTTTGGTACCAAGGACAATCACCGGCTTGAAAGTCTCGAGTTCGAGGTGGTAGATTTGGAGAGCCCATACCATGCTCTACTTGGCCGGCCTGCGTTAGCCAAGTTCATGATATCCACCCATGTGGCCTACCTCAAGATAAAGATGCCAGGCCCGAATGGTATTATCACTGTTGCGGGAGATTACAAAAGCCATACAGTGTGCCACAATCGGTTCCACCTTAGCCGAATCATTGGTGATCCAAGCTGAGAAGAGCAAGATGCATGAGGTGGTGGCAATGGCGAAGTCAGCTCAGCTCGGTGTGCTGGCTATGACCAATCCGGATGGAGGTGCAACATTTGAGATGCCCAAGGAGACAAAGAAGATCCCATTGACCCGGAGAACCCGGAGCGCATGGCCATCATTGGTGCCGGGCTGGATGAGAAATAGGAAAGCGCGCTCTGTCACTTCCTCCGTGAGAATCGGGATATCTTTGCATGGTCGGCTAAGGACCTGCCTGGTGTTCCGAGGGAGTTGGCAGAGCACTCTTTATTTGTCAGGCCGGATGTAAAACCGGTGAGGCAACCGACTCGGCGTCTCTCAGATGATCGAAGAAAAGTGGTGCTGGATGAGCTGGCTAAGTTGCTTGCAGCCGGATTCATTATGGAGGTGTTGCATCCAGACTGGATATCCAATCCGGTTCTGGTAGAGAAGAAGAAGGACGAACCAGCGGTGGTCAAGGTGTGGCGCATGTGCATCGATTTCACCAACCTAAACAAGGCGTGCCCGAAGGATCCATTTCCTTTACCTCGGATTGATCAAGTGATCGATTCTACTGCGGGGTGTGAGTTGTTGTCTTTTATTGATGCGTACTCTGGTTTTCACCAGATACCACTGAACCCTAAAGATCAAATAAAGACTGCTTTTATTACCCCGTACGGGGCGTATTGCTATCGTGTCATGTGTTTCGGTTTGAGAAATGCCGGTGCAACTTATCAGAGATGTATGCAGAAATGCTTACACTCCCAAATGGGCAAGAATGTGCAGGTGTATGTCGATGATATCGTCATCAAAACTAAAGAAAAACACACTCTCCTCGAGGATCTCGAGGAAACATTTGTGAACTTGAGAAAATATCGGTTGAAATTGAATCCGGATAAATGCACCTTTGGTGTCCCGGCTGGAAAGTTGCTCGGTTTCCTTGTATCAAGCCGAGGTATTGAGGTGAATCCGGCTAAAATCCGAGCCATAGAAAGAATGAAATTGCCTAGATGTCTAAAAGATGTACAAAAATTCACAGGGTGTTTAGCCTCGTTAAGTCGGTTTGTGAGTCGGCTAGGAGAAAAAGCCTTGCCCTTGTATCAATTGATGAAAAAGAGCACCGGGTTCACGTGGACCCCGCAGGCAGATTCGGCTTTCAACGAATTAAAAAAGATGTTGTCCACTGCACCAATTCTGGCGTCACCTTTGCCGAATGAGCCAATGCTACTTTACATTGCGGCCACTAACCGGGTCGTGAGTGTGGTCATAGTGGTAGAACGAGAAGAGGAGGGTAAATCCGTGCAGAGACCGGTGTACTATTTAAGTGAGGTGATCTCAACCTCAAAGCAAAATTATCCCACTACCAGAAGATGACATACGGGTATACCTGGCGGCCAAAAAGTTGAAACATTATTTCCAAGAACACCCGATTACCGTGGTATGTGAAGCTCCAATCGCGGAAATCATTGGGTGCAAAGATGCGACTGGCCGGGTTGCCAAGTGGGCAATAGAAGTATCTCCTTACACCCCGCATTATGAGAGAAGGGATGCTATCAAGTCTCAGGCTTTACCAGATTTCCTTTGTGACTGGGCCGAAATGCAGTATGAGCCACCCAAGCCGGATTACAATTACTGGAAGTTGCACTTTGATGGCTCCAAAACCAAAATCGGATTAGGTGCTGGGGTGGTACTCACGTCACCGAAGCAAGATCAATTGCGATATGTGTTGCAGATTCATTTCTCAGCATCAAACAATGTGGCCGAGTACGAGGCACTGATCCATGGGCTTAATGTGGCCAGGGACATCGGCATCCGCCGAATAGAATGTTTTGGTGATTCGGATTTAGTTGTGCAGCAATCTTCTGGAAATTGGGATGCTCTTGATGCCAATATGGCACTATATCGGTTTCATGTCCAGAAAATTTCAGGATTTTTTGAAGGCTGCGAGTACAAGCACATACCTCGGTTGGAGAACGAAGCTGCTGATGTCCTGTCAAAACTCGGGTCGTCTAGGGATGCAATTCCACCCGGGATATCCTTGAATCACCTAAGGGTCCCTTCAATCAAACCTTCGCCTGATTCCGAGTCAATTTTTATCCCAAAGCAAGAATCTGAGGCTGTCCCTATGAATGTTGATGTCGAGTACATTGGGGAAGACCCGGGGACTGCATGGCGAGACCCGGGGACTGCTAACCGGATCTTAGGAAAGAGGAGCAGAGAAGAAGGTGGTGATAACCGAATCTTAGGGAATGGGCAGAAGCTGATAGAAGAAATAATGGCGGCCGAACCAGTGGAAGTAGATGAGCACTTATTCCCTTTGCATCCAGTACCGGAATGGGCTGAAGAAATCATGAAGTTCATGTCGGAGGGGAGTTTGCCAAATGATGAAACCGAAGCTAGGCGAGTGCAGAGGAGGTCCAAGGCTTACACCATCATCAACAAGGAGTTATACAAGAGGAGTGCAACCGAGGTGCTACAGCGTTGTGTGGAGCCAGCCGAGGGCAAGGAGATGCTCCTTGAGATACATCAGGGTGAATGTGGACATCATTGCAGTACAAGAGCCCTGGTGGCTAAGTATTCCGGCATGGATTTTACTGGCCCACTGCTCACGCGGATGCAGAGGACATAGTCCGAAAATGTGAAGGATGCCAAAGGTTTGCCAAGCAGACACACTTACCCGCATCGGCACTGAAGACAATTCCTATCACTTGGCCATTTGCTGTGTGGTGTTTGGATATGGTGGGAGATTTCAAGCCGGCTAGGGGCAACATGACACATATGCTGGTGATGGTGGATAAATTCACCAAGTGGATAGAGGTGAAACCAATCCGGAAAGTAGATGGTCGTTCGGCTGTAACTTTCTGAAAGAAATTATTTTGAGATACGGATACCCTCATAGCATCATCTCGGATAACGGCACAAACTTTGCTGTCGGAGAGTTTGCTCGGTTCTGCATGAATAAGGGAATCCGGCTAGATATAGCCTCGGTGGCACATCCGGAGTCTAATGGGCAAGTGGAAAGATCAAATGCCCTGGTGTTGGCCGGCATCAAGGCTCGTCTCATTGAACCATTGCTGAAAACTCCGGGATGCTGGATAGACGAGATACCATCAGTACTGTGGGGTCTAAGGACCACGCCGAATCGGTCAACTGGCTATACGCCATTTTTTCTGGTTTATGGGGCAGAAGCTGTGCTACCCACAGACATAGAACATGATGCACCAAGGGTGGCAATGTATACTGAAACCGAGGCAAAAGAGGCTCGGGAAGATGCAGTGGATCTGCTAGAGGAAGCAAGAGAATTGGCTCTATCTCGGACAGCAATATACCAGCAGAATCTACGACGATATCATAGTCGAAAGATCAGCCCTCGAGTGTTTCATGAGGGTGATCTTGTGCTAAGGCTGGTGCAGCGCAGCAAAGGCCGACACAAGTTGTCACCTCCATGGGAGGGACCTTTCATTGTGAGCAGGGCTATGCACAATGACTCGTACTACCTTGTAGATGCACAGGAACCAAGGAAGGATGGCCTGGACAGACCCGGACAAGAAACTAAGAGACCTTGGAATGTAGCTCTGCTTCGACCCTTTTACTCCTAAGGGGCGCAATGTATGTATTTCAGTTTATCATAAATGAATTGCAGCAATCCGAGTCTGGACTCGGGGACTGCTTCGTACTCATGCATGTGTTTTTTACTGTTTTGTCCATACCGTTCGTGTGCCGAATTGCTTTGAACCTCGTCCCAAAATTCAAGTAATGTATGTTGTGTTGTTGATCTCGTGACTCGACTGACAAACACCAAAATGGTAGTCAAGAGCAGAGATGAGGAATGTGGGAAACATGAAAATGGACTCGGGGACTCGGTCCAAAACCGATTCGGCACATGTCGTTTACTAACCCCTGTTATTTATTTTTCGTTTATGTTGAATGATTCTAAACCACAACTCGCATGTTTCAAGTATTGTATGCTATGATTCCTATCTTGTGACTCGACTGTCAAACACCTAAAAGGTAGACAAGAGCAGAGATTCGGCAAAAATAGTAAACAAGAAAACAGACTCGGGGACTCGGTTTAAAATGATCCAACATAAACCTCGTCCGGATCATGTTAAGCAAATTTAAAGTAGTCTCGAAAGAACTTAAAATAGTCTATTACATCTGCTCCCGGCATACCGGGGATTTAACGTTTTTTCACTAAGTTACTTCAGGAAGCAGCAGACTCGGTTGTAGCAGGTTCGGTGGCAGGAGCTTTGGTTGAAGGAACCTCGGGCGCGCGAGCCTCGGTTACAGGAGCTTCGGTTGGAGTAGATTCGGTTGCAGGGGCTCGGTTGCAAGGATGGGCTCAGATGGAGGAACTTCAGGGGTAACCTTGCGTGGAGAGCTTGAAGGCTGGGCAGATTCGGAGGTATCCGGATCAGCTGAGCTTGTTTAGTAATCTCTGCCGAATCAGTTGCTGGTATCTCCGAAGTCTGGGCCGGAGTTGCTTCGGTATTCTTAGCCGAGTCAGAAGCTGGGATCTTGATAGGAGCGTGTTCGGCAGAGTTAGCCGAATCATCAGACTCGCCCTCAGAATCGGCGTATTCTTCAGCGGAGGCGTCGTCCGATTCCTCTTCTTCAGTTTCTTCTCCATCCGAGTAGACCGGAGCCTCCAGATCAAGATGCTTGGTGCGTGCAAATTCGGCCATGAAGTTGGCGGCTTCTTCACGGATCTTAATCCGGGTAGGGTCTGTAGCCCACGGAGAACCCTCGCGAAATGAGCGCACTTTGGCAAGATCAATTAGCTCATACCAGGACATGATGAATAGCAAAGCTGCGTCAGCACCAGCGCGGGCGGACGAAGACCTCCACTGCTGTAACCGGGTCATTGCTTGATCCAGGTCTCGGATCAGCTCCTCCACAGGCACAACTTGCCGCGCTTCAGGAAACAAGATTCGGTGAGCCTTGAGACTTGCATTGAGCAGACCAATATGGGAATCCTTCAAAGGAGCAATCCGAGCCTTAAGTGCTGTAATATGATCTTCGATGTCCCATGTCTCTGGTAGGGGAGCCTCGGTTAATTTAGCTCTCTCAGCTCGGGCGTTTCTCACAGCCTTGGCGGCTTGAAGCCGGATGCTAGTAAACTCTCCTACAAACAAATAAGCTAATACTGAGTTCAGCGAGAAGGAACACAAGCATATGTATTGGTTAAGAGCAGAAAGAAAAGAGGAGATTCGGTGAACTTACGATCCATGTCATCGTTAAGGCTAGCAAGTGCAGCAAGCCATTTCGCACTGGCCGCTTTGTGAGCACTCAGTTCTTCTTTAGCCGCTTTGACTTCGGCTTCAGATTCGGCAATGTTCGTTTGAATTTGCTTGTCCAGTTTGGCCCGCTCCGCAAGTCCGGCTTTGAAAGTATCCCGCTCCTTCTGGATTGTGTCTTTTTCACGCTTCAGCGTATCCCGCTCTCCTTTAACCTTGTTCTTCACTTTTTCAACTCGGTCAAGCTCTCGCTGGAGCCGAGTCACCTCTGATTTTTCCTCGGATAAAGCGCGCTTGTGCTCTTCTTCTTTCTTGTCCATTTCAAGACAGAGCCCATCAAAGGAAGTTTGGAGCTTCTGATGCTGATGGGCGAGCTGCTTAAAGAGCTTGCCGCGAGCGGTCATGGTTTCCTGAAAGAAAACAGGCAAATGGCGTCAAAAGAATCTCGGGGACTGGCCCGAGATTAACCGAATCAGTTGGAAAAGAGACTCGGGGACTGGAAGTCCCACGGTGTCCTCGGTTACGGCAACATTCATGATAAGTTTTTTAGAGATTCAAGCCGAATGACTTTCTTACTCGGAGGAGTATCAGTCGTTCGACCCGAATCTCGGGGACTGGGTATAGTACTATTTGATCATGTTGAAATAAAAGCAAGATTCGGAAAAATTTACCTCAAACACCCGGTTAGCTTCAGTGACCGAGGTCTGTACAGAGTGTAATGATTGAAACATCCGACTAGGCCCAGCCGGATGTGGCGCTGAAGTAGAAAAATCTTTGGCGAGGTCAGCATCATTCCAAGCTTCAATGAATTGCTTGGCGGACTCGAGCTTATCGCTGCTCGGAGGGCGGGGATTCGACAGGGACTGGCCGAATCGAATCGCTGATGGGGCGGCAGAAACCTTCTTGCTAGCAACCACCTGCTTATCCGAGGTGGTTGGAGGTGTGCCAGAGGCACCTTGAGTCGGCTTGGGTTGCGGTGACGCACCCGGAGTCTGCTTCGGATGTGGCTCCTTGTGCTGCTTCTCGGAAACTTGCTGTTGCTGTTGCTGCTTCTGCTTTTTCTTCTTCTGCTGCTCTTGATTCAGCAGGGTTTGCGCTGCGGGAGTAGGGCGAGGATCCGGCTTAGGCAAGGATGTAGCCGATGTCTTGGCCTTTTCCTTCTCCAGCTCCTTGAGAGGGCGTGGCCAACTTGAATCTCGGATTGGAGCCGAGGTTTCCTCACTCTCCAAGTCAATAACCGGCTTTGAAATGGGAGTCGGCTGAGGAATATTGGCAGTGGTGACACGCATTGGTGAGGTGGCAGTTCGATCAGGAGACTGGGTTTCCATGACCGTATCCAGCGGAGGAATGGGAGAAGAGATGGATGAATGAGTCTGCGCGGTGATGAGGACATCACTGCATAAAGCAAAGCAAACAGTTAACTCGGATAGATATGACTCGGTTAACAGAGGAAGAAAGCAAATGAAGTTAAGTCAGTATTACCCCTTGGTGGTAGGCATCGGCTTGACGCGATTCAACTTGGAGCCAGACTTCTTTATTCTCTTGGCTTTAGGGGAATCAGATCCGGGCGCGTCACTGCGTTTCCGAGATGTCCCTTCAGCATCTTGTTTGGCTGGAACACAAGGTGGTGACCATGAAATCGGAATAGCGTCGATGGGATCTAAGATCCTGCAATCATCATCTTCCTCGTCGGAGATGTTGTGAATAGTTGATTGCTTACCCTTGCGGACTGGCTTGGCGCGCGGGATAGGCAGATAATCATCCGTATCCGGATCTTCTTCGTCCTCGCGCGGCGGGCTGAGATCCGGTCCCCATTCTTTGGTGGAGAGGTCTCCATCTTCGGTAAGTTGGCGATCAAACAGCTACAGAAAAGTCGGGGCAAATCCGGATTAGGCCGATGCCATTTTGACGAAATATGGTTAGATTCGGAAAATGGCGAACTAACCTGTGGTGGAAGGCGCTCTCGGAAAAACGGCTTTACGCCCCACCGCCATTTATCCGACATCTCGGTGGCGGCAATGGCGTTTACCCGTCGCCTGATGGAGACTTTGCTAAGGTCATGCCTGCTGATCCGGGTAGGATCTAGCACACCACCCATGTGGCATATCTTGTGTTCACGTCTTTGAAGAGGGCAGACCCGGCGACCGATGAAGGTCCGGAGCAGATCATCCGAGGCCAGGCCCTTCTTCAGAAGTCCTCCAGAGTTTCATGTACAGTCTGAAGTTCTACAATAGTCTCGGCCGGATTGTATCCGAAGTTCAATTCGGCTGTGGGTGGCTCGATCGTGAACTCGGGCAGATTAAGGGCGTCATGGCCTTCTGCACTCTTCACATAAAGGAAAGACCTTTGCCACTTCTGACAGTGTCTAGGCCAGTGATACGGGGAAAGATGGATCCCTGCCTTGGCGTGATGCTAACCGGACCGCAAGCAGTCATCAGCTTCGGCTTAGTGCCTGGAATAGTATGTTTGCGGAGGTGGAAATACTTTGCCCAAATATCGACGGTCGGCCAGACACCGAGATAGCCCTCGCAAAAGGAGCTAAAAGCCGATAGAGAAACGAAGGCATTAGCCGGGAGGTGATGAGGCTGTAGGCCAAAGAAATCCAGGAAAGCCCGGAAGAAATCACTCGCCGGCAATCCGAATCCGCGCTCAAAATGCGCTAGAAACACCACACGTTCACCAGGTTCGGGAACCGGGACGAGTTCCTTCCCCGGTTTGCGGCATATAACTTGAGAGGTTATACGCCGGGTGCTTAATAGCCATTCCAGATCGTCCTTGGTCACATCAGAACCCTCCCATCTGCCGGGAGGAAGCTTCGCCATATCCGGATCAATCCTGCAAGAGGTCGGATAGGGCCGAGTCAAAATGAATCGGATAATGGTATAATCGAACCAGATCTAGAGTGATTCGGCTAATATTATCCCGGATGAAACTAGCCGGATTCAGCAGAGAAGGTGATTCGGGTGGCAATCACAAACACCTTCCGCAAAGGTCTAGGGTTACACAAGATCTACTGCAGCAGTAAAAAAGAAAGGAAATCAAGAGTAAAAATATGGTTGAACTGCTCATACGGTGGCAAACAAAACTAGGGCAGTGTAGTGCAAAATCTAGACAGGAGATCTACTAGATGCACTGAGGCTGGGCGACGGACTAATATGCGGATAAATCTACAAGAAACAAATGCGAGTTTCCCGTGGCATATGAACTCCTCGAGTTCGCCATGACCGGAGAAAAAGAAAACTCACGGTGATGACGCGACGGGGAAGAAGCTCGATGAAGGAACGGCGGCGCTGGGCACGGTGCGCGGCCCCGGTCGTTTTCCTCCGGTGCGTTGAGGACGTCTCCGGCGCGGCAAGGTTACGAGGGCGAGATTGCGGCGGCGGCGGTGGCGCAGATGGAAGTTTTCGGAGTGGGGAACGAGCGGAGAAGAAGAGGAAACCCCCTGCGCCCATATTTATAGCGCCCAGCGGTAACGGGCGCACTACTGCACGGTTTTCGGAGCGTCGCACGGTAACTGCATCCTGGAACTCTGTGGCCACCTCTGTGGCCGTGTGTTCCAAGCACATGTTGGGCCATAGAATTGGAAGCAGTTGCACGGATCCTGTGTGCCGGTCAACGGAGAAAACGAGAAGACGCGGTCGTTTGGTCAAATGCACTCAAGTACCCGGAGAATCCGGATGAGGTGCTGTCAGTGGCATGTCAGATCAGAGATCCGGATTATGGGGCTTTGCGCAGAGATTCACTGCCAAGTGTCCCGGGAAATCCTGAGACAAGATTATATGATATGAGATTCGGTTAGTGATGTTTATTTTTAACCTGCTACGGCTCTTCAGCCGAGGCTGTAGAACCGCACCAGCTTCGGGGACTACTGTCGGGGGGCTGCCCCCGGGTAGGGCAAAGATGTGGTGTTAAGTGTTGCAAAGAGCTAGCCGGATCAACATATAGCCGGGTCACTTGGGCCGGATCTCTCGTGAGAGTCGGTTAGCACTTGATCAAGCTAAAGTGCGAGAAGATGCCAGAGAGGATCCGGTAAAGCTTAACCGAATCAGAGGAAGGAAACCGGTTAAGTTAGCCGGGTTGGTCAGGAAGGACCCGGATAAGGTAATCCGGATATTGCACAAGGGCCAAGTAATGTCAGAAAGGTTCACGGGTGTCTCCTGCCAGAGGCTGAGAAGACAGCCGGGTCAAGTCGCAGGTTTTCCGGGTCGCAAGGCCCTAGGCGCTGACTTGGCCAATTCGGGAAAGAGGATACGACCGAGACCCGGGGGGCTACGGCTGCCATTGCCCAAAGTGGCAAGATAGGCCTGCTAGGGACTTGACGGCCAGGTCAGGTCACGGGATTCCTGGGAGCGCAGCAACCTAGGAGCTGACCCGGCCAATTCGGGAAAGAGGATATGACCGAGACCCGGTGGGCTACACCTGCCATTGCCCAAAGTGGCAAGATAGGCCTGCTAGGGCCTGACAGTCCGGCCGTTGGGTTGACAGGGGGCAGAGGCTTGTCCTGTTCCTCTTGTCCATGCCATTATCACTTCCAGCCAGGGGCAAAATGGTAATTCGGTTAGTGTATAAGTAAGCTACCAAATCCTCCAGTAGAGAGGGAGAAGGGAGAGAACGGCAAAAGAGAAAGGCATTATCCCCCCAAGCTCCATCTTCTTCTAGAGCTCCCACCATTGTTCTTCATACAGCTCAAGGAGCACTCTGTACTTGTAACCACTTGAGATATAAAGAGAGTAGGCTAGTGCTGCAGTAGGGGTGTTACCTCCACAAGAGGGCCCCGAAGCAGGGTACATCGTGGTGTTCTTTGCTTCTTCTTGGTTCTGCTTGTTCTTGTTTGTTCTTGCGAGTTCTTGGTTGTTCTCCATGCGTGCTTCGTGAGCGCGCAAACCCTCCCCGGATCCCCCAACGTCCTAGCGAGCCCACAACTTAAGCCATCCTATGGCATCTGCCGTGACACCACCACGATAGACCTTGTCATCCTGCAAACATAGTACGGGATCGATGGCTTCAAGTTTGCCCTTTGGCTTCTGAGATGTGCAACTTGGTCTTCTTTCAGATCGACGTCGTTTCCAAAAAAGCAGTGCTTGTCAAACTCTTCGTTCGCACTTATGTTAGGACCTACAATGCAAGAAATTAATTAGTAGAAAGAAATCTATAGGTGCATACAGTAGTACTATAACATTTGGTTCGACGTTGTTACCTCGACGGGTAATCTTCCCTTCCCTAGGTCTCTTCACTCTGGTGTGCGTGACATCCTCTTGAGACTGTAACGCGGCTTTCTTACCATTATTGTCTGTAGTTTCCTGCTCATCATCATCACATTGGACAACTATGGCTTTGTTACGTTTGTTGGCCATCTTCAATTTCTCTAGCTCTTCCACGTCATTATCCTTCTCATCCCACATTTTCATAAAGTTCGTATGGAATCGCCTAAAGCTCTTCATCTGTGCGACCACTTCATGCTGGAGTGCGAGGCACTCCTCCACTAGAGACTCCCGACTAGCGGTTTCAGGTAGGAAAGCGGTGACTTCCTGTGCGGTACAGGCCAGGATCAAACAAGTTTGCAGTTCAATATGACAGCAATAACAATGAAAGATGTAGCTAGAACGTAGAAAGGAGGTACTAATTCGTTTGTTATTTACCTCGGCTGAGCGTACAGGTTTGGCTTCTTTGCGTAGTCTATTAGTGACAAAAGTGTCGTAAAGAGTTGGGGAAGACATCGATGATGGACCTGTCCCAGTAGCGCCATTTTTCTGACGACGACGCAATCAGCTCTTCTGTTCCTTAACTAAGAAGGCAGCGTATGCAGGATCAATGGCGGGGCAAATGATCTCCCGTACTTGGGAGCAGATGAGACACTCAGCATCACCACATTTTGACTCCATCTGCTCAATTGCACGGGTTCTAAACCAAGAGTTGGAAATTAAGTTAGAATAAGAAATGAGAAGCTTCTACATCGAACCAATTGACGGTAACCAAAATCGAAAGCCGACGTCCTAGATCCATGTACGGGGACATTTTCTAGCACAATTTCTCCGAATCTAAAACCTACATCATACCCTGCCTATGGATCTTATATTTACTAATTGGAAGCACCGTACGAGTTTCCACGTTAATCCTAGAGATTAACAGAGTTTTATCCGTACGATCTAAACACAGTATGTCTAAAGCCGTCGGATTTGAATTGTTGCCCGACGCGTCACGCACGATATCCCTACACGATCTGGTGGCGAGTTCGAATCCCGTATCCGTATTAATTAATCCCTAATTAATTCGTGTCTTCTGGACGCTAAAAGATGGCAGTCGTCTCTGTCCCCGAGGCAAATATGCATCACGCGTCTCCGCGGCGGCAATGTCCGAAGGCCCCGTACTTTGCTTGAAGACAAATCTTGCTGCATAATCAGGATTGCTGACACGCCAGTAATGATCGCATGGCGGACCTGCGCGGGGAGTGATCAGATCGGTGGATGCAGTCAAGGCTGATTCATGTATGGATGCAATCAACGCTGATACAAGAATAGACTGCCGTGTTTAAAAAAAAAAGACAACGATTCACTTCCGTACATGGATGAGAGGAGAGCACATCTTCATCCTGCTTAATTCTGCTAATCGTTCCACTGCCCATAGTGTTTTTTTATGATTGCTACAGATTAATTAGCGCATCAAGCTATCTTCACAAAGAAGCACCAGATCAATCAATCGATCAATCAGGCCGGCCAGTTTGGGCTTTGATGCTATGTGTGTGTTTTGCTTCGGCCAAAACAACTAATCAGCGGCGAATCGTTGACAAGCACTGCATGCTGAGCCAGCTCTTGAAGTACAAGACATGTCAAGCATCTGCCAATGAAGGATTTTCAGGATGGCACATCGGTAATCGTTCTGTTTCAGGTAGAGTTTGCATCCTCCTTTATTATATTTGTTTGCATGTAACCATTTAATAATTGACCAGTCCAACGTGTAGTTCAAACTACAAAGGATGGCACATCGGTAATCGATCTGTTTCGGGTAGAGTTTGCATCCTCCTTTATTATATTTGTTTGCATGTAACCATTTAATAATTGACCAGTTCAACGTGTAGTTCAAACTACAAAGCTGATGCAAATTGTATTGTTTTCAGTCCAGTATACTATCTAATGCAGATTTCTAAACTGAGAGAGTAAATAAAAATATAATAGGGTATATGCCATTGTTGCAAGAACGGATATGACAAGGTACATCATGCTTACTCGACATGTCGAGCATGTGTCAATAGAAGATGCGTTAACAATGATGGTACGTCAGGTATTAGGTAAATATATGTTTGTTCTTTTTTTTTTAGAAACACAGTACAAACGCAGACGCTCACATACACGCGCATACACTCACTCCTATGAACACATGCACGCACGTACACCCTACCCCTATGAGCACCTCCGAAATACTGAGTCGGCGGATCGAGTCTTTAGATTGACGAAGTCACCACGGGCGCCTCGCTGTCGACGGGAACGTCGCCTCCCACTGAAGAAATATTCCGCCTAAATGCAATGTTTGTTCTATGGTTTACATCATGCTTTATTATTTCGGTTTGCATCTAACGATTTAATAATGATCAGCTGAACGTGCAATTCACATCACTGAGCTAATAAAAATTGTATTTTTGGCTAATATTTCTTTTGCTGATTTTTTATTTCGAAAATTGAAACAATTATCCAGAGTTATATGCCACGATTGCGACAACAAATAGGGCAAGGTATATCACGGCTACTCGACACGTCGAGCATGTGCTAACCGAGGATGCGTGAGCAAGGGTGATGCATGAGGGTAGCAGATCGACCTGCTTCAGGTACAGTTTGCATCCTGCTTTATTATTTTGGTTTGCATCTAGACAACTAATAATTGACGTGTATTTCTGACAAAAGAATTGATTCAAATTGTATTGTTTTCGGGCTATAACATATCGACTTTAGGTTTTACGTTTGTAGGTTCAAACTAATATACAGTTGTATATGACACGGTTGCGAGAACAAATGACGCAAGGTGTATCATCTGCTACATATATTGCAATTGTTTATTGTTACGTGATTTGTGATATAGATCTCAGTTTTCTAAATTCTATACCCCATTATTGCTAATTTAGGTACGGTTAATGTCCTTTCCTATTTTTTGATATTCAGCTCATACCACTCTAATGGGAATGTGGTCTCATGATAATCTATTCCACTAATGAAATCATATGGTGTAGATTTCATTGACGAGTTGTCTCGAAAAATGTTCGCTTTCGCAATAACAAAGCCACATGTACAATCTTGAAAATATATGGAACGCCTACTGAAACATTCTTCAAATCTAACTTTGGTTAACTTTAACAAACGTTGGTCAAAAAGTAAAAAGGTAATCTTAATCATCTATTTTGTACCGATGGGAGGGACTTATGGATTATGGCGTGGAAAAAGCAAAGTAGATATGCACTGTAAGACTCAAAGATTATTCACATGTATTATTGAGAAATCACTTTCACCATGGACATCCAACTAAAAAAACATAAAAGGTACCTATATATAGTGATATTTTTCCATCGCAGAAAACTAGAGAAATGCATGAGCTAATTAATATTTTGTGGTTATTTTATGATGGTGCATATTAATCAATACTTTATCATGTTTTGTAATAGAACAAAAAAATTTATTACATTTCATGCCCTTACTATTAAAATAATTAGTTCAAAAATCGTTAAATATATATCATAGTTCTGTTTTGTAAAAGATTTCAAAGAAAACAATATTAAACTTTCTATGTGTTGAACGAATTAGTAGGAAGTTTTTTGTAGACTGTGCAACATCAGTTTTCAAAATAGCTAGCCCATGCAGTTGCATGGGTTGATGACTAGTTTACCTAGTTTTAGAGGCATCAAAAGGGAATGGATAGGAAGAAAGTAGCAGTGCTACTTACCAGTCAGTACTTGAGGATGACTGTGGTGGCGCCGATGAGAAGGAGGTCGTTGGTTTGGAAGGCGCCGTGGTCCCGCCGCCGTAGGGGGAGGAGGAGCTACCTGGTGTTTTTTGGGGATGACTGAACAGGGGGGAGAGGGCGAGGGAGACGATGACCAAGGTGAATCCATCGGTCCGTTAGTAGATTCTAAATGGATGGACCAGATTGCTCGGTGAATGCGAGGAGACGGTTGCCACGTATTATAGTAGCACTGCCAGAACACGTATGCGTCATTCCACTATTCACCTTCTTCCCCACTCGCCACCAGTCGGCGGAGAACTCCCCATTCTGCATACCACCCCAGCAAAGTCTACGCGTCGTGGAGCTCCTAGCTGGAAGCAACAGGTAGCTGCGACGAGGGCTGACAAGGCCCGCGAGGTAAAACGCCGTAGGAAGACAGTGGCTCAAAAAGATGGCGGCGAACAAGACTGTCCTATGACGGAGGCAAAAACCCTGCTAAATCTGAGCGATAACCGGTACGTTTTAATATCCGGAAAGAAAATTTCTCTGGTAGCAAAATGTCTCGATATCCATCAAACTAAAGTGAGTTGTACATATCTCAGAGCCAGCGGCTCTACCATCGGCAATCCAGAGCAAGAACAAAGCATGAATGTCGTAGCGGGAGAGAAAGAATCATTCGAGAACCTCGTCCATGCTCTCCGACAGAGCGAGGTCTTACCTTACCACTTTTTGGTTCTATTCCTCAAATTCATACTAATCTCACTGCAAATTAACAACTGTCTGCAGGAAGCCAGGGCTAGGATCGAAGTGAAGGAGGCTCAGGCAAATGACTGGTGCGCCACACTTCTGAACAATAACAAGGTGCTGAAAATAGAGTGTGCACGGCTTCGTGAAGAATTGGAGCTACAGAGGAAGGCATCTCAAAATATTGGGACTGAAGCAGCAAATCTTCGTGCGGACCGCAACAAACTACAGAATGAGGTAGCCACTTTGAACAGGTTAAACAAAATGAGTTCTTAAACGAATAAGAAGGCCATAGGCCTGATCAAGGAGCTTGTGGTAGAAAAGAAGAGCCTCGAGATGCAGCGTGAAGACCTATTTTGTGAGAAAATCAAGGCGATAGACGTACGCCATGAAGACCTCAAATATGCCATGGCCGCCCAAGGGCTACAATGACGGCTCAGGAAGAACTGAAGAAGTTGAAAGATGAGAATGCAAGATCAACCATTGTAATTCAGAACCTGAAGAAAGAAGTCGAGCAGCTCCGCGCCGAGTGGTAATGCACTAGTAGAGGCCGATGTCAAAAGACATTAGAATCTACTAAACTAGGTAGCAAAACCCTTCCGGCACCGACTTGTAAACATGGGCTATCCCAACTTCCAGTTTGAAAACATGTAAAACTTTATTGCGAGAGCTAAATCCTTCTACGATTCTGACAACTACGATTACATACTGGGCAGTACTTAATACGAGATACAACGACTACTATCAGTCTTGTACGATACTACTTGCAGTTCTTCATAACAAATACCAAACTTACATTCAGTATCTAACTACTCTGGATCAATGTACGGAACATCGGTCACAAAAAGGAAAAGCCCTTGGTTACCACTGTAAAGCAAGAGCAGCACCTTGTCACCCAACTGGAACACATTTTCCTTCTTCATGAACTCCTTCCAACCACAGACAGAAAGACGACCATCTGAAGTAGAGATGCTGTATGTCCCCTTAACCACAGTGTGCGGATGTCTCACAATGGTGACGCAACCGTATTCTTCTAGCTCTTGGGGAACAAACCGGCTTGGGATTTCTGTTCCATATTCGACAAAAGTTAGGTTTTCACAATCACTGCAACATACTTCAAAAGGTGGCACACATGACACTGTAAACACTACATACTTGGTAAGGAAATAACATGTTATAAGTGTTTACCAAGTGCATGCTGTGAGTGCGAGTGTTTGTCGAGTTAAGGGTATGCAAGCATGCGACAGTCCTTCCTTCTGCATACTCTCCACCATCATGAAAGTCGACAAGGTGGTCAAGATGTTGCACATTTAGTACTACTGTCTCCATCATCCTCCAGTTGATCTTGGATCCATCAGTGGAATCCATATTGTCCACAATAAGACGTTTTTTAGGGGACAAATCAAGGTAAGCTGTAAGATTAAACTTTAGCAACTAAGAATAAATGATCAGAGCACTACTCATATAGTACCTGGTTACAAAATGCAGCATAACAGAAGATGCATCCACTTTTAAATTTACCTGGACGTGTGATTGGTAGGTTTTCAGGTGTAACACGAGCCTCACAATGATCGCTAATGCAAAAATAGAGATCCTGTCCAACTTC
Source organism: Poa pratensis (assembly GCA_947311845.1). Taxonomy (NCBI): domain Eukaryota; kingdom Viridiplantae; phylum Streptophyta; class Magnoliopsida; order Poales; family Poaceae; genus Poa; species Poa pratensis. The sequence continues at coordinate 485,615 of CAMZMU010000105.1, forward strand.
AAGAGAGTAGATTCTCCAAAACTCTTTCCACATACTACCAGTAATGAAGGTGAAACCCATTTTATTGGTACATACAACAGGGAATGAGAATCCCTCATTGGTTACGAGAGTAGCTGGGAATTGGCAGAGTTGAAACTTGGCGACATAGTGCTTCTGAAGAAAAGAAACTCTGCCGTAGCAGGGTATAACCTGAAAAAATACAACCAAACATGACTTTCCAGAACTAGGTTCTAGTTTCATATTCAAGTAACTCTTTATGTTGCTTACTATAAATAGATTACACACTCTGAATGAGAAACCATGCTGACACAGGGCTATAAATCACCACAGCAATTGCTCGCACTCTCACGTAGGCGCCTAGAACCTACAAATTAAGATGGGACTACATGACTGGACTAACACATATGCAAGAACAAGAAATTTTGTTGGAACCATAATTAAACTAGCATGCATTGCAGAAAGGCAGGGCTATTCATAATCATATTGCACCATACTTAAATTTCTTTTGCACGCAAAAATACCAATTGCTGAACATATTCTTAGTTCTGGCAACACATATTGCACAATAAAATCTTGAAGACATTGCAACAGACTTGTTAATACCGTTCTATCCTCAAATCCCTCTTGAAGGGTCAGAACGAAGAACTTATTCTTCATGTCTGGATCGCCGCACAAATCCTTCGTGTCAAAACTAGGACACAGCGATCCGAAAAAGTTCATGTCAGTTCTCCAGATCTGAGGTAAATCGGTTGTTAGGGATGGCCACGGAAATAAAACTTACCTGGTCGGAGCCCGCCATCGTCGGTATTCCTCTAAGTGGCGCGCGGCGGATCAATGCGCCGCCTGAAAGAAGTTGACGACGCGAGGGACAAGGAGTTTCCGGCGATGGCGAGTAGATGCGCCGCCGATATATGTAATGCGACTGGTCTTGGGAGACGGCGCTGTGCCGGAGATTGGATTAGCAATGAAGTTCTTTACGTCGCGTGAAGCGGCAGAGGGGGTGATTTGATAATGCGCAATTGACGTGACAACTCGACTACCCCGATCAGGGGAGCTGGCCCCAATAGGTTGACGGTTCCACGTTTTTTGCAAGAAAAATACTACGAAATTTATATTTTGACCAACTTTTCAGAAATCGGCTAAAGTTCATTTAAATGCACAAAACTAGATAGCAATCGACAAAATTCAAAATGATGAACAGATAACACATATCATATGTCCCTATTTCTTTGGTACTTGACTTCATGCTATTTTGCACATTATATTTCCAAGTTGGTTAAAAAAAACTCATATTTGACGCTTACAAATTCAAAAAAAAAATCAAACAAATTTCATTAAATATGTGTTCACTCATGCATGTTACCATGCCAAGATATACCTATGTACCAAATTTCAGCTCATTATCATGAAGTTTGCTATGGATATGGTCTTCTTCAAAGACATTTGGCCTTGAAGCACTTGAATCTTCATATTTGAATGTCCTCTACTTGAAGTGTTGTCCTATGATCATGTCATATTATATTTTCATATTTTTTCCTCAGAAACTAGAGGACATTAGGGTTCTACCTCTGAAAGAAATTCAATTTTTCAAACTTTCTACATTTAGTTTGAATTTTTTGAAAACAGGGTCAAATTTGCAGGCATGGTTATTCATGTGTAGGAGTCGAATCTTTGAGAAATTTCGACGACTTTGTGATATAATCACTACTTGGGTACCCCAAACTATTTTTTTCACAATGATAACAGCAAGCTATAACATACTTGTAGTTCACATTTGACCGTCTTTTCACAAATCGGTTTAAGTTCATTTAAATGAGAAATACAAGATAGCAGTCGACAAAATTCAAAATACTTCGGGATTGCACATGACATATGTCCCTACTTCTGATCTAGTTGTGTTCATGATGTTTTTCACCTTATTATTGGTACTTGTTTCACAAATAAATTCACATTTGACGCTTGAAAATTGAAAACAAAAAAATTGAAAACAATTTCAACAAAGTAAGTTGTTCACTCATGTTAACATACCAAGATAAACCTATGTACCAAATTGCAGCTCATTATCATGAAGTTTGCTATGGATATGGTCTTCTTCCAAGACATTTGGCCTTGAAGCACTTGAATCTTCATAGTTTAATGTCCTCTACTTGAAGTGTTGTCCTATGATCATGTCATATTATATTGCAATTACAGGCATTCTCATCCGAGTTTAAAAAGATTTGAACATGAATTTGACCAATAATTGGCCTTTTTCTCAATTTTAGGCATTTTTCTTCAAAGAAAATTTTATGCACACTTAAAATTGTCAGACAAATCTCAAAATCTGCAAGCTCACCTAGTATGTGTGCATGATCACCCACAAAAAGTTTGAGGCCAATCAGGATCTCCTATGTGCACCTATCTTCAAATATGCCCCATAAGTTACATGAAAGCCGACGTCGACCGAACCCATGTTAGTTTCACCCCATTAGGTATCACAAGTGCTATGCAAAAGAGAAAGCCCACAATCATGATCATTTACTACAACAGTGATCATGCTACACCAACACACACATCTTCATATATATAGGGTTGATCCACCTTTCGGCCTCGATGTTTTGACCGAAATCCCCAAAATGATCTCCTAAGTGCACCTTTCGCATCCAACTTGACCAAAACTCTGTCAAATCATGTGGTACATATATTTATACATGATTCTACAAACATTGCATGATTTATCTGATTTTAAAATGATTTGAACATGACCAACATGCCCTATTTCGGACAGGATCGATGACCACCATTCCCTATATTTAGTAATTACTAATATTTAGTTCAGATGCGATTTATTTTTCGTTCGTTCGAAAAATATAGTATGTTCCCTCCTTTCTGGTTAAATATATTTGTTCCCTCCCTTATTTTAAATTTTCCCTGTTCCCTCCCTTTTTTCGGCCCAAACGAAAACGTCCCGCCCCCCACCCCCACCTCAACCCCTCCCCCTAAATACGCCTTTCGTGACGCCAGAACCCACGATCTCGTAGCACACCTTCCATTCCTATCATTCTACATGTCCTCTCGAAGATCTAATCTCGCCTACCTCATACTCTTCATCAGCCTAGATCCGTCTCCCCCGGCGAAGGTACATTGCCGGCGGGAACAATCCGATCGATCTGATGGACGACATGGACGACATCATTCTGGAGGACTACCCTGGCAATAATCTGCAGGAAAACACCGGCGGCAATGGTAAAGATCTAACCTCTCTTAATACGTTTATTATTCAGTCCACCTCCTTCCATCTCATCTTCTATTTCATATAGATCTGCGCATATTGTGCTATTTTGTTGATTAGGGTTACGAACATGAGCTTACCTTTTCTAATTGCAAAACCATATCTGGTACAATTAGTTGTTTTTCTACTCTGCTTGTTACGTACGAAGTCATCACAATCGTGAAAGAAATAAAATTTTCAGATTCCTCTAGGTTATTGTGAAGAGCTGTACGGTTTGATTGATTGTAGTTGATTCAAATGGGCATAACTAAGTTCATGTTTGGTATCCATGCAAGTTGCAGATTTTCTTGATTTCATTTTTACTTATTCTTCTACAAAATTTTGTGTGCATTCAGAATAATACTGAACCTAACTGAAACTGAAACAGATAGCGACAACAGCTAGATGAGCTACAGTAAAAGTGTCGCTCTGAAACTGAACCTTCGTCTCTCAGGCATGATACAATTGGATATTATGCGACTAAATTTGTGTCAGTTTAGAAACATAGCCACCACAATTTCTAGTTATCTTGTTTTCACCTATGTGCCAACAATGAATGTATGTACATGTAAAATAAGTTCACATTGTTTGATTTCAGCTGATGAAGACTTTTCTGATGTAGCATATGAAAAAATTAGGAAGCTAGCGATGGAACAGAATGCATCTCGTCTATCAGCACTACTGAAGAACAAGGCTGAAGAGAATGGCGCACAAATGGAAGATTTTTTGGCTGTAGCTCGCAATTTTGTGTACGGTGGTTCAACCACCCGGAAGGCTACTGAACCGCACTGGATGTACCACGATTCAGTAAGCCTTTCGCAACACCATGATTATCTAATTCTTATTAGTTGAGTTGTAGCTTCTGATTTCATATTTTCAAATATATGGCATACTAGGCAGTCAAAGGGAAGTCTAAGATGAACCAGATAGGCGAGACTAGTCGCTCTACGAGCAACGATGCTGGCAAGGAATATGCAGTACGTACTTTACAGTAAATTTCAGTTACTGTTCCTTCTCATTTATACCTTTTGCAATTATATATCTAAAATTTCTGGTGAACTAGGCGTTTCAAGGGAGGTATGAACTGAACTAATCTGGCGTGACTAGTCCCTTCATAAGGAACATCTATGCTGGCGCCGTATCTACAGTTAGTACCTATCCCTCTGACAAACTTTCTTTCTTCACTACATTTATGATACACTCTTCGTAATTACCATTTTCCTAAACCTTGTAGGTTCCTCCTTTCATCAAGATTACTGAGATGCGCGAAGCAACTCCTATTGAACTTTATAAAATAATAAATACAAACAATGCTGGTATCATGAGCAAGGATGCACAAGCTGTTTATGTAAGTAAAATGTTTACATGTTCCTGTACCGTAATTACGTTCTGTTTCTTGCAACTGACATACATATTCATGTCCTATGCCAGGAAGAAATGATCCTCGCGAAAATGGGTCCACACATGAAAGATGAACCTCCACGAACTGATCAGCAGATTTGTGAAGATGTCCTCAAGAAACGCAGAATCAAAGGCATTTTCCTGTCAGACTTGAGCAAAACATCTAGCATGTCAGCTGCAAGCATCCTAGAGTTCGAAGAAATACCACTAGATCTTGACCTACAGTCAGCTACATCTCCTAGGTACCAGCAACTGGAGGCAAGGATTCAGGCCGTTGAAGAAAAAAACTAAAGACCTGAAAAGGAAGCACAAAGATTTTAAAGTTCTCCAGAAGTACTATGATGACTTAAATTTTGAAATGAAATCGAAGCAGCAAGAGATGGATACACTTCTAGGTTTTCTATTGAGGACGGCGTGTCAATCAGACTAGTTCACCAAATACACAGCAAAACTTGCCCGCCAAATTTAAGTCTACGTTTCTTTCAATTTCTTGTGGTATTGTAACAGTTGGTGTTAATCAGAGATTTTGTGTCCGACAACTTTAAATGCAATATTATTTTTCCGGTTCTTTTCCAATCTTGATTTGAATTCTTTTTTATTTACAAAAGTGCCAAAAATTTAGCAAATATTACATTTTTTTGCTTGGGCTAACAACCGTGACAAAATTTGTTACGCATCACTAGCTGCTGGCCCCAATGTCAGAAAAAGTGGGTCCCACACGTCAGCAGTCGGTGGGTCCCACACGTCAGTAAACCGGTGGGTCCCACACGTCAGCAAACCGGTGGGTCCCACACGTCAGCAAACAGGGGGTCCCACACGTCAGCAAACCGGTCGGTCCCACACGTCAGCAAACAGGTGGGCCCACCTTGTCAGCACGGTGGTGGGTCCCATGAGTCCGAAAAGCTGTGGTCCCACATGTCAGAATGTTTGTGGAGCCACGTGATGTCATGCAACGTCAGCCTAGATCGGACCCACTAGACAGTATCCACGTCAGCAAACACATCATGTGCCACCTAAACAGCAACATGTCATCCACGTCAACAGCCAAGTCAACAGCCAGGTCAACAACCACGTCATCTTCATTGACCGACATGTCAGCAGCTTTGACTGGTCCAATCAGCTGACGAACAAATCAATGACACGATGTTTGTCACGCATTACGTTGATCGTTGACAAATTTACGATTGAACGGTGACAAATCATGCCGTCACGCATAACCATAATGAGTGACACGATAAACGGCGTCACCGATGATCTGTAATGCGTGACGCGAAAATGTCGTGGCGTCACTATTTTGTAATCTGTGACGAAGATTAGGTGACGGACCGCGTGACGCACTAATGTCGTCACCAGGGGGTAATCCGTGACGAAAACAACTAATACGTGACAAAATGACCGTGTCACAATAAATCAGTTCGGTTGTAGTGCATGTCGTCTACCCTTTTGACCGGCGTCGAAAGAGGGTGGCCCAGTGGAATTTTCTCCATTGTTTGTGTCTGGGCATCTCATAGCAACATTTAAAACAAACTTTGAGCCCATGTTATCACATGATTCCATCTGATGCACCATAAGCGAGGAGTTGAGATGTGTATAGTGTGGGATAATTAGTGTCATCTACGAAGCGCGCGGGGTCGCACCTAGGAGTTCTATGATGGGGCTCTTCTCATGCACCAGGACACTCTTAGGCATATACTCCATCCGTTCCACAATATAAGATGTTTTAGCCATTACTATATACACACACGTATACATATGTATTTAGACACATTTCAATGTATATATATGTGTGTGTGCGCACTTTTTTAAGTCTAAATGTAGACAACATGTGTACACCCTAAAACATCATGTATTGTGGGACGGTAGGGAGTATATATATTAGGGCCCTACCTACGGTTTGGTTGATTCCGACGCTCTGGCGCTCCGTTTTCATCGAAACCCTAATTAAGCAGTTGTCTCCGTGGTTAATCAGCATGTCGTCCACACATTTGACCGGCGTCGAAAGGGGTAGCCCAATGGACTTTGCTCCGTTGATGTGTTAGGGTGTTCATATGAACATTTAAAACCAACTGTGATCACATGTTGTCACCGGATTCCATCCGGTGCACCAGAAGTGGGAGTTGAGTTGTGTATAGACTGCGGGAAAAGTGTCGTATGTGAAGCGCGAGCCGAACCTAGCTAGGAGTTTGATGTTGACCTTTAATATACCACGACACTCTTATACATGTATTAAGGCCCTACATAGGGGTTGGTAGGATTACGACACTCCATCGCTCCATTCAAGAATCAAAACCTTAATCACATGACTGTGTCCCCTTTGACCGATGTCGAAAAGGGAGGTAGCCCACTGAAGTTTTCTCCTTTGTTGTGTTAGGGTATAGACTTTGATCCCATGTTATCACATGATTCCATAAGGTGCACCAGAGTGAGAGTTCAGAAATGTATACATATATATATACGTCTCAGCTATTCTACAACCACTTGTAGAATAACTATTCTACAACCCTTCTGAACTTCGGAGGTCGAGTAAGTGAACTTCGCCATTTTTTTAGTTAACTTCATACATTTTTGAAGTGTTTTTCTTCCGCGGTTTTCAAACTATTTATCAGATTGACACATACGATATACTGTTGGATAGCTATGAAAATTGCGCATCTTTTTTAGTTTTACATGATTTCAAATTTAGTTACGGTTTTAAAAATCATTTCAATTATACTAAAAGCCATTTTCAAACCGGCCATCGGATTGACACAAATGTTACGCCGTTGGAAACGTATGGAAATTGCGCATATGTTTTACTTTTATAAGATTTCGAAATTCGTTACGGTTTCAAAATAATTATAAATATACACAACAATGTTTTCAAAGATTGTTTCATTTTCGTTAAGTATTTCGGACGTTATTTTCAAACCATACATCGGATTGACGCAAATGAAAAACTGTTGGAAAGGTATGAAAATTGCGCACCTTGGCTATCTCTAGTCAATTTTCGAAATTCCTTAAGAATTAAGAGCAGTTCTAAAACTAAAAAATTATGTTTTGTAATCTTTAGATCCAGCGGACAGTGTTTTTATAATTACTTTCAAACCGCTCGTCGAAACATAACAAATGATATGGCATTGGAAAGATATTTACTAGACGCAACTTTTTCATATAGAAATGTTCTCCAAATTCTATACGGTTTTTGTTTAATTTTCAAAATACAAAAAACGGGAATACAAGATGAAATGGAACCGATTTCAAATTGGCTCGGTTTGGGCTACTCGGATTGTGCGAGTCAGCATGGGCGAGTTAAATTATACTCATATAGTTGATAACTGCAGGCGGCTGCGGTCGATTTCGACAAACGGAGCCTCTAGTGATGATTTTAATACGTAGGATTTCTGTTTTCAAAAAATATAGCATATGAACTTCCTGCAATGTGTGCAGTGAACCTCTATTTTGTGCGCAGGTGAACTCCCGCTCACACTGCTCGTATCTTTTTGTATATTTTTCAAAAAATCGAACTCCCACGGGTGAACTTTCGATTAGATACGATGTGAACTTCGGAACATCATGTAAGTGAACTTCAGGCATTTTTCATTGAACTTCATAAAAAAATTACAAAATGAATTCTCGGCTGACCATATTTTTATTCTGAACTTCGTTCGTCCCATGTGAACTTCGGAACGTTAAACTTCGGCTTTTTTCAAGTGAACTTCACAAAAATTTCGCAAATGAATTTCTTGGCTGAGCATCATTTTTTTAACTTCGCTCGTCACATAAGTAAATTTCACAGAATTTTCGTAAATGAACTTCTCGGCTGACCATATTTTTTTCTGAACTTCTCTCATCGCATATCACATAAATTTCGAAAATAAACTTCTCGGGTGACCATCTTTTTTCCGAATTCCGCTCGTCGCATAAGTGAACTTCACAGAAATTTCACAAATGAACAATTTCTCAGCTGACCATCATTTTTTATGAACTTCGCCCGTCACATAAGTGAACTTAACATAATTTTCGCAAATAAACTTCTCGGCTAACTATCATTTGTTTTTTAACTTCGCCCGTCCATCACATAAATGAACTTCACAAAAAATTCACAAAATAGCTTCTCGGCTGACCATCATTTTTTTGAAATTTTCGTGATATGCAGGTGAACTTCATAGTTTTTGTGCAAATAAATTGTTGGGCAGATCATTTTTTTCTTAACTTCTCGGCATATGTAAGTGAACTTCACATTAATTTTCGCAAACAAACTTCATCACAGAGCATCTTTTCTAAATTTCCTGCGAAACACTTAAAATAACTTCCTATTAATATTATTAATGACCGCTTTTTTGACGGACCCCTTTTTCTAAACTTCGCGTGTGACGTAAGTTAACTTCATATTAATTTTTTCAAGTGAACTGTCAGTAGTTGTTTTACTTGGAAGTTCGATCCAACGAACTTCAGTTGCGTTTGAAGCGGAACTTCCGCTCGGTACAAATTAAACTCCCGGTGTGCGCAAAATGAACTTTAAGATAAAAGGTGAACTGAAATAAGTTTCTGCAAGAGATCAAATTGAACTTTTCAGAAATAATTTAGTGAACTATTAGGAAGAAGAAAGGAACTTTGTCAAAAACAAGTCTGAACTTCTACAAAAAAAAAGTGATGTTAGAGAAGTAACGAAACAAGTGCAGTAACTCCATAAAATAAACAAGAGTAATGTAGGCACTTCTCTTTTAGAGGACGGTGAACTACCTTCATCGAACTGCTCGTTGCTCGAAGTTTTGTTAAATAAAAACCAGCACACTGAGAAGTGAGCGGCGGCTCTCACCAAACCAACTTTCTACACAGTAAATAATACACACAGAAGCACAATGTCAAAATCAAAATCTTCAGATCTCAAAATTTGGTAAACAATCTTACACTTCGAACATCTCCACCTAGCTGTAGAACGCGTCTACCATGTTTTTTACAGGATAATAGTCTACTACAAACTTTAACATCCATGCCACACTTTTATACTTTTTCATTTCTTAGATGCTTTTTTAATCATCCAAAAAAATAAATAAAATGAACTTCAACCACCGTTTGAAGTGGTCTTATCAGAAAAACGACCACACCTGTGCACTCTCCGGATGCAAACAACATACTTCTTTGGAAATGAAAAAGTGAACTTCAACATATTAAAACTTCAGCAAAATAATCTTCTGAAATAAAAATGAACGGCAGCGTGAACAGCCACACAAGTAAAATGTCATCGAACCTTCATTTTTGGAAAACAATTGCAAGAGGAGGAAGAAGAAATTCATGCTCTGCACCACGTTATACCAGAAAAAAAAACACTATCCATTCAGACAAAATACCGTGCAAGAGTTGAGATGGGATGCCGTGTGTGAGCTCGCCGGTAGCGCTGCAGCCATATGTATCTAACACTGCACTAACTAGTTTTAATATCAGGCAGCAACGCAGTTTAATAGCAGCAGCTATATGTATCTAACACCGTACTCTACAAAGAAGTGTAGTTCTGAATTTCCAAATGTGTACAACTGAACTTGCTAACAAAAAATTGTGAACTTTGATATTTCAATCTGCAAACTAATCAGAAAAGCCAAACAACTGAAGGCCGTTTCAGATTAGGTAGCAGTTCGGCAGCACAGTTTAATAGCTGAAAAAGTAAGAGTTCAGACGAGGCAGCAGTTCAACTTCACGGTGTTGCTTTCAGCTAGGCGGCAGTGCTCAGTATCCTGGGCGACGGCCGCGTGAACGTTCTGCTCTAGTACTGCACGAACCTGGTGCTCATGTGAGTTCAGAGCGACACTTGTTGGAATACAAGCTGGTACTCGCGGGAGTTGATGCCAGCAGCGGAGGTTGGGGTACAGCAGAGGGAGTCCACGCCGGGAGAGAAAGGAAGTCAACGGCGGCGATGCGCCGGAGTCCAGATGGCGGCAGTGAAGCACGAGGTCCATGGCGCATCGAGAGTCACCGCCAGCGAGCGGAAGTCTGGGCAGCCACCTATCCCTTCCGCGATGGTGCTACAGAACAGAGGAAGCAGGGGCGTATCCATGGCGAGCCGAAGTAGAACCAGCGCTGGTGGCGCTCGGGCAGGGCGTCGGGGGCGATCGAGGAGGGAGACCGGGGTCGCCCCATGGTTGAGGGAGATCGCACCGTTGAGGAAGGAGGCCGGGCAAGCGCTGGAGTAAGGCGGCCGGGCGTTGCGCCGTCGATGTGGACAAGGTACGGCAACGGCGATTCACACCGGTGCCTGCGGTGGTAGGTAGAACGGGGCAGGAGGTAGGATGCGGAAGAAGGTCTTACTGCTCGTGGAAGTTCGCCCACGCTGACGCGGAAGGTCTTCTGTTTGGGTCTAGTTCGGGATAAGATACTGCTTTTTTTTTTTTGAACCGAAGGCAAAAACTTTGCCTTATTCATTAATTAAGCAGAAGGTGCCCGGTTTATTAGAGGGAGAAACCGGGCGAAAACCATACAACGAACACGACGGGGCAAAGCCCACACAACAACCACCCCACGGCCGGACGGCCAACAACACACCCTTGCCGGAGAGAAGAATCCGAAGCTGCTATGGGAGGAGCAGGTACGGGACGCTCCGTCGCAGATGAAAGCGGCCACCACCGGGAGCCCCGACGACGAACAACACCGAGAGCAACCTTGTCGCCCACACGACACAAGGAGAAACGCCCTCGATGATGCAGAAAGACTCGGAGCCGCCGCCCCGACATCCAACTCACCATCACGCCCTGCGCAAAACCACCTGGACCACCTTCCGGGGCCGCCGCCCCGACATGCCACCGCCCGCACGCGAGCCACGACGCCGCACAACTCGGCCACCCACAGCCCAAGCTGCACCAGGTAAGCCGCTCGCAGACCACGGCCGCCGTGCCAACATCCGGGGCTGCCGCCCCGGCCTAAAAGGCAACCGCTGCTGCCGCCGCCCAAGCAGCCTCGACAGCCTCGCCGCCAACACCCCCTTCCGGGACCGCCGTCCCGACATAGCACCGCTCGCAACCGAGCCACGACGCCGCATGAACCAGCCACCCGCAGCCCAAACTGCTCAGGGAAAGCTGCTCGCAGACCACGGCCGTCGTACCAAAATCCGGGGCCGCCGCCCCGTCCTAAAAGACAGCCGCAGCTGCCACCGCCACACCAGCCTCGACACCCACGCCGCCACCCTCCCACAACCACTGGTCCCTCCGACCACAGCACAGCTCCAAGAATGATGCCCCCAAGAGGGGAGCGACGCGGAAACGCCGTCATCATCCGATCCAAGGATCTAGGGTTTCCCCCGGAGGCAGCTGGAGAGATGGGAGCTTCACCTCAGTGATGCCTTCAGGAAGGAAAACGGCGCACGAGGCATCGTCATCACCGGCTCCGGCCACAAGCCGAAGGCGAGGTTTTCACCCGGATCCGCGCCCACAGCTCCATCCATCGCATCAGATCACCACCAGCAAACCACGCCCCGGCGACCATCCTCCGCAGCGAGCCGCAGCAACCAGCAGCAGCTCCAAACGGAGGCAGCACCACCCCACCTCGAACCACTGCACCCACGAGACAGCAGCACCACAACCAGCGTCGCCAAGCTCCAGGGCGCCGCCGCCGGAGCGCCTGGTGCCGACCGCCCCTCCGCCCTCGCTCGCCGCCCACACGGCCCGCACGGCCCAGATCGAGCCCGAGCGGGCCCGATCCGCCACGAGCACCGCACAGGCGAGGATCATCCGCACCGGTGGCGCCCAAGTGCCGCCCCGCCGCCAGACGACCTCGCCCACCTTCAGCACCGCCCGAGCCCGCCGGCTCGGCCTCCGCAGCCCCGACCGCCGCCACCCCCGCGCCGGCCTTCCTCCTCACGAGAGCCCACCCCCGCCCACCTCTTTTGGCTGCGAGGAGCGCTGCCACCGCCGCGGACGAATCCGGCGACGGCAGCGGCGGAGAGGCGCAGGACGGGGCGGGGTCTTCGGCGGCGCGATGTGGCTCCCTGGCGCCACCTGGGTGTGCGGCGCGAGGGGCGAGGGATTTGTTTTTGACTACATCGGATTACCCGTATACTGCTTATTTGGGGAGGGTTGTAGAATAACTATTCTACAATCTCTTAAGAGGGGTTATAAATAATAATGGAATTAATCTTTGAACATGTAATAAATTACATAAGTCAGTGCAAATTATTTTGTTACATCAATTCCATTACACAATAACACAACCCTTCGATATTCTATTTCTATCCTATTAGGCGGCACAATGTTGAAGACCACACCATGCGGTGCAGCTCTACATTTCATTGTGTATCCAGGAGCAGGACACCTGCCCTTAGTATTTTGAACATCACCAGCCGCCCTGAAAAATGGGCAGAAAATTAGGATATGAATCAAGAAAATGAAGAATATTTCCAACCGAAGCATTCCTCCCGCAAAAATCGAATCATTACACAGGTGACATGACCTTAAGAATAGCAAAAGAATGCCCGTTTTCACACCATCAGTATACAGAGGCATCAGCCACTCCCTCCATATACATAGATGCATCCTAGAGTCATGAACAGGATTAATGGAACACTATTCGGTTATACCTGTTATAGCGCCTGGGTTGTGGACATTAGTCAGCTACACCTATCATAGGTGCCTGTTTTTTTTACGATGAGTGGGTGTCGACTATGAAATATTCAAATCACGTTGAAATAAAAAGGAGATGGACCAACAGACACATGGGACATACAATAAATAGGTGAAAATATGTCGGGGATGTAACCCCGGGTACCCCAGAGTTATTGGTCTTATTGAATTAGTAGAAGAGATGGCAAAAAGTTAAGAGCAAATAGAGGAAAAGACAGAGAAGAAGCAACCTGGGCCGATTTTGATATTGCCCAGGCCGGCATATAGAAAGTTGGGCCGAGATTGACTTACCTCGGATGGGCCGAGTCTTCTGCAACTCGGAATGGACCGAATAATCCCAGCAGGCCGAGTTATCCCAGTGTCGGGCCGAATTTACCTCGGTTTGGGCCGATTCGCCTCCAGCCCCGGTGTCGGGCCAAGTATTCCTCGGTTTGGTCGACCGAAGTCTGCGTATCTCGGGCGGGCTGAGATATCTCTGGCGGGCCGAGGTCGGATGACCGAGCCTGGGCAGGCCGGGATCCCTCTGTCGGGCCGATATTGGTTGACCGAGGCTGGGACAGGCCAGGATTCCTCTGGTTCGGATGGGCTCCACGCCTGGGATGGGCCGAGGCTTCCTCAATACTTCGGCTGAGCTCTCCAACCCGGGCTGGGCCGCAGCTCGCCATAGCTCGGCTGGACCGAAGCTGCCCCAGCTCGGCAGGCCAATCCCTCCAGCGCTCACCCCGTGACGGGCCGGAGCCTCTCTATCTCGGCAGCGATCACCAGCAGGCTGGCTTCTCCTCTACGCTTGCCGAGACCTGTTGCCAGGGGCGCTCCAACGACATTTCCTCTACCTCGACTATCACCTCTACGTCGACACCCGCACGGGCTCCAGAAGATAAGAAGTGGACGAGAAGATCCAGGGGACACACACAAGAGGACAAGGCCAAGGACACGGACAAGACAGGCCATGCCTATCCAGGACATGGCCAATCGTGGCTACAGTGCCACTGAGGTGACAAGAGTACACCCGCGTGACGCATCAACGGTGCTGACAAGACCCCAGTAGTCACCTCAGCTACAGTAAGTGTACAGTGTCGTATGGGCCACCCCTTGTCCCCTTGTCCCCTGGGCTCTCTCTATATAAAGAGCACCAGGGGAACGCTCACAGACACGCCACGGACGGGCTCATTGGCCCCTTGGGCTCATTCTTTCACCCTTGCTCCCGTGAGCTCTCTCCCCATAGCTAGAGTAAGCTTCTTACATGCAACCCCTTGCATAGCTCAAGGAGCACTCGTACCTACCGCATATGAGAGGAGAATACACCAAATAGGCTAGATGCTGCAGTAGGGGTTTTACCTCCTCACGAGGGCCCCAAAGCAGGGTAAATCTCCGTGTTGATCTGTTCTTCTGTGTGCGCTCTTCAGTGCGCTATCCCTCCCTGAATCCTCTAGCGTCCATCGGCCCCAATCTTAAGCCTACCTCTAGGCATCTGTTGTTTCATACGACGACAAAATAACTAAGACCAATATGGAAGAGGAGACAAATGCGCATCACAGTGTAAGTTATCCAACCCATAGCGAAGATCGATATGAAAATAACTTCTTTTTGTTAGCTTGTAAATAAAAGACAGACAAAGTTCAACAATCTTTAGATGGTTCATACCGGAAAGATTGTGTTGTGTGTCTTTCTCCCTAAGTAAAAGCTAACCACATCAGCCATTGGCAATGCAGGCTGGTAGAAAGATACCCAAACAAAATTCCAACACTAACAAAATTTAACTTGAAAAAAGCCACATCTATTAATGGCAAATAATACAAATTTTGGGATTAGTAAAACTGGTGTACAAAAAATATGCCACCAAACGAAGTTTTCAAACAGTACAATATCATGTAAAGTAATTGGTAGCTTTATATTTACCAGAATAAGGTTTTTTGCTTATCCAGCAGATTATAACCAACTATGACATCCACATGTTAGTAAACAAATCAGTAGCCAAAGATGGTATCCACATGTAAGTATATGCATAAGTAGTATGCTAAAATCAAAGACAGTAGCCCAACGGGCAGTAGCCCCAAGACGTTCAGTCTGGTGATTCCTCATTAAGGGGTTTTCATGTGCACTTACTACATGGAAGTGATCAGTGTACGACACAGACATCTACATCAAAAGAAGCCACATACATGCTCAATCTGTTAAGGCATTTTTAATTGTATAGTTACCAGAAGAGGATTCCACCCTTAATTTAAATTGGAAAACCTCAAAAGCAGTGGCGGAGGACGGAAAAAAATTAAGGTCGGGCGGATTCTATTGTAAAAAAGTAGAAAATTTCTAGCACATCAATATTTTTTCTGATTCTAAGCACAATGACATTTTTTTGCGAAATAAGCACAATGACTTAGTACAATGGTTTACAACATATTTATATAAAAGTTGTCGCCTCGTGTGGGCGACCTAAATCGTTACACGTGGCCTCCCGGTGAGGGCCGAGGGGTGTGGCTTGTCATCGGGAGGTCATCAGAACGCTGTCCGTCGAGAAAGTTGTGTCGGATATTGTGACAGCCGTGGTGGACACATCGTATGGATCGAAAGAAATTCTTATCGTGGCGACACGGAGTGCAGAGTGTGCTCGACGACCGCCAAGCGGCGGTGGTGGTTGCAAGTGTATAGCCTCCAGGGTGCATAGGACACCGGGTAAATCCTATTTTCTTTGTAAACTAGCAATTTTCACCACTTGTGTCACCCCTAAAAAAAATGCAGCTGGGTACCATGCGGTATACCGACACGACAAAGCGAGCAACGGAGCAGTATGTAGGCACACCACACGCACGTACACAGTGAGCAAGCAGATTTGTTTTTTTTAACACTCAGTGAGCAAGCAGATTGTTTTTTTTTAAGAACTAGTGAGCAAGCAGATGTATGATTGGAAGCAAAAAAAAAGGCTAGATTCATGGATGTGCCCGTGGAGACTTTTGGCCCTTTGCTTGGGCCTCCTCACTCCTCAGGCTCCCCGCGTGTGGCAATAAGACCCAGCTCGGCTAAGGCCGCTCCAAAACGGCCAAGTTGGCCTTTTTCTTTTGGCTTTTATCCAAAACGAGCAGAAAATAGCGAAAATTGTATACATTTGCAGAAACACACATATATATGTAAGATTTTGCCAAAAATCAAGGTAGGGCGGCTGCCCTACCTTGCCCTAAGGGGTCCTCCGCCACTGCTCAAAAGCCAACCATAATCTAGCATTGCCCGAAGATCTAAATACATGTTTATATGAGAACTGGCAACTTGTTTTACTTTTTCAGGGATAGAGCTAGCTATTTCTGAAATAAAAAAAGACAGTAAATTGATAAGTTTCTATCCATAATTGTACAGGAACTGCAAGTTCTTACGTTTCTGTATTGCTCACAACCAGTAAACTAAGATTTTATGACAGCAAAAGAAAACCAAGAACAGAAATTGCAACAGCCACTAATGTTGCATTGCTAAATAAGGAAAGAATAAATTTACAGCGAAAGAGATAAAATTTCGGACTTCTGCTCGAAACCTCGATGACTTGCCAGTGAACAAATTCGTCAAAACAGATTAATCATAATTAAAATAACTGAGTACTTTATGAGCTGCTCTACCTGCATACGTCGAGGAGAGCTCATAGTCATGGTAAGCAGTGAGCAAGAGATGTATACATTATATCGAGTAATTAGGCATCTGAAGAAGAATTGTAATAAGCAAAAATGCGTATATGTAGGATGCTGCTGACAACAAAAACGTATATTGATCTTTGCCACAATAAACATATTCTGTACTGATATTCTGCACATTATTACCGTGGAATCCTGGCAATTGTAAAATTTGCACAAGTTAGTCAATTATTTTGCTATGATCTAGGAGACCGACTTTGACATAAATGCCTGCTGATCAAGATAACAGAATTATGGATCGGTGAAGCCTACTAATACAGTTCGACAATTATGATCCATGGAGTGGGTTCGATGCTAGAGCCACTGCTGAAATACAGCTCAAGACAAGAGCAAATTAGTATTGGATCTTAGTGCCATAGCTAGAAGCCTAGAACACTACTGCCATCAGCCACCAGTATGCACTGAGAATAAATTCGATCTGGCATCTGCTCGCAGCGTACTGTGCCCTCTGAACAAATCCAGGAAAAATACAAAGCAAATTGGAAACAAAAATCTAACTATGCTGCACTGATTCTCTTCAGCAAACGTGGTTGGGGACTGGGCCAGGAAATTACTACTCCTACTTCTTCTCCACTGCTCGAGGTTGGAGCCGTACGGACTAGAAAAAAACATCTACTATCGAGCTCACCACGAGGCTACACAAATTGAAACTTATTCGTCAAAATTTGTGGAAAAGAAAAGGGTACCCAAGCACACCGGTGGGAAAGATCCCAACCGTGGTTGCAGACGGCCACCTGCAGCAAGAAGAAGAATTGCCGCCGTAATCTGACGCTGAGGACGACCGGCGTACCTACATGCCGCCTGCCGCCTGCCGAGAAGCCCACCCGATGCCGGCCCGCCGCGAAACCACCCAGTGCCGCTAGCGGCCGAGGCCAGGCAGCACACCGCAAGCCATGGGAACTCACTGTTCACGACGCCGCCGATTCCCGCCGACCACAACAGCACTTCCCAGGAACAACTGCCGCTCGCAGATCCACCAAGGCCGCTCGCCGGTGACCAAGCAGCCGCTCGCCGACCGCCGCAATCCCCAAATAAGGTCGCTCGCCGCTCGGCTCAACACGTCCAAATCCAGAACCGCCCAGCACGCCCTCGGTCTATCTCGGACACTCGGTAACCCCACGAGGCCACGACCATAAATTCGGATAGAAAACCGTCGCCGTAGAAAAATTGGGTCGGGTCTCACCAGGTCCGGTGCAAACAGGTGCGGTTGGCTCGGTCGATCGGCCTGGGTGCAGAATTACTTATTCTGCATCAGGTGTCTAATAAAGCTATATATATATATATATAGCTGTCAGCTTTTTTATAACCGGTTGCAGATATGTGTACCATATTTCTAACGTAGTTTTTTTAACCGTTTGTACAAACTTAGCAAATGATATACCGTTAAAAAGCTAATGAAATTCCGCATCGTTTTCATCTCACGACATTTTTCCAAAATCGTTACGGTTTGAATGTAACTTTGAAACTATTCAAGTATGAAAATACGACAGCGAAGGTATTTTTTAAATATTTCCTCAACCGGTTATCGAAATGATTCAAACGATATGGTGTTGGAAATCTGTTGAAATTGCGCAACTTTTTCTTTTTTACGGAGTTTCCAAATTCCTAACCGATTAAAAGTAATTGTAAAAATACACTATTCTGTGACCTGTCATATACGGGCGGACAGTATTTCGTCCGCGATTTCTAAACCGCTCATCGGAATGATGCAAATAATATGGCGTTGGAAAGAGACCGACAATACGTAACTTTTTTATGTTAGTCGATTTTTCAAATTCCTTACGACTTAAAAGTAATTTTAAAAGTTGTATCATCAAACTACCGTTTTACGGGAGTGGCGAGATCAAATTGACGATTTTATCACTTTAATTCGTCATAAATTTTACTACTTTTGATAATTAGACTAATATTACACCATATAATCCTTATGCTACTAATATTTGAGGCGTATAGAGCTTAAATCGACGAGATTATTAAGAAATATTTCCGCCCCGAAAAAACAGAATACGTGCACTTCTTTTTAATTTGTGTGTACTGCCGGCATAGTTTTCGCTATTACTGTTACTAATACTGCGATAACTTTCTCATACACTCTCCGTTTTAGATCTATGACCACTCAAAATGCTCGGATTGGAAAGACGCATCTGTTGAAGTTACCAGTTGTAGTGGGTTTTTTGTCGATCGAAGTTCGGTCAAACTTTTTTACGCGTTTGATAAATTATTTGGCAACCCATCCGACCTGTTGCGTTGGAAAGACGAAGTCAGTGGCTATCTACTAAAAAAATAAAATAAAAATATATAATAGAATTGCGGTTTTTATTCACTAAAACATGTTCATATCACCTGTGTACTTCCCAAAAGTGCGATTTGAACTTCCCAAAAGTGAGATTTCTACTTCCCTGATTATTTATGTATACTTCTAGGTGGCATTTCTTATTTATTATGTGAAGTTCGGGATCTGAACTTAACAACCCAAAGTTGTGTACTTCCTTACCTAACCATGTGTACTTCCTTACTTAACCAGTGCACGTGAACTTCTCTCGGCACATACCTGAACTTCTCTGTTGATTCGTTTGTACTGCCGACGTAGTTTTCGTAACTAGCGTTTACTAAAACAACATTAACTTTCTCATACGGTGTCCGTTTCACATCTATAACCACTCAAAATGTTCGGCCTGAAAAGACGCATTTATTAAAATTACCGATAACACAGGTAATGAAAATCTCAAAAATTAATTTTTATGTGGTTTTTTAGGTCAAAGTTTGGTCAAACCATTTTTACCCGTTTGATAAATTATTGGGCAACCCATCCGACCTCGAAAGTGAGTGATTCTTGTTGGGTTGGAAAGATGAAGTCAGGGACTATCTACTAAAACATGAAAATAGAAATAAAAATACGTGTAGCAAAATAGTGACTATTATTCACTAAAACTTGTTCATACCACACTTGTACTTCCCGAAAGTGAGTTTTGTACTTCCTTTATTCTTTATTTGTACTTCTAGGCTGAATATTTACTGTTTCGTTAAACTTTCCGGTGGGATGTGAAATTCACAAACAAAATACTTGTACTTCACTCGAAACATTCCTGAACTTCTCCGCTGATTCGTTTGTACTGTCGACGGCATCTTTTCGTGATTAGTGAGCAATAAATTTCGCATACGCTGCCCGTTTCAGGTGTATGACCAATCAAAATACTTAGACAGAAAAGACTTATCTATTAAATTTACCGGTAGAACCAGTAACGAAAATCTCAAAAGTCGATTTCTAAGTGGGTTTTTGCGATCAAAGTTTGGTCAAACCATTTTTACCCGTTTGATAAATTATTTGGCAACCCATCCGACCTCACAATTGAGTGATTCTTGTTGCACTGGAAAGTTGAAGTCACGGGCTATATACTAAAAAAATAATATGTGTAGCAAAATAGTGACTATTATTCACTAAAACTTGTTCATACCACACTTTCCTGGAAACTGAGTTTTGTACTTCTCGGAATTGAGTACTTCCCGGAACAAAAATCTCAAAAATCGATTTCTAAGTAGGGTTTTTTTGCTGTCAAAGTTGGGTTAAAACATTTTTACCCGTTTGATACATTATTTGGCAACCCATCCGACCTCGGAATTGAGTAATTTTTGTTGCTTGGAAAGATTTAGTCATGTGATATCTAATAATAAATAAAAATAAATGTATAGCAGAATTGCGAGTACATTCACTAAAACTTGTTCCTATCATATTTGTACTTCCTAAAGTGAGGTTCGTACTTCCCAGATTATTTATATGTACTTTTAGGCGGGATTATTTATTTCTATGGTCAACTTCCTATCAGGATCTAATCTTCTCGACCCGAAGTTATGTCCTTCCGGAGTTAACCATAGGTACTTCCCTGCGAGGACCGTGCTCCATATTATTATGATATATTTTCATACCAAAAAAACCATAATATAATTTATTTACTTATCATGTTCTGGTTAACTACTTTTGCTCGAGATTTTTTTTGATAAAAATTGGAAACAAAAGAAAGAAAACAACTAGGAGAACAACGATTTTCATTCACATATGTACTTCCTAGTATGAATGCTTGTACTGCTGGCGCCGAACAACTGCACTTTTGTTAAACTGAATATCTGCACAAGAAATTTCTGAAAACTGGAAATAAAAAATCACACACCGGTGTGTCTATGGACTCCTCAAAGAAAGAGCTGTACTGTACTTCTTATGAACAAACAGTTGTACTGCTTTGTAGACACCTGGCAGAAAAAGTACTGTTATGTAGACACAAATCGCCAACTTGATTGAAGCCTAGATCGAGCATACGTAAGTGTGAAACTCCGAAACTGATTTTAACTAAAGAAACACCGAAACTAATCGAATAAGAACACCAAAAGTAGGGTTATTGGCATGCTCAAGAACTCGTGCCGGTCATGCCGGCCACCGGCGAGTCAGTCGTTGTAGAGGGCGGGCCGACGGTTGGGATTCCGATGGCTGAGTTCGAGCCAGGAACTCGGGCGGCGCCGACATGGAGCAATCTGACACCCAAACCAACAGAAGCAAAACAAGGATAAGCCTGCTATATATTAGACGAACAGATTCAGAAAACAAACACAAGAAAAAACTGAGACCCAAACTATCACTCGCTAGTACTTCTGATTTTTAGACAATGAACTTTTTTCTGAACCTGTTTTGTACAGCCGAAGGAAGAAGACAAATTCTAAACTAGACTGCTGCTGAGTGTACTGCCGAACGAAGAACGCATATGCTAAACTAAACTGCTGCTGATTGTATTGCCACTTCCACGAACTGTTGTCGCAGCGCATACTGCCCAGGATGGTGACAAGTAGCCGGCCGGTGACAGGGCCGCTGCAGAGGCGAGCTAGGGACGAGGAGCGTCACCGGGCGAGGTCCCAGGACCGGAGAGATCGAGGCCGCCGTGCACCCGAACCAGTTTCACACTGGCACCACGAACTCGATCAGCCAGGCTGGCTCGATGGTTTGTACTGCCGATCCGGCCGTCGTGTACTGCTCGTCCCAGCGTCCGGTGGCAGCAGTGCGGTGATGTTCGCTGGCAAGAGCTGCCAAAGGCGGAAGCCTCCTGATGGTAGCGCCTGAAGCCAGGGGAGAGGCTGCGGGGCAATGGCCAGTGGCAGTGCGGGTCGACGGGAAAGGGCACGCGTCGTTGGCGCACGAGCTCGATGAGTCCTCCTGCGTCCTGGCTGGTGGGGAAGACGGGGCACTGGTTCAGTAGTGGAGGGAACCAGGAACCAGACGGCGGTGCCGTAAACGGGTCACGCGATGGCGCGCTGGAGGCTCCGGCGGCGGCGCTAGGGGTAATCGGACCGGTCGGTGATGGAGGTAAGGGCGGCGCGCCGGTGGACCGCGGCGGCGGTGGGAACTGGTCTACCGTGGGAAGTAGGGGACGGGCGGCGCGAAAGAAGCTCGCCGGTGGACCACGACGGCAGTGGAAACAGTTCTGGGACGGGCGGCGCGATGGGAGCTCGCCGGCGCAGAGCTGGGTTGGGTGGGGCCCGAGAAGGCGCGGTGTCGCTGGGGCCTGCCGGCGGCGGGGTTGCGCGGGTGCCTGCCGGCGGCGGGAAAGGCGCGGTGGCGCGGGGTCTGCCGCCTGCGGGGAAGGCCCGGTGGCGTGGGGCGGGGAAGGTGGTTGGCGTCGGTGGTGATTAAGAGTAGGTCAAGTGGTTGGGGAACGTGGGTGCTCGGTTGCTTTTTCTTTCTTTCCCACTGGAATCCTCTATTCAGGGAGACGCAGGTTGTAGATCCTTAGTATACAACCGGTTGTTGATTATACCCGTCCTATATATATCGCGGAACCTTGTGCGCGAGATAAGTGTCGATCGCCGTATGTGAAGTGGGTCAGAAATAGGAGTTTTACGTTGGCTCTTCGGATGTACCATGACACTGTATATTGTAAATATATTAATTCCCTACCTAGCTAGGGTTTGGTGGGACTCCGACGCTTCAGCGCTTCATTTTCATCGGAACCCTAATTAAGCGGTTGACAATGTGATCAACGTCATGTCGTCTACCCCTTTGACCAATGTCGAAATGGGTGGCCCAATGGAATTTTCTCCTTTGTTTGTGTCAGGGTATCTTATAGCAACATGTAAAACAAACTTTGAGCCTATGTTATCACATGATTCCATCTGATGCACCAGAAGTGGGAGTTGAGCTGTGTATAGTGTGGGATAATTAGTGTCGTCTATGAACCCGCGGGTCGCACCTAGGAGTTTGATGTTGGCTCTTCCAGTGTACAAACCACACTCTTATACATATATATTATGGCCCTGCCTACGGTGTCAGGGGAATACTTTCTGGATTAACCCGCGGCCCAGTGCGACTTAACTTACTCGCACGGGCAAATGCCCACTTGGGAGCAAGCCCAATATTGAACCGCCATAAGGGGAAACATCTAGAAGGCATATCCCGGAGGACGTGAAGACCAAGTAGTCTCCCGGAGGACGTGAAGATCAAGTAGTCTCCGAGTAGGCCTCTGTGGACATATTCCTTGTGGGGAAGTTTCCTTTGTAACCTAGCGAGCCTCTGTGTATATAAAGAGGACTCGCAGGACTTAGAACGGGTCAAGCTATCAAGCCCTAAACCCTAGCTCATACGGCGAGTACCAGATCGGATCGCCTCCATTGTAACACCTCGATTATCATATCAATACCAATCTAGGGTAGGCAGGAAGTAGGTCTTTTACCTCACATTGAGGGGGCCGAACCTGGGTAAATCTGTGTTGATCTTTGTTCCTGCGATCCCAAGCTCGGAGATGCTTGACTCGCGTAATCCCACACCTACGAAGTCATCTATGACACCTGACGTGACAAACCCACGACAGTTGGCGCCCACCGTGGGGCCTGCGGTCAAGAGCGTCACGTTCCGCGCAGGATCCATGAAGGGAGCTGAAGATCTTGTTGTTGGCCGTATCATCACGGTCAATGGCACACCCCTCATCGACGATTCAAGCTGGGGACCGGAAGCAGATTACTTGGAGACCGGCCACGTCATCCCCTTTGGATCCATCAACGTCTTGTCGGCTTCATTGGCGGCGAGTCAGAGGATCCATCGCAACATGGCGACTCAGAAGAAGAAGTCGCGGTAACAGTGGACCAAGAAGAAGAATCTATCAACTACGAGTCGCTGCCTCTTGAAGACGAAGAAGGCCAATCCATTGAGTATGTCCTTGAGGAAAGGCTATGCGAAGGCCCTGTGGATAGTGGCTCGCCCTCTGTAGAAGATCGGCAGTTGAAGGGGTCTACAGGACCACAGAAGCGGACGAAGGGCTGGGCATGCCACCAGGCAGCTTAGCCCCCACACCGCCGGAAGCAACAGAACAAGCCGCGCTAGACGCATCTGGAGTCGCGGTATCCGCCGCGATGACGCCAGGAGTCGCGGCCTCAGGAGTCGCAAACAGAGAAACTCCACCTGGAGTCGCGCCTGCGGAATCAGGGTCAAGGGTAGCCCCCAATGCAGCGGTCACGCCGCCACAAGGAAGTGTGTTGCTTACGCCGATATCTGCGGTTAACGCGGCTGCTAGGGTAACAGAATTGGAGGCTACCAGGATCGGGCTATATGATGAAGTCCAGAAATCGCGGATGAGAGAGCCAGGCTGGCGCGAGAGGAACAGCGCCTCCAACAGGAGCAACTGCGACTCATCGAGGAAACCAATACTCTGCAAGGAATACAGGCCACCTTGCCACACAGACGCCACGCGAGTCGCCTGCAGCCAGGAACAGTAAACCCTATGGAGTTGTTCCAATCGCCTACCGCTGAACCAGCAATTGCGGTTCCATCAGTCGCCCCAACACGATCCCATCAGTCACCACCACGCAGCGCATCCGGTCGCATGGTCAGGGGTCGCACAACCTTCAGTCGCGGTACCCACACACATGGCACCATCTGCCATGGTTATGCGGTCCGTGGCCCCGTTAGCTGCACCCGCAGTTCAAGCAATCGCTGTACCATCAATCGTACCAGCGGTTCCATCCTTCGCAGCACCAAGAGCAGCAGAGATACCTGGATCAAGGGCCATAGTGCAGGCTAACAACAGGGCCATGATGCCCCCGCCATTGACGCAGCCAACCTTTGTTCAGCAGTCGCCACAGCAGCCTCAAAGGTTCCACACGCCGCAAGGGCATTATGTTAGCCCAGTGGAGAATCTCTTTGCGGCCACAAACATCTTGGCCAGGTTAGCGCCAGCAGGAAACACGCCAATGGACAGAGAGGCACGGCGTGCCATTGAGATGCTGAGCACAGCAGTAATACAGCAGGCAAATATGTCCGAACACGCAGGACGGCTGCACTCCACCCCTTACAATAGCAGAGCAACGGCGGAGAGAAGCATCCACGCGGAGTCACCACACGTTGCGACTTCGAGTTCGGCTAGGCGGCAAAGGGAAGATCAACCTGCGGCTCAAAATCAACCTCAGCAAGTTCAACCCATAGAGGTTGTGCAGCCGCGCGCGGCGGCTAATCCAATAGGAAGACCAGCTTCGTCCAACCTATCGTCGCGACTCAAAGGCCCAGTCTGTTTCAGCGAAAGAATCAGGTCTGAACCGTTTCCTGCAGATTTCAAAGGGCCTCGCAAGGTCGCCAACTACAACGCAAGCATGGACCCTGTTACTTGGCTCAACAATTACGAGATGGGCATGAGCATCCTAAACGCATCCGAAGAGATCTGCGCACGTTACCTAAACATGATGTTAGAAGGCGCAGCTCACATATGGCTGCAAAATTTGCCACCAAATTCAATAAACTCTTGGGATGAGATGAAGGAAGCTTTTATCAAGAATTTCCAAGGAACATGCAAGCGACTCTGCAGCATAGAGGACCTTGAGCGTTGTGTACAGAAGGAAGGCGAGTCGAGTCGCCACTGGATGAGAAGGGTCGCCGAGATCATACATTCCTCAGATAACATACCACCCAGTTCAGCAGTCCTTGTCATGGAGAAAATTGCAAATTTGAGCCGCTAGTCCACAAACTAGGTCGCATGAAGGATAAAGTCAAGAGCCTAAGCGAGGTAATGGCGGCGGCCAACAAGTATGCTAGCTCGGATAAAACCAGGGACGCATCTGATGGGGAGGAAGAGGAAAACACTGGCAAGGGAAAGAAGGCCAGTAGCAAGCCTCAACAACAGCAAGCTAGCAATGCCAATGCGAGTTATAACAAGCGCAAAAACGAGGAAGGAAACTCAGGGTTAGTCGCAAATACGAACACTCGTTACAAACAAAGCAGCGGCAGAGGAAGGAATTTTCACCCAGTTAATTTGGAAGAGGTTTTCAACCGCCCCTGCGACATCCATATAGGAAAAGATGGGAAACCACCCAACCACACGAAGGCACAGTGTTATCATTACAAAAAGTGGAAGGATGGACAACCACTCAACACAAAACAATCATCAAAACAACGAGGGAGGTAACCACGGCGGAGGCAATAACAGCAACAACGCCGTCCCAAATCCGCAGCCAGATCAGCCACAGTTCCCAAAACAGTTAGGTCAGTATCATACCATTGTGGTGAATACTTCAAGGAGGGAACAAAAGCTGCGACGACGCAATCAGGCTGTTAATGCCATAGTACCAGCCGTCCCACAGTGGCTAAAGTGGTCCGAGCAGCCAGTGGTTTGGAGCCGCGAGGATCACCCAGGAGAAATAAATGAAGAGGGAAAACTCGCGCTGGTGGTTGCCCTCAAGTCGCAGGGTACAAGTTGAGCAAAGTACTGATGGATGGAGGCAGCAGCATCAATATATTATACTATGAAACCTTCAAAAGAATGAACCTCCAAGAAAAGCAGCTACACCCATCAAGAACAACGTTTCACGGTGTCGTGCCAGGCATATCAGCTCAGCCATTGGGGCGAATCAACTTGGAGGTCGCCTTTGGGACACAAAGCAACTTCAGGAGCGAGTACATTTGGTTCGAGGTTGTAGATTTCCAGAGCCCGTATCATGCGCTGTTTGGCAGAGAAGCATTCGCAAAGTTTATGGCTAGGCCGTGCTATGTGTACCTAAAGCTTAAAATACCAGGCCCTAGGGGAGTCATCACCATCAATGGCGACAAAAGAATAGCTCAAGAATGCGAAGAGGCGACAAGGCCATGGCCAGAGCAGCTTGCATCGCAGAGAGCGCGCCCATGCGCGAGTCGCAGGAGAATTTTGATGACATCGTGAAGGCTAAGAGGCACCTGCCTGACTTGCGACTTCAGATTACGGCCGCAAGGGAGGCAAGGAAGTCAAAGGCTACAAGCCATTGCCAATAAGGACACATCCCAGGCATCGCGAGTTGCCATCAGCAGCCGCAACAAAATTATTAAGAGTTTACATCATCAAGCTGGCCACTCAGGGCTAAAAAACTTCACTTCTGATCGCCACCTAGGCGCGATCGACCCAATTCTGGTCGCCACTCAGGCGCGACCGACCCAATGTAACAATTCTGATCGCCACCTAGGCGCGATCGACCCAATTCTGGTCGCCACTCAGGCGCGACCGACCCAATGTAACATTCTGATCGCCACCTAGGCGCGATCGACCCAATTCTGGTCGCCACTCAGGCGCGACCGACCCAATGTAACACTTCTGGTCGCCACCTAGGCGCGACCGACCCAATTCTGGTCGCCACTCAGGCGCGACCGACCCATGTAACATCTCTGGTTGCCACCTAGGCGCAACCGACCCAAGCATCACTTCTGGTCGCCACCTAGGCGCGACCGACCCTATGTATCATATAATGATTCTGAAATAAAGCATCTCAAACTACCAATTGAGCTGTGAGTCTTTTATTTTTTAATCATTGGTCCCTTGGGGGTGCGGCAGCTTTTTAGCGCGGCCTATTCCTTGGGATCGCCAAACAAGTGGCATTTATCGTGATTATACTCAACCTCTCTTGGATGCGACTTGCACTATGCGGCCAAAGTACTGGGGGTGCGGCGTCAATCGAGTTTGATTGCCTATCATGGCCGCTCTCGACCCTGAACACGCACTTTTTACCTGGGAAATACTGAGCCGCGCAAGGGCCTAAGTGAGGAAAAACCGAGACAAATCATAAGGACCAGCCTATTGGTCGAAACATGTACTGCTAAGAGTACTTAAGCAAACCATAATATTGTCTTATGACACATAAATTCTAACAATTATTACAGGCCGCTAAGGGCCAAGATCATCAAACCATTGTTTTCTCTTCTTCACTTGTGCGCAGCTTTTGGCCGGTGGGAAGGAGGAACAGGCGGCTTACCAAGCTTGCCAGAAGGAGCAATCGCAGGCTCGCTGGAGGGCTCTTCAGTCGCGGGCTTGGGGGCTGCAGAGCTGGATACGCCTGGAGAGGGGTTCTTTTCCTGCGGAATCACCGCACTGGATGACGGAGCGGGTAACTTCTCCCATCTGCTTCCATCTGCATTATACTTGCCCATATAGGTCGCAAGATCTATCCCCTCCACCAGTTCAGTCGCGTGGCCGCGCATATCCTTCCAAGTCGTCGCATATTCTGAGGCCGTCAGTTCGGTGCCATCCACCTTCTTCGAGGGCCTACCTTTTGCAACCTTGGCAGCATCAAAAGAAGGATAGTATGTCTTGGCCAAAGCAAGAACATGAGCCGCGCCGGTGCGAGCTGAGGACTCCTTCCAGTCCAAAAAGAACTGAGGCGCCCTAAGCAGTCTTTTTAGCAGCCCTTCAGAATCACCGGGGACTGGCTTGGTCGGCAGCAGGCACTTAGACAGTGATTTCATGGCATCACAAGTTCTTCGCGAAAAATCGCGGATATACTCCAGCTGTTCTTGAGTACTGCCGCGCTGCTCCTTGGCATCTTCACCTACATCGAGGCATGTCTCCGTCAGCTCTACAACATACAGGCAAAGATAGTAGAGAAAACAGATGCAGATATGAGTCGCAACACATACCAGTTAACTCTTGAGTCATGATGCACACTTTGGCGTGGACAAGGTTATGGGCATCAGAAACTTTCTTCAACTTTTTCTCAAGCTCGCCAATGGAAACAGCCTTAAGCCTTGCGTCCTCGTTGGCATCAGCAATGGCGTCTTTCTGAGCACTGACTTGGAGGTCCAGCTGCTGGACCCTCTCTTGGAACTTCTCTTCAACAGTTTTAAGCCGCAGCTCGGTGGCTTTGGCTTGCTCAGATAACTTGAAGCTTTCATCAGATAGCTCGCCCATCCTGGTTTCCCTCTTCTTCAGCTCAGCGTCACGCTGGCCAAGGAGCTCGCGCAGCCTCTCCAGTTCAGAGGGAGTATCCCCCAGCTGCTTTTCCAAGGCGAGTTTGGCAGCTGTTATGGAGCTTAGTTCCTCCTATAAAGGGTACATCAGTTAGTAAGTATATATCAACAGCTAAAAGAGAAGCATCAAGTCTCCCTTTACAGTCAAAGAAGAAACTTGATCCTTGGGGGCTAGAGACAGATAACTGGAGATAGAAGTTTACCTTATAAGCCGCAGACAGGTCAGACAGTGCCTTGCGGAGCTCCATGGCTTGCTTGTCATTTGAGGCAATGATAGCCTCTGACAGTCTCTCAGCGCGGCTTGTGGAGGAGGAAGAAGCAACCTCAGCACGCAGAATTGGCGACTCAATCACTGGCGCATCAGCATCCTTGGCCATTACATCTATGGAGGAGGGGTTGACCTTCTCCACGTCCTGGATCATAAGGGGATCCGTTCTATCCTCCAGAGCCACCTCTTGGGTGGCTGTGTCAAGAACAGGGACCGTGGCCAGGTCATCAGTGGTGGCCACGCCCTCTACCATGGCGGTATGAGCCGCAGGTGATAAACGCGGCTCAACCGCGGTTCCAGGCTCAGTCGCGGGTTTAGCCGCACTTCTGCAAAAAGCAAGGGCATTGTGTGAAGAAGAAGCACATAAGCCAGAATAAAAGTATTATAAGCACAGGGAAAAGTCACTAACTCTGGAGCCATCTTCACAAAGGCCATAAGTTCACCGCTTGACGGTGAGGACAGGCCTTGGGTCCCAGAATCTACGAGCAGAAGTTTTGCGTGTCAGTAGAGGAAAAAGAAAAGCATTCAAGATGACAAGACAACAGAAATTACCAGAGTGGGGACCCATGTCTTCTTCAGCGAGGCGGTGGCTTTGAACACGCTGGCGCGGAGGAGGTCGCGCCCGTAGCAGGTTTGCGACGCTTCGTGGCCTCAGGGTTTTCCAGAGCATCAACCTCTGGTTCCTCACGAGATAGCCTCTTGGAGGCTCTACGGGGAGTTGGTCCAGCCGCGGCAACAGAACTCGCGGCTGGCACTGGACTGTCATCCTCGTCCAGTTCAGTCTCTTCACCATCTGAGGCCGCAGAAGCAACAGAAGGGATATCAGCAGTCTCGCTGCCCTCTAGAGTGGGCAGCAACTTCTTTCGTGCGGCACGCTTGGGAGCAGCAGTGCCGGCGACGGTCGCAGGCAGCGACCAGTAGTTCTCATCAGCCTGGATCAGGAAGATATAAGTTGCAGTATTAAGAAAAGGAATGCGACTCAACTACGAAGGCGAAAAGACAGAGAAGAGGAGTTACCTCAAAAGGCTTGTTGTTAACACTGAAAGGGGCAAGCCCCACCTTATCGAAGGAGATGTCCTTCTCCTCAGTCACGCGGGTGACAAATTCCACCCAATCCTCAGGCCTCCAGTCCGAAGCCTTGATACGATCAACGTCAGCAGAGGTGCCTGTGCACTCAAGGAAGGATCGCTGTCGTGGACTCACGGGCTGAATGCGCCATTTGGTCCAGCAAGAGAGAAGATCAAGGCCAGTAAGACCATGACCTATTAAGGCGCGGACCTTGATCAGCGACTCATTGATGAAGGGCATGGCCGAGTCGCGGGGTTTTGATTTCAGTGCCTCGGTAGGCACGAAGAGGGTGTTAGACCAGGAGGGAAGGCGAGTTTCGCCCTCCGGTGAAGTATCTTGGCAATAGAAGAAAGATTTTTGCCAAGCCCTGGGTCGATTCGCCAGGGCTAGCTTGGGAAGGCAAGAGTTCCTATGGCGTTGAAGAGAGATGGCGCCGACCTGAACGTAGGCGCCACCCTTGGAGACAAGTTGGCTGTTGCAGGTGAAAGAGGCCAGCCATAGATCGATGTTGGGGGCTATGCCAAGATAGTCCTCGCACAGCACATGAAAATTGCTCACCTGGAGCATTGAGTTGGGCCCGATGTCGTGAAGAC
The DNA here is from genome assembly GCA_947311845.1 of Poa pratensis. Classification (NCBI taxonomy): domain Eukaryota; kingdom Viridiplantae; phylum Streptophyta; class Magnoliopsida; order Poales; family Poaceae; genus Poa; species Poa pratensis. The sequence goes on from CAMZMU010000105.1 coordinate 516,683, forward strand.
GGAGGCCTAGGCGTTGCAGCAAATTGCGGAAGAAGGGAGAACCTGGCGGCGTGAATCCACGCTCCACGTGCTCCACGAACATCACCAGCTCGTTGGGCTTGGGGCGCGGCTCGATTTCATCGCCTGGCGCCCGCCAGACGCCGTCCTCCTTCGGCGGCAAGAAGCCAGCTCGGCCAGATCTGCAAGAGTTTCCTCCGTTACCCAGGATCCTTCCCAGTTGCAGGAGATCCTGCGCTTATCGTCAGATGGCTTCGCCTTGGGCGCCATTGCGAAGGGAGATTGGATTGGGGAACTAGGCTCGGGTCGAGGAAGAAGACGGCGTGGCTAGGGATGAGGAGATTGCAAGGGCAAATGGATAATGACCTAGGTGGCCGCAGCTTATAACTGAAGGGGCCCGCTAACGGCACTATCTGCGCTCGCAACCAACGGCACAATTTGCGCCCGCAAAACGAGTAACGGTCCGCAATTAAAGGAAACAGAATATTTCCAGAAGAAGAGATGAGTCGCGTAGATAAGTCACAGCTCTGAATCGCATAAGTCAGGAGATTGGTCAGAACGTTTGCAGTGCGCTCAGAGACCATTTCAAGAGGTCAGAAGATTCTCACCGTAAAGTCCTAACCAATCTTGGGGGCTAATGTCGGGGGAATACTTTCTGGATTAACCCGCGGCCCAGTGCGACTTAACTTACTCGCACGGGTAAAGGCCCACTTGGGAGCAAGCCCAATATTGAACCGCCATAAGGGGAAACATCTAGAAGGCATATCCCGGAGGACGTGAAGACCGAGTAGTCTCCCGGAGGACGTGAAGATCAAGTAGTCTCCGAGTAGGCCTCTGTGGACATATTCCTTGTGGGGAAAGTTTCCTTTGTAACCTAGCGAGCCTCTGTGTATATAAAGAGGACGCGCAGGACTTAGAACGGGTCAAGCTATCAAGCCCTAAACCCTAGCTCATACGGCGAGTACCAGATCGGATCACCTCCATTGTAACACCTCATTATCATATCAATACCAATCTAGGGTAGGCAGGAAGTAGGTCTTTTACCTCACATTGAGGGGGCCGAACCTGGGTAAATCTGTGTTGATCTTTGTTCCTGCGATCCCAAGCTCGGAGATGCTTGACTCGCGTAATCCCACACCTACGAAGTCATCTATGACACCTGACGTGACAAACCCACGACATAGGGTTGGTGAGATTCCGATGCTCCGACACGGCTCCATTTTTGTCCAAACCCTAAGCAGTTTGTCCCCGTGGTTAAACATGTCGTCTACGACCTGCTTCAAAATGGGGTAGCCTAATGGACTTTTGCTTTGTTGTGTTATGGTGGCTCGTAGGAACATTTATAACCAGAATTGATCACATGTTATATCACAAGATTCCATCCGGTGAACAAGAAGTGGGAGTTAAGCAGATGATCGCGTGGTCCCCTTTGACCGGTCTCGAAAGGGGTAGCTAGCCCATTGGACTTTTCTCCTTTGTTGTGTCAGGGTATCTCATAGCAACATTTAAAACAAACTTTTAGGCCATTTTATCACATGATTCCATCAATGCACCAGAAGTGGGAGTTGAGCTATGCATAGTGTGGGATAATTAATGTCGTCTACGAAGCGCAGCCCCCCTAAGAAGTTGACCCCGTGGTCAGTAAATGTCGTCTACCCCTTTGACCGGCGTCGAAAAGTTTTGGGGATTCGGCCGCTCTTTCGTGGGACGCCCTACTTAAGCAGTTGACCCAGCACTGTCTCGAACTATATGCCACTCAAATTCTTAAGTTTTTGTCAACTGATATATAGTTCTGTCAATAATTTGTTTCTGCATGGTAAAAATACTCTGAACAATCAATGCATGAGTCAGTTTGGAACAACATTTTTGGCAGATATATACACATTAGATAGTTTGGTACGACAACGCAAAATACATCAGTTCTGGTATACTACTACGTAAACAACAGAAGTTTCGGACAAACAAATTGCTAATAAAACAACATCAAAAGTTTCTTATCATTCTGAAAATTACAAATTCAGAAGTTGCCGGTGATCACCTCGACGATCAGCCTGATATAGTCCTGCGTCACCTTTACCTGGACGACGATGAGATCATCAATGCGCACTCACGCTTTAACAACGAATTCACCCCAGCCGTCAGTGAACTTGAAGTAGTAACTATCTTCTTCGTCATCTATTTGGTATGACCAAATAGTTCGAGGCCGCCACCAGTCTTCATGCATAGACGAGCTTGCCCTACTCTTGGGAGTATGTACCCATCTATGCACTTCAAAGGGACATCCTAAGCAAATAAAGTTAAGAATGATATCAGGAATGCATCCATTTAGTTAGATGATAAACTCACTAATTAAGAATGAATATAATTAATGATCATGTAACTAACTAACGAACTCATTAAGTTCTTTCCTGTCCTGCACCCGGTGCACGAAGAACTGAGGAATTTCAATGTGCTCCTCATTTTGCAGGTCTATCATATACTGCTTGTTAAAAACCCAGGATATCGCATTCATTTCAGAACCACTAACATCACATGGAAACTCAAATAGGCTCTTTTGCAGTGTGATCTTGCAAGATGGTATGATCGGACGACACTCTGATCATCAAAGAGACGAAGGGAAACTTTGAAAAATATATAGTAACTAGCTATAGTAAATGTGCAAGAAAAACAAGTTGATGCGCAATCACATACCAAGGTCTCGTACACAAGGTTTGACCTCGTTTTTTTTACACTAAAACTGTAGGGAAGGCCCCTACAGTACCTTTTTCAATATATAAATGGGTATTTACAAAGGATGAGGTCTTTTAGTGCCAAAAATTACAATGTTTGACCTCGTTGTTTGCATTACTCACTTGAATGTCAAACATATCGTCATTAACATCATAATCAAACCTGACAACATCGTTCAGTTGGATGTCATAAGCTTCACAAAACGCTGTCCAATATGGTCCACATATGTAAGTCCATGCAAATCCACGTCGCACGTAGAAGTGGTATTCATTACAATGGCAGATGATCCAGGTCTTATGTGGACCAACAACAAATCTCTCTATACGCTCATGGAAACAGCAAGGCAAATCCTACGTACACACATATATATATATATTAGCAAATTAAAAGATCAGGATCAACATACTTAAAAGTCTCAACAATATAAAAAAGCTGGGCCATTAATTTGGCCTTTTCTCCAAAACAATGTTAAAAATGCTTACTGTCGCTTGATGACATAATTCTGAACTCGTCCTCACTCTAAAAGCCAACAATGGCAGATTTATGCCGGCGCCACACATCTCAGGTTCATGATAACAAAATGGACATGGGTGTTGAGCCATTCCTGTTTTTTAAACAAAAAAAACAAACATTATCACTTAGAGCAGATTCCATGATACATGCACACAAATAGCATGACCAATGATCAACACACCTTCAAATTAATTACCCACATGATTTATTACACTTTCGAAACACGTATACAACAGGAATTAAATCAGCAGAAATACTAAATATATTCAACAAAATCTCCAGAAATAATACTAGTACTAAATCTGCAGAAATACTACTAGTACTAAATCTGCAGAACTACTAGTACCGATGATGACCGCCGTTGAAGAGGGTGCTTATCACCGGTGAAGAGAGTCGTCGCCGGTGCTCTGCTGGCCGTTTTGCGTCCCTCATATCGTAGGCGGATTTGGTCACACGTACCTATGAATGCATGCACGCGAAAATGTGAGATTCACTCTCCTCTCGCACGCCATGCATGCGCATGAAAAGAAAGGATAACAGAAATTGAAGAACCTCGCCGCCGGTGAAGAGCTTTGCCGCCGGCGGTGCGTTTTTTCTCTCACTAGAAGGGGGAAGAGCTCCAATCCTCTCTCTCTCCGCGTCTATTCGGCTACTTAACTAAAGTGGAGAAAAAAGTCCAACTAAAATCAATCGTGGGGCCTAGGAAACACGTGGAGAACACAAGAATTGAGAGGAGAGTCCCAAAATCTAATAAAAAATCAACTCACCGGCAATATGGCTATAGGGGCTGACATGTGGGCCTCAAGAGCCCCCCACCCACACACCAATATTTGGTCTAGAGGTGCGCAGGCTCCGACAAAAATTGCCTGCCATTGCGCTCCAAGTTCAGAAATATCAATTCGAGACTAGATCAAGGACTCTCTCCGCCCACGACGGCGGCGACGGGGGCTGTGGCGTCCTCTTTCTCCCGGAGACCCCTCCACGGAGCTCTCCCCTTTCGTCCTCTGCCTCCCCACAAGCCCTCCGTGACTCCCCTAGCCATGGTTGTGCAAGCCGTCAGCGGCTCATCCCGCTAGTGCCCTCCTCCGGCCACCGTCGCCGCATCCGTCCTCCATGGCTGACCTCGCCGAGCCTCCCCATTCGGCCGCATTCCCCACGCACGTCTCTGCTGATCGACTAGTTGGGGCTCCGCCTCCGGCCGCCTCTGCAAGCCAAGGGTATGAACCTTTCCATCCTTCTGCTAATTGCTAAGAATAACAAAAATTGTTCTGCCAATTGATTAGTTTGCTGATGAGATGTTTGATTAACTTGCTCATGGGATGATATTAGTTTTTTCATGTTAAGTGATGTAATGTTCTAGAAATTTGATTAGTTTGTTCTGAAAATTGAGTACTCCCTCTGTTTTTTATACAAGGACACTGTCGAGGGTCGACCTCGGCAAATCCCATGGTTAGACACCTAGGATTGTTTCGAGAGAGAGATTTGGTGGAGTTAGTAGTTCCTACGGATGACAAGCAAGGTTTACCCTAGTTCAGGGCCCTCGGGTGGAGGTAACACCCCTACGTTGAAGGATGTGAACAATGGAGCTACAAGGGTCCCGACGAGATGTCAATCTCGCTAGGGTTTGAAGGCTAAGGTGTTGCGTGTCCTTGATCGGCGACCCTCCCAGCCTTTATATAGGAGGCCGGGTCCCAGGAAATCATAACCGACTAGGATTACATGTATGGAAAGTCTAAACCGACCTATGCTACGCTTGACTTGGAGGGCACCCTGTCGGGGGCTACCCCGCGGTAGGGTCAAGGTATGGTATAAATTATGTCCAAGAGTGGACCGAGGTACAGTAAAACCGACATAACCAGGCCTAGATGGGGCCGGGATATGATGCCAGTGCAAACCGACATACAGAAACCGACTTATACTGACCAACATACGAATGTCGGTATCTTCGTGTCTTCTCTTATGTGCATGGGAGGATAACCAAGGAAGGGGAATCCGGCATATCCATGCCGAGTTAAAGAGAAGAGGCGCCTTATGCCGATTGGAAGTCAATGCAGCGGTCACATCCCGCCTAACACGGGAGCATGGCAGGCGGTATGGCGCGGGTACGAGGGGACCGGTCACACCTACAGCTGACCACGGGCGTACGTGGGAACAGAGTACAAGGCATGGGCAGGCCACGTCCTGTCCATAGCAGAGGACACAATCATGACCAAGCGGCTGATGCAGGCTCACGTGGCTACAATGCCGGTACGAAGACCAGACCGTTGCTCGGGCTAGGCTATAAAAAGAGCCCTTCCCCCTCCTGCGCGAAGGAGGACGGACTGAGAGACCTTTTCCCCCATAGCTTCCTTCTTCCTTGAGTGCATCACCATAGCTGAGAGCATACAGCTTGAGGAGCACCTTTGTATTCTCGAGATCCCGGTATACTGAGACAGACAGGCAGGAGTAGGGGTCTTACCTCCTCACGAGGGCCCTGAACCTGGGTAGATTGTGGTGTGCTTTGTGTCTTCCGTGAGCGTACCTCTATGCTCTATCCCTCCCCGGTTCCACCAGCATCCATCGGCCCCAACTCAAGCCATCCTATGGCTCTGCCGTGATACCACCACGACAGTTGGCGCCCACCATGGGGCCAGCAGCGGCGCTGGCTGATGTGTTCATCCGGACGGGTTCCATCATCGCCTCCGGCGAGCGCGTGGTCAGTGGCCTTGTCCACAGACTCGGCTCGCTGAACTTCATCAGCGACAACGCGGGCTGCTTCGGTAGCAGGCCGTTCCCGAGGAACAGCTGCCTCATCACCTTCGGGGCGTACGAGGTCTACGTCGCCACCGAGTTTGTCTACAGGTACCCCGAGCAGGTGCTTGTAGCCGAGGATCCTCCTGCTGTCTGTGCGGCTCGTGGCCGGCGTACCGCTCGTCCCGGGAGCTGCGCAGAGGTCATGATGATCGGCTCCACGGGTGGTGCCGGCAAAGGAGAAACCGGCAAAGGAGATGCCGGCAAACCTGCCACCAAGCTCACCAGATCGGCGAAACTGCTGCTAGAGAGGAAGGAGAACCTCCCCGACCAGGCCGGTACATCCTAGGTACCGGTCAGGACGGCTCCTCTCGAGGATATGATCGAGAAGCTGGCTGTGCCGGTAGCTACCGGTACAGATGCTGCCTTGGCGGAGGCCGAGTTGGAGTCGCATCGTCAGAACCTGCATCAGGAGGCTCTCACGATGTCCCAGATGAGGAGTGAGTTCGAGATAACCCTCCGTGAGTATAACAAAGCTCATGGTTTTACTCCGGTAGCTACTCATCCTAGTCGCATAGAAGATGTGCGTAAAAGGGGTAGAGGCCTCAATGTCGAGATTGCTAGAGATGGTAGATCAAGTTCTAGTAAAACTCCTAGTCACTTGTCGGCTGAAAAGCCCAAATATAGTTCCCCTGCTAAGACTCTTAGAGCTGCTGAGGCAGCAAGAGCCGAGTTATCTGGTTTATCCGGAGAAGCTCTCCGTAAGCAACACGACCGAGTTAATGAGCTAGTAGGTGTTGCTGTGCGGCAAAATGAGGCATATCTTAAGGCTAACACAGCTGCAGGTGGGTCCCAGATTGTTTACTCGGCTAAGGTAGCCAGTGAAAGATCTAAGGGGCAAGCTTCATCACCGCACGTCGGTGGAGATCGTGACCAAAGTGTAAACTCCGGTAAAAATAAGCTGATACAGACATATGATCCAGCATATGCCGGAAAGCAGTTAGCCGGGCAAGGCAGTGCCGGCCGGGGTAAGAGCAATTCCGGTCCGGGCAATCCAGATGCCGGAAAAATTAACTCGGCTGGCCGAGGTTATCGTGACTGGAGTGTTTACTCGGCTAAGGTAGCCAGTGAAAGATCCAAGGGGCAAGCTTCATCACCGCACGTCGGTGGAGATCGTGACCGGAGTGTAAACTCTGGTAAAAATAAGCAGATACAGACATATGATCCGGCATATACCGGAAAGCAGTTAGCCGGGCAAGGCAGTGCCGGCCGGGGTAAGAGCAATCCCGGTTCGGGCAATCCAGATGCCGGAAAAATTAACTCGGCTGGCCGACGTTATCCACCTCGGTATCCGACACAAAATTCTGCCTGGCAGCAGCAAAATATCGCGCATGTTCAGCAGCCACAAGGTGATGACCAGGTGGCTAACCGTTATGATGATGGTTACTCGACTATGGAGAGAGGGTATCAGAGATATGAAGATACACTGGGATCTAGGCTAGGACCTCGCCAGTTGTCGATGAATGATGCACGCTACAGGTTGGACAGAATCTTTATGTCCGAGATGCTGGAAGAGCAAGGTCCACCTACCCTGCATGCTTTGGACCTCGGATCATAAGGGAGCCACCGGTGCCGCACTTTCAATTGAACCGGGGCGCAAAGACATATGACAGCAGTACTAAGCCGGAAGACTGGCTGACAGATTATGTGTCGGCAGTGCATATCACGGGAGGAAACCGCCGATGGGCGGTAAGGTATATCCCGCAAATGTTGGAAGGGCCAGCCCGGATCTGGCTGAACAACTTGCGAGAGGGCAGCATCGACTGCTGGCTGGACTTTGAAGAAGCCTTCGTTAGCAATTTTTCCCGCACATACAAGAGGCCGAATCGTCCTCAGCAGCTTGCCATGTCCAAGCAGAGGGATGATGAAACTGACCGGGACTACTTGACCTGGTGGAGTACTATTCGCAATTCCTGTGAAGGAGTTGTTGAAGCGCAGGCCATTTCATGGTTTCCTCAAGGGTGCCGACACGGCTCCATGCTCTGGCAGAAGTTGCAAAGGGAGATGCCGGCCACCTTGGCCGAGACAATCCAGATTGCGGATAGCTATGCACTGGGTGATCCGATGCAGCCCTTGTTGAACTCGGTAGAACCAATTAGAAGATACCCGGTCAACAATGGACCCGGACCATCCAGGCGAGGTGACCGCCAGGATTTCGAGAACAAGAGGAGAGAGGACCGGCCGATTACCGGTATGATTCGAATCAAGTTGCTGCAGTTGATCAAGATCAGCCAGATGCCGGCACTAGCCAGCTTCAGAAGAACAGCGGTCCTGCATGGGGCCAAAACCAGGATGGGAAGAGACAATGGAGTGACCAGAGGAAGCCTTGGGAGGATAGGCCGAGGTTAACCTATGAGGCAATGCTGGATGGACCCTGCAGCTAGCTACCACACGCAAGACCCCCGCAGGCCGGCTAATCATTCAACCCGGCAGTGCAGCTGGTATCAGTGCACGTTGAAGGAAGGGGGAGGATCCGGAGGAAATCAGATGGGTGCACCTCAGAGACCTCCCACACTACCGCTCACCGGGGCAAACACTATTCCCTTGAATGCACGTCCACAGAGGCATGTAGCTCCGAGACCTGTGGATAACAGGAGAAGGCCAGAGGATGTTAAACAAGTGAATGTCGGAGGCAAAAACAGCAATGTTGGTCCTAGCCACCAGGGTGAATATCGCCAGGGTGAGTATAGAGATGCTCATCAGAGCTATGTGGTCTTTGTGACCGAGCCAACTGACAAGCAGAGCCTGAACCGGCGCGCAATGGAGGTAAACGCGGTTATGCCGGCTATGCCGAAGTATATGCACTAGTCTGATCAGGAGATCAGCTGGAGCATGAAGGACCATCCCCGGATCATACCAAGCCCGGGAGGTTACGCTCTAGTGGTGGATCCAACATTCATCGGGCCCACCATCAGTGTCAGGTTCACCCGAGTTCTCATTGACAATGAGAGCAGCATCAACATCATGTACCGAGACACCATGGTGAAGATGGGCATCTCGGCAAACATGTTGCAGCCGAGTCATACAACCTTTCACGGTATAGTGCCTGGTGTCTCATGTGCACCTATGGGCAAAATTTGGGTTGATGTGTTATTCGGCACCAAGGACAACTACAGAACAGAGAGCATCCAATTCGAGGTGGTGGACCTCGAAAGTCCATACCATGCTTTGCTCGGTAGACCAGCGCTGGCCAAGTTCATGATATCTACTCATGTGGCTTACCTCAAGATGAAGCTGCCGGGTCCTAATGGCATCATCACCCACTAGTAGGGAAGTGCCTTTCTATGGAACGACATTTTGTGGTGCACCAAACTGGCAATGCGCCACAAAAACATTTCAGTGGCGCACTGAGCACAATGCGCCACAGAATACTGTGGCGCATGCAATCAAGCGTGCGCCACAGAAATATGGTGGGTCCGGCATCAACAAAAATCTGGTGACATTTCTGTGGCGCACAGGACTAGATGCGCCACAGAAAGCATACTTTCTGTGGCGCATCTAGTCCTGTGCGCCACAGAAATGTGGTGGGCCCCATCCAACGATTGCCGTGGTGCTTATTTTGTGGCGCACGGTTCTGGATGCGCCACTGAAAATAACATTTCTGTGGCGCATCCACAGCCATGCGCCACAAAAAGTATTGTGTGTATACCACCGACACCTCCACAGAAAAAACTTTTCCCCTTTCCTTTTCCATCCGCATCGATCGAGCACTCCCCGCCGCGCGCATCCGCCGGCCGTCGCCATCGACCACCACCGCCACCTCTCGCGTCGAGCCCTCCACGCGCCGTTGCTGTCGACCACCACCGCCACTCCTCTCGCATCGAGCCCTCCCCGCGCGCGTCCGCCTTCACCGTTGACCACCACCGCCTCCACGCGTACGTCCGCCGTCGCCGTTGACCACCACCGCCACCTCTCGCATCGAGACCTCCATGCGTGCATCCGCCGTCGCCGTCGACCACCACCGCTACCTCGCGTCGAGCCCTTCCCGCACGCGTCCGCCGTCGCCGACGACCACCACCGCCACCTCTCGCGTCCCGGTACGTATTCCTCCTCATCGCCGCCCTGCAGTACCAAAATCATAGTTTTAAATCATAAGATTAAATTCTTTGTCATAAGATGCATGTCTTCCACTGAAAAAATTATAGTTTTAAATTATAAGATTAAATCATAAGTTTTGATAAGAAAGAAATTTGTGGGGTTAATTTGGTTGACCTAATTAATGTGGGGTTAATAAGAAAGAAATTTGTGGGATAAGAAAAAAATATAGTTTTAAATCATAAGATTAAATTCTTTGTCATAGGATGTGCAAAGAACATAACTATGTTTTGATAAGAAAGAAATTTGTGGGGTTAATTTGGTTGACCTAATTAATGTTGAACTCAAACTTGATATTTATTTTGTATTGGCTAAACTGGAGCTTGAGTTGTTCCGCTTGCAGGACCTGATCTTTTTTTATCCTTTTACCAATGTTCTTGTATATGTACTATAGGCCGATGATTTAAACTATGTCATGTTAAAGGGAAAAGAGTATCTACAATACCTTGTAATATATACAATTTGAGTGCTTGTATTAGAACATGGTCTTGTAGGTACTCTTTTTGCCTTGTTTTGACAATGATATATGAGGCCTCTATTGTATTACACCGATGACTCTGATTCACAGTATAGCTAGGTTGACTCTGAGCCTAAGCATGACCGAACCTATAGAACGAATGTAAAAAAATGGGCCAAAGATCGACGGCGTCGCACCGTCGGTCTGTAGTTTCTGTCAAGCTCAGGCTCAGGGCCACGCTACTGTTCTCTGAATCAGAGTCATCGCTGTGAAACATCATTTCATAGGATAGCTAGGTTGACTCTTACACTTGGAAGTTCCGACACTTGGAAGTTCTTGATGTGCACTCTTCATATGAGGCACCTTTTTATGTATGATCTTTGCTATTGGTACCCCAATCGAGAAGTTGTGTGTGCTTGTGTTGATCTGTGCTACCACGACCATCGTGTCGTGGTTGTTTGTGCTCCGACCATCGTGTCGTGGAGATGCCGGCTGGAGATGTGGATTTTTTGTGAAATGTCTGCAGGTACCCCGAGAGGCCCTTGAGTTTTTCGGAACGTCGATTAACTTCCGTTACGGCAAATTCGAGTACTCCATATGTCCCTTTTTTAGCAAGGGTCATGCCAAAAAAATTCGTGAATTTTGGCATCACTTTGCTAAAAATAGGACATATGATTTGTGAAATGTCTGCAGGTACCCATGAGACCCTTGATTTTGCCGGAACGTCGATTAACTTCCGTTCCGGCAAATTCGGGTACTCCATATGTCCCTTTTTTAGCAAAGGTCATGCAAAAAAAATTCGTGAATTTTGGCATGACTTTGCTAAAAATAAGACATATAGTTGTGTAGCTTAGATTGTAGATAATTTTAGTTGTGTTCATTGTTGGTTTATATTGTGTAATTTTCACATTGCTAAAAATGAGTTTGAAAATTGTGTTATTTGATAGTTGCTATGAATTTGTACTTTATTTAAATTTGCTTGCTGGACCAGAGGGGCGATGTCACTGTTGGACCAGAGGGTCGATGTCCGCGACTGGACTCCGCCGGGCTGGCACTGGGAGGTGCTACCTTCCGGGACGCGTATCTTGGTGAGGAATCTGGGTGACGTCGTCGACCCGGATCTTCTTTGGTGGCGGTCGCGTGGGCCATGCTCGGTGCAGAGGGAGCCGGCCCCCGAGGAGGTGGTACGTCGCCGTATCAGGGAGGAGGACGAGCACGTCCGTCGCTACATGACTTTGTTGGATAGGCAGTACACCAATGGATGGTCGTTTCTTCAGAGGGTTCCTCGTCACGTGAGCTATGACCCTGTGAGGGTTCCTTATCTTTGGATGCGCAGCGCCCGCGGCTCAGCACCCCGCGGCTCAGGACCCGGTCGAAATTAGTTTCAGAGGTTCATGCATGGAAGAGAAGATGTATTAGTGATATTATTCACGATGTATTAGGGTTAAATAAAAATGGACCAAATTATTCATGGGATCAAGATGTATTAGTTATACTTATGCATATTTGATCAATGTCCCTACATGCATGAATATAATTTTGGCATGATTTTGCTAAAAATAATTTTAGTTATGTTCATTGGTTTATATTGTGTAATTTCCACATTGTGTAGTTTGTAGTATATAGTTGTGTAGTTTTTTGATTCTAATGAATTTGTTTTTAATATGTTTTAGTTTCACGGAATGGCCGGGTTTAAGGGTGTGAGGGCGTGCTATAGGAAGAAGCTTGGTCGGTACGTGTATGGATGTCAGATCCATATCAACAAGAGGAAGCACTGGGCTGGGCAGTTTAATACAGCGGAGGAGGCGGCGCGCGCCTATGATTATTTCGCCGTACACGAGTACGGTCATAAGAAGAAAGATAAGGATCTGAACTACCCAGCGGATCGCCACCGTGTGAATGAGTTCATACTGGATGGGATCAGACAGGTGGAAATGGCCAAGGAGATGGAGCATAGGTTGGCTGAGGCGCAGATCGCACGTCGCAATGCACGCCCCCAGGACGACCCGTATGTGAGGCATTTCCTGCAGAACGAGCCAAACTTGATGTCCTACCAGTAGTTCGGCACTAGTCCTTTTGACGGTGCTGGTCCTTCGTACGGCACCGGTCCTTCCCATGGCGTCGGTCCTTCGTACGACACCGGTCCTTCCCACGGCGCCGGTCCTACTGACGACGACATCACTTCTCTTGGGATCTGGGCGGAGGAGGAGGAGCAGCAGGAGGAGGAATGGGAGAAGGACTGGGATTCCGATTCTGAGCAGCGGCGGCAGAAGCGGCAGCAGGCGGTGGAGGAGCGGCAGCAGCAGCGGCACCAGGAGTGGCAGGAGTCGGAGCAGCAGCTACTGCGGATGTTCGGGCTGCCGAACCCCGATGCTTATCCCCGCAGCGACCCTAGGCACTGGGTCGAGATGAATAGGCGGGACGGCATACCTCCGTTCCGCACTCTTTCGGGTCAGCCGTGGGGGAGCGAGGACACTGATGACATCGCAGATCCAATGTTCTGGGCTTAGATGAATAGGGACGACGACCCATAGAGCGACTTGTCCACTTCTTTCCGTACTATGTTTTATGTTGACTTGTCCACTTATCTATGTAGACTGATGTTCCACTGTACTTGGTTAAGACATATTTATCTATCTGTTTTAATACCGTGTCAAAATATATTACTGTTTCTATTATTTTCTGTATAAATACTGTAATATACCTGTATTATTATCAAATACAGCAAATAATCGATAATACAGCAAATAATATACGGCAAATAATTTAGTGGCGCACAGTAAATAATTTTGTGGCGCACCATATTCTGTGGCGCACGAACAAAGTGCGCCACAGATACATTATTGTCAAATACAGGAAATAATCGAAATTCTTTCTGTGGCGCATGGAAAATAATTTAGTGGCGCACTCTGGAGGTGCGCCACAGAATTGTATACTTTCTGTGGCGCATGGTTCGGTGCGCCACAGAAATAATATTTTTGTGGCGAGAATTCTGTGGCGCACCGACTGTGCGCCACAGAAATAGTTTTTGGTGTGCCACAGAAAGGCACTTCCCTACTAGTGACCATCTCGGGTGACTATAAGCGTTCCTTGCAGTGCGCCTCGGCTGGCTCTTGTCTGGCCGAGTCATTAATCATTGTTGCGGAGAAGAAGAGGATACATGAAGTGGTGGCGCTGGCCCAGTCTGCGCAACTCGGTATGTCGGGAATGACTAACCTGCAGCAGAGTGCGGCATTCCAGGTGCCGAAGGAGACGAAGAAGATCAACGTCGACCTGGCGTTCCCAGATCACAACGTCATCATTGGTACCGGGTTGACCGAGAAATAGGAAGGCGAGCTCAGTCACTTCCTCCGTGAGAATCGGGATATCTTTGCATGGTCAAATCAGGACCTGCCAGGTGTTCCGAGGGAGTTGGCTGAGCACTCATTGTTCGTCAGACCGGATATGAAACCAGTGAAGCAACCTATGCGACGTCTCTCGGATGAAGGAGAAAGGTGATAGGCGATGAACTGGCCAGATTACTTGCATCTGGTTTCATCATGGAAGTGCTGCACCCGGACTGGTTGTCTAACCCGGTCCTGGTGGAAAAGAAAAAGGATGACCCGAACGTGGCCAAGGTGTGGCGCATGTGTATTGATTACACAAACTTGAACAAGGCATGTCCTAAGGATCCATTCCCGCTGCCTCGGATTGATCAAGTGATCGATTCCACAGCCGGGTGTGAGCTGTTATCCTTTGTAGATGCATATTCTGGTTTTCACCAGATACCGCTGAACCCTGCTGATCAAATGAAAACTGCTTTTATTACCCCGTACGGGGCTTATTGCTATCGTGTCATGACATTTGGTTTGAGAAATGCTGGTGCTACTTACCAAAGATGTATGCAAAAATGCTTGCATGATCAAATAGGCAAAAATGTGCAGGTATATGTCGATGATATCGTCATCAAAACTAAGGAGAAATCCACTCTGATTGATGATCTCAGAGAAACATTCGCGAATCTAAGGAGATTCCGGATGAAACTTAACCCGGACAAATGTACATTTGGTGTACGGCAGGCAAGTTACTCGGTTTCCTCGTGTCAAGCCGAGGTATCGAGGCAAATCCGACAAAGATCCGTGCTATTGAAGCATGAGTTGCCGAATCTCAAGGATGTGCAAAGTTCACTGGTTGCTTGGCATCCTTAAGTCGGTTTGTTAGTAGGTTGGGAGAAAAGGCATTGCCTTTATACAACTAATGAAGAAAAGTAACAATTTGTGTGGACCCCGCAAGCGGATGCGGCGTTCACTGAACTAAAAAAGATGTTGGCAACTGCGCCGATATTGGCCTCACCATTACCCAAAGAGCCGATGTTGCTCTACATTGCAGCCACAAACCGAGTTGTGAGTGCCGTAGTGGTGGTGGAGCGAGAAGAAGATGGCAAAACCGTGCAGAGGCCGGTATATTATCTGAGCGAGGTGATCTCGTTGTCCAAGCAAAATTATCCTCACTACCAGAAAATGACATATGGCGTCTATATGGCGGCCAAGAATTGAAACATTACTTTCAAGAGCATCCAATCACAGTGGTGTGTGGCTCCTATCTCGGAAATCATTGGTAACAAAGATGCAAGCGGCCGAGTAGCCAAATGGGCCATTGAGCTGGCTCCTTATACGCCACATTATGAAAGAAGAGATGCCATCAAATCTCAGGCACTGCCTGATTTCTTCGTGGATTGGGCCGAGATGCAATATGAGCCACCATTGCCTGACTCCAATTACTGGAGAATGCACTTTGATGGCTCCAAGACAAAAATTGGTTTAGGTGCCGGGGTAGTCCTTACCTCGCCAAAGCAGGATCAACTGAGATATGTGTTGCAGATTCATTTTGCGGCATCTAACAATGTGGCCGAGTATGAGGCACTTGTTCATGGGCTCAACGTGGCCAAGGAAATTGGTATTCGCCGGATAGAATGCTTCGGAGACTCGGATCTGGTGGTGCAGCAAGCCTCGGGAAATTGGGACGCTTTAGACGCCAACATGGCGTTATATCGGTTTCATGTCCAGAAGATCTCGGGGTTCTTTGAAGGTTGCGAGTTCAAGCATGTACCTCGGACAGAAAATGAAGCCGCCGATGTACTGTCCAAGCTAGGTTCATCTCGGGATCCAATCCCACCCGGCATATCCTTGGAGCATCTGAGGAAGCCATCAATCAAACCATCGCCCGAGTCCGAGTCAATCTTTATCCCGGCGAAACCGGAATCTGATGCTGTTCCCATGGACGTCGATGTCGGGTGCATTTGGGAGAACCCGGGGACTGCTTGGCAGAACCCGGGGACTGACCAATTGATGTCAGAGGAGGCAATGTCGGTTGAACCAATGGAGGTGGATGAACCGATCTTTCCTGTACGTCCTGTGCCAGGATGGGCACAGCCTATAATGTCGTATATGATAGATGGGAGTCAGCCAGATGATGAAGCCGAGGCCAGGCGAGTGCAAAGAAGATCCAAAGCATACACCATCATCAACAGAGAGTTGTACAAGAGAAGCGCAACCACAGTGCTACAACGTTGTGTTGAACCGGAGGAAGGGCAAGAGATGCTCCTGGAAATTCATCAAGGAGAATGTGGTCATCATGCTTGCTCAAGAGCCTTGGTTGCTAAGGCATTCCGACATGGGTTTTACTGGCCCACTGCTTTGCAACAGGCAGAAGATATCGTCAGGAAGTGCGAGGGATGTCAGAGATTTGCTCACAAGATCCACATGCCAGCTTCAGCACTCAAGACAATTCCCATCACTTGGCCTTTTGCTGTTTGGTGTCTGGATATGGTGGGGAATTCAAACCGGCCCGAGGCAACATGACTCATATGCTGGTGATGGTGGACAAGTTCACCAAGTGGATCGAGGTGAAGCCAATCAGGAAGTGTGACGGCCACACGGCTGTATCTTTCTTGAAAGACATCATTTTGAGATATGGTTACCCACACAGCATTATCTCGGATAATGGCACAAACTTTGCTGTAGGAATTTGCTCGGTTCTGTGCTGAAAAGAGAATCCGACTTGACCTAGCATCGGTCGCGCATCCGGAGTCCAATGGGCAAGTGGAAAGAGCAAATGCATTGGTGTTATCCGGCATCAAACCCGGTTGATTGAACCACTGCTGCGATCTCGGGTTGTTGGATAGATGAGATACCGGCAGTACTGTGGGGTCTCAGGACCACACCGAATCGATCAACGGGCTATACGCCATTTTTTCTGGTCTATGGAGCAGAAGCGGTCCTGCCGACATACAGTATGACTCGCCAAGAGTTACACTGTACACAAAACCGAGGCAAAAGAAGCTCGAGAAAATGATGTCGATCTGCTCGAAGAAGCACGAGAACTGGCCTTATCTCGGTCAGCAATATATCAGCAAAATCTCCGACGCTATCATAGCCGGAAGATAAATCCTCGTGTATTCCGAGAAGGAGATTTGGTGCTTAGGCTAGTGCAGCGCACTGCCGGCATGCACAAGTTATCACCTCCATGGGAGGGACCGTTCATTGTGAGCAAGGCTCTGCACAATGATGCATACTATCTTATAGATGCACAGAACCAAGGAAGACAGGATGGAATCCGGAGAGGAAACCAAACGACCCTGGAATGTGCTCTACTCCGTCCCTTTTACTCTTAAGGGCGCAATGTATGTATCTCGGTTTCCTTTGAATGAAATGTTGGCACTCCGAAAAGAACTCGGGGACTGCCTTGTCTATATGCATGTGTTTTATCTCTGTTTTATCTATGTTGTTTCTATGTCGAATGGTTTTAAACCTCTCAAAGTTCAAGTAGTGTATGCTATCTTGTTGTGATCTTGTGACTCGACTGACGAACGCCAAAATGGCAGTCAAGAGCAGAGGTTATGGAATATAGTAAACATGAAAACGAACTCGGGGACTCGGTCCAAAAATGATTCGGTATATGTTGTTTACTAACCCTGTATTTTATTCCTTATCTTTGTGTCGGATGACTCTAAACCTTATCTCAAAATTTATGAGTACTGTATGCTATAATTTGATCTTGTGACTCGACTGTCGAACGCCAAAATGGTAGACAAGAGCAAAGATTACTAAGTATAGTAAACAAGAAAGTAAACTCGGGGACTTGGTGCAAAGTGATCCGGCATTAAGCCAATCTCGTTGAACTAGCAAGATAAAGTAGCACTGATAAAAACTTAAGAGTATATATACATCTGCACCCGGCATCCCGGGGATTTAAGTTCAACTTGTGATAAGTTCAAACAGCTGCGTGGAGGAGCTCGGGTCAGTAGGAGCAGTGCGAGTCGCAGGAGCAATCTCGGTCGCAGGATCGACCGTCGTGGTGGTTGCCGGGTTGCCGTGATGTCGGATGCTGCTTCCGAAGATATGTCGGCTGCTGTCTGCTCGGCAGTGCTGGCTGCTGCGTCAGTGGCAGTATTGGGAGTTTCAGCCTCGATCTCCTCGTCAACTTCCTCTTCCTCGTCATCATCCTCTTCCTCTTCGACGTCATCTTCTTCATCGTCGGAGTAGACTGGACCAGGAATGAGATTTGGGTTTGAGCGTAGCTGGCCATGAAGGAGGCTGCTTCCTTGCGGCTCTGGATCAGTTTGGATCCGACGTCCATTTCGAGTCGGAACGCAGGGATTTCAGTGCATTAAGGTCGATTGCCTCGTACCAAGAAAGCACAAAAGTCAGAGCTTGATCTGCACCGGCACGAGCTGAGGAAGATCTCCACTCTCGGAGCCTTGTCTCGGCGGCCAGCAGGCACTTGGATAACTCGGCGATGGTAGCTGGACGCAGACTCTGGCCATAGAATCCGATAAACCCGGATACCAGCTTCAAGGAGCTCAGTACCAATGCACCTCAGAGGAGATATGCGAGCATCCAGAGCCGTCAGATGATCTTCAATATCCCATTCCTCCGAGATCGGGCCAGATTCTGCTCTTTTCTCGTGCCTTGCTGGTAATGTTTGCTGCAGCGGCCTTGGAATGGGAGAAGTGTTCTGAAGAAAGAAAAGCTACCACCGAGTTAAGTCATATACCGGCATATATCTAATGTCGGTAGAAGCAAAGGAAATGAAAAGAAAGATAAAGGAAACTTACTGTCCATCTCGCTGTTGATCCGGGTGAGCTCGGCCAACCAGCTGTCGCATTTAGCCTTGAGGGCATCCAGTTCTTGTTGAGCCGAGGTGGCGCGGACCTCGGTCTGGTCGAGGAGCTCCTTATGCTTCAGAGAATCTTCTTCCCGCTATTTCTTCTCCACGGCGGCAGCTTTCTCCATCTCGGACTTCTGATTCTGAACCCGTTCAAGCTCCTTCTGGAGCCGAGACACTTCATCTCTTTCCTTCTGGAGCGCAACGTTGTGCGCGTCATCGCGCTTCTTCAACTCCTCCTGCAACAGCTTGCAGGAGTTCTTGAGCTTCTTGTGAACCAAGAGTAGCTTATGGAACACCTTGGTCTGAGTATTGGTGCATTCTTGAAAAAAGGGAAAGTGTTAGTGTTATTATAAAGATTCACGCCGAGTAAACTCGACATGAATCTCGGCGACTGGATAACGGAGTTTGTTGAAGATTCAAGCCGAGTAAACTCGACCTGAATCTCGGGGACTGGATATCGGAATTTTTGAAGATTCAAGCCGAGTAAACTCGACATGAATCTCGGGGACTGGATATCGGAATTTTTGAAGATTCAAGCCGAGTAAACTCGACCTGAATCTCGGGGACTGGATAACGGAGTTTTTTGAAGATTCAAGCCGAGTAAACTCGACATGAATCTCGGGGACTGGATATCGGAATTTTTGAAGATTCAAGCTGAGTAAACTCGACCTGAATCTCGGGGACTGGATAACGGAGTTTTTTGAAGATTCAAGCCGAGTAAACTCGACCTGAATCTCGGGGACTGGATATCGGAATTTTTGAAGTGGAATGGATATTGAGTTTTTATGAAGATTCACGCCGAGTGATCTTTACTCGATCAAGCATCAACCACTCGACCCAAATCTCGGGGACTGGGATAATATATATATCTATTATCTATTATAAAAGAAAAAAGGACTAAGCCGAGGAAGGTTCACCTCTGCAATCTTGCTAGCTCTAAGGACCGCAACCTACAGCGTGTGCATGGACTGTGCAAGCACGCTTGGGCCAGCTGGATGCCGGGGCGCCGGGTTCTGGAAAGAAACCTCGATGGTATCGGCAGCATTCTAGTCCGTGTTATAATGCTCCAGCGAGCCCAGGCTGTTACCGCTTTGAGTTCGCAGCCGGGAAACTCCTAGACAGCTGTGACGGCTCTGGAGATGGATGCAGCTAGAGCTTGGGTCGGAGTCAGCGCCAGTTGTTTATCCGGATTGACCGGCACTTTCCCGGTGACCAGTTGACTCTATAGCGGATTTGGCGATTGTCGTGGCCGTGTCGGCTGTTGCAGTGGTGCTTGTTTCCGGGATGCCGGTACGGAAGACGTCGGTGGTGGCTGTGGCTGCTGCGGTGGCTGTTGCTGCTGTGGCTGCTGTTGCTGCTGCTGTTGTTGCTGTGGCTGCTGCTGTTGTTGTGGTGGTGGTTGTTGCTGTTGATTCGGTGCTATCGGAGTTTCGGTCAGCTCCGTCTCGGAGTCCATGATGTGGGCACCGGGATCAACATCTCGGTCAAGGGCCGAGGTGTCGGTATTAAAGTCAACCGAGTCCATGACCTCGGTTTCTGAGGCGTCTTGACCTCCTCCAGGTGCGGCATCAGAAGCCGGCGGCGGTATGTCGGTTGGAGTTGTATGTACCGGGGAAAGACTCGCCCTTGCTGAGCTAGCAGCTCCAGTGTCGGTTGACCGAGATACCGCTGGCGGTGGAATAGGTGAGCACACAGAGGACGCACTCTGATTGACTTCAAGGGCAGCACTGCATCGAAACAGGAAAAGATGTTACCTCGGGGAAATATTATCTCAGTTAAAGGAAGAAAGGAAAACGAGCATATATCGGCAAAGGATATCTGACCCTTTTGTTACTGGCGGCACCTTCTTGCCCCGTGGCTTATCTGCCAGTTTCTTCTGCAGCTTCGGTTTCTTCGCTGCAGGGTCTGAGGCTCTTGAGGTCCCGGTATCTGAGGTACCGGTCCCTGCACGTTTGCGAGATCCGCCTCGGTTGCCCGTGGTAGCAGGGCGTGTACTCGGAACCTGGCCGTCCGGGTCAGCTGGTGCCGAGGGTAGTGGGTAAGCAAATGCGA
Organism: Poa pratensis; assembly: GCA_947311845.1. Classification (NCBI taxonomy): domain Eukaryota; kingdom Viridiplantae; phylum Streptophyta; class Magnoliopsida; order Poales; family Poaceae; genus Poa; species Poa pratensis. The sequence goes on from CAMZMU010000105.1 coordinate 537,465, forward strand.
TGGGACGAACATCAAATACCTCTAAAATTTGACAATCATCGTCATCGTCATCTGACCAATCTCTGATTGACGCTCGGGCTTGAGGCTTACCCGAGGCAGGGGCGCCAGCAGCCAGAATCGGCATATGATCCTCATCGTCCGGGTCTTCAACCTCGGCGACGACCGGGACAGGTAGATCTTGGCCCCATTTGGCGGAGGGATTCACTCCGTCTTCAGTCACTTGCCGAGCAAATCTCTGCAAAACAGACGCAATAAAATCGGGTTATTCTAGGAACAAAATATGGTGCCGACATAAGAGTTGTCTCGGTAGGCAAAATATGTCGGTCTAGATTGCAAATTACTTACATTCTTCGAAGCCGAGCTCTATCATGGGGTTCTTTACCCCATTCCCATTCGTCTGTCATCTGCGTCTTGGCAATTGACTTGACGCGTTTCCGGACGTCGGGCTTGCTCAGCTCATGAGTGCTGACCCGAGTAGGGTCGTATCGGCCACTCATGTGGCAGATTTTATGAACTCGGTTTTGGAGGGGAGACTCGGCGGCTAATGAAGGTTCTCAAGAGGTCATCGGCCATCATCCCTTCCCCCTGGAACTGAGTGACGAAGTTGTGAATCTCGTTGATCTCGAGATTTGTCTCCTTTGGGTTGAAGTGATAATTAAACTGTTCCGTGGGGGCACCGAGAGTGAATGTCGGCAAGTTGAGGAGGTAGGCATTGTCCGGGCTCTTCACATAGAAGAACGTGCGCTGCCACTTCCGGCATGACTCCAGGCCTTGAATCCGAGGAAAGATGGAACCTTTCCGAGGTATAATTGTAGCGGCTCTGCACGGGGTCATCTCCTTGGGGAAGTTCTTGTTTTCGGATCCGGAACACTCTGCTTCCGGAGTTGGAAGTACTTGGCCCAAAGGTCAACGGTGGGCCAAAGACCGAGATATCCCTCGGAGAAAGAGAATATGCTGAGAGAATGGTGATAGCGTTGGCTGGAATGTGATGGGGTTGAAGATGAAAGCGATTTAAGAAGCCTCGGAAGAACGGGCTCGCCGGGAGGCCAAAACCACGCTCAAAGTGCGCGACGAAGACCACATGCTCGCCGGGTTCCAACTTCGGCTCGGCCTCTTTGACAGGGGGCCGGCATATCACCTTTTCTGGGATACGCCGAGTTCGGATCAGCCAATCAATTTCTTCTTGGGAGACGTCGGAACCTTCCCACCCGGCGCGTTCACCCTCCTCGACAACGGCTTCGGCGGGATCCGCGGCGTTGCTAGAAGACATCGCGACGGCGCGATGAGGAAATGAAAGCCACGCACCCGTGCCGGTGGCGGAAATCTGCAAAAAGGCAAAGATTCACCGGCGGTGAGCATCTCTCGATGTTTACGCGGCGGAGGAAAAGAGACAGCCAAGAGAAACAAGAATCTATGAGCAAGAAACTAAAAAGAAGATCTACGGAGAAGATCAAAAGAAAACCTACAGAAGAACTACGGAAGAGCTAAATGCTAGCCGCGGGAGGTGCTACGGACGAACAGCTTACCGGAGGTACGGCGGAGGCGCGAGGCAAGGAACGCAGGACGTGCCGGCGGAGAGCTTGGCTCGGCGGCGGCGCGAAGAGCTCCGATCGGCGATGGCTCACGGGGTCCGGCGTCGTGCGGTGGCGGAGTGCTCTGCGCGGTGGCGGCGATAGCACAGAGGAATGGGAAAGAGGAAGGAGAGCGAGGTGGAAGATAGAAGAGGAGGAGGTTTGCCCCCGCTCCCCTATTTATGGGCGTGGGAGGTGTGCGGTTAGCAAAATTACCGCGCACGATCCCCGTAACCCCTACGCAGATTAACTGCGCACGATCTACGCAGTTTGCGGTAAAAATGGCCGCACGTTCAGCCGCATAGCGGGCCGCAAAGTGGAAACTGCCCAGGGCGTGGTTAGTGGCGCAGTTATTGGTGCGAGAATCGAGGAGCCACGCGGTGATGTGCACGCCGGTGCGGTCAAAACAATCAAGTGCGCAGGGGACGTGATAGCCCGTGGGGCCCGCGTGACGTGGGTGGCGTGCGCACAGAGGCAGGTCTGTCCGCGCACCGGAGCCAAGGCGACACGCAGCGTTTGCTGCCACGTGCAATGGCTAGATCTCTGAAAAGATCGAGGAAATCTTCTAGTGTCGAAGAAACCGACATAAGGGCAGATGTCGAAAGCAGTTGGAGGTTTGGTTCCTGATGTTTGAGTTGGACCGACATAAATATGTCGGATAGTTGGAAAAGTTGGTTTGGTTGTGTAAACCTGGCGTGGCCCTTCATCCGAGTCTGCAGGACCGCACCAGATTCGGGGACTAATGTCGGGGGGCTACCCCGGGGTAGGGTCAAGGTATGGTTTAAATTATGTCCAAGAGTGGACCGAGTTACAGTAAAACCGACATAACCAGGCCCAGAAGGGGCCGGGATATGATGCTAGTGCAAACCGACATACAGAAACCGACATATACTCACCGACATACGAATGTCGGTATCTTCATGTCTTCTCTTATGTGCAGGGGAGGATAACCAAGGAAGGGGAATCCGGCATATCCATGCCGGGTTAAAGAGAAGAGGAGCCTTATGCCGGTTGGAAGTCAATGCAGCGGTCACATCCCGCCTGACACGGGAGCATGGCAGGCGGTATGGCGCGGGTACGAGGTGACCGGTCACACCTACCGCTGACCACGGGCGTACGTGGGAACAGAGTACAAGGCATGGGCAGGCCACGTCCTGTCCATAGCAGAGACACAATCATGACCCAGCGGCTGATACAGGCTCGCGTGGCTACAATGCCGATACGAAGACCAGACCGTTGCTCGGGCTAGGCTATAAAAAGAACCCTTCCCCCTCCTGCGCGAAGGAGGATGGACTGAGAGACCTTTTCCCCCATAGCTTCCTTCTTCTTCCTTGAGTGCATCACCATAGCTGAGAGCATACAGATCGAGGAGCACCTTTGTATTCTCGAGATCCCGGTATACTGAGACAGACAGGTAGGAGTAGGGGTCTTACCTCCTCACGAGGGCCCTGAACCTGGGTAGATTGCGGTGTGCTTTGTGTCTTCCGTGAGCGTACCTCTATGCTCTATCCCTCCCCGGTTCCACCAGCGTCCATCGGCCCCAACTCAAGCCATCCTATGGCATCTGCCGTGATACCACCACGACACACCCCTCCTTCGTGGGCTCTTGAGATAGACGTCGGTCTTGATCCCTCGGTGGGCCTTTACTCGAGTCCTTGCCCTGTACGTGCACCAGGTATCCTTATAATGGGGCATCTGGAGGGTAGGCCCACATCAGTAGCCCCCGAGTGCCTGGTTCACTCGAAGATTCAGGCAGGGACTCCTCCGCCAGTGCACGTCTTAATCCAACCATCAATGTTCATAGTCAGCCGATATCTTTTCGAGTGATGCTAACACTTTCGGAGTCGGTAATAAGTCGACTGGCGTTTTACCAGTAGTTTTGTCATTTATGATAGTTATGTTAGGGATAATGGCATAGTAGGCCTAGTACACTCGATGGATCAGGACCAGTTAACTGCTCTTGGGCAAAATCTTACTAGCCTACATCAGACTCGAGTCCCCAGACTCGAATCCGGAACAGACCGGTCAAGTTCAAGTCAGGCCACGGAGGTCTTAGAGAGTCAACCTGCAGTATAGTTTTGTGGGTACCTAACGCCACTAGTAGGAAAAGGCTTATAGCCACCAGCCTACCGCTGGCGGACGTCATTTCCGTCCACCAGCGTTACTACCGCTGGCAGGCTGGTTTCGAAGCCCGCCACTGGTTTTGCATGCACCGCTGGCGGACGCACACTCTGCCCGCCAGCGGTAGAAGCAGGAATTTGCGAGGAGGTGGGGCAAACTACCGCTGGCGGACAGAATCTGTGCCCGCCAGCGGTACTAAACGTACCACTGGCGGACGCTATACAGTGCCCGCAAGCAGTAGTTGCCTCGGCTGATCCCAAAAACTAGCAAATAACCGTTGGCGGGAACGCTAAATAGTCCGCCAGCGGCAAGTGCAATACCGCTGGCGGGCACCCCACAACGTCCGCCACGGGTAACTTGGCATGTAAATTCATATAACCAGGAAAATGGTATTTATAAACATAATTTGTAAATTTTCTTTGAAACCATTTCTTCCTATACCAAGACACACCTATGTGTCGAATATGAGCACTTTATCACAAACTATGCGTTGGGAATTGACATGACTAGGTCATTTGGTTCGAAACTTTATAGATGTTTATACATGATAGTGTTTTTTGTGAATAATGTTTCTGAAACTGTTGTCAAAAATCAAGTTTATCATTTTACATATCAACTAAGTACACATAAAAGGACTTCATGCAAGAGGATATATCTTTTTGACCACCTTTGTACTGTTTGGAAAACCTCTGGTTTTTCATCCCATATAATCTAAAATTTACACCGTAGGGATTTTTCCTACGGTAACACGGTCAAAAAAAAGTACACATAAAAGGACGGCCAGGCACCAGCACTATTCACCAAAGAAGTCAAATTATCTAAAACTATTGATGTTTCTATGATATAATCACTGGTTGTGTACCTTAATTAAATTGTTTCTATCTAAAACTATTGATTTTTTTTAAAATAACATGTAGTTCAAATTTGGATTAATTTCGAAAAATCAGTATAAACTCATTTAACTAGGAGAAATTAGATAGAAATGAAGAAAATTCCTAATACTTGGGGGATTATCCATTGTTTAAATAAGAAAACAAATATCAAACAATGTCTGCATTGCAGAATAATTCAAAGCAGGGAACATTATTTTCCTCACTTTACAAAAGCATCATTGATCAAATATGCAAAAGTATCACGCATACATCTTTATTTAATCTAGTTACATAGCTCGAGTCCATTTTTATTTAACCCTAATACATCACGAATAATATCACTAACTTTTGCCATGTCCTAAGCCGCGGGGTGCTGAGTGGCTGGCGTTGCGCACCCAAAGAGCAGGAACCATCACAGGGTCAATACTCACATGAGGAGGATCCCTATGAAGCACCTGCCATCTACTGTCATACACCGCTGGCGTATCCAACATAAACACGTAGCGACGGACGTGCTCGTCCTCCTCCCTGATATATGGCACACCTCCTCCTCGGGGGCCGGCTCCCTCTGCACCGAGTGTGGCCCACGCGACTTCCACCAAAGAAGATCCGGGTCGACGACGTCACCCGGATTCCTCACCAAGCTACGCGTTCTGGAAGATACCACCTCCCAGTGCCAACCCGGCGGAGCCCAGTCCCGGACATTGCCCCTATTGTCCAACAGGGACATCGTCGACGTTAATCCCCGAGATCTGAAAAAATGAGTGGGGAATTTGATCAAACACCTAAGGTGCATGCAACCTAGGAAGGGGAGGTAGGGGAGGGAGAGGGCAGAACCTTGGCATGGGGACGGAGGGGAGGTCCACGGCGGTGTGGAGGATAGTGCGGCGCCGACGGAGGACACGGCGGGCGCTGGGGCGGCACTGGGCGCGGAGGAGGGCGTCGAGCGGCGCGGACAAGGGCGGCGGCAGCGCGGAGTAGGGGCAGGCTCAGGTCTCCCTGGCCTGGCCTTATATAAGGAAAAATTAGAGAAAAAAAACAAAAACATAAAAAAAAAACCTAGACCTTACCGCTGGCGGACGGCACACGCTGTCCGCCAGCGGTAACCCTCGCACGCGGGCACGCGGGCCCACCACACCTTATCCCCAACCGCGCGCGGCCGTCCTTATCCACTCGCTCACACCCGCGCGCCCTCTCTCCCACCCGGCCTCCCACCCGCCGCCGCCGTCGCCCCCCACCGCGTGCCACCGCCCCGAGCTCCCTCGCCGCCGACTCCCGCGCCCACACCGCTGTCGCCGCCGGCCCGAGGTCCAATGCCGCTGAAGCCCACGCCCAAGCCACTTCCCCGAGCCCGCCCACGCCCATGTCCATGCCACCATCAATGGCTGGAGCTCCACGCCGCCGCCACCGCCCCGAGCTCCCACGCCACCGTCGTCGTCCCCGAGCGCCGCCGTCCGGCCAAGGTAAGCCGCGCCCCTCCGATCTCCTCCTAGCTAGGTAGTACCCACACCCACAAGGTGTTTCTGGGTTTGCTCAACCCAATTTTTTTAGAAAATAGCTAGGGTTTCAAATTAGAAACTAACTAGGGTATTTAAATTTGAGAAAATAGGGTTCATGTTTTAGGAATTAGTATTTCAAGTTTTAGGAATTATAGTTTTTGGTTTAGTTTATATTTTGTTGCAAATGCAGCTTTGTGGCTGCAAATGCGGCTTTGTGGCTGCGAATGCGGCCTTGTGATGGTGATGAAACGTTTGCAGGTACCTCTACAGACCCTTGAGATTGCCGGAATGTTGATTAAATTCCATTCCGGCAAATTCGGGTACTCATATGTCATATTTTTAGCCAAATTCATGCCAAAATTTCTCTAGAGACATGCTTTAGAGTTGACCCTATTTCATTTTTAGAATGCCGATGAGGCATTAATCTTTTTGTTTGTGTTTTTACATCTTATTACAATTTCAATGATTAGAAAGCTATAAAACTGTGCGTACTTTACATCTTTCTATACTCAAATTCGTTGTGTAACATTTTTTATTTTCCTTGTATAGAGCATGCCCCGCGCCGCGCTCCATGAGCGGGTTCGTTGGCGTCCGTCACCGCCCATCTGACCGCTGGTCCGTGGAGATCACCGCGGACGGCCATTATTGGTATATGGGGACATTCGACACGGCGGAGCTTGCCGCGCTCGCGTTCGACGCGGCAGCCTGGAGGTTTGGACGGCCGCGTGCTGAGCTCAACTTCCATGACGTTGTGTCCCAGGAGGAGGCAAAGTTCCTCGCACCGCTGATGGAGATCGTCGACATGGACGAGGCGCGGCGTAACCGCCGCCAGGAGATAGCTCGCCGCGCTGCCAAGATTGACGAGTGGCGGATGGACGCGCTGCGCCGCAACCGCCCCGATCTGGTGCAGCCGGAGCTGGACTTCTACGCCTCGAGGAACAAGAAGAGGCAGGCGAGCTCCGACGTCGCTGGACCCTCTAGTGCAGCGCCGCCGTGCCAGAAGACCGGCGATGATTCGGATTCGAGCTTCAATTCGAGCTTCTGGGATGATAGCTCGGACTCATCGTCCGACTTAAGTTCATGCTAGGGACCATGAGTAGTTTTAGGTTAATTTCAAGTTAGCTTAAGTGATGAACTAATGCATGTTGTTTAGCCTATCGAACTTTAGCTTAAGTTCATGTTGTTTTAGGTTTGTAATGCATGTGTGATGAACTAATGTATCTGTGTATGACACTTTGATCATTTATATGTGGTCTTGTCTATATTTATGTTGTTTATTTGGCGCCTGTACGTAAATTTACTGTATTTATACTGGCTATACTGTTGGAATACAATTTTCCAGAAGAAAAAAATACCCAGAAAATACACCGCTGGCAGCCGTGCTGAATTACCGCTGGCGGACGCTTGTCCGCCAGTGCTGTTGAACCTACCGCTGGCGGGCACACTGGTTGCCCGCCAACGGTAACCAGCCTTACCGCTGGCGGACGGCCACCCGCCAGCAGTAATTACTACCACTAGCGTAATGATCGCTGGGGGGCGCCAGCGGTAGGCTATTTCCGTCCGCCAGCGGTAGGCCTTTTCCTACTAGTGCGCGTCCGCTAGGATTTTCTTCATGTCGTCGGACATGGTAAATTATAGGATCAACGTAGTAAGTACGAGTCCCGGCCCACTCGACGGATCGGCGGGACTTACCTATGCACTATGTGTACAGCTTCCAAGGATCAAAGATACATCTTGGGAAAATTTTGAGTGACTTTCTTTACGCTGTCAGCTAAGCAGCTGGATCAATAAAATTCCGAGTGCGCAATACACGCTTTACTTATGTTAACATTTTTATCGAGTGCGCGACAGCGCTCCCGAGGTTATCCATTTTGATGTGTTGTGAATTTCATTGTGCAGCCCTGTGATGGAGGAGCCTCCGACAGCTGAAATTCCTTCGACTGTACCCGAGGTGACTCCTTCACCATCGTCTGGCGAGGCAGGCCAGGCAGAGATACATTCGGTTGCTACTGCTAGCGCGCCACCGAACCCTCCAGAGCACCCGCCTGCTTCGTCGGGTGCCGCTCCTTCTGTGCCTCAGGATCACGTAAGTTTGCATCGTCATCCTTTGTTTTATGAGTGCGCGACAGCGCTCCCGATGGGAGTACCCCGAGGCTATGGGTAACTAGAATAGTTAGGCATAGAATTATTTGCATTTGACACCTCCTCTTTGTCTTTTTTGCTTCTTCTTTTTTGGCAGCCTATTTTCCGCATGTTAGTGGAAACGGGTACCTCGTTCGTGCAGATGGAGCAGGAGCGAGACCAGCTTTGAGCTAGGGCGGAGCAGGCAGAAAGTATGAACTGCCTTTGTTTTGTACATTCTTTTTGTTTAGCATATAACTTGTTACTCGAGATGAATGGTTTTGCATTGTCGTGCAGAGGAGCAAAAGGCCGCGTCCAATCGCGTGGGAGAGCTCGAAAAGGAGCTTAACCTGCAGCGAGCAGAGCTGAAGTGTGTGAAGGATGCCGAGAGTATGCAAGTGCATCGGCTCAATGCTTTGGCCGACGTTGTTGAAGGTAACCTTTGCCGATTTTGGTAAAAGTAGAGGGTGACAGCCTCTGTATTTTGCTGATACTGCTTCTCTGTTTATTTCATTAGGCGTTCTTGGCCTGGATCCTGCTGGTGAAGGGAGGGAAGACTCGCTCGAGCACGTTGTCGATGCTTTCGACTTACTGTGTGCTCGTGCGAAGGACTCTCTCGACAAATCCAAGGCTGCCTTTGCTGCCTTGCACAAAAGCATCTTTCCGCGAGGCACCCCTCCTGCTTCCATCGAAGAATTTGCGAAGCTCTCGGCCCCGGCTCTTCAACTCTGGAGGATTTCACCCGCACACAAACGGTATGTGGCTTAGAGTCCGTCTTCATGCTGATGCTGATGCATGGAGTAGCTTGCGACTACCCGAAGGTTGTGGCGGGCTTTCCAAAGAAGGCTGAGATGCCGACGGTTCCGCTTAGCGTCATTAGAGAGCGAGCTGCGCAACTAGCCAGGGACTCGGTGGCCATGATGGAGAAGCATGCTGCCGAAGCTGCCGAGCGTGCAGCTCGTGCTGCTTGGTCTAGGTCTGAGTCAACCTCTTAGGTAGTGAGGTCGACTCCCTTTTGCTCCTTTTGTGTTGTAATGATTCCTAATGCCGTACTGGATGTTTGCGAATATTTACTTTTTACTTTTGCATGCTCTGAGCTGTGATTGCTTCTTTGAATCGACCAGCCCCCGAGTTTGTCTAACTGGGGGTTGGTATTCTGCTATGGCTATCTTATGTCTGTAGTACTTTCTGTAGTCTGGAGCACCTGGTGCATCAGCCGGTCCTTCATCTGGGAGCACTGCTTCTCGAACGAACAGGCGAAGCCCGAACGACCAAAAGATCATTGACTTCCTTCAACTAAAGCTTTCCAAGAAGGAGCAAGAGCTGAAGGATACGAAGGGTGCGCTGGCGGATCTTCAGTCGAGGCCCTCACTGGCTACTGAGCGAGAGGCCTTTTTACATACAGAACTGGAGAGCGTGAACCATCAGCTGGAGTGTAAGTTCACCCGAAGTGATTCACAAGCTTGTTGTACTTTGCTTGTTTTGACAGTTTTGCCTGCATTTGTGTAGGTGTCTGTTTTGATAAACCAGCGGAGGAAGTACGTTTGCGCGATCGACTGGATGGTTACGCTGCCAGTCCGCAATATTCCACCCACCCCTTCTGGTCAGATAGGGTGAAAGGTCATGTACTGGCCAAGCTCCTGGACTGCTCCTGGCACACAACTATTTTGCTAGAGACTTGCAGATCAGCCCTGGCTCGAGTGTATCGTTCTTTATTCCCAATGAACGAGCAACCCTAGAGCCTGGCAGAGCTGTTGAAAAGGTTCCGCATGGGCAAGGCTATCAAGAAATTTGTGCGAGAGCAACTTATTGGCGGGGCCAATGTTGCACTCGGATTTGTTCGGTCCCATCGCCCACACCTGGACTTGAAGAAAATTGCGCTAGGCCCACCGCCAGTGCCCGGCGGTGGACCCGTGACTATGCAGGAACACTACGAAACGACCCAGGCGGACGCGCTCGTTATGATCCATCGAGTTCTAAAAGAACAAGAAAACTGGGTGGAGCCGAAGGAGGAAACAGATGAGTAGGTTAGAGCACGGCGTTTGTACAAAGTTGAGTTGTGGTGTACTGCCATCTGCAGCATGTGTATGTTTGTAAAATGTGTCTTATTGCACGAGGGCGAGCCTCTGAGCGCTCAGATGCTCTGAAATTTTTGACATAGCGCAGCCCCCGAGTCTTCGAGTGCGGCCAAGGTTTGATATGCTAACTTCATAATGCGCAGCCCCCGAGTCTTCGAGTGCTGCCAAGATTTGAGTGAGTTGTTTTAACTTTATGCCACCCAGCCCCCGAGTCTTCGGGTGCGTCATAAGATGCTATGAATAAAGACGAGATGAAAAAGTAGAGGAGCTTTGCGTATATTCTGACTATTTTGTAAGACAACAGGCCGCCTCATTAAAAACCTTCCAGTCCCCTTAGGTACCCTGGTAAGGAAAAGAGCGCGTCTGAAACCTGTTGCTTTTTGACATTAGAGCGCTATTACATGTTTGCTTTCTAGCCTATGCATAGAAATGTCGCAGCTGACATTCCAAGGGTTATTTGAGAGTTCTCCTATCTTCGCGTGCTTCAGCCGATAGGTGCCTCCGTCGATGACCTCGGTGATGATGAAGGGTCCCTCCCAGGGGGAGGCGAGCTTGTGCACCTTCTTCTGCTTCAGTCGAAGGACCAGGTCTCCCACTAAAAAGGATCTGGTGCGCAGTCGACGGCTGTGGTAGTTGCGGAGGTTCTCCTGATAGACAGCTGTTCGAGCGAGCGCGATGTCACGTGCTTCAGCCAGCGTATCGACGTTGTCTGTGAGTGCCTCCTCTGCTTCGTCTTCTTCGTAGGCGGTGACCCTGGGTGCGTCAAACTGGATGTCGAACGGAAGGACTGCTTCTGCACCGTACACCATGAAGAACGGTGTGTATTGTGTTGACCTATTAGGAGTAGTACGCAGGCTCCACAGGACGGATGTCAATTCTTCGACCCATGCTCTAGCTGCTCTCTTGAGCGGGACCAAGAGTCATTTCTTGAGTCCGCTGCATACGAGCCCGTTTGCCTTCTCGACTTGACCGTTGGACTGCGGGTGCGCAACCGACGCATAGTTAAGCTTAATGCCCTGGTCTTTGCAGTAGTCGCGGAACTCCTTCGCTGTGAAGTTTGTCCCGTTGTCGGTGATGATGCTATGAGGGACCTTGAAGCGGTAGATGATCGACCTGATGAAATTGACCGCCGTAGAGGCAGTCGAGCTTGTGATGGGTACTCCTTCAATCCACTTGGTGAATTTGTCGACCGCTACCAAGAGGTGAGTGTGTCCTCCCCTAGAGGATTTCTTGAGTGGCCCCACCATGTCGAGTCCCCATTGGGCAAAGGGCCAAGCTAGGGGGATTGTCTTCAGTTCGGATACCGGTGTGTGCGGCTTTGTTGCGAATTTTTAGCAGCCTATGCACTTTTTCACTATGTCCTCTACGTCTCTTAGGGTCGTAGGCCAGTAGAACCCTGCTCGAAAAGCCTTGGAAACGAGGGCTCGGCTGCTTGCATGGTGTCCACATGTTCCTACATGGATGTCCTTAAGTATAGCCTCGCCATCTTCGGGTGCTATGCACCTCTGGAGGATCCCCGATATGCTGCACTTGTATAACTCACCGTTGATTATGGTGTTTACCTTGGCGTGTCGCGTGACTCGACGTGCTTCTGCCACGTCCTCTGGGAGCTCGACGTGCTTCAAGTAGGCTAAGAAGCGATGTGTCCACGTTGGCTCGATCAGGAGAACTTCGACTGGCGGATCCTATGTGCTTGGTGTGAGGTTCATTGCTTCGTCTTGAGCAGTCGGAGTTGGGGGCATAGCCTTTTGCTTTGTTTTGATAGATCGGTGCTCGATTTTCTCCAGGAAGACGCTGGGTGGCACCTGTGCTTTTGTGGAGCCAAGGTTGGCGAGTATGTCTGCTTCTTCGTTGCTTTCGCGCCCGATGTGGCGCAGCTCGCACCCGTCGAAGTTGCCTTCCATGGTGTTATATAGTTTGCGATATGCAATCATGTTATCCGATGTAGCGTCGCAAGCCTTCATAGTTTGTTGTACCACCAAGTTTGAGTCGCCGTAGATCATGAACCGATTGCAGCCACATGCTTTTGCCATCCGCATGCCGTGCAGCAAAGCTTCGTACTCTGCCTCATTGTTGGAGGGCTTGGGGAAGTCCATCTGCTGGACGTACTTGAGTTTGTCACCTTTAGGCGAGATGTGAATGACTCCTGCACCCGCACCCTCGTTCTTCTTCGAGCCGTCAAAGTGCATGGTCCATGAGTTGGATGTGTCTGGGACGCTAGGCAATTGAGCCTTGGGCCACTCTGTTGTGAAGTTAGGCAGAACTTGTGCTTTGATTGCTTTTGGGTGTTTATACCTGATGTCTCGAGTTCCCAGCTCGATGACCCACTTGGCGACTCTTCCTGTTGCATCCGGGTTAGTGAGAATGTCACTTAGCCCAGCTGCACTTACCACCGTTATTGGGTGCTCTGCGAAGTAATGGGCGACTTTGCGTGAAGACATGAACATGGCGTAAGCCAATTTTTGATAGTGCGGGTACCGCTGTTTCGATATAGAGAGCACTTTGCTGAGGTAGTATACTGGTCTTTGCACGAGGTGGGCGCGCCCTTCCTCCATGCGCTCGACGACGAGAACGGTGTTGACGACCCGATTGGTGGCGGCGACGTATAAGTACGGCGGTTCACGCTCATGTGGTGCCACCAAGATAGGGGGGTTCGTTAGCACGCGTTTGAGGTCATCAAAGGCTGCTTGTGCTTCTGACGTCCACTCGAATTTATCTGACTTTTTCATCAGTTGCTAGAAAGGGAGCGCCTCCTCTCCGAGTTTGCTAATGAAGCGGCTGAGTGCGGCGACTCGGCCTGCCAGTCGTTGGATCTCTCGAAGTTTTGTTGGAGGTTTCATCGTGAGGATAGCTTGTATCTTCTTTGGGTCTGCTTCGATGCCTCGAGCTGAGACAAGGTATCCCAAGAGCTGTCTGGCTGGCACGCCGAAGACGCACTTCTTAGGATTAAGCTTGATCTTGTACTTGTTGAGGTTGTTGAATGTTTTGCGCAGGTCGTCGAGGAGTGTGCTCTCCTTTTTGCTTTTGATGATGATGTCGTTTATGTAGACTTGGATGATTCGTCCGATTTGCTTTTTAAGGCAATTTTGCATCATACGCTGGTACGTGGCACCCGCGTTCTTGAGCCCGAAGGGCATAGTTGTGTAGCAGTAGACACCGTAGGGTGTGATGAAGGCAGTCTTGTCTTCATCTTCTTCTCTCATCCTTATTTGATTGTAGCCTGAGTAGGCATCTAAAAAGGATAAGCGCTCGCATTCCGCCGTTGAGTCGACGATCTGGTCGATTCGCGGCAAGGGGAAGTGGTCCTTGGGACAGCATTTGTTGAGTGTCGTGAAGTCGACGCACATCCGAAGGATCTTCGAGTTCTTTTTTGGAACCAGTACGGGGTTAGCCACCCAATCTGATTTTTTGATTTCTCGTATGAACTTTGCATCCAGTAGTCTGTCGACTTCTTCTCTGATAGCGTCGCGTTTCGGCTCGGAGAAACGGCGCATTGTTTGCTTAACAGGTTTTGCATCTGGAAAGAGTTGAAGAGAGTGCTCGGCGAATTCTCTGGGAATATCTGGCATGTCAGCTGGACAACAGGCGAAGATCTCCTAGTTCCCACGGAGGAATTCGACCAGCGCGCCTTCCTATGCGGGAGTCAGGCTTGATGACACGTTGACCGTCCTAGACGAGTCAGTTGGGTGCACTGGGTGCGACCTTGTGTCATTTGTTGCATTGAAAGCGGTGTCGGGCGCCTGCCTCTTGGCTTCAGGAAACATGGTGCGATCATTATTGATGGAGAGCTCCTGCAGTTGCTCGCTCATCCCGAACGTCTGTGAGATTTTGCTAAACTCCCTATCGCGGTTGTCTGAGCGCTGGAAGTTGCCTTTCACTGTGATGATTCCCTTGGGACCTGGCATCTTCATCATGAGGTAGGCGTAGTGCGGGACCGCCATGAACCGAGCAAATGTCGGGCGCCCAAGGATGGCGTGATACTGTGACTTCCAGTCCAAGACATCAAAATCGATCTTTTCTGTTCGAAAGTTACCTGGCTCGCCGAAGATAACTGGAAGTTGCACTGTGCCAAGATTTAAAACTGCTTTGCCTGGGATGATTCCGTGGAAGGTGGTGTCTGACTCGGGTAGGTTTTCAACTGAGCGGTTCATTTTGCACAGCGTATCGGTGAATATGATGTTGATTCCGCTTCCTCCATCCATGAAGACCTTGGTCATGGCGTAACCACCGATTTGAGCTTCGAGTACGAGGGCGGCGTTCCCTGTACGGGCCACTGCTGGATGATGATCTTCACGGGAAAATGTGATGCTTGTTTCTGACCCTTTGAAATATTCGGTTACGGCCGGGGGTGCCATGACGGCCATGTTTACTTGGCGCGTGATCAGCTTTTGCTCTCTGTTGGATGGACGTCCCTTCTATATCATGTGCATCTGCCCATGAGACTGGGGGTACCGATCGTCTGGGCTCGCCGGAGCTTCTAAGCGTGCTTGGTGATGTATCGCACCCGCCATGGTTGGACCTGCTGGTGGAGCGGGCCGGGGAGGCACAGGCAGTGGTTGCTGTTGTTGGGCGCCTCCCCTTGCAGTTGTCCCAGGAGTTGTTTGCAAGCACTTTATGTAGTCGTTTGCCATTCTTGTGAATTTTCTGTAGTCTTTTACCAGGTGGCTGGAGTGGAGTTTTCCATCTTGTCCTTTGAACATGTGAAACCTGCATTCCTCCTCCAGTTCTTGGCCACCCGAACCTTCGGGTGAGTCGTCGCGGTGCTTGCGCCACTCCTGTTTGCGGTATCCTTCTCTGCGCTATCCGAAGTCACGGCGATCATCCTGGCGGCCTCTGCCCCGATCATCTTGACGACCTAAGCTGCGGCTGCCCCTGTCGCGATCGTGGGTTTCAGCATAGCCAGCCGCCACAAGATCGACTCCGTCTTGGTCGTCGTAGTGGTGAGATTTGCGTTTGCGCCTTCTGTCGCGGCTATCTCTTCGGTTCCAGCTGCCATGGTCGCCGTTGCCACGTGGTGACTCGCGGTGTTCTCGCATTAGGTCTTCTCCGTCCACCCATTCATTGGCTATCTTCATGAGTTGCGCGATGGATTTTGGTTTCTCGCGCCCTAATGCCTCCTCCAGGTCGCGCCTGGCGACTCCGCGAGTGAACACGTCGATTGCTCCGTCCTCCGATACTACACCCACGGAGTTTCGCATGGTTGTCCATCGTCTGATGTAATCACGTAGCGACTCGTCTAATCGCTGTTTGCAGGCTTGCAGTTCTGTAAACGTTGCTGGACGGTCACATGTTGCGAGGATTTTTTTTTGATGAAGTCCTCTTGGAATCGTTCTGAGGAGTCGTACGAGCCTTCGGGTAATCTTTTCAGCCAGTCTCGTGCAGTCCCAGATAACATGAGCTAGATATACTGCATTGCCGTTGTCGTGGAGCCTCGCTGACAAGAGACTGCCGTTTTGTAATCCTCCAGCCAGGACGATGGCTCCTGGCTGCCATCGAACTTGGGTGTTTCAGATGTGAGCCTGAATCTTTTGGGCATCTTGGACTCGCGGATCCGTCGGGTGAAGCAGAGGGACCCGACAGGTTCACACTCCTTGTCGGAGTATGAGTCGTTGCTTGGGGATCGCGTGGACCGCCTACTCCTACTTTTGCTGGCTTGACATTGTGTGTCGCGAAGGTCACCGCTTGAATTGTACTGTCGAGTACCGTGTCGATCACGTCCTGACCGGTCTCAGTCTTCATGGATGGTCACCAAGCGCTCGCGTGATCTGCTTCCTTTAGGACGATCATCGACTGCGAGGAGGGCTCCACCCGCCAGGTTGAGCGATCTGATTTGTTGTCGGTGTAGTGCCGCGTTAGGGTCGCCCTCCGGCGGTTGTGTTGCTTTCAGGTACGCGGCTACCGATGTGAGGGCTCCCTGAGCTGTTTTGGGGACAGGGATCCCGTTTTCGTCATGCGTCATGAACGATACGTCCAGGTTCTTGGTCAGTGCTGCTCTGTCAGCTTCTGTCAGGCGTGTCAGCCTAGACCGCGAGTGGTGCTCTGTTCTCCCTATTGATTGGGCGTTTGACATAGCGGCTCGCCGTGCACTCGACGCGCTAGCCACCTTCTTGCGTCCGTCGAGAGCTGCCCTCAAGCTTTTCAGCCTCAGTGTCTCCTGCCAGAAGATGTACTTGTGCGCCGCGAGTTCTTCAGGTGTTGAGTTATCTGGCATCATTGTACAGTCGTGTATAGCTTTGATCGCTTTGATCGCTTGCTCCTTTGTGATGACGGTCGTGCTGCCATCTGGTATGGTGACCGTCATCGGATAGTTTTTCGTGTCGGGACGGACTTCCCCACTCGTCGAAGCTTCGGGTGCTCTGCCATCATTGCTTGACAGGAGCAGCATGTAGACATGGAGTGGATCGTCGCGCGAAATTTTGCTTTTTTAGCCGCTGTCGTTGTTGTCGATGAAGGTGGCAGCGGGGTTGAGGTAGTAATCGATCATGGAGTGATCACTTTTGCCATTGGTGCGGGTGGACTCGATGTCCATCTCTTCCTCGTTTGAGGAGTTGAGGCACGTGGACATTGCGCCTGGGGTTTTTGCCAACGTAGATTCATCACCCACGAGGAAGGCGAGCGTGAGGCGCTCAGTCGTTGGAGACGCGGGTGTAGATGAAAGTACGGACGACGATCTTGCGGGTGACGATATCGCCATCGGAGCAGATCTAGTCGATGGACATGCGGGTATCATAGATCGGGGCGATCCCACCGAGCAAAACATCCCAGATTGGTTAGCATTAAGATCTGAAGAACTGAGATTCAATGTTGTCACCTGATTGCGGATTCGAGTCCGTTGGTTGTGAACCCGGCGAGCTCGGGTTGAAGTCGAAGGAGCCGAAGCGGATCGCTCCCGTGATGGTCACCGGCGGGCTGCCGGTTGCAGTTGCAGATGAAGCCGGAGAAACCGTGGATCCAACACCCCTCTTTCCCACAGATGGCGCCAATTGTTGAGGGTCGGCCTCGGCAAATCCCATGGTTAGACACCTAGGGTTGTTTCAAGAGAGAGATTTGGTGGAATTAGTAGTTCCTACGGCTGACAAGCAAGGTTTACCCAGGTTCAGGGCCCTCGGGTGGAGGTAACACCCCTATGTCCTGCTTGTCTGTTTATTGAAGGATGTGAATAATGGAGCTACAAGGGTCCCGGTGATATGTCAATCTTGCTAGGGTTTGAAGGCTAAGGTGTTGCGTGTCCTTGATCGGCGACCCTCCCAGCCTTTATATAGGAGGCTGGGTCTCGGGAAATCGTAACCGACTAGGATTACATGTATGGAAAGTCTAAACCGACCTATGCTACGCTTGACTTGGAGGGCACCCCTTCCTTCGTGGGCTCTTGAGATAGACGTCGGTCTTGGTCCCTCGGTGGGCCTTTACTCGAGTCCTTGCCCTGTACGTGCACCAGGTATCCTCATAATGGAGCATCCGGAGGGTAGGCCCACTTCAGCCACTATCAAATATACATTTTTTGCTTCGATATAAGGCCACTATCTAAAATTTGGTATAGTAGCCTTGTATAGGAAAACTTAGGGAGTAGCTTGTTCTGAAAAATTAGTGATCTCCTTCAGAAATTGCATTACCTTGTTTGTTTGTTTCACAGATGGATAGGCGTTGGATTCAAACATCTACACCGTTTACCGAGTCATATCTGAATGGAATCAATGGGTTCTTCCGCTTTGTCACGGAGAGAAACACGGTTGATTCGTTAGTTCTCTTCCCATTCACACACTACCTGAATCAGAAACTGCTACATATTTCAAAACTGAAGCGGCACTTACTGTTGTACATATTTTCCAGTACTTACCTTTTGTGGGCACATCATGGAGAGCCAGCGGATGCCATGATTATTGTAAATGACCAAAATGGTGCTGATGATGATGGCAATGGTGGTCATGAGGATGATAATGATGGCAATGGCCGGTGGTCATATGGATATAGGTGATGAAGGTGAGGCAGTTGGAGAGGCTGACAAACTTGAAGCACTTTTGACAGACCTCGCGGGACGTGGCCATAGAGGAACGGAGGCTGATCAGGGCGAAGGTGGGGGTGAAAAAGCATTTGCACTTTTGTTGGAAGAGTCAAAGCGCCAGCTTTACCCGGGAAATAAACATGTCAGAAGGTTTAAATTAGTGTTGAAGCTACTTCATCACAAATCATATTACCGGATCAGCAACACAGCTTTCGATGCTTGGTTGCTATTATTTACAGAAGCACTTCCGGACGGCAATACACTGCCCAGATCATATAGAGAAGCAAAAGTTTTTCTGAAGGAGCTAGGTCTTTCATATGACTCCATACACGTGTGCCCAAACAACTGCGTACTTTTCAGAAAGGAGCATGTCCATAAAGACAAGTACCCCAAGTGTGGAGTCTCGAGGTGGAAGTATCCGGACATGAAGGCATGTCCTGTGAAAGTGTTGCGGCATTTTCCTTTGATACCGAGGCTGCAGAGATTGTTCTCTTCGAGGAAAACAGCGGAGAACATGAGGTGGCACCAGTTAAAGAGAATGCCCAAAGAGGGCGTATTGAGTCATCCGGCTGATGGTGAGGCGTGGAAGTATTTTGACAAAACTTGGCCAGATTTTGCAACTGACCCTAGAAACTTAAGGCTCGGCCTTGCCTCTGATGGCTTCAATCCCTATGGATACATGAGCCTAAGCTACAATATGTGGCCTATGTTTGCCGCGTCGTACAACCATTCACCACAGGAGTGCATTGATCCATCATACTACATGCTTTTCTTGATAATCCCTGGCAAATCAAGTCCTCAAAAAGACTTTGATCTTTTCATTGAGCCATTGATTGATGATTTGCAAGAGCTTTGGAAGGGCGTTTCGACTTTTGATTCATTTCAAAATAGATCGTTTAATCTTTATGTTGTTGTACTTTGGTGCATACATGACTACCCAGCTTGTAGCACTATGTCTGGGTGTACCACTGTAGGCTATGTGATACGTCTCAAACATATCTATAATTTCTGGTGTTCCATGCTTATTTTATAACTATTGCTACATGTTTTATATACACACCATATCATTTTTATGCATTTTCTGGGACTAACCTATTAACAAGATGCCACAATGCAAGTTTCTGTTTTCTGCTATTTTCCGTTTCAGAAAAGCTAGTCAGGAAATATTCTCGAAATTGGACGAAAATCAACGCACCCCAGTATTTCACCGACACGATCGCGAAGTCCGAAGGGCGCACGAAGAGGCGACCCAGGGTGGCCACACCACACCTGGGTGCGGCACACAAGGCCGGCGCGCCGAGGTGGCACGTGGGCCCCTCGGGTGCCCCCACACGCCGCCCTTTCGCCCATATATTCACCTCCTCCCAAAAACCTTAAGTACCTAAGCAATTATCCACGAAAAGTTTCGTCGCCGCCGCCGTCGTCAACCCTAGTTCGGGAGGGTTTTGAAGCTCTTCCCGGCACCCTGCCAGAGAGAGAGATCATCGCCGGAGGGCTCTACATCACCATGCCCACCTCCGGAGTGATGCGTGAGTAGTTCATCCTTAGACTACGGGTACATAGCAGTAGCTAGATGGTTGTCTCTCCAGTTTGTGCTATCATGTTTAGATCTTGTGAGCTGCCTAACATGATCAAGATCATATTATTGTAATGCAACATGTTGTGTTTGCTGGGATCCGATAAATAGTGATATTATGATCAAATTGTTTATCAATATATCTACTGTTTTATTTATGTTCTTGCATGCTCTCTATTGCTAGTAGATATTTTGGCCAAGTAGATGCTTGTGACTCCAAGAAGGAGTATTTATGCTTGATAGTGGGTTCGTGCCTCCAGTAATCTGGGTGAGTGATAGCAACATCTAAGGTTGTGGATGTGCCATTGCCCGTAGGGATAAAGTAACTGATGCTTAGCTTAAGGGTACGTCTGTTAAGTCTAATGCATTTGTTTACATTACACACTTTGCTTAATGCAATAATCTGTTGCTTGCAACTTAATACTAGCGGGAGACACGAATGCTATCTCGGTAGTGGATTATTTAGGCATGGATGCAGCTGGTAAGCGGTCCATGTATTATGTTGTAATGCCCAATAAATACTACAATAAACAATCATGTCATATATTGCATCGTCATGCGCTCACTATTTGTCAATTGCCCAGCTGTAATTGGTTACCCAACATGTATGTTATCTTTTATGGAGAGACACCACTAGTGAACTGTGGACCTCGTTCCATTCCTCTACACTGATAAAAACATCTACTGCAATCATCTATTCTCTGTTATTTTTTGCAATTATTATTATTCTCCACACCATACGTTTAATCCTTTGTATTCAGCAAGCCAGGAAGATTGACAACCTTCCTGTTTCGTTGGGGCAAAGTAGTTTTATTATGTTGTGTGCAGGTTCCATGTCAGTAATCGTAAACGGTGCCACTGACAACCTTCTGAAGCGCTCTTGACTCCTATTGGATCCGATAACCTTGGTAGATATCAAGGTAAGAGGCGATTTGCTAGTCATAGTGGTAGCTACACACCATAACATTACACGGCGATGTAAGCCGTATATACCTGTTTTGGATTCATATTGTAGTAGAGTATGGAATTTTGGTGTACAAAACTGGTTTCAGAATTACGAAAAATATATTTTTGGTCCTCTTTTTGTAGGGTTGACTTTTCTATTGACTTTTTTCGTCGACTTCTAAAAATAATCATTACACCCGGAATATGACTTGAAAATTTTCCAAAATACTTTTGAATAATCCTAGCAACTCTAATGTTGACATCCCCCCACTCTCTTGAGTATTCTCTTTTTTTCTGTGACGCATACGGGTCGGTCAAACTAGGGGTGTGCAGCTACCACCATGACTAGCGGCTATTTTTCCATCAAGGTAAACTACTGCTACACTACATCATACCTTCCTCTTGGGGTCTCCCAACGAACGTGTGTCTTCATACCAACAAGCAACAGTTTTCTAGCGCCCTTGCCGGGGAGTCACAAGGCAGCAGCAAGGGGAGTCTCACACTTCCAATCTCATTACTTTGTTTTTATCTTTCTTAGTTTATTTTATTTTATCTTGTTTGCTTTTTAAAAATAAAAACACAAAAAATTAAATTCCTGCATTTAGTTTATTTCGGTTTATTATTATGTCTAGTTCGTTACTTGCTATCAATTGGGTCTTATTTTCTAAGAGGGTTCACGGAGGAACAACAATGTTATTATAAGGAATACCGCTTGTCTCAAAAAGGAATATATTTACGGGAACATATAAGTAGATTGAATTACTTTGCTAAAAACTTGTGCTCTACATATGATGAATCCTACTGCTTTAATGAATCTTTTTGTTGTAGAAGGCATAAACACCTCCCTTTCCAATGTGATTATAATGATAATGAAACCTTGGCTGCTTATGCTAAAGGAAACTATGACCTTGGTAATCTTGAACAAACTGAAGAATTTGTTGTTTTTAAGGGTGCCTATGAAATTGCTGGTTTTATTCAAGATGATGATGCTCCTTTTAAAACTGAGAATTTTGCTATACTTGGTTATTGCCTTGAATATTACAATGATAATCTTTATATTACTGAATTTCTTGAGAAAACTTATTCTCGAGAAGAACTTGCTGCCTTTTAGGAACCCGTGGAAGAAGAAATTGTTGAAACTATGAGCTCATTGGATGAAAAAGAGGAAGAGAGTGATGAGCAAAAGGAGGATCTACCTTCTAATGATAGTAACTCTTTAACTCTTATATCATATGATTACCCTCCATGCTTACCTAAGGAGGAAGAACGCTATATAGTTGAATGTCATGATTCTATTGAAATATCTCCTTTTGACAAATTTGAAGTAAGTAAATTCCTTGACTCAACAAAAGAGGAAATAATAGGAAATAAAATGGTGCTCCCTACTGTTATATATGATAATGCTCTTGATGATGGTCCTATATTGCCTGATAATATTAATTATACTGCTATTGTCAAAAGTGGGTTTAACGACCCCACTGTTTTCAGCTTAATAAAAATATTATGTTTTTAGATCATGAAAAGCATGCTTTATGTGATAGTTATATTGTTGAGTTTGTTCATGATGCTACTTAAAGTTATTATGAGAGAGGAAAATATGGTTGTAAAAGTTTACAAGTCACTAAAACACCTCTCTTTATGTTGAAAGTTTTGAAGTTGTATATGTTTCATCTTTCTATGCTAGTTGCTTTATGCTTCAATAATTTATTTTATTACAAGATTCCTTTGCATAGGAAGTGGGTTAGGCTTAAATGTGTTTGATATTTACCTTTTGATGCTCTCTTTTGTTTTTCAACACTTATTCGTATGAGAGCATCATTAAAATCTTCTAGCCTAGCTAAAAGGCATTAAAGAAAGCACTTTTTGGAGGCAACCCATTATCTTTTGTTTTCAGTTTTAGTCAAGGAACTTGTTTACTTCTGTAACAATTCCTTTGTATATTTTATTTTACATTTTTTGCGCCAAGAGTAGCCTCTAATAGCAAGATGTGCTAAAAAGTTTAGTTGTTGTCCAGAAACAGATTTCTATGCCTCACGGTAAAAATTCGTGAAAAATCACGGAACAGTATTTTAATCTAAAAATGTTTGTGCAGAAGCCTGAGCTTTTTATCTATCTTTCGTTAGTTCAAAGTTTTCTGATTTGATCGACGTAAGTGCCTTGAAAAAATTCATCTTCATGGACTGTTTTGACAGATTCTGTCTAGTTTTGCATTTTCTGTTTTACAAGTGTTAAGTGAAATTCTTAAAGTGGAAGAGCTTCACATAAGGCTAGTAAACAGTAGCTAATGTTTAAAATGATGCTTATAATGTGTCTTTACAGAACCAAGTGAGATTATGATTTGATGCACTAACCCCTCTAATGAAGTTTACTTTGAGTTTGGTGTGAAGGAAGCTTTCAAGTATTAAGAGAGAAGGGTGATACAATAGATCAAAAAGAATGAAGAGCTTAAGCTTGGGGAGGCTCCCTTGGATCTCCCCAACATATTAAAGAAGACTCAAGCGTCTAAGCTTGGGGATGCCCAAGGCATCCCCTTCTTCATCGATAAATTATCAGGTCATCTCTAGTAAGACTATATTTTTATTCCTTCACATTATAAGTGTTGTTCTTGGAGCGTCTGTGTGTTTTATTTTCAGTTTGTTTTTGTTTTGTTTTCTGATCATAACTAGTTGGACCCTAGCACTCTTGTTTGGGAGATAGACACGCTCCGCTTTTTCATTAGAATACTCCTATTCTTCACTTATACTTGTTGAGTATTCTTGTCTAGCGCTGCTATGCTATTAGCTCTTGTTTTCCATGTATCTCTTGTCAGAGCTATTAGTTCTTTTGTAGAAAATACTCTCTTGCTTCACTTATACTCTCTCCGTATCAAAATATGGTGTTTGGTTGGAACAGAAAATGCTATGCATGTGGTAATGGTATAAAGAAAATACTTACACAGTCTTGTAGATCATTATCTTGAGTAATTTGATGCTTTTCAATTGTTTTGAGTTATCAAGTAAGTAATGATTAAACTTGTGTATCATGTAAGTAAAGACTCATTAGTGAAGAACTACCGTTAAAGCTTGCAGTTATTTGGTTTGTCATAATTGGTAGTTCCAAAGTCTAGATATTTTCTATTAAAAGTATGTTTCAATTAACAAGGAAGACAGTGTGGAGTCTTATAATTTTTGTCTTATGTTCATCATATGGTTCTTTTTGTACCCGTTGACGTTATATGTTTGCTTAAATAACCTTGCTAGGCTGAACTCTGTACTGAGAGGGAATGCTTCTCGTGCATCCAAAACCCTGAGCCAAAATACATGCCATCTGTGTCCACCATACCTACCTATATGTCGTATTTTCGCGCCACTCCAAGTAAATTTGTCATGTGCTACCTTTAAATTATTCAAAATTGTTACTACTACTTATTTGTGTCTCTGTTTACTAACTCATGAGAAAGTAGTAGATGGTCTTTATTACACTTGTCAATCAGACTTTACTCCAGACTGGCAGCTTACGTCTACTTATCTATAATTTTGCAAAAAAAGTGCTGGCAAAGGGGTGCCCAGCCCCATTAAATATAAATATACAACTTTAACCGCTTATTCTGTTCACATTTTGTTAACTGAGCATTCGGTCAAACATCTGCATGTGTAAACCAAAGAGATAGAGGAATGATCTGCTTGCTGCAGAAATAACGTTCCTCATGGGAGCCGCTCTTAAAAAGTCTGGTTGGCATGGGTAATACTGTATTGTTTGCTACCATTCTTTGACCATTAACATGCACCTCTCAAAATATATTTTTTGCCTTCTATATTATTCCAAAAACTAAAAAGCTCTAGCACATGATTTAATCCCTGCTTCCCTCTGTGAAGGGCCTTTTTTTTACTTTTATGTTGAGTCAGTTTTTCTACTTCTTTCTATTCTCCACAAGCAAATACTAGTGTCAACCTTGGTATATGAATTGTTATATGTTAGCATATTAGACTTATTATGCTAATTTGTATTGACATTACCCATGAGATAAATAAGTTGAAAGTTGAAGCAAATGCTGAAACTTAAATCTTCCTTTGTGTTGGTCAGACACTTTTGATTTGAAAATGTTGCTTTGTGAGTTAACTCTTATGCAAATTTTTATAGCTCATGTCTCCAAAGTACTATCTATGAAAAGTTTTACTTGTATGATATGTTATGTTTATTCTTTGTTTACTTTTTAGCAAACTATAGGCAATTGTGTTGGATCACTTCATTCAGTTCATATGCTTTACATTACTATATGATCAAGATTGTGTTGGTAGCATGTCACTCCAAAAATTATAGTATTATCGTTTACCTACTCGAGGATGAGTAGGAACTAAGCTTGGGGATGCTGATACGTCTCAAACGTATCTATAATTTCTGGTGTTCCATGCTTGTTTTATACCTATTGCTACATGTTTTATATACACATCATAGCATTTTTATGCATTTTCTGGGACTAACCTAATAATAAGATGCCACAGTGCAAGTTCCTGTTTTCTGTTGTTTTTTCGTTTCAGAAAAGCTAGTCAGGAAATATTCTCGGAATTGGACGAAAATCAACGCACCCTAGTATTTCACCGACACGATCACGAAGTCCGAAGGTCGCACAAAGAGGCGACCCAGGGTGGCCACACAACACCTGGGTGCGGCACATAAGGCCGGCGCGCCGAGGTGGCGTGTGGGCCCCTCGGGTGCCCCCACGCGCCGCCCTTTCACCCAGATATTCACCTACTCCCGAAAACCCTAAGTACCCGAGCAATTATGCACGAAAAGTTCCGTCTCCGCCTGTCGGGGGGATGATTAACCCGCGACCTATTCGAACATCGACTTAAGGCTGCGCTATCATTATTGGGCCTCGAAGATGGGCCAATCTCGCATCGCGACTCCATAAGGAAAGCTCCAGAAGGTCGGTGTAAACTTGCCTTGGAAGACAAGAAAGATAATCAGGCTTCGTGTTGAACTCTTGTAACCTGACGAACCCTGTGTATATAAAGAGGATTCGCAGGACTTAGACAGGGTCAAGCTATCAAGCCCAAAACCCTAGCTCATACGGCGAGTACCAGATCGGATCGCCTCCATTGTAACACCTCGATTATCATATCAATACCAATCTAGGGTAGGCAGGAAGTAGGTCTTTTACCTCACATTGAGGGGGCCGAACCTGGGTAAATCTGTGTTGATCTTTGTTCCTGCGATCCCAAGCTCGAAGATGCTTGACTCGCGTAATCCCACACCTACAAAGTCATCTATGACACCTGACGTGACAAACCCATGACAGTTGGCGCCCGCCGTGGGGCCTGCGGTCAAGAGCGTCACGTTCGCGCATGATCCATGAAGGGAGCTGAAGATCTTGTTGTTGGCCGTATCATCACGGTCAATGGCACGCCCCTCATCGACGATTCAAGCTGGGGGCCAGAAGCAGATTACTTGGAGACCGGCCACGTCATCCCGTTTGGATCCATTAACGTCTTCGTCGGCTTCATCGGCGGCAGGTCCATCAGCT
This sequence comes from Poa pratensis, assembly GCA_947311845.1. Taxonomy (NCBI): domain Eukaryota; kingdom Viridiplantae; phylum Streptophyta; class Magnoliopsida; order Poales; family Poaceae; genus Poa; species Poa pratensis. Next base: position 563,753 of record CAMZMU010000105.1, read on the forward strand.
CGGTTCAAGAAGGCGATTCAGTAGAAGAAATCACCGATGATGGGGAAGAATCCGTTGAAAGCATGGACTCGCAAGAGTTTGGGTCCATTGTACCTGCCTTTGAAGAAAGTTGCTGGGGTTGCCCACCAGAAATCGCGTTATCACCAGATCAAGGGATGGCGCAAGTTGCGGTTTACACGACTGGAGGAGCAGGTGCATCAGGAACCGCTGGAGAAACCGAGGCGTCGGCACCCCCAAGCAACCCACTTCTTGTCCCTGTGTCAGCCACGAACGCCGCCCTCCGTGTCGTGGGATTGTCATGCAGAGGTCATGGAGATGACTTCGTAGAGTTGGGGATTAAGCGATCGAGCGTCTCCGAGCTAAGGATCACAGGCACGAGGAAGACGATGTTTTTTACCCAGGTTCGGCCCCTCAATGTGAGGTAAAGACCTACGTCCTGCCTATCCTAGATTGGTATTGATATGAACATGGTGTTACAAGGGGTTGGCGATCGAGGTGTCGAGTCGCCTCTCTCTGGATGTATGAGAACTTTTTTAGCTTTGGGTTCTAGGTCCTTGGAGTCCACCTTATAAAGGCGATGGCTCGCAAGGTTACAAGGAAACTTTTCTCCCAAGCAAAGTATGAGCCGGAGTCCTACTTGGAGACTAAGTAATGTAATTTCGTGTCTTCCAAGTTATGTCTTCTCCTGCCAGATAAGCCTGCGCCAGTTAAGTCTGCACCAGTTAAGCCGCGCCAGTTAAGCCGCACCTGTTAAGACGCGCCAGTTAAGTCTGCGCCAGTTAAGTCGCGCATGTTAAGTCTGCGCCTGTTAAGTCTCCACCAGCTTACGTCTTGATAAGTTCGTACGTCGGCTCATACTCAATTAGGTATTCCCCCGACATTAGCCCCAATCTTCCGGGTGATTCGTAGAGTCAGGCGGAAGATCTTGACTTGATGTTGATGATTTTGCCGACTTGAGTATGTAGAGCTTGGTGACTTACTGATGATGAGGCGCGAGCGTAGCGGCTTATTGAGCTGCTGATGTAGAAGCGCTGACTCGCATATGTTTGTTGATGTACTATCATAGGCATTCGAGGCCATGCATAAGTCTTTCTCACTTGCTATTTAAACACTTCTGTTTAGTCGCATTGAAGCTGCAGAATCGCGATAAGTTCTCCACGAAAATTATATAAGGTGTCGGCGAAGCCTTTGGTGAAAACCACCTTTTCCTGTTGGATGTAAGACTGAGCTGAAATCATAAGAATAATAACTTATGAGAATCAAGATATATTAGCCAAATATGTATATGGTGCTAAGTCATAGACATCGAAGTAGAAAAGACCATAGGCATAAATAAGCTGGGCAATCATTAGAATAATAATATGTCATGTTATCATGTCGAGCCATTTGAGCACATGTTGAATCATGGCGGCTCAAGGGTATATAGTCACAGCCTGTATTAAAAGATTTCTGAGTCACTAGTTTGACTCGCAAATGGATATGTATATTCTCATGTGCTGCAAAAATTAAATCTACATATATCATGGTATATGAGTATAATAAAGACCGCCAGATATGCATGGTGGATGTGTAGCCCCCGAGGTCCGGGTTGCATGCATGATCATGCTGCTCGGGACTCAAAAAATATCTCAACTTAGACAAAAACTTAATTGTCCTAGCCCCCAGGCGTTAAGCAGGCATGATTTCATTATCCTGCTTGATGGCATATCGTTGCAATTTGATCCTGCAACAGATTGAGCAAACATTGTTGCCACAATTAAACAATAATATTTGGAGTCGGGCAAAGCCGCTTATAAACTCCGAACTGTGAAATATTAGTGGAGCTGCTAGGAAAAAAGATAATCACAGTCAAACTCTAGATATAGATGAAAGACTCATCCTTAAAAAATCCACTTAATGTGGCTGTAGATAAAAGATAATGGTGGCTTCAACAGCCGATATCAGGGAATGATTATCCCAATCATTAAAAAATCTGGTCATGTCAGTTCAAACTCATTTGGCCGAGTTATATGTTCCTGAAATTCAAAGGGCAAAGCCCCCGAGGAAGCAATGATATTAACTTGATGACAATATGTTAGCCTTGGTGGCTGGTAATAATTATGATAAAAATTTAGTACTCCGCATAATAGCATATGGCACCCTGCATGATAGCATAGTATAATCTGCATGATAGCAAATGGTATGTCGCATGATAGCATGTTGTAATCTACATGATAGCAAATGGTTGCATAATAACAACTTAGTTGCATGATAGCAACTGGTAAGATGCATGATAGCATATTGTACGATGCATGATAGCATATGGTACTTGACTCAGTATTTCCCAGATCTAATGTGTGTTCAGGGTCGAGAACGGCCATGATAGATAGCCATGATAGGCACTCAGACTCGATTGACGCCACACGCGAGTACTTTAGTCCTTCTGAATTATCTCTATTACCGTTAAGTAGGTCTTCGCGCGACTCAGTATTTCTCAGGTAAAAACGCGTGTTCAGGGTCGTTGAGAACGACCATGATAGGCAGCCATGATAGGCATCAGTCTCATGAATGACGCCGCGCCCCAGTACTTTGGCCGCATAGTGCAAAGATACTTCTAACTTAAGGCGAGTATAAACAGGATTAATGCTTTTATCGGCTGCAATAGCCGTGACGAGCTCTAATTAGCTTTGATGATAACCAGCTCTGATTAGCTGTAGATGTGGTACAGCGAGTCACCTGTTTTAACTCAAATATTTGATAAGATAATGATTCATTAATGACTCATAAACTGATGTAATGATGAGCTGTTTGCGACTCATAAAATGATATGGGGGTAAATCGCTATGCGACTCATAAATTGATATGAGAATAAGTCGATGATGATTAATAAAATGATATGATGATAAATCATGAAATTATATAACGATCAGTCATAAATTGATATAATGATAAGTCATAGAATGAAAATGAATCGCCAAATATCAATGCTTGAACATGTAGTGGTGATCTTGATATTCAATGCAAGCTATAAATAGCTAAACTTTGCAATGCGAGTTATAAAGAACTCTAATTTGACGAATGTATTGGTAAGTAGATGTAATTAAATCTACAAAAGCTGATATGAATTTAAAGTCTACGACATGATATAATATGAGTCGCAAAGACATTAATAAAAGGCATAATAACCTAGAAATGCAGCCCCGAGATAAACTCGAAGAGAACTTAGTTTTACTGATAAAAGTAAAAGGCTGCGAAAGTTGAGCATAATAGCAACTTATCTTGTTTTTATTCTCCGCCGTCGATGACGCGGATGATCCACGAACAATCGATGTTGATTCGTTGAAGACGAAGTTTCTCCGCAATGGGGACTGAAACGAACTGCAGCGAGTCCACGGTGATGATCACAATGTTTCACGAAGTCATTCTGACGGTGTCGATGATGGTTACGCGCGGCGTTGCTAAGCCGGAGGTATATCTGGTGGCCAGTTTTTTTTTTTTTTTTTTTTTGACACCTCCAACTTCACCACGTATATTCACCCGGAATCCACATACAACAGTACATAGAAAGAACAAACGAAGAACAAACACGAGGGAGAGGAGCCAAAACCAGCTCGAAGATCACCAGCTTCACCGGCGATGAAGACGAAGCGCAGCATCCGCCGTCTTGCCACTGCCTGGGAAACATTTGTCCCTTGAAAGACGCCCGCGTAGACTGCCCGCCGCGCCGCGGCGGAGCTCCTGTCGATGAACGCCAAGGCGGACGCCCCCCTGGCTCAGCAACGCCTCCAAACCCCAGCCACCTTCGGATCCGTCGCTGGAGAACCTGAAGAACACGAGCATCTCTGGAATCCGGCCACCAGATCCGCCGCCTACGCGGATCTGACGGGAAGCAGACGGCCCCGAGCACCACGCCGGGCCTCGAGCGCCTGCAAGACGAGCACGACGACGGCGAGCTCCGAAGAGATCCACCGCCGGAGAAGACCGCGCCGCCACCAAACCACCCACCGGCAGCCCCACCTCCTCCAGGGCGCCGCCGGCAGAAACTCCACCCTAACCTACCGTATGTACAGGCCGGAGGCGGGGATCCCCCACCCTCCCGCCGCCGAAGCGGCCGGCGGAGGGGAGGAATCCCACGCCTCAGCGGCGAGACGCGGTGGAAGGACGGACAGGATCCAAAAATCGCCTTCGCGCTTCCTGTAGACGAGGAGGGGAAAGGTGGTTGTACTCACTTCAGTTTGTACATACTCCACCGGTACACATGCACGTATAAGGTATCCAAATCTGATGGGCCCCCTTTTCTCTCGGTTGCACGTACATGTGCTGATTGCCGGCAAATTTGTGCATTAATTAGCATGCTGGCCGCGGAATCCATGCACGTGATCGATGCATGCTAGCAGCCTGATGGATCGTACGTCCTTGCACTTGAAATCTTTGTATGTATGGGATGTCCTTACAGCATAGCAGTAAGCTAGCAGCTTCAATCACTTCTTTCCCTCTTTGATAGTTTTTCTTGATTGTTGTGCGACTCACCGTAGTGCTAGCTGCTAGCAATCTGATCAATCTCCAGGTTAATCTGCTTGGATGGATTTGTTTCGCCACATCTTTTTCTTTATTGGATGAATTATTGGAGAATTTCCTAAGTCGCTGACGGCCACGTGCTGTGCGCCGTTGCTGAATTTTTTCTTCACTTCCTGAAGACACGACACTGATCCTGCCGGCTCAGCCTACGGGCGAACGAAGGAAAAAGTCGCAGAGGTATCCACCGATTGCAGCGAGTCGCGGAGCTCGCCGGCTACTCAAGAGATGACGATGATTTAGATTACTTTCCCTTTGAGCTGACTGCTACTTTCCCTTTTCTTTGACTGCATGCATGGTTAGGTAACGAGGCACGAAAGCAGCAATATTTGATTTTTGTTCTTTCTTCTTTGACTACTGTCCTGGATCCGTGTGCCTTTCCTTGCATGCATTGATCGGCTCTAGTGCAAAAGTTTTTTGGTCCAGTAGAGAATATGGTCATGTGGTAGCCACTGCTCCGATTCCTGGTCTGATACGAGTTTTCTTTCCTTCTATCAAGACGAGATTTGCTTCTGGTTCTTCCTGGCTTTATGCTGTTTTGAGTCGGCAAGTGTCCTAGCTCGTTTTGATTAGGTCGGACACATAGCGTGGCAAATCCAAACCCAACTCGAAGTACTCCTTATTATCCTTTCTTTTTGGACAGCTTCTTGACGATGGGGAAGCCGTACGCGGCTCGAAGTCGTGATGAGTTGCCAGTGATGGATTCGCGAACTCGCCTAGATATAAAACTCACTGCAGTGCGTGAGCCGCCGACGGAGATCTAACTATTGGAATTGTCTCAAATTTCTTGGAGGGCTTCAGGGTTGTAGTCCGCAGGTTTCCACCGGAGGGATCTTCGAATTGATGTCCGAGTCGACCTCGATAATTATTTTCCCAAAGTCGCACGGAGTTCCGTCAGCTTTTGACAGGGCTTCAGTGTTTGAGTCGCCCACGGAGATCTAACCGTTGCAATGTGATGCGCTTTGGACAGCTGCTAGGAAACTCGATTTCACATCTTTCCACCAAAGGGATTGTCGATATGAGTTTCGAGCCGCCGCCGGTAATGTCCGCCATACGGGCGTTGCTGCTGTCCTGTAACCCGCGCGTGAGGGGTGTTGTCAAAGTTGAGCCCCAAATCGCGCGGTCAAATTTCTCCACGCTTTCTACTCGAGATTGAGGTAGATCTTGATGTAGATGTTGATACCGCCGAATCGTTTAGACCGGCATGACGTCGAAGTCGCCGAGCTTGAATCGACGACGAGATCCTCCGTTCCTGGCACAGATCCAGCACGGAACGTGACGCTCTTGAACGAAGGCCCCACGGTGGGCGCCAACTATCGTGGGATTATCACGCAGAGGTCATGGAGATGACTTCGTAGAGTTGGGGATTAAGCGATCGAACGTCTCCGAGCTAAGGATCACAGGCACGAGGAAGACGATGTTTTTTACCCATGTTCGGCCCCTCAATGTGAGGTAAAGACCTACGTCCTGCCTATCCTAGATTGGTATTGATATGAACATGGTGTTACAAGGGGTTGGCGATCGAGGTGTCGAGTCGCCTCTCTCTAGATGTATGAGAACTTTTTTTAGCTTTGGGTTCTAGGTCCTTGGAGTCCACCATATAAAGACGATGTCTCGCAAGGTTATAAGTAAACTTCTCTCCCAAGGAAAGTATGAGCCGGAGTCCTACTTGGAGACTAAGTAATGTAATTTCGTGTCTTTAAAGTTATGTCTTCTCCTGCCAGATAAGCCTGCGCCAGTTAAGTCTGCGCCAGTTAAGCCGCACCTGTTAAGCCGCGCCAGTTAAGTCTGCGCCAGTTAAGTCGCGCCTGTTAAGCCGCGCCAGTTAAGTCTGCGCCAGTTAAGTCTCCACCAGCTTACGTCTTGATAAGTTCGTACGTCGGCTCATACTCAATTAGGTATTCCCCCGACACTCCGTGCAACAGAAATTGAGGCCGCCAGGGCCGAGCTCCTGTATGAGGTCCGAGGATGGAAGAAGAGCGCCGCAGGCTCGATCAGATAAACCAAGGAATCCAACAGGAGCGGCAAAGAGTAGCCGCGCTGACTGCGACTCAACGACAGGTTGACCCGCAAACACAACCGCGCGCGACTCAACCAACAGTGGAAATCCCGCTCACTCCAGCCGCGGGAACGGGAATCCAGACGACTGCGGAAGGAAGGGTACCAACAAATCAAGAGACCCAGCAACAACCAAGGAGGTTTCACACCCCGCAGGGCCATTACCAGAACCCTGTCGATAATATGTATGTTGCGGCTAATATCTTGACTCAGATGGTACCAACAGGCGATGACCCGGTCAATGCTGAGGCGGCGCGCGATTCAGATGCTAAGTACGGCAGTCCTGCAACAAGCCAATAGGGCGGAAGCCGAAGCACAGCTGCCCCTCATACCAGCCAATCACAGGATTGCAGCAGAAAGAAGCGTCCAAAGCAGGCCACCAGAGAACGTATCAGGAGTCGCACAGAGGCAGCAGGAGCAAGTCGCAGAAGCGCAGGCGAATATGCCAGTGGTGCAAACGCGGCCGCAGATAATCCCGCGGGCGCGCCACAGCCCTGTCCTCGCGACTCAAGGGCCGGCATGTTTCACTGAAAGATCAGATCGGAACCTTTTCCTGAAGATTTCAAAGGGCCACGCAAGGTGGCAAACTACAACGCCAGCATGGATCCAACCACCTGGCTGAACAATTACGAGATGGGGATGAGCATTTTGAACGCCTCAGAGGAAATATGTGCAAGGTACCTCAACATGATGCTAGAAGGTGCAGCGCACATATGGCTGCAAAATTTGCCTCCCAACTCTATAAATACTTGGGAGGAACTGAAGGATGCCTTCGTTAAAACTTCCAAGGAACTTGCAAGCGACTCTGCAATATAGAAGACTCGAGCGTTGTGTCCAGAAGGAAGGCGAGTCAAGTCGCCATTGGATGAAAAGGGTGGCAGAAATAATACACTCCTCAGATAATATACCACCAAGCTCAGCCGTCCTGGTAATGGAGAAAAACTGCAAGTTTGAGCCGCTGATTCATAAGCTGGGTCGCATGAAGGATAAAGTCAAGAGCCTCAGCGAGGTGATGGCTGCGGCTAACAAATATGCCAGCTCAGATAAAACCAGAGACGCGTCAGACGGAGAAGAAGAGGAGGTTGCTGCCAAAGGAAAGAAAAACTCCAACAAGCCCCAGCAGCAGCAAACAAGCCACAACAACGCGAATCAAAACAAACGCAAAAACGAAGATGGTCACTCAGGGCTCGTCGCCAATACGCGTGGAGGATTCAGAGGCCAGCGTGGAAGGGGTCGAGGATACGGCTCCCGTCCAATCAATATGCAAGAAGTTTTTAACCGGCCATGCGACCTTCATGCGACAGGTGATGGACGGCCAGCGGACCATACCAAGGCACAATGCCACTATTACAAGAAGTGGAAAGAAGAGAGCCAACACAACGGGGGGAATTCCCATGAAGGAAACCCTAGTGCGGCTCATAACACAAATATTGGGCAGCACGCGCGAGTAACCCCAGGCAACGGGGCAGTATCACACAATAGTTATCGATACCTCCAAAAGGGAAGAGAAATTGAGCCGCAGAAGTCAGCAGGTGAACGCCGTGATACCAGCAACACCCAATTGGTTAAGGTGGTCAGAATACGCAGTAACCTGGAGTCGCGACGATCACCCGCCACAAGTACGGGAACCTGGCAAGTTGGCATGGTTGTGGCACCATACGTTGCAGGATACAAGCTGACCAAAGTGCTTATGGATGGAGGAAGCAGCATTAATATCTTGTACTACGATACGTTCCAGCGTCTAGGACTCAAGGATTCCAGCCTGCAGCCCACGTCAACAGTGTTTCACGGCATTGTCCCAGGAAGGTCCGCACGGCCAGCGGGGAAAATAACCCTAGGGGTAACTTTTGGGACAGAAGAGAACTTTAGAAGCGAATTCCTATGCTTCGAAGTGGTAAAATTCCAAAGCCCATATCACGCCTTGTTTGGAAGAACGGCCTTTGCTAAGTTTATGGCCAGGCCATGCTACGTGTACCTACAGTTGAAGATACCAGGACCAAAAGGGGTCATCACAGTGTACGGAGATAGAGAAAAAGCGATAGAATGTGAAAAGGGAGATGCGGCCTTCGCAGAATCCGCCTGTGCCGCGGAAGAGCTAAAAGGTTATAAGTCGCAGGTGGACCCAAACGACATGAGTGTAGTTACCACGCCATCTGCCGAGCCACCAATGAAATTCAAAGCGGCCCAGGACACTAAGCAGATAAATCTTGTTCCTGGCGACTCATCCAAGCAAACCAGCATTGGAGCACACATGGAAGAAGAGCAGGAGAAGGCCCTCGTCGCTTTTCTCCAGGAAAATAAGGACATCTTCGCATGGAAGCCGTCAGATATGCCAGGGGTACCAAGAGAATTAGCAGAACATAGCCTCAAAGTGAACCCTGCGGCTAAACCAGTGAAGCAGCCACTACGGCGTTTCCACGATGATAGAGAAAGGCAATAGGAGAGGAAATAGCTCGCTTGCTGGCTGCAGGATTCATCACGGAGGTATACCATCCGGAGTGGGTGGCAAACCCAGTTTGGTTATGAAAAAGAACGGTACGTGGCGAATGTGCGTTGATTACACCAGTCTTAACAAAGCTTGTCCAAAGGATCCATTTGCTTTGCCGCGAATCGACCAAGTGATTGATTCAACTGCTGGGTGCGAGCTGTTATGCTTTTTGGACGCCTATTCAGGCTACCATCAAATCAAGATGAAGAGGGAGGACCAAGAAAAGACGTCCTTCATCACACCCTTTGGAGCTTTTTGTTATGTCAGCATGCCCTTTGGGTTGAAGAACGCAGGTGCGACTTACCAAAGATGCATTCAGAATTGTCTACATGAGCAAATAGGTCGCAACGTTCACGCCTACGTGGATGATATTGTGGTTAAGTCGCAAGTTAGCCAGGATCTTATTAGTGATCTGGCAGAGACATTCACAAATCTCAGAAAATACAACATGAAGCTCAACCCCACAAAGTGCGTCTTTGGAGTACCAGCAGGAAAGCTATTGGGATTCATAGTATCAGAAAGAGGCATTGAGGCCAACCCTGACAAGATAAAGGCCGTGATGGATCTCCAAAACCAGAAAAGATAAAAGATGTGCAGCGACTTACCGGTTGCGTAGCAGCTTTGAGTCGCTTTATATCAAGATTGGGAGAGAAAGCACTACCTTTGTACAGACTGTTGAAAAAATCAGACACCTTCGTTTGGGACGCAGAGGCCGACGAAGCTCTGACAGCCTTGAAACATCAATTGACAAATGCTCCAGTTCTGGCGGCTCCAAAGGATAAAGAGCCATGCTACTATACATAGCGGCAAATTCCCGTGCTGTGAGCGCTGTCATGGTTGTGGAGAGACAAGAAACGGAAAGGAATACCCTGTCCAGAGACCAGTATATTACGTGAGCGAAGTCCTCACAGCTTCCAAACAGCGTTACCCACAGTGGCAGAAGTTGGTGTTTGGAGTGTTCATGGCGAGTCGCAAGCTGAAGCACTACTTCCAAGAACATCCAATAACTGTGGTTAGTTCAGCACCATTGGCAGATATCATCGTAATCGAGAAGCTACTGGAAGAGTCGCTAAGTGGGCGATCGAGTTGGGACCACATCACATCAGCTACGAGCCGCGCACATCAATTAAGTCGCAAGCCCTTGCAGATTTTATTAACGATTGGACAGAAATCCAAGTCGCTCCTAGCATGGCAGAAACCAAATACTGGACCATGCATTTTGATGGGTCAAGACAGTTGCAAGGCTCGGGGGCTGGAGTTGTTCTAACATCTCCCAAGGGAGACAAGCTGCGGTATGTGCTACAGATACACTTCAACTGCACAAATAACGTGGCGGAGTACGAGGCACTGCTTCATGGTCTACGTATAGCAAAGGAGATGAACATCAGTCGCATACGCTGTTTTGGCGATTCAGACTTGGTGGCACAGCAGGTCTCTGGAACGTGGGACAGCAAGGATGCGAACATGGCTGCATATAGAAGAGAGGTGGACAGAATTGCTGGACATTTCACTGGATACCAAGTTGAACATATTGATCGGAGACAAAACGAAGCTGCAGATGCCCTGTCTCGGCTTGGATCCAACAGACAGTCAGTCCCACCCAATGTTTTCCTGGATGAACTGCACAATCCATCAGTCAAACCTCCAGCAGAGATTGACATTGCAGAGCCAGAGGATGATTCAACTTTAGTCGCAGCCCTGCATGAACAGCCAGGATGGACAGAGCCATACATGGCATATTTAAGTCGCGGAGTGCTGCCAGACGATGAGATTGAGGCGCGCAAAATCATACGACGATCAAAGGCCTATACAATCATCAACAGAATTATACAAGCGCAGCGTGTCAGGAGCATTCCAAAGATGTGTCTCACCAGAAGAGGGACGAAAAATCTTGCACGAAATTCATTCAGGCGATTGTGGCCATCATGCTTCGTCAAGATCTTTGGTGGCAAAGGCGTTCCGACATGGATTCTTCTGGTTAACAGCATTAGCAGATGCAGAGCAAATTGTCAGAGTGTGCGATGGATGTCAAAGATACGCTAGGCAAGATCATATGCCAGCTCAAGCACTTCGCACAATACCCATCACATGGCCTTTTGCCGTATGGGGTTTTGACATGGTAGGGCCCTTCAGACGGTCTTCAAACGGAAAAACTCACCTCCTGGTCATGGTGGACAAATTCACAAAGTGGATAGAAGCAGAACCTGTGGGAGATTGCGAGGCTGAAACAGCAGTCAAGTTCTTGAAGAAGGTCATATTCCGCTTTGGTACCCCCATAGTATCATTACAGATAACGGGAGCAACACCTCACGTCAGTAGCGCACCCGCAGAGCAATGGACAAGCTGAGCGAGCTAACCAGGAAATTCTCCATGGAATTAAGCCGCGCCTTATTGAAAAGGTCGAAGCATCTCCAGGATGTTGGGTGGAAGAATTGCCAGCAGTACTGTGAAGCTTAAGAACAACCCCTAACAGATCCACAGGATTTACACCATATTTCACGGTCTATGGAGCAGAAGCAGTAATGCCCAGCAACATCATACATGATTCACCACGAGTTGCGGCTTACATCGAGACAGATAATGAGATAGCTCGGCAAGACTCGGTGGACACATTAGAAGAGGTTAGAGACTTGGCAGCATCAAGGTCAGCGGTATATCAACAAGATTTGCGACGCTACCATGCCAGATGCATCAAAACCCGCACCTTTCAAGAAGGCGACCTAATACTGCGACTTAAACAAGATCACAAGGGAATGCATAAGCTTTCCTCTCCATGGGAAGGACCCTACATCATTAGCAAGAAGCTAAACAATGGGTCGTACTATCTACTGGATGTAAGGGAAGAAAGCAGCGAATGCCATGATTTCGAGGATTGTCTTGAGGCACCTCGCCCTTGGAACGTCGCACACCTGCGACCGTACTATACGTAAGAAAAGGCTGGTCAGAGCCAAGCATCATCCTTTCCAGTTTTATAGCTGAGTATCATCACAGCCACTCAGGGCTAGAATTTCAACTTTGGTCGCCACCTAGGCGCGACCTATGCAACATCTGATCGCCACCTAGGCGCGATCGACCCTTGTATCAGAAACCGGCTGCCACCAAGGCGCGGCCGTAAGCTTTGTATCATCTCTGGTCGCCACCTAGGCACGACCGACCCCATGTATCACCATGGATCGCCACCTACGCGCGATCCAACCCTATGTATAACACTCGGTTGCCACCAAGGCGCGACCTTATGTGTCATCATAATCAAAGCTTATCATAGCTTAGCCTATCATGGCCTTATCATTATGTTTCTTGGGGTCTTTGTTACCCTGAAACAGCCAATTTATTGGCAATTATCAAATTTATCTTAAGTTGGATTGCTACTCGCATTATGTGGCCAAAGTACTGGGGTGTGGCGTCAATCGAGCTTGATTGCCTATCATGGCCGCTCTCGACCCTGAACACACATGTTCCTAGGAAATATTGAGTCGCGCGAGTGCCCACTTAAGGATTCAGATGGCCTAACTAGAGGTCGATGTACTGCTTATAGTACGGCAACACCAATTACAATTACTTGTATCTTAACAATTGTTTTATTTATGATATCAAGTTACAGGTGACGACCTTCAAAACTCTCTGAGAAGAATTGAGACAATTTACATCCTCTCAATCCTTGGGGGCTACATCATATTATTATCAAAAATTTGAAGATGGATCGTCATCAAGTTTCAAAGCTATCAGGATACTCTAACAAAGAAGCTCACGAAGTCAGATGATCCTCTAGGTGCAAGTCAAGGCTAACCCAGCAGAATTATAAGTCGCAAATATGGAAAAGCGCGGCCCAAACATTCAAGATCAAGAAATACTATGAAGTTCAGGCCACGCTTGGGGGCTAATGTCGGGGGGATGATTAACCCGCGACCTATTCGAACAGTGACTTAAGGCTGCGCTATCATTATTGGGCCTCGAAGATGGGCCAATCTTGCATCGCGACTCCATAAGGAAAGCTCCAGAAGGTCGGTGTAAACTTGCCTTGCAAGACAATAAAGATAATCATGCTTCGTGTAGAACTCTTGTAACCTGACGAACCCCTGTGTATATAAAGAGGATTCGCAGGACTTAGACAGGGTCAAGCTATCAAGCCCAAAACCCTAGCTCATATGGCGAGTACCAGATCGGATCGCCTCCATTGTAACACCTCGATTATCATATCGATACCAATCTAGGGTAGGCAGGAAGTAGGTCTTTTACCTCACATTGAGGGGCCGAACCTGGGTAAATCTGTGTTGATCTTTGTTCCAGCGATCCCAAGCTTGGAGATGCTTGACTCGCGTAATCCCACACCTACGAAGTCATCTATGACACCTGACGTGACAAACCCACGACACCGCCGCCGTCGTCAACCCTAGTTCGGGAGGGTTCTGAAACTCTTCCCGGCACCCTGCCGGAGAGAGAGATCATCGCCGGAGGGCTCTACATCACCATGCCCGCCTTCGGAGTGATGCGTGAGTAGTTCATCTTTGGACTACGGGTCCATAGCAGTAGCTAGATGGTTGTCTCTCCACTTTGTGCTATCATGAGATCTTGTGAGCTGCCTAACATGATCAAGATCATATTATTGTAATGCTACATATTGTGTTTGGTGGGATCCGATGAATAGTGATGTTATGATCAAGTTGTTTATCAATATATCTACTGTTTTATTTATGTTTTTGCATGCTCTCCGTTGTTAGTAGATACTTTGGCCAAGTAGTTGGTTGTGACTCCAAGAGGGAGTATTTATGCTCAATAGTGGGTCCGTGCCTCCAGTAATCTGGGTGAGTGACAGCAACATCTAAGGTTGTGGATGTGCCGTTGCCACTAGGGATAAAATAATCAATGCTTATCTTAAGGGTACGCCTGTTAAGTCTAATCCATTTGTTTACATTCCACACTTTTCTTAATGCAATAATTTGTTGCTTGCAACTTAATACTAGCGGATTTAGGCATGGATGCAGCTAGTAAGCGGTCCATGTATTATGTTGTAATGCCCAATAAATACTACAATAAACGATCATGTCATATATTGCATTGTCATGCGCTCACTATTTATCAATTGCCCAGCTGTAATTTGTTTACCCAACATGTATGTTATCTTTTATGGAGAGACACCACTAGTGAACTGTGGACCCCGGCTCATTCCTCTACACTGATAAAAACACCTACTGCAATCATCTGTTCTCTGTTATTTTTAACAATTATTATTATTCTCCACACCATACGTTTAATCCTTTGTATTCAGCAAGTCAGGAAGATTGACAACCTTCCTGTTTCGTTGGGCAAAGTTGTTTTATTGTGTTGTGTGCAGGTTCCACGTCAGTAATCATAAACGGCGCCACTGACAACCTTCTGAAGCGCTCTTGACTCCTACTGGATCTGACAGTCTTGGTAGATACCATGGGAAAACTGCTGCTACACTACATCATACTTTCGTCTTGAGGTCTCCCAACGAACGTGTGTCTTCACGCCAACAAGCACTATGCTACATGCCTGCATTGTGACAAAGATCCTCTATCCTATTCCATGATGGGAAAAATTTGCTTCATTGGGCATCATCGTTTCCTTGATGAGGATGACCCCTTGCGTCTAAAGACAGACCTAGGAAAAGTTCATAAAAGTCAGTGCAAGCCAGAATCATTTACTGCAGCTGAGTTAAAAGCTGAGCTAGAGAAGGTTAGATGTGTAAAACCAGGAATTGGATTGGATTCGCATCCACCAAAGAGGAAACGAGATGACCCGCGAGTGATCTGGAAGCGTAGGTCTGGTTTCTGGGACTTACAGTACTAGCCATCGTTGAAAGTTTGGCATAATCTCGACGTGATGCACATCGAAAAGAACATCTTTGACAACATCTGCGGCACACTCCTTGAACTCGATGGGAGAAATAAAGATACCGTCGATGGCAGGCTTGCTTTGGAAAAATTAGGTATTAGAAGCAGTTTGCACGTGAAGCATGACAAGGCAGACAAACCTGTGTGGAAACATGCACGGTATTGTTTGCCAAAAGCGACCAAGACAAAGTTATGTCAATTTTTAGCCGACTGTAAATATCCAGATGGTTTTTGTTCCAGCATGTCCAAATGTGTCAATGTACAGACACGGAAGGTCTCGGGACTAAAAACCCATGACTGCCACATCCTGTTGCAGAGAACACTTCCTGCTGGCCTACGAGGACTTGTGGCTAGTGATATCTATAAGGCTATTGCTGACCTAGGAAATTTTCCAAGGAATTGTGCAGTAAAACTTTGGAGGTCGCTGTTCTGCATCGGTTGAAAAAGGAAATCCCAAATATTCTGTACAGGCTTGAAAACATCTTCCCGCCGTCGTTCTTTGATGTTATGCTCCACCTGGCTGTGCATTTACCTGACGAGGCGTTGCTCCAAGGCCCTGTGAACTATGGGTGGATGTATCCAATTGAGAGGCTGTTGTGTACTTTAAGAGATTTGTGACGAACATGGCACAGCCAGAAGGTTCAGTTGCAGAGGCCTACATTGCCTTCGAGTGCCTGACATTTTGCTCTAGATACCTTCGTGATATTGAGACAAGGCAAAACCGGCCACAGAGATATGAAGTTGAAGAGCATGAGTCAGCTTGTAGTGTGTTTGGCCATGGTGTGCGTTTAATGGGAGCATTTAAAACGATCCATCATGAAGGCAACGAGGCCCTGAAAGCAGACCTTCAGAGAATGGCTTGGTACGTCCTAAACAATTGCGATGAGGTCAAGCCATACATTGTAGCTGTGTGTCACAATTAAACTCTCTGGTTTGCAGGCCGTTCAGAGCACAGCTGGAGGTAGATGGGATGCCCGATGTTGAACTTAGGGTTCAGCAGAAATTTCCAAGACGGTTCAAGGAGCATGCAAGTTTCCTTTTGCATTTGTCTACGTCCTTATATATACATATATATATATATATATATAGCATTTTCATTGCATGATTTTAACCATGTTGTTTTTCTTTTTTGCTGTGGTACACAGATGATGAGCAAGGCACGGGAGGGAGGAGAAGATTTTGACGCAGAGCTCTTTGCGTTGGCATGTGGCCCACACAGCAAAGTTAAAATATATTCAATGTGTGTTGTGAACTTAGTTCGGTTTGTCACCGTTGACCGTGAAAGTGGCAAGAAAACGCAAAACAGCGGAGTCTCAACTGGTGGAGATCACAAACTGGTTGATAGACAATTTTATGGTGTCGTCAAGGAAATCAAAGAGCTGACTTATAACTCTGACGAGAAACATAAACGGACAGTTGTTCTATTTTCCTGTGACTGGTATCGTCTTGAAGATGAAGACGACCGGAGGATTAAGCTGGAAAAGTATGATACAAGCTTCTAAAGCATCAACGTTACCAGTTTATGGTACGAGGATGATCAGTATATCTTGTCAACCCAGACAAAAAAAGTGTTTTATGTGGCAGACACATTGGAGGGACCAGAGTGGCGGATAGTTCAAAGATTTGAGCATAGGCGGACCTTTAACGTGTCCGAACATGGTAAGATGGACGTCAATATGGAACATGACCTTCATATGGAGCATGACCTAGATATTGAGGAAGAGCCTAGTGCTGCAGCACATCAAGATGCTGCAGTGTCTGACAATGAGGATGAATCTGCTGACCTGATACATTATCCTCCGCCTCCGCTTACTCTGGACCGACCTG
Source organism: Poa pratensis (assembly GCA_947311845.1). Taxonomy (NCBI): domain Eukaryota; kingdom Viridiplantae; phylum Streptophyta; class Magnoliopsida; order Poales; family Poaceae; genus Poa; species Poa pratensis. The sequence continues at coordinate 580,535 of CAMZMU010000105.1, forward strand.
ACACCAGTCCCCGTCCCATGTCTGCAGCCGAGATTAAGGAAATTTAGGATTTTATCAAGAATCGAAAGAAAGGGGCGTGGAAGGGTAAGGAAGTACAAGAGAATGGAGATGAAGAAGAAGAAGAAACTGAGGTTCAACCACCGGACGATACATTAGGGAGTATGATAGTGACAAGGATTTCCCAGCAGATGATTCCGATGCAGACTAGTGTTGCATGTCTGTGTGCATGCTTGTGTCGAACTGATGTGCATGCTTTGTGTGCATGCCTTTGTAGAACTGATGTGCATGCCTGTTTGCATGCTTGTGTTGAACTGATGTGCATGCTTTGAGTGCATGCACATATTTGAAACTGATGGGCATGCCCTGTGTGCATGCTTTGTGTTGAACTGATGTCCATGCGATGTGTGCATGCTCTTGTTGAACTGATGATTTTTTTTGGTGTGTCTGTGTGTGATCTTCGTACATTGCTAATATTACCCAATTATCTTTCGTTCATTGCTAATATTCCATTACTCAACTGCTAGGCATCATCATGCCAACACACATTGCAAATACAACAGAAAAAAACCCAAATCATCAATACATTGTGGTCATAATCTTTAATCTTACCATCATTTCTGTACACTGCATTCCGGCCTTGATTACGGTCGCTCCAAGAAATCCACAAGGCCATCTTTTTAGCGCACATACATTCTTCATCCCTGGTGATTTCATAACGGTGCACATGGCACCAAGGTGGGGCGCGCTCCTTGCAGGTCAAACGAGTCAAACTGCACATGATGTGGCATTGAGACAAAAATCTGCGACGTTCTAGGTGACCAAGCCAGTTTCGTCGAAGGGATAGGGTCTCAAGCTGGGCTAATGGGCCGGGGACGAAAATCCACGACGTAAAATATGCGAAACGTCACGCGCAACTGGCCCATGACTGGGAAAACCAAAACGTCGAGAGCAATATCGACTTTCTGGTTGCCCACGACGGAAACATACGACGTTATTGGAACATCGCCGCAGAAACGTCGTGGATCGCTGGATTTTTGGTAGTGGGATTTCCTGAGATGCTTGGGCATGGAAGAATTGTCCATTCGCATGGCAAGGAATTTACAAAGGTCATGTTGGAGAGTGTTGTGTCGTACTAGAAGCCATGGCAGATAAGGATTTGTGAATCTTGCACGTTTTCTTTGGTATTGCCGAAACTCACAATGACATCAACGTGCTGAAATACTCACATGTTTTTAGCCGACATGGTGAAGGCCATGAGATCCAACATGCAACTATGAGATCAATGACCATGCTTATGACAAGGGGCACTATCCAGATGATGGCATCTATCCAACCCGGTCTACATTTGTCAAGACCATCTCCAACCCTTTAGGTCAAAATCAATCCCATTTTGCATCAGAACAGGAGGGTGTCAGGAAGGATGTCGAGTGGGCATTTGGTGTGCTCCAATCTCGCTATCGGATTACAATATGTAGTTTTCCCCCCTACGAGACTCAGGGTTTATCGAATCCGGAAAGTATTTTCTTGGCAAGGAAATGTTAACGAGTTCAATAGAATTTTCTTAAGGTTTGTTCAACCGGACCAAACTTGTTTGCTTGTGGTTGTTTTATCAATTGCTTAAAACATGCCATGGCTTAAGGTTTCACCTGCAAAAGTGCATATCATGTGTGTGATAAATAAGATAAGACGAAGCTCAGTTAGTCATAAAAAAATCATATGAATACAAATATGTATATAAGCAGGGCCCTACCCGTCGTGCGGGGTTACCTAGGTAATTAAGTCTTCTCTTACAAAGACAGACAGAATTAATAAGTTCTTTGACATCATTGTTGTTCTTTAGGGAATTGCTTCACCTATTGTACTTCTCTTACTGTCACCAGGGTTCTCACATAGCCTTCCACTTTTCCCTTCCCTTACCACTACCTTGATTTGTGGGACCCGGCCGTACCACTTCATTCTCACCGTATTCTGGACCTTATGGATTTTTTGGCAACTCCCCATCCGTATTATATCTTAATAAATGCGTGATTGCCATCAGAATACCTCCCTTAACTTGTGTGATTTCAGGAAAATAAATCACAAGGAGATTTCAGGAAAATAATGCGTGATTTTAGGAAAATAAATCACAAGGAGATTTGCAAATATATTTGCACATTAGTGGTTAATGGCAGGTACAAAGCGATATATTGCCATGTTCATGACAAATATACGGTTTAACCATAGATAAGATGTACATATTTTGGACGCATCACCCTGTTGTAACATGGTCGAAAGAGAATATGTGGGAAGTGATGATGACTTGTGTGATCATGCACAACATGCTCATAGAGAGTGAACACGTTGCTCCTCCACTGCACGATGAGCATCCGTACTGCCATCTGGCCCTAGCCCAGGTTGATTATGATTTGCCTGAAGAGTTTGCCACTTTTCTCACAATGAACGCCAAAATTTGAGACGAAGAAACTCACAAGCAACTACAAAAATGATCTAGCTGCGCATCTGTAGGCACTCAAAGGACAAGAATCCGGCTCTCCTAATTGAGTGTGCCATTTATTTTAATTTGAATTATTGTATGAATTATTTTATTTTATTTTATTTCATGAACAATTTATATGTTCAAAACTATGTAATATGATTTTATTCTGTATATTTAGATTGAATTGTCTTCTATTTGAGAGGAAAACTGGTTTATTTTTTTATCGGGAGCATCTATTGAGAGCGACCGGTGGGGCGAGGCCGGCGCTCCCAATAGCACTTACCCGACAACATTGTCGGACGCTCGGAGCACCAGTGGAGATGCTCATACGGTGGGAGAGAGGACCCACGTTTGCTGGAAAGTCTAAAAATGGAGCCCGAGCTACATGGTCTCATTTTTTTCAAAATTTAAAATCGACAATTTTTAGTTTCCAAAAATTGTTAGAAAAATCCCAGACATAGATAATGTCTAGATCTAAAGGAGTGCTAAATTGCAACTCAAAATACGTTGTAGTTTTGGCTACACAACAAACACAAATCAGACAAAATTTCAATTTTTTGAATCTTTGTAATATTAACTACGCAGATCCATCCATTTATCATTTTTGCCTAGCCCAAAATATAACAAATTTCGAGTGAAAACTTTACACACTTGTATATCTTACCACTATGTATATCTGAGATTTTTTCCCGTAAAAATGAAAATTACGAATTTTTCAAAAAGAGAGCTCCATAAACAATTTTGGGGAATTGCGGAACTGAAAAAGTGTAAATAATGCAGGAGTTAAACCCATGTGCCGGAAGGAATCTGCAATTTATTTAGCATCGACCATAGGATATGACTTGACAGCAACTTCTGTATTGGAGCGAAATTTGCGCATCGAAATTGTGAGTGGAGAATCTCCCTCGTGGACACCGACGGTTCCCAGTCCCACCATGTTGAGAGTTTTTTTTTGTTTTGTTTGGGTTGCTCACCACATATACCATGTGGTACCATGTTGAGAGTTTGAGACCGAAGTGAAGCCAGGGAGGGAGGCGAAAGAGAAGAAGGGAGTCGACAGCTGGAGGGCGAAATCCATCCCCGTCCGTACTGCCAGCGGCAGATCGGCCCGGGCCGGATGGAGGTGCCGTCGCTGTACCGGCGGGTGCTGCCGTCGCCGCCGGCGGTGGAGTTCGCGTCGGCGGAGGGGAAGCGGCTGTTCGCGGAGGCGCTGCAGGGCGGGACCATGGAGGGCTTCTTCAACCTCATCTCCTACTTCCAGACGCAGTCGGAGCCGGCCTTCTGCGGCCTCGCCTCCCTCTCCGTCGTCCTCAACGCGCTCGCCATCGACCCAGGCCGCACCTGGAAGGGGCCCTGGCGCTGGTTCGACGAGTCCATGCTCGACTGCTGCGAGCCCCTCGCCAAGGTCAAGGCAGAGGGCATCACCTTCGGCAAGGTCGTCTGCCTCGCCCACTGCGCCGGCGCCAGGGTCCAGTCCTTCCGCGCCGACCAGACCTCCATCCACGACTTCCGCGCCCACCTCAAGCGATGCGCCGCCTCCCAGGACTGCCACCTCATCTCATCCTACCACCGCAGGCCATTCCAGCAGGTCCTGCTCTCTCTCTCTCTGCCTCTCTTTGTTCCGCAATTCCACCAAATCCGGCCGCTAGTAAATAATTTTGGATCGACATGTGCTCATTGGTGAATGCAGACTGGGACTGGCCATTTCTCGCCGATTGGGGGCTACCACGCCGGGAAAGACATGGCGCTCATCCTGGACGTCGCGCGCTTCAAGTACCCTCCCCACTGGGTTCCCCTGCCGCTCCTCTGGGAAGCCATGAACACCACCGATGAAGCAACCGGACTTCTCAGGGGGTACTACCTTCACTTCCTATCATTCTTTCTGTCTCTTAGCACATTTTCCTTAGCAACATGTTTTCTGTGTATGATGATGCTGAATCTAGTTTAGACTGCTATCTTGCCTAGCCCTTTCCATCAGTTAGGACTTTTGTTTGCGTTGGTTAGTGCATGAAACTTGACACCGGTGACTAGTACCTCTGAACTCATGTTTCATTTCAGAAGGCCACTTTTGTATGGTTGATATTTTGATGTGTATTTTCAGTTATGAAGCCCGTTATTACTGGGAGCATCATGATTTTTTCAGTTGTAATTGTTTAAGCCTTTTCCTTCTTATTGATTTTACATGTTCACTGAAAAAGGCTCGGTGTATTCTTTAACTCTGTGCTACTTGAGGTGTCTGCTTGTTTTGGTTGTGATGCAGTAGATTGGAGAAATATTATGCTAGTTATGTGCTCCATCTTTAAAAAAAGTTGCATCATACATGTATCTGTTGATTTGTTGACCTTGACATCTTTAGAAAATCAACAGGAGCATTGCCTGTTCACTTAGTGAAAAAATTAGATCACAAATTTGTATAGTTGCTCCAGTTTTTCTCTATGCCATAATGGATCACAAAATATACAGTGTTACAAGTTTATTCTTTATAAAAAGAAGCAACTGGACTTCTCAGATGGTATCCTCTCTATAAGATGCTGGTTAATGTAGTTTAGATTGCTAGTGTCTTGTTACCTTGTGGCTCTTGGATTAAGCAACTGCATTTTGACACCACTATTCATCAGTTACCATATGTGCTTCGCTGCTTTTATTTTGTACATGCAGCTTACTTGTAGCTCTAAAACCCGTGTTTCCTTTCGGAAGTCTTACATTATATTGCTGCTAATTCTATGTATTTTGGTGTGGCAGTAAAGTTTGCAACATGCCCTGTGAACTGAAATTCCATTTATTAGGCTATTTGAGATATGCTATTGCAGCGAGCATCTCCATTTCTTCAGTTGCCTTTTTGATTGGCTTGACATATTCATTGGGAAAGACTGGATGTATGCTTTAATTCTGTGCTACTTGAGGTGCCTGCTAATTTTGGTCATGAGGTTACATAAATGCTAGGACAGTCGTAGTTCTGTAGTTATTATTTGCATCCTGTCTGTGTCTATAGTCATGGTCTCGTTGACCTTGACATCACATTACACATGTTTTATTTCATGTACAGAACTGCAGTGTTTTTCAGTTTTTTCCCTAATAATGCCACTTTAAGATGATGGTTTTCTTCATATTCGATAGGTTCATGCTTGTCTCAAGGCACACTTCATCTCCTTCGTTGCTCTACACAGTGGTAAATATGCCAATGTTTTGATGTATCAAATGCAAATGAAAACCTTCGGTATTTTCCTTTTTTTCATTGCTTACAATGTTCTGCAGAGTTGTGGGGATGAAAGTTGGAAAAGCATGGCAAAGTATTGTGTGGAGGATGTACCCAATCTTTTGAAGGATGAGAGTCTAGACAATGTTACAGCACTTCTGTCCCACCTAGTGGAATCTCTTCCAGCTAATGCTGGAGATTTGATCAAATGGGTTATTGAAGTTAGAAGAAAAGAGGAAGGTGGATCGTGCTTGAGCAAAGAGGAGAAAGAAAGGCTTGTTTTGAAGGTCAGTTCCTTCTGCTTATCTGGTGCTGATTTAGTGTAGCCCACTTCCGTAACACACAATATACTCTGTTCGTTTACAGGAAAAAGTATTACAGCAAGTCCGTGATACTAAGCTTTTCAAGGTAGTGCATGATCTGCAATGTCCCAAGCAGCCATGTTCTAGTTGCTCATCTTCAAGTGATGAAGATTCCCTTGCGCAGATTGCAGCCAATGTCTGCTGTCAAGGAGCTGCATTCCTATCTGGTAACCTTGTATCTAGATATGGATTCTGCTGCCGAGAAACATGTATCAAATGTGTTGAAGCAAATGGTGATGGGCTAAAGACTGTTATCTCAGGCACCGTGGTATCTGATGGGAGTGAGCAGGGTGTTGATTTGCTTTTACCAACATCCTCATCGAAAACAAGCTTATGCAATTCAAACTTGAGCAATAAGGTTATCAAATATCCATCAGGTGCAGATGTTCTAACTGTCCTACTTCTGGTTTTACATCCGAACACATGGTTTGGCATAAAAGATGAGGGAGTGAAAGCTGAATTTCAGGATCTTGTTTCAACAGAGAACCTTCCCGATCTTCTTAAGCGGGAGGTGTGTCAATTCAATCCAAGTATCTTATATATATATATCTACCTTTTCTCCATAGCAACATTTTTTTATGTAAAGAAGGTTCTTAATTTATCTTTTCTTATGGAAATCATATCAAGCTTTGTGCTAAATGGACCAGTATCCTGTAAATACTTAGTATGAAAGCCGAGATAGGTATCCGAAACCATCACTACCAACCACAAACAAATAGAAGGCACAAAGAGCGAATGGGAAAACAACTTTACAAGAATGAATTTTTTCTGAACTTTTTAACATTAATGAAGTTAATCTTATATACTCCGTGTGTCGGGTGTCGTAGTTTGGGATAATGCAAGTTTTGACACTGTTAAATTGGGTCTGTCTTAGGCACTGATAGTCTGCTACATGAGTCACATGGATCGCTCAAAGCTTGCATACCCCACTCTTAAGTTCCTTTCGTTTTCATTTTGGGGATTTTTGTTTTGGGTGCACCTTCGTTGATGTCCTTTATATAGATTTATCTTGCCACACTGCACTCTAAGCCCGCTAATTTGACAGATGCAGAAATTGGTCGACATACCCTCATAAGATGTACATTCTAATTATACCACTTTACATATAAAATTCAAGAAATGATTGCTGAATCAAAGTGTTACAGCACATATATTAATTGCATCTATCTGGACACGGTGTTTTGACTCGTAGGTCTAGATGCACTTATTGTGAAAAATATTTTTAAATGCATTTCAAAATATCAAAAAATTCCAAACAAAAATTTCGGTTGCACATCCGAACATTTTATGTTTGCACACAAAGTTTCACGAAAAAAAGACATTTTTTGCGGGACTGTTAAAAGAAAAGAAAATGTCACGTGAAATGTCATTTTGTAGCACTGAAATTTGTCTTTGTACACAAGCCACAAAAATTGTCATTTTTTATGAAACTTTTTGTGCATACATAGAATGTTCAGATATACACCCGAAATTTTTATTTGAATTCTTTTAACATTTTAAAATACAATTTTGAAACAGTGGGTGCATCTACACTTATGACCCAAAACAAAGAATATATATAAGAAAAGAAAAAGTGAGATACATGGTAAGGATAGAAAAAATAATAGATCTATTGCCGCAGCAATTTCAGTCGCTGGTTACCGTCTTTCTGGTCTTTTATGCATATTTTCCACCTCAGAGTTCGTGTTTTGTTGCTGATTTATGAGAGTTACCATTAATGGTTTCATTTGAACTAGTGTTGGTACCGTCAGTTTTCCAGATGCCCATCTGGTTCCGTCAGTTTTCTAGACCGATAAATCTGAAAGCATACTGCAATTTTTAGTCTTCTTTGTACATGTTTACGTCCTGGTTAAGCCTTCAATCCATGCGATTGTTCCATTCATATCCCATGAAAGAGAAAAAACATAGTCCATTTATCATGTAATGTTGCTTCCACTCTTAACAAATGAATTCCAAATGCCTATTTTGTATACTACCCGTGGTAACTAGATTCTCTTTCTTGTTGGCAGATACTGCATCTACGGCGACAGGTCCATTATCTGACGGGTTGTAGAGAGGAGGCATGCGAGGCTATGCCACCATCGCCTTAGCGGTGATGCTGCGACAATATCTGCTCACTTGGTTGGGGGAGAAGGCCGTCGGAGATCACACGAGCTTAGTATTCATCAGATTAAAATGCACGACTCAATAAACAAACTTAGTTCCTGAGGCAGTATGACAAAGCTAAGGATCAAAATAGTAGGATTAGAAAGAATACTGAGACCAAGCCGGTAGCTGGTAACTGCCTTGTTACCTGTGTAAATTCGGCCCAATATATATATATATATATACTCCCTCCGTTCCAATATATAAAACGTTTTAGCTCTTCCAACATGTTGTCCAGGTGCATACTAAAATAAGTGTACATACACATTAAAATATATCTACATACATCTACATAATATGTCTACGTACATCTACATATATGTGAATGTGGACAAATACTAAAATATCTTATATTTAGGAACGGAGGGAGTATATATATAGGACTCACGTTTTATACTCCCAGGTATACATACTCCCACCCCTAACGGGCTGGATATATCCAATAACTAACAGCAGCAACCGTGAGGAGAAAAAAAATCAGATATAAATTTAATGCTTTGCATGGATGCGGTTAGCAAACAACTCCCAAAAAAGGATCGGATCAACCAAGCTAATTTCGGTTGATGGCATCACACGTGCATGATTTATTTTCGGCACAAAATAAGTATATACTTTTTTCAATGTGGTATATACCCTTTCTCTCGATGAAGTATGTTCATCAAAACATGAGTATATGTACATGACAAACATGAAGTATACTTATGTGAAATATGAGCATGTAGGGAGAACAAAACGACGAACTTAAGGGTGCACGGATAGAAAATAGAGACATACCAATTTCAAGTTGGAGCATACATGTACACATACTGCAATGAAAATGAAGTATATTTCGTCATCCAAAAAGATCAGTATACACTTTGTTGGATGATAAGCTCTATATACTTTATGAACTTATGAAGCAGTATATACTTCAATTGACCAAAATATACTTAGAGGTATATACTGCTTTTTTCAAAGGTGTATACTTGTACAATTTTTGAAGTATTACTGCAAAAAAATAGAGTATATACTTCATTGGTTTGAAGTACATACAAAGAGGTATTAGGTATATGATCTCCAGAAACAAGTATATCTCACCACTATAATGGGAGGACAAATTCTCGGCCTGAGAGACGCCCAAGTACTGTAGATTACTGTTGATTTCTACAGTGTTCTACAGTAGCAGGTGGGCCCCGCGCGTCATCCTCACAGCGGGCCGCGAATTTTTGCGAAGAAGCACACGGGCGCCCGAAATTTCCATCCTCTTCTCAGAAAATCCGGCGCCAGGGACCTCTTTGTAATTACGGGAAAGTTCGGGTCGTTTTTCGTAAAAAAGCCACGGCCACGCCCCCCTCCTCTTCTCTCTCGCGGACGGCGCGGAGAACGCCGCGGACGCCGACGCGGCCCGCCGCCGCACCGCACCTCATCGCACAGATCGAAGGACACGCCGCGGTGCGCCGTCGCGCGCCCTACATCTCCGCCGACGCACGCGTGCTGGGACGGCCGCGTCGCGTCGTAATCATCGCCGCCGTCCGTCGGCATCCGCCGCCGTGTCCGTGCTCGCCGGCGACGCTCCGGCCACCCTCTGCGGCCGCGCCGCCACCTGCGGGTCGTCCGCGTCGCGCCGCGCCCGATGCGCTTGCTCTCGGCTCCTAGGTCGCTCCGACGCGGCGGCGCCGAGCTCGCCGTGCAGCTCCGGCCACTGCCGACGTCAGCGGGCCAGACGGGCCGGCTGTTGGGCTGGGCCACCGGTTCGGCCTCTTTTTTTTTCCCTCTTCCTTTTCTTTTTCCTTTTCTATTTTTCAAACCTGTTGAAATTCCTCAAAAAAAAACAAAATCAATTGAAACCAAATTCTACAAAATTGTATAAAATATATAATAGACATTTCATTTGAAAAAAATGTTTGGTTAGATGAATACTTCGATAAAATGCAATCTCATTTCCAAACTTCTCAACAATTCGAAATCAAATGAGACAAATTTCTACAAATTTGTAAAAAATTATAATAGACACTTGATTTTAAAAAATGTTTAATAAGACGAATATTTCGAGAAAAAATTGCGATTCCTTTTCTTTTTGCTTTTCTATTTTTCAAATCTGTTGAAATTTCTCAGCAAAACAAAATCAGTTAAGACCAAATTCTACAAATTTATAAAAAATAAATTAGACACTACATTTCAAAAAAAGGTTTAATTAGATGAATACTTCGATAAAATGCAATCTCATTTCCAAACTTCTCAACAATTCGAAATCAATTCAGACCAAATTCTACAAATTTGTACAAAATTATAATAGACACTTCATTCAAAAAATGTTTAATAAGACGAATATTTCGGGAAAAAAATGCAGACTCATTTCTTCTAATTATGATTTGGTTTTACATTGAATCTAATAAATGGTCAAACAATATTTTTCCCTCCAATTATTGAGCTAGATTAAATATTTAGCACAAGACACGGACATATCATACCAGCTTGAAATAAGTTAGTATTTATAAATGACATGCCATTCAAAAAAAAAAAACCATTACATGAATATTTCAAGAAAATGAAAAATTACTTCCTCTGACTGTGTCTTGATTTCAGATTGCTTTTAATTAATGCTTAAAGTTTATTTCCTTCGATTATTAAGCTAAATTAACTATCTAACGCACCACATAGACAAATCATACCAATTCGAATAAGTTAATATTTACAAACAACATAGCTAAACTCCTTTCAATTATGCAATTCAATTTAGCAATTGCTCAACTTCAACTTATCTCTCTCTAACTATGTACTCAAATTTTAATAATGCTTCATTCCATTCACACCTCAAGAAATCAAAAAAACTATTTCATCTAAAGATGGACTCAACTTAAAAAATGTTAACACAATATATTCCTCTAACCAAGGAACTAAATTACATATTTACAGCGAAATAGAAACATAATATTTAGACATAACTGTAATATATTTTCTCTAATTACGTTAGTCCATATGAAAATTATATCGTAATGGAATCATATTTGACCATCTAAATTTACCTAACATATTTGCAAGTAAATGCAACTTAAATCTCTCTAATTATGTACTTGCATTTTAAGAAAATGTTGATTAGATTAATATTTCCATAAAATGCAAACGCATTTGCTTATCTAACATATTTGCAAGTAATGTCACCTAAATTTCTCTAATTACGTGCTTACAATTATAAGAAAAAAAAATGTTCCCGCTGCATGAATATATCGAGAGAATGAAAATTCATTTCCCCTAATTGTAGCTTTATTTTAAAATACATTTCATAAATGCTCAAAAAAAAATTTCCTTCCGACTATTCAGCTAAATTCACCATCTAACACAGAACACAAACATTTTATACCGATTCGAACAAGTTAATATTTATAAATAATATGACTAAACTCCCTTCAATTATGCAATTCATATTAATAAATGCTCAACTTGAACTTAGCTCTTTGCAATTATGTAGTCAAATTTAAATAATGCTTCATTCCATTCACATCTCAAGAAATCAAAAAAAATGTTTCATCTAAAAAATAAATTCAATTTAATAGATATTAATACAATATATTCCTTCAACCAAGGAACTAAATCACATATTTACAGCAAAATAGAAATATAATATTTAGACATGACCATAATAGATTTCCTCTAATTACGATATTCCATATGAAAATTATGGGAAAATGGAACCATATGTAACCATTTAAATACATATTACACCAACTCAATTAGCTGACTATTCAAACTACCCTGAAATCCATCAAAATCACCATAAAAAATGCTTGCTACTCTCGAATATATCAACATGTTCAGATAAACAAATGGTAAAAATGTATGTACAAACCAGACATGTTTTAATATTTTCAACTGACGAATATTCGGATAAAATCTAATTGCACTTCCTCTAATTACATGGATATAAACATATTAAATGCTCATACAATGCATTTCCTCTAATTGTGAACTCAAATTAAAAATTTCAAATTGGTAACTATTTGCAAATACATTTAAAAAAAATTGTTCCCGCTACATGAATATTCCGACAAAATGAAAATTCATTTTCCCTAATTGTACCTATTTGAGTCAACATACAAATATATTCAGACATTTCAAGTTGCTTAATATTTGTAAAACATCCAAATGCACTTCCTCAAAATACATAGGTTTTTTTACACATTCCAATTTACTTAAGAATTTAACACACTCTAAAATATATCAACAATCTCCAATATTCCAAATTGCTTAATATTAAAAAAAACATCCAAATGCACTTCTTCAGATTACATGTATTTCAATTTAATAGATACTCATACCATGCATTATCTAACTACGGAGTTTAAATGAATATTTATGACAAACTAGAAAAAAAAATGATAATTTATTATCCCCATGATTTTATGACCGTACCATGTGACGTTTCCCGCTTTCAATATATTTTAATGCATAAACATTTTTTAAAATCGCAGATTTTTCCCCAATTGCAGCAATTTCAAAATTTAAGCAGTCTCTAAAATCCAACCATTTTAAAAACGTTTTTTCCCCCGAATTCTGATGATTCCCATGCTACAACAATTTCAGAATGTTGCCATTTTCACCTTCTAATATAAAAAACATGTGCCACTGAACATAATTTTAAAAATTATATTAACTTCCAAATTCTAAAACAAAAAAAAACTTTCCAAATGACCTAACAAATGGCTATATTGTATTTCCAAACAATATTACCTACTGCCAAATCAAAAAGGAGAGACCTTTGAAGTGTTATTCCAGCAAAAGAAATATGATAAAAGAAATGTGAAATATAAACTAGACCAATATCTTTAAACCAAACTGTTAGGGAAAAAATATATATCAACATAGCCACATAAAATATATACATTTACTATTTATGCCATATGTCCGAAATTTCGAAACTGAGAACTTCAAAATTTCCAATATCTTCTAAACCTGATAATTTGCAACAAGAAAAAGGAAACATACACATATCTTCCCACTTTCATCAACTTTACAATTCAAACAAAATGTAAATGAACATCTCTAAATATATTCACTAAAAAATACAAGTACATATCAAAACAATTAGAAAAATTATGACAAAAAAATACTTACGCTAATTTTTCTCCCAAAAAATATTCAAATTTTGTCACCATATAGAAATAATACATATTCATTCTTCTCCTAATTTCAATTAAATATTAACACCAACATACAAACATGTTCGAACATTTCTAACTCAGATACATTTTTTTAATTACATTCAAATATTCATGCCAAGAAAGAAACATATTTAAATACTTCCATTTGCTATATATTTGAATATTCTCTAAACTATATAACAAATGCTCATAAAAACCAACACTAACCATCTATGGCAAAACACAAAACATATTTACATACTTCAAAATAGTCAATATTTATATGCAATATAAATGAGCTTTCCCGAATTGTGGACTCGAATTCAAAAAAAAATGCATTACTACTAACAATGTACTTACATTAAATATTATTTGGAAGATAGAAGTATATTTGCATATTACAACTTCCTACAATATCAACATTTAGAGATGATCCACATGCCTTTTTCCTAATTCCAATTTTACAGAAAAAATTACCAGCATTTAGAGATAGTTCATGTGCACTTTTCCTAATCTCGATTAAATGTTCACATCGAAATACAAACATGTTTGGACTTTTCAAACTACTAAACATTTCAATATTGTACAAAACATATAAAAAAATTGATCGTCAAAATTGCTACATACTCACACAAAAGTAAAAACATGTTCAAATATTCTAATTTGGCCAAAATTTGCGCGAATATTCCAACATTCCATAAAATATAAAAAAATGCTATAGAAAAACCGTTATCTACATATATAAATATATTAATTCATCAAAAAATTCTATTCAAACATACTCATCAAAAAAAAAAAGACATACCAACATAACAACACACAAAAAAATGCTAACATTACGTGCCACATTGCCGAAAATCAAATTCGAAGATTCCAAGAAAAATGCCTTACAAAAGACTCACACATTTTTGTCTTCATTTCAAACAATTTAAATCTAAACATTTCTCTTTTTTAAAAAATCCAAACCATCATCAAAATTTCACATCAAGGACGCGGCGTGCGCCGCGCCACATACCACTAGTACATATTGGATGACTAAGTGTACATCGATTAACATGTTCGTCACCCTCTGTTTTGATCTGAATTAAAGCAAACTGACGTGAAGCAAGCTGGACTATGTTGCTCGTCGTTGTACGTACGGATGCATGCATCTCCGTCCGCTGGCCGTATCTTGCCTGTAGTGTCATCGTCGGCGAGCCGCTGCCGGCCGCGTCTCGTCTTTGTCGCCGTCGAGCCACCGGTGGCTGTGTCTTGCCGTCATCGAGCCGCCCACGGCCACGTCGTCTTCGTCGCCGTCATCCACGGCCGGCGGGCATTTGGATATAAGCGATCGCATGCATCTTGGTGATCGTCGCCGGGCCATATCGTCGTTCCATGCTGCTGGCCACAATGAAGCATGCATCTAGTCTCCGTCATGGAGCTGCTCTAATTCTACCTGTAACAAACGAAAGTAGCTAGAGATGAACGTAGGGAATTGCCGAATTGACATGCATGTCGCCGACGGGACTACACGGATGACTGCCGAACGTGGTCGAGGAGTTGAACTTTATATCCATCTTTGCCAAAAGAAAAGGAAGCTAGCATCATACAACGTGGGTGCAACATACCTGGGTAACCGGAGTAGCCAGAGGCGATCGACCATGCTACGTAGTCTCAGTCTCGCCGACGGGAGTTGATGGAATACTGCCGGCAGCCTGGTGGATAGCAACGTGGCCGACCTTGCACCGCTGCTGATGGAGGGAAAGAGGAGTCGGCTGCGTCGGCCACTAGTAGAAAAGGGGCCATCCGTTTGGAGCATCTATCCCGGCCAAATTACAACTCGGGATAGATGCACCATTGATCCCGGGTCGGTAGGGCGGGGCGCCCGTGGGCATTGCTCCCGGGTCGGGGGGACCTTTGGTCCCGGTTCGTGACACGAACCGGGATCAAAGGGTCCTCACATGCGCGCACACGCTTTTCAGCGCTGGGCCCCTTTGGCAGGGGACCTTTGGTCCCGGTTCGTGTTACAAACCGGGATCAAAGGGTCTCCCTGCTATATCATATTCTTCCACCCCGACCTAGCTCGAGTTCATCACCATTTCTCCTCCATTTTCCTCTCTCCCACTCAAATTAATCCCCATTTTTTTGCACCATTTGAGAGGATTGAAAGCACCCCATCTATTCAAAGGTTAGCAACATCGTTCTTTCCTCCGGCGTTGCAACTTTAGCTCATTTCGTTGCTAGTTTAGCTCATTTCAATTTTGTAATGCTAGCAAGGTGTTTGATGAAATGCCCAAGCTAGAAAGTGTATTTGCATTTTGAGCTCAAATTAATTTATTATTTGTGGATTTTAGTGTTGTCCCCGTCCTCACCGTCGTCGATAGCCCGCGTCGTCCCGTCACTTGCACCACTTTGGTGAGCCTCTTTTTTATCTTTTATTTTTAAAACCTATATATATACTTGTATGATTTAAATGCATATTTATTTCTTGTATAATTAATTTTTTATGTTTTTTATATGTATAGTGTCATGGTTTTGATATCCGTCCCCGTCGGCCCTCGTCCGATCTATGATTCGGATGTGGTATATTTTCATAACTATTTGTTTCGTTTCGTGTTTATCACACTCATGCCCGACCAACTTGACGTAGAGATATTTTTATTTAGGAGGTAGTTGAACCGGAAATTCCAGTCGACCCTATTGTCGAGTATTTTAAAAAGGAAAACGACGATTTGAAAGCAAAATTGAAGATAAGCGAAGATCTTTGTCTCCAATACCTAGAAAAGAAGAGTGTATTGGACTTGAAGATTGCCGACATCGATGATGCTTACGGGGTCGTCGTCGCTGCTCACGAGATGAAGATGGAGGCAATGCGCTTGAAGTTTAAAAAGATTAGAAAATATGCCATTAGTCGAGAGGCTTGGTATCATTATGCTGTTGGTTCAATAGTTACCTTACTTGCGATTTTGATCGCATTTGTTGTTGGATTTAAATTCTTTAGATAGTTGTATGTTAGCTTCAATTAATGTATGTTTCATTAGAACAATGTATTACATTTGGGCACTACTCTAGTTTGGTTTTAATGTGATGAACTTGTATTAATTAATTTGGTCAGTACTATATATTTATGATGTAGTGTAATGGTTTTTGATATATTTATATAATGCAGATGAGCCGGCAATGGATGTACAGTGACCGACGCGGTCTCGACTTTATCAATGGCATGCATAGTTTTCTCCGTGTGGCTAATGATAACAAGCCGTCGAGTGGTTATATTCCTTGTCCGTCGAGTGGTTATATTCCTTGTACGCTATTATATATGCAGAATGAAGATCGTCGAATGCAGAGATAACGGAATCTATAGTTTTGGGTTCATGGACCCATATTGGATTCATGAAGTAACCCCTAAGGAACCATCCCGAGGACACCGAGCATTACATGCTCCAATATCTAGTGAAACACCATACATGTGAAGATATACTTCTTCCTTACAATTTCAGGTGAGTGTTACCGTACCTTCTACACATTCTACTTTGCTTACTCGATGTTTACTGTAACTCATGGACATATAAATGTGTGAAGCAACCATTGGATTCTGGTAGACATTAGACCTGAACAATCATGCGTTCAAGTCCTGAACTCGTTAAGGAAAGATATGGACGATTATATCAACTTGCAAGCAATGTTTCAGAGGTAACTTCAGTCATTATCGCTCTATATATCGATCTCTTTCGTTCGTTCAAGTCCTTTGATTTTTTCTTTTGCCGGCTAGGGTTTGGGAAAAGTTCATTACCGAGGTTCGTGGGACTTGGAAACCGCACCTGTTTTGGTATGATACCAAGGTAAGTAGTAGTACTATATATATATGTCCGCGCAACTTTTAAATTCTAGTTTCAGCACCATTATCATGCTTGATTGTTATTTTGATTAAATTCTATTCTTTGTAAAGTGGTGTCTGAGGCAGGCACAAGGAAATAATTTATGTGGATATTATGTTTGCGAGTACATACGATCTTTTGTTCATCAGCGGGATAGAAAGCTCAGAACAACAGAGGTCTGTATACACTCTCGGCAATTACTTCATTACCATATTTGTGTTCATTTCCATTTTCACATTTTCTGATGATTTCACATTTTCTTATTGATCTAGATGGAATGGGAGAAGGACAAGCTCATACCAACGAAGCGCCTTATAGCAATTCAAGAGGAATAGGCAAGATTTTTGAACAAGGAGGTACTGAAGAAATCCGGAGAATTTTTTCACCATAGAAATTATTTTCTGCCTCCAATGTAATTGACGTGATCTCGACGTGAGAAACGTGATGTCGGTGTGTGACTTAATTATATATGTATCAAAACGTATGTGTGTGACTTATATGTATGCATCACGCGTGACATCGATCGATGTGTCAATTTTATATATGTGTGTGACTTTGTATGCGCAACGTGATCTTAATTAATAGGAAATAATTAAATGGAAAACAAAAAATCGAAAACCCTAAAAAATAAGCAAATAAAATACAAAAGATGCAAACCCTTTGGTCCCGGTTCGTGACACGAACCGGGACCAAAGCTCCCCCCGCCCTGCGCGCCCACGTGGAGGCCCATCTATCCCGGGTCGTGGACACCCGGGATAAAAGCCACCCCCCTTTAGTCCCGACCCTTTAATTCCGGTTGTAAAACCGGGACCAAAGGCCCTCTGGACCCGGGATTGTTGATGATGTTTCCACTGGTGGCGGCGTTAGATCCGATCGAGAGGGCGGCGGCGTATTTGCTGGTGGTGGCCGTCTGAGATGTGATCGAGAGGAGAGCTGGTAGGTTTGGGAAAGTCACGACTCGGTCCTAAATAAATGGATTCTGTTGGTGAACGGGATTTTAAATCATACGTGATTATCCCTAGCGATATAAAAACTAATCCTAATATAACGGGCTTCCGTTGACCCGTTAGGGAGTGGGTATGGTGTTTTCAATCGTGAGAGGAGTACGTACTCTTAGGTCTATAGACTCATTTCTCCTGGGTGTACATACTCCCACACTCAATATATCTCACATACAAGGATATTATACCTGTTTATAATTTTTTATATACCTCATTAATTATTGTAAGATACCTCAATGCAAGTAGTATGAAAAAAAAATATCACCAAGGTCCTCAATTTTTTTATATACAATAGTTACGTACAGAAAAACAGTATGTGTGCAAATAATATGAAGTATATAGTTTAAAATGAAAATTTTCAAATAATTCACTTTGAGGTATCTACTATTTAATAATGAAGTATATTAAAAATGATAAAGATGTATAATCAGTTCACGTATGTTTTTTTAAAGAGAGTCCCCCCTCCGATTTCTATTAATAGAAACCGCAGGCTAGAAGATCATACAGGAAAGTAAATGCAAGAAAGAAATTACAACGACTCCAGAAGCAACCGAAAAGAAATGCTGCTAGAGAAAAAAGTTTGGAGTAACAGTCCACGCTAGAGACTATATCTACATGAGAAACTAAGCTTATTGAAAGCATATGGTTCTTCATCCAGCGATCCTCAGCACCCCAGGACGCCAACCTCTCGATGCATGGAACACCTCATTTGCCACCCGTTCAGTTAGCTTTGCTCCCCACTTCAGCAGCTCTCTGTCTTCCTGTTTTGTCTGAAGAATAGATCAAGAATTAGTCCAGTGTGTCGTAAGATGGATTAGCACAAAAGGATCCTGAACTGTTTTCTTCTCAAAGCAAACCGCATTCCTGGTATTCCAGATGGACCAGAGTAGAGCTGTCACCCCAGTTAAAACTATTTGTTTCCTTCCTTTACCAAAACTTTTCAGTCAAGGACCAAAAAGCCCTTGTATATTGTTCGGTACCGCAGTGAAATTGAAAGCACAGCGGAGAACGCTCCATATCAGTTTCACAACAGAGCACGTCAAGAAGAGATGATCAACCGTTTCAGGTTGATCAAGAATTGACATTGTGTATTACCATTCCACCCGCTCCTAAGCAAATTGTCCTTTGTCAGAACGCTGTTGCGAAGGACCAACCATAAAAATATTTTAATTTTGTACAGAATTTTAGATTTCCACAAGAATTTATGTGGGAATCCAATCTCATTTAGACTAAGTTCTCTATATAATGACTTGACCGAATAGATCCCATTTTTTGTTAAAGACCATCTAACACGGTCGTTTCTCCTCGTTTC